>PIJX01000002.1:67163-667163 GCA_002927005.1 Aspergillus pseudoterreus | reverse complement strand
GCGACGAAGTTGGTGCGCGAGTGTAGAGTCGACAACAGGGCGGCATTGGACAGCACCTGCGGCCAGATCATGGACGCCGGGCCCACGAGCCAGCGCGACGCGAGACCTGCCAGACCAAAACTGAACATCTGCGTGGTGATGACCAGGAGGATTTCAAATCCGCCCTGGGAGGGCATGTGGTAGAACTTGACCATGGCCTCAATGATCTGCGTCGCGGCGGCGGATCCGAAGGAGACATTGGCCATGATGGTGATCAGAGCATGTTCTTTGATATTGAAGTGACGATCCGGGTTCCACCACCCCAACGGCACCCAGCGCGCCCAGGCACAGCCGACCGGATATGCGACCAGCTGGGCGACGAGGGCGCTGATGGTGACACTAGGCTGGCGCAGGCTGAAGAACTGGTTCAAGCCACTCCCGGCCTGTGCGAGGTGAGCCTATCGAATAACAATGCTTATCATGGTGCATGGGGAGCCTACAATGGTAAAGACCATGCCAATGAACCACATACGCACAGTGTTGACGGGAGTCGAGACATCGTCGGTGGGCTTGACGACCGCGCGCACCTCGGGGAAGGGAGAGTTGTCGGCCTCATAGGGAAGGATTTTGGCTGCATCCCGATCCAAGAGGATGGCCGGGGGATCATTGGTTGAGGAGTCCTGGTCGATGTCGCCCTGTTGAAGCAGCGAACTAAATTAGCGGGACTCTTCCATGCTCGAGGGGATCGTCGTGTCCACCGCCTGGGGAGACAGCCAGCACGATCATACGATTCATACCCACCTGGATGGAGGAAGGTCGGGATTTGTCGTCGAGATCTTCAGCGGAATCCAGATGCCTCTCCCGAAAAGGATTGGGCATGGTCGTTGGTGAGGCAGTTCTATACAAGTAGTATCACACTAGTGAAGACGGTTTCAGGAGACCTGCAGTCGCACCCGGGACGGTCATCCTCAGGGGTCCGTCAGTGCACGGTTGGGATTGGATTGATGAGATGAACAGTGACGATCGGAAGTTTTTCACGCCAATCCAATATGAATCATGGAGACGGAGGGCATCCCGAGAACCTGTCAGTCGGGTCGGATGAGGCAGAGCAGAAGGGGATTCTGGCTGACAGTCATCAGTAATCATACGAGCAAAGCGACAGCCACGCGGCGGCAAAACAAGACTCGACTAAAAAATCGTTGAACTTTGATTGCGGCGACAGGATCCACCAGACGGTGGCTCGTCCAGTGGGCGCAAGAATCTCCTGCGCGAGCCATGGGAGTTGCAAGAGTTACCGACGATGTGGACAGGAGACGTCTGGAGTTCAGAAAGTGAAAAGAAAGAATGAGAAGAGAAGAGAAGAAGAGAAGACGTAAGGTAGCGGAGAATTTGGTTTAAGCTTGTGTCAAAGTGTATCGTGAACAATCTTATCGGGGCCATGCAAGGATCGTGGTTGCAGGGTATATGAGACATGATTGCTACTGAAGTATAGTCGTATAAGATATTATTCCGTCTTGTACAAAAGTACTACATGGATCAAACGTAGGGGTGTCTTGGATTCGGTCATGCATAACTAGTCGTTTGAAGATACGACAGTCGACAGTTCGTGGAAGACTGGAATATAACTCCTTCTCTAGGACGTTCCTTCCACAACGGCGAGATGGCCGAGCGGTCTAAGGCGGTTAGTAGCCCATTACATTATCTCTCGCAAACAAATCACTAACAACCACTCAGCTGGAGTAAGGTTCCAGTCTCGAAAGGGGCGTGGGTTCAAATCCCACTCTCGTCAACATCTTTTTTTTGTTTTTTAATCACTCCTCGATTGGCTTCATGGAATCCATGTTTTGATCACTTGTGTTTTCTTATTTGTTAATCTTACTATATATACCGTATAGTTATTTATTACATTGCTCGTTTAAACTTCCACAATCCTGTTTTACAAAAGATGGAGAACTGCATCACTATCGACTACAGAGTATATATATCAACCACTGTATCTCCACAACACCATCCCCCCCTCCATCACACTTACATCACGCAATCCTTATCGATCTCATATCAAACCGCCTTGTCGGCATGGCCCGCCCGTCCGATCAAGCCCATACTATGAACTTCCATCCCAGCGGGTAGAGCCGACCGTCTTGCCTGAAGCTATTCCCCGGAGAGGGGGCTCTCTCCACTCGCCCCTGCACTATACTTATACTATCATGCACCAAAGTCCACGCGGCACTCGGCGAATCTCCTGGGCGTAGATAAAACCGAAGGCATCGAAGCCTGGTCATCCCCGATCGCTTTACCCCGCGGGTTGTTTTCTTCCTATCCCTCGGGAACTTTCTCTGGCTATCTTGATCACTCAGAATCCGGTCATCCAAATCACCATGGACCGCCTCGCAAGCCAGACCAGCACAAGCGTGCCATACTCCCAGCGTCAGGTCGTTATCCTCGGAGCCGGAATCATTGGCTGTGCTGCAGCTCGTCAGCTCCTTCTCGATGGTTTCTCCGTGGTCATCGTGGCAGAGTTCCTGCCGGGAGACCAGGACATCTTCTACGCCTCCGCCTGGGCCGGAGCCGCCTGGCATGCCGCAGGCGGGATATCACCCGAACATCGCTATCTCCAGGCCAGGTCTCATCGACACCTGCGCCGCATGGCCCTGGAGGACCCCGACTCCGGGGTGTGCATCGTCCACGGACGGGAGTATCTGGAGCAGCCTCCAGGACCAGATTCATCGATGTGGGGAAGGACGGTCGTTTCTAACGTAAGCGTCACACAGGACTTGGTTCACGCTGATACTAAAAAAGAGAATCGTAGTTCCGGGAGCTCAGTCCGGAAGAGTACCCGCCCCATTTCAGCGCCGGATGGTCTTACGACACAATCGTCACGGACCCGACCTTACATATGCCCTACCTGGGCCGAAAGATCCGGGCACTCGGCGGTCAATTCATTCGGAAACGAGTCGAGTCCCTGCAGGAGCTGTTTGAGATGTTTCCGCAGTCGTCCATCTTCGTCAACGCCAGCGGTCTCGGCAGCAAGTACCTCCGCGACGTCCAGGACAGTGCCTGTTACCCAGATCGCGGCCAGAATGTGTTGTACCGGACGGATCTCACGGGGACATCGTTCTTCCGGAACGGTCTGGAGTACACCTACATCATCCCTCGCCCGTTGTCCCAGGCAGTAGTGCTGGGAGGCGTGAAACAACGAGACAACGTATCGCCCGACCCCGACCCGGAAATCGCTCGGGATGAGATTGCGCGGGCGCACCGTCTGGCCCCCGACGTGGTCCCCGAGAATCCACCGCCAGATACGCTGAGTTATATCGTCGGTATTCGCCCATCACGTGATGGGGGCTTTCGGTTGGACTCGCAAGAGATCGGTCCACGCATGGTGGTGTCGGCGTATGGATTTGGGGGTGCCGGATATGCGTTCTCTTATGGAGTGGCGGATGCTGTGCTGCAGATGGTTCAGGATGCGGAGAAACGAGCCGTGGTGTGAGCAGGGAACTCCTACCTATTACAGAATTACCAGTCGTGACGAGATTTCCTTTTGTGGACAATGGCGAGTTGTCGGGAACGATTCCCTTTGGACGGGGAAGAAGCCTACAGGGAGTTACCTAGAACGAGTCACGTTGGACGAGTGCAAATCAGGTAGATGAATCAGCTGTAAAAAAAGCCGGTCGGAGTGGACCCGTGGCCCCGCATGCGCCGGACACCCAAGCCGACCAACGAGAAACACAGGAGATACCTGCAACAAGCGTGAGCCCACCACCATGGTCGAAGTCACTCGAATGACGTCGCTTGACCCTCTCTCTCTGTCGTCTGTCCATGGGTGCACCACGTCCAGGCCCTTCTGGTCCTCCCGGAGAAAACACTACTCCTACACGTCCTCAACCCCTTCTCTCCCATGGCGAGATCCCTCCTCCTCCCTTCATCCCACCATCCCCTCAGCAGTCAGGCATCATGCTGGGCGCCAATAAGGAAGCCTCCGCAGCGCTCGTCACCACGCCTCCCGCCGACGAGGAGCTGAATCTGAAACAGCTTGCGCGCGAGGTCGACAAACTCCGCTCGAAGAACAGCTATGATCCCGCCCTCAGTCGCATCTATCGCTACACCCCCATTCCCACGATTGTTTTGGACCCCTCCTGGTGTATCGTCGAGGTTTCAAACAGCCATCTGGCCTTTTCCGGACAATCCAGGGATGACTTGTTGCACGCCTGCATCAGCGACCTGCCTCCCCACGCCATTCCCGTCCCGGATATCGCGACCGTCTACGGGGCCCTACACGCCGCGGTCGCCACAAAAGACATCCAGACGCTCGAAAACATTCACTGCAGCGAGATCGGGGCCTTCTTCCGGCTGCGCGTCATACCCATCTTCGACGAGTCCGAGCTTCTCTACATCATCCTGGAGGCCAACAATATCACCATGGACCACCTCCATGCGGCAGACCACCAGCATGCCTACGTCAACGAGACCTACAAGATCCTTGTCGACACCGTCAAGGACTACGCCATCTTCATGCTGGATACCAAGGGCAACATCGTCACCTGGAATTCAGGTGCCGCCATTCTGAAAGGATACACCGCCCCCGAGATCATCGGCCGTCACTTTTCCGTGTTCTACGGCCCCGAGGACCGTCGCAACGGCAAACCAGGCCGTGGGTTGGCCGTGTGCCTGCGCGAGGGGAAGATGGAGGACGAGGGCTGGCGCTATCGCCAGGACGGGTCGCGATTCTGGGCGAACGTCATGATCACGCCGATCTACCAGTTTGGTCGACACGTTGGCTTCGTGAAGGTGACACGCGACCTGACTGAGCGGAAGGCCGCCGAGGCGCGTATGATCGCCGCGTTTGAGGAATCGTCCAAGATGAAGACGGATTTCCTCGCGAATATGAGCCATGAGATTCGCACGCCCATGAACGGGATGCTGTTGGCTCTGACGATGCTGACTGGGACGGAGTTGACCGACCAGCAGCGCGAGTACGCCGCCATCATGGAAGACTCGACGTCTATCCTGTTGCAGGTAATCAACGACGTGTTGGACTACTCCAAGCTGTCGTCGGGGTCGTTTTCGCTCAATTCCGACGTGGTGAAAGTGGAAACAATTGTGGACGCTGTTGTGCGAAATTGTCGCTCCGGTCTGAACCCAGGTGTCGAGCTGACATGCTCGTTCCAGCCGGGGTTTCCGACTAACCTCCAGGGGGACCCCTTGCGCTTCCGCCAGGTGCTGCAGAACCTGCTGGGTAACGCTGTGAAATTCACTGAGAAAGGCTATATCAAACTTTCCTTATTGTATACTGCAGTCGAAGACGACGACACCGACACGAAGGATAAGACCAGCGACGACAGCGACGACGAGAAGACTCCACCCGCATATTGTATTCGGACTGAAGTGACCGATTCCGGTGTCGGTGTCCCAGACACCGCAATCAACACGCTCTTCACGCCGTTCACACGATTTGCTGACGCCAGCATGCGGCACTACCAAGGCACTGGACTGGGGCTCTCGATCTGCAAGAGCCTAGCGGAGTTGATGGACGGAACGGTGGGATACCGGCCAAATCCAGAAGGCCCAGGGAGCATGTTTTGGTTCACCGCGACGATGCGTGCTATAGAGCCCAGCGCGTCAGGGAAACTGGAACGCCCGAACCCCCGTCCACCGCTGTCTGACGGGGCAGACCTTACGGCGGCGATACAGGAGATCGCGCCCCGCAAACATATCCTCCTGGTCGAGGATAACCTGGTCAACCACATGGTGATGCTGAAATTGCTGCAGAGCTTTGGATTTGAGCGGATCGATGCGGCGTGGGATGGGGCCGAGGCAGTGCGACTGATCCAGCAGACGCCGCTGTCGTTCAACGCCGTGCTGATGGATATCAACATGCCTGTCATGGATGGGATGGAGGCGACATCGCGGATTCGCCGCATCAATGCGGATGTGCCGATTATTGCGCTCACGGGGAATGCGCTGAAGGGCGATGCGGAACTGTATCTGGCCAAGGGGATGAATGACTATATCGCAAAGCCGGTCCATCGCAGCGACCTTTTACGGGTGCTGCTGAAATGGTTAGGGACGTGAGTTGGGACTAACATTACAGTTACTGGATTCACATTCGAACGACCTCTATGCCGAGGTTAGAATACTCAACAGACTTGGGATGGGACGGCAGACACTGCGACGATCTTCCACCAAGTTCATATCACGCGTTGATATGCATCGACAACATAACCCGAGATTTACCAATTTCCCGGACAGCAGGCCTTTTTGGACAATTGACGGGGCACGGAACCCCTGCGACAGTGTATTATCTGATACTACCTGACCATAGACGGCGAGAGCTACCTCCGATAGCCTCGTCCTACGCCCACAAACATGTACCAGGGCTTCATCAATCGAAGAAGTTATTCTACCCAACATCCCTGTCGACTATGTAAGCAAGATATAGGCGATAATCCAGCCTGTGCACCCGAGAGATAGAGTTGTTTGCCTGCAGCCATCTGCCGGTTCGACCAAAACAAACGCCTCAGCCGGCATTTTCTACAGAGGATCCATTCAGGAGAACAGGGACGGATGATCCCACGAGGCTGATCACCTCTTTCTCCTCCTGATCGTCGGTGGGGTTCGTCCGTTGCCAACGTTGTTATCATAGCGCTATCAGGGGGTCTGCCCGTCCGCCGTGGTGAGTCGGTGAGCGCCTGTGTCCCTCGTTGTCGACAGTCGGGCTGATGATGACGATAAGTTTGAGGTAAGAAATTGGGATAATCGACAAAGAACACAAGTTCCACCGGCTCATCCACGGGATGGCGCCGAGAGAGAGGACAATCCGTCATATCTCCTCCTTTCCCCCGCAGTCCAAGCCTATCCCCAAAGCTTAAGTTGCGGCTTCACATGGTCTTCTCGTGCTTCATGTTGGCAGCTCCGAGGTCTCCCCCACGGACCCCGGTAAGCTATTCAGTTCCTGTCTGGTGCCTGAATCGTGGTTCCTGGAGAGATTCAATCGGTGTCACTCCGAATAATCTCCGTGTTACACAGCTTGTCTTGTTTGGAGCATCTGTGGCTAGGCCGCGCTGTTTCCTACTGGACTGAGCCGACCCCGTCGATGGCAATCCAAATAGTTTCCCTCATACCCACTCCAGGACCCCAGCCCGCCCGACTTAATGACCCAATCATGGTAGTCTCGCGGGTCGATCGCACCCCGGACGACGGCCAGGATGAGCTCGCCTGTCCCCTTTTCGGCTCTAGCTCCGCTGGCTTGTTGAACTAGACACTACGCTCAGATAGTGATTTTCTTGCATGATCACTTGTTCTTGCTTGCATCTCCTGAGCGGGGAACGGGAGTTGTGCGAGGATGGACCGGGGATGGGGTATATGAGACGCAGGTATCCCCTGCTGGTCTCAATCTAACCCTTATCTCTTTGCCACTGATCAGACCTAGCAGAGAGAATGAGGCGCTCATTTCTTTTTCTGGGAGCTATCGCGGCCAGCGTGCTCGCTGCTCCCGCCCCTTCGGACTATGTCGTCCACGAACGCCGTGATTTTCTTCCTGCTGAATGGGGTGCGGAGAAGCCCTTGGATGGGAGTACCATCCTGCCCATGCGCATCGGTTTGAGCCAGTCCAATCTCGACCGTGGCCATGATCTTCTCATGGAAGTGTATGTCGTTTCTATCCCCCTGATGGTATGTTCGCTGACTGTTTAGGTCCCACCCCGAGTCTCCTCGGTACGGACAACACCTCTCTGCGGAAGAGGTCCATGAGCTGTTCGCGCCATCGCAAAAGAGCGTGGACGATGTCCGCGCCTGGCTGGAGTCGGCGGGCATCTCGGCCGATCGAATCTCCCAGTCTGTCAACAAACAGTGGTTGCAGTTCGACGCCGATGCTGCAGAGGTAGAGAAACTCTTCCGCACCAAGTACTACCTCTATTCGCATTCGGGCACTGGTCGCTCGCACGTAGCTTGTCGAGAGTGAGCACGCCTTGTTCCTTGCAAGACCGGGCACTAACGCAGATACAGGTACCACGTCCCTGAGTCCATCCAGCACCACATCGACTACATTACGCCCGGTATCAAAGAGCTGGAAGTCCGTGATGTGTCTCGCGTGGATAAGCGCAGTGTCGACAAGGACCTGTTTGGCGTTCTTCCTCCTATCCTCCGCCCGGTGACCATGTCTTTGGATCTTCTCCTGGGAGATATGCTGTCGTTCTGTGATATTGTCGTGACGCCTGATTGCATCAAGAGTATGTCTCATCCCAATTTTATCTTGTCTTTCCCGTGCTGACTTCACAGCCATGTACAATGTCAGCGATGGTACCAAGTCTACCAAGGGCAATGAGCTGGGTATTTTTGAGAGTCTTGGCGATGTCTACTCGCAGGACGATCTCGATCTGTTCTTTGCGACTGTTGCGCAGTATGTGCTATCCGGCTGACCTCTCCTGTCCACACACACCCGCTAACCAGCGCAGCGATATTCCCGACGGCACACACCCTGCGCTCCGGGCGATTGATGGTGCCAAGGCTCCCACGGACGTGCTGAGCGCTGGCCCCGAATCCAACCTGGACTTCCAGATCTCGTACCCTCTGATCTGGCCCCAGAACTCGGTCCTCTTCCAGACCGACGACACGGTGTACCAAAACAACTACACGTTTGAGGGGTTCCTGAACAACTTCCTCTACGCGATCGACGGCTCCTACTGCGGCGAGACCTCGCCGCTGGACCCGTCGTACCCGAACCCGGCCGAGGGCGGCTACAAGGGCCAGCTGCAGTGCGGCGTGTACAAGCCGACCAACGTGATCTCGATCTCGTACGGCGGCTGGGAGGCCAGCCTGCCGATCCAGTACCAGCGGCGCCAGTGCCAGGAGTGGATGAAGCTCGGTCTGCAGGGCGTCTCGGTGGTGGTGGCCAGCGGCGACTCGGGCGTGGCGGGCCGCAACGGCGCGCCCACCCCGGGCAACTGTCTCGGCACGGACAACAAGGTGTTTGCGCCGGGCTTCCCCGCGACATGTCCGTACCTCACGACGGCCGGCAGCACGGTGATCCCGTCGGGCAGCAACGCCGAGGACCACCAGGAAGTCGCGACGAGCAGCTTCGCGTCGGGCGGCGGGTTCAGCAACATCTACGAGCGCCCGGACTACCAGAAGGATGCCGTCGAGCAGTACTTCCAGACCGCGGACCCGGGCTACCCGTACTACGAGACGGTCAACAACGCCAGCTTCGCCGCCAACGGCGGTATCTACAACCGCATCGGCCGCGGGTACCCCGACGTCGCCGCCATCGGCGACAACGTGCTCGTCTTCACTGGTGGGACGCCGCAGCTGATCGGGGGCACCTCGGCGGCGGCGCCGGTGTTCGCCGCGCTTCTGACGCGCATCAACGAGGAGCGGCTGGCGGCGGGCAAGTCGACCGTCGGGTTTGTGAACCCCGTGCTGTACGCGCATCCGGAGGCCTTCTTCGACGTGACGTCTGGCAATAACGAGGGCTGCGGGACCAAGGGATTCTCCGCGGCCAAGGGGTGGGATCCAGTGACCGGATTGGGGACCCCGAACTACCCCAAGTTGCTGGATGTGTTTATGAGCATGTAGCGATGATGTATGTATATATGTATATATGTAATTGGCAATGCTCTGATGACAATACGGCCTCAGACAGCACCGTACAAGACAGATAATATCCATCTCCTACTCACACGGAAACACCGTATCACTCTTATAATCCACATACAAACTCCCCGAGCTGCTGCCCATGCGCGCCGTCACTTTCGCACACGCAAAATTATCCAGATACACGGGCCCCGCATACTGGCTATAATGCCCCGTGTCCCTCTTGCAGTTGGTGCCGTCCCACTCGCACAACTTCAGATCCATGTACTGCGCCTTGCCGACGTTGTTGTCGAGGATGAGACAGCCGTGGTCGCCGATGTACGAGTACAGCGTCGCGAGGCGCTGGCTCGGCTCTGTGCCCTTGGGCAGCGGGATGGCCTGGTCGAGCTCGTAGCCAGAGCCGCAGAGAGTGGCGGCGCGGGCGGCCAGCGCGGCGTCGTCGCGGGTGTTGAGGGACGCGGCTGCTGCTGCTGCGGATAGGGCGAGGGGTGCGGTGGAGAGGAGGAAGTTCAGTTTCATTTTGGAGGTGATGGACTGGGTTGGTGTGAGTGGGATAGATAGAGAGGGTGTAGAATGGAGATGGAAGTGTACAGAGTATTGGGAAATGGAGGCTCTTATATGTGCTGTGGTGGAGATATACGAGGAGCGCAAGGCTGAAGACATCCAAGAATGCTTAGGCAGGCTTGATTGGATCTGGGCGGGTGGTTTATGGGGGCGGTATGGGCTGGTGTTGCTCATTTTCCTGTTTGGGTAAAGATGAAGCTCGTATTGATCGATCTAAAGATAGAACGCCTTCTTATGTACAGTCATCTTCATCAATATGACTAATGAGGGACGTTGTTGCTGCTTTATCTATAACTAGGGTATAGAGATGTTTGTAAGAGAGTGGTAGAAGATGTAAGAGTTACATCTCCTATACCCCGTAAATAGGTTCATATCACGGCTCTTTCAGCAAGTGACTTGCAAATTCCCACATAGTTATGGGGTACGCTACTACATTGATAATCTTTTCAGTGATACTGCTATCTATGGTCTCGTCACTGACCGTTATAGGTGGCTTTCAAATTCAGGCCAGTGTGATCAAGTACGCCCATGGGGAGTGGAGAACAGGGCTTCCTGTCCGCTCAGCCGTGCTTGAGCCATATAGAATATAGAACAAATTCCTAAAAAGCTCTTTCCCTGAAACTAAGAGGTACACCACGGGTTCCCAGGGAGTGTCGTTCATCAGCTTCACATAAGAGAGGGAGGCGTCTATCTTAGAATAATCACCTAGGGCTTCGTCCGGAATCCAGTCTGGATGCGTGTCTGGAGAGGCTGTAAGTTGGTATAATCTCCGGCGACATTGAGTCGAGAGCCTGTTGGTAGTATGCAAAAAGCAAGAAGCAGAGAGCCAGGAGAAAAGCACCTTTTCCGTTAGTTGTCAGACGAACTAAACTGTTAACTAACTCATACTTCCAAGTTGTTTGCGGCATCAACATGTATACTGTTAACGCTATTGAGCCACCATTATAAGAACAGCAGCCATCTAGGCCATCACTGACTGTCCGTTCAGTCCCACTATAACGATGAAGACGAATCCTCCGTATGAAACACCCTATTTTCACAGTACAAAGGGCGAAGCGGAAAAGAAGCCAAGGAGGGATGGACGTCCCTTTCTGTAACAGAAACAGAAGACGGCAGTGAATGCAGAGCTCTTTATCCACACTCCAGCCTTCTCATCCTGCTCTTCCACTTTTCCACCCTCGATCGATATTCGAGCGAGCCCTCTCTTCCCTATCCGCCTTTTACACCCTCTCTACCTTTCCCATCCACCATGCGACGCAGAAGTGATCCCTCAAAGGGCGAGCACTATCAATGGGAATCATTCCCGCCCCATAGTGAATCTGATCGCCAACTCGCCCGAGAGACTCTCTTGCGTCTACAGGAGCTGCATCCGGCCATGAGACAGCCCCGTACTCGCAGCGGCAGGGAAGAAATCGTTCGGATCCTGACGGAGGCTATCGAAGATTGCCAATTTCCCCCATTCGTCCGCTATGGCTACGAGGATGCCCCCGATGCTGCACTGGATGCCCTCTATAAGGCATACATTAGACTCCGGAACAACTTGCCCTCGCGTTTGATGCAACAAACCGCACCGTCCCCTCCGCCGCCGACAAGTCGCCCGCGTCGCACGCGTCGACTTGATTACTCGCTCTTGAGTCCTGAGGCCGAGCCCAGCGCCTTGAAGCACGAGCCCAGCGACAGCGACCCCGAGTGGCACCCAAACGCGAGCGCGGGTGATGAAACTGTCTCTAGCCGTCCCGAACAACTCTCGAGCCCCCAACAACCGCCATCACCGGCACCAGTGGCGGACCCGTCTCCTCCTACACCCGCGATGAGAAACTCGATGCCCCACGTAATCATCCAGGTGCGGCGGTCAGGTAGCCTCGAAATCATTGGGGAGACTCTATCTCGACTCCTTGTCACTCCGGGGATACCACTCGCCCACAACGAACCGATTCCGCCTGAGCATGTCTCCTTTGAGTTATGGACGCAGTTCCTTAAGATGGACTGCGATTACAAGGAGGGGATCGAGGAGATCCGCCCACTCGATGCCAACGGACAAGCCTTAGCGACAGTACGCACGCCGAATCGGTTGCGGTTTCTTCTGCTGCAGGCCACTGGCCACACCCTCCTGTTCGAGATCGTCGCATCGTGCTCGATGACAGAGCGGCGGCGCTCTAGAAACCAACGGCAATTGGTGACAGAAAGTGTATAGTCGTGGAAGGGGGACAGGTGTCCTGATAGATGATCATAACAATTCTGGTTAAGGGGTTTCAAGGAGAACGGCAGAACCACCAAACTGTTCATATTGTTACAGTATCTCTCTTGTTTAACATAGATTGGGAATAGCAGACCCTTCCTGGCTCTCTGTATTAGAAATGGGTTCGGAATCCCTGTTATAAGCAAGAACTTCTATCGTCTGATATACATCAAGAGATCCTGTCTAGCTGGTTTCGTTCACCTTGCGGCGGTATGTTTCCCGCACTGGACAGTTTGGATGAGCGTGCACCTCCCACGTGTCGATTCCATGCTCTAAAGGGGGTCCATTCTTCCCTTTTCCATCTCTGAGCAGATTTCTGGGCCTGTATTGTGGATTGATCTTCATGCGTCGAATGGCTGATACGTGAATCTTCGCGTCCTTGGGAACATCCCGTCTCTCCCCAAGAGGGAGAGGCCATCGAGTGGGTTTCCAAGATCCATCAGGTTGCAAGCCCATTCTTCGGAACGGAAGATACTCCACGACTTTCCAGGATAAAACGGTAGGCCATGGCTCACCATGGCCATATTGTAGGAAGTCATGGATATGGCCGTGGATCGACGCTGTCCACAGCGCCGTTTCAAATTCGGATTCCTCATCTGTCCCATGCCGTTGGTGGTCCTTTTCCGAGTCGCCAGTTGAAAGACCACCATTACTCATTGATTCATCAAAGCAGCGGAATAGCTTCATTTTCTCAGGATCAAATTTCAGTCCCGCACGCTGCGCCTCATGCACCATCCATACCAATGGCACATGGCTCAACGCCAGGTCTTCACCTTTATCCAACTTCAATCCACCGCCAATATCAGCATGACATCCGGCGAACCACACCTCCTCAATGTCCTGGTGCGTATCGTGATCTTCCTCGAGACGGCCACCCTCTTGCGGACGGACTGGAGGAGCGGGCCGATAGAACGCCTCGCCTGTGCAACGCCCTTGCGGAAGAGGCCCCTGTCGCGCCGGTTGGGCGCGAGATTTACGCTGTGCCGACAGAGCGTTTGGATTCGCATCGGAGATCAAATCCTGTCGAAACTTCGCCCGATGTTCGTCGATAGCGACGGCATGCCGAATGACTTTGGCCGATGTCTTGGCCGTATAGGGAAACATGAACTTATCGCGATTCACCTCGAACCGTGGGATGCTGTTGACGGTGTCAAACAGCCCCAGAAATCGGATCTGTGACACCGGGCGACAGAACGTCTCGCGGAGCGCTTTCATGAATCCGTACAAGGCGTCTTTTTCTTTCTGTTCCGCGTCGACGCTGTTGATGCGTTTCGCCCATTTGGAAAATATCGACCAGACATAGTGGACTTTCCCTTCGTTGCCGGCCTCTAACATGCCGATATGGTCCAGCATTTCGGCCAGCATGCGCGCCACGTACGCGCCGCGGCTGAAGCCGAAGAGGTAGATCCTATCTCCGGGGCAGTAGAAGCGCATCAGGAATCGATACGCGTCCACGACGTGGTCGTCGAAGGTCGTGCCTGCGGCGGCGTCTCGTGCATTTGAGATCCATCTCTTGAGACGATTCTGGTTTGTGTCATGCGACTGCCAAGTTAAGGTGGTGTACGTCCCGAATCCCGGCTGGTAGTAGTGGAATTGGCGAGCGTCGTTGCGATCAAGCATCTTCCATGGTGTCAGGCTGCTTTGTGGAGCCCGAAAGTTCCAATTTAGCTACTTACTCGATAAATCTTGAGGACATTACTGTCTGCGTCGTCTCCCCGGAATTTATATCCGGTGCCGTCGAAACAGAGGACGAATTCCCTGGTGTCTCCGATAGCAGTTCGCTCCATGGCCAGGATTTTATCAGTTGCCAATACCTACACAATGGAATGCTGGGGAGAGACAAAGAGAACGCCTCGTCCTTTCACTCTTTGAAGGCTCCCAATTGTGGTGTTGTCATCATCATCGACGGGGTGCCATGGTTGACAGCGCATGTGGCAAAGTCTATCCTCTGAATCCCAATGTCTAGGAACAGGAGGTTCCTAGAATTCTACATTGTATCTTGGCCCTATATTCGCTAATCTCATCTATCTCTCTAATGATGGTTGATCTTCTGGTCTTGGTGGTGTTCGCCGTCGTGGGCATTCTACAGGGTTTCAATGACGACATGCATTAAGAAGATCCCTGCGGTTATTTTTCAACAACGAAAGACTGCCGGTTGGGGAACTGGATTATTCTATGAGTTCGTCGAAGGGCCGATGTTGTTCGCAAAGGATACCCGATCGAGTATGCTTTGCAGACTAACCGAGCATGTGGAGTTCTCCAGTTTTCTGGGATTTTCATGGGGATTCTCATACTCCGCAGTGTCCGTGATGTGTTCGATCTTGCATGTGCGATCCACATTGATGGATACAATGCCATGTGATATGATGATGCTCACGAACTAAACAGGTATGCTGGTGTCGTGGAGTCCCTCAGAATATGGATGGATGGCTGCTCGGACCAGCGCGGACTCCCATGGTCAGCCGTATCCCCGAGATAATCGATTGACAACACAAGAAATCGATGCCACACGATCACTAATCTGCAAAACAGCGCTGATCCCGAGAACGTTGGGGTCGAACTAGACCGTCTCAGACATAGCTTGACAACCGACCTTCACATGCTGGATGCCAGAGATCAGTCTTAAACGGCGGGGTGGCCACCAACGATGTCTCTTGTCGCCAGCATAGACCCTTCAGTCTCTATACATCCATCTTTTGCCGCTTCCTTTCTTACACCTGGAGATGGCGCCCCCTCCACGCAATCCGAAGGACTCGATGAAGTCCACATGGCGTTCGTGGGACCACACCAAGTGGAATGGAGGCCACTGGTTCCTCGACATCCTCAATGTACACCACGTGGATCTCGACAAAAGTGTTCCAGTCCATCCAAAGACCGACAAAGTGCCTCACGCAAAGGAATGGCAATTTCATCGTTACGTGATCATCTACGCCGGAATCCCACTGCTCCTCCACCAGCTCTACGTCCAGTACACCGGTTCCAACCTCCCGCCATGGCTAGCCTTTTGGTTCTACAGCCTGGCCCTGCAGGCCATTGCAATCCACGAAGTCCACATCCTCCGCCGCCTGGGCCACCGCTACGGATTCTTCGACGGCGACAAGCACCCCCGGGACGGTGTACCGGACGTTGGGGTAGGGATGACAGTACAGTCCCTTTTGAGCGTGGTCATCCTCCGTCCGTTATTCACTGTCTTCTTCGCCTACCGCCCAAATGAAGCGCCATCATCCATCCGATGGGGGTGGCTCGTCTTCGAAACCGGCGTGTATGCCCTGGTGCTGGACTTTTGGTACTACCTGTTCCACCGGTCCGTGCACGAGTCCGATCGCCTGTGGCAGTTCCATCGCACCCACCACCTGACCAAACACCCGAACCCGCTTCTGACCGCATACGCGGACCGTGTGCAGGAATTTTTCGACATTGTCGGCGTTCCCATGCTGACGTACGGCACTATGAAGCTGCTCGGATTCCCGCTGGGATTCTATGAGTGGTGGGTGTGCCAGGAGTATGTCGTCTTTACGGAGATCCTGGGCCATAGTGGTCTGCGCATCGCAGTCACCGCAGTGAACCCGTGGACGTGGCTGTTGAAACTCTTTGACATGGAATTGATGCTCGAGGATCACGATCTTCACCATCGCAAGGGCTGGAAGTCGAGTTATAACTATGGGAAGCAGACCCGCGTTTGGGACCGTCTGTTTGGCACATGCCTACCTCGTTTGGAGGCAACCGCGGATAATATCGACTATGTCAATACCGCTGAGCTGCCGCTGATCTGACTTGGAGGAGAGAGACATCGAGGATCAGCAGGTGAAACCCTGGTCGGGGGCTCCGACCAGAAGGAAAAGGGGAAGCCAAGCAGTAATTCCTTTGAGGATCAGCGGGTGAAGCCTTCCACAGGGGATTCCAAATCTAGCTGCAGCGACGAAGAAAGGAAGAAGAAGTGGAAGGAGGCCGACCAGGAGAGAATGAACCCCCTGAAGAAGGATCCGGCGTGCTCCTGCAGTGGTTCGTGCTGTACAGGATACTGTGACCCGTTCTAGTTGTTTGGCGACTGGAGTCGAATTCGCGGATTTCCTAATGTGGAATGTATATGTCTATCGGCTCTAGGTGGTCCCTAAATGAACACACTAAAGAGGCATAGCGAGCCTTATGGCATAGAAATAAGCAAAACATAGCTCGGACTTCATATTATGCCCAAGGGAGCGCTTTCTTCTATTCATCGGTGGTCTGAGATGGAATCGCAATATCCGAGAGTGATGCGGATTCCGCGGAGACCGAGGAGAGCATCCAGGCCAAGAACATCCATATAAATATCGAAACATAAGCAGCGTACCTGTAGAGATAGACTACTGCATTGATTCTCTTTCTCAAGTCCAACTGAGTCAAAAAAACACGGAAGATGACGAATATCACCTTCATCCCACATCCCTTCTACCCTCCTACGATCCAACTGCCGCACTACGTGACAAATGCGAGCCAGGTTCTCTCGTTGATCTCTCAATTCGCATTTCTCTGGGCTGCAGTGATAGGCATAGCTTTTCTAGTCATTCGCAATGTACGGCCTACCGCGAGTCGATCCGACCAGCTCGCCTTTGTCTGGATGTGGTTGAGTAAGTCCTCGGAGCGGTCGACAGACAACTACCTAGGTACTGATGCGGATGCCATCTACAGCAGGATTCATCCATCTCTTCTTCGAAGCGTACTTTGTCGTCCACCACAGATCCCTAGCAGGATCGCAGGAGCTATTCGGCCAGCTCTGGAAAGAATACTCGCTCTCCGACTCGCGGTATCTGACCTCGGATTCATTCCTCGTCTCTATGGAGGCTATCACGGCGGTATGTGCATTTCTGCATGCAGCCACTGTTGACTAGAGTGATAATCTTCGACAGTTTTGCTGGGGCCCGCTGGCTTTCTTCATCGCATACTGCATTGCCGTCCAGCACCCTGTCCGCCACGCCTTGCAGTTGATCATGTCGCTGGGCCAGGTCTACGGAGACGTCTTGTACTACGCCACGAGCATGTTCGGTGACTGGTTCCACGGGGTGTCGTTCTGTCGGCCGGAGGGGTATTACTTCTGGTTCTACTACTTCTTCTTCAATGCCATTTGGATGGTGATTGGGTCGTGTGCGTATCCCTTTGCTCTGACGTTGCAAGTCGCGTTCTGGTGCTTACTCACTTCTATGTATAGATTATGTGTATCAGAGCGCCACGGAGATTACGCGCGCGTTCAAGAGGATCGGTGAGTTGGACCGGGAAGTGAAGGGGAAATAGCGTTCATGGTGGTATGCTAAGATGGCGTGGGGATTGATCGATTGGTATAAGGATACTTCCTAAGGCCGGCTGGTTCATTATATCAGGGATCTTCGGACGGAATTGCTGTCACCCTGTCATTCCACAGGGCCTGCAGCGCGTTAACCGCATCAGGCTATCAAGTCCGAGGTGGGGATTTACCGGTGGACGACATTGATCCTTGAGGTATGCTCGGTTAGAATAGTGTTTGATAGAATCGCGATGGAACTAGTATCCGCGAAAACAGTACGATCATACATCATGCTTTTATTGAACTATCTATCCACGAACATACATCATCATGAAGACGTGACCAGCATCGCATTACACAATGACCTTGTGGGTGGCAGGAGCCTCCTCGGGCTCGCCGAAGATGTTGATATCCCACCGGGGCTTGTTCGCCACGAGAGGAGTGTTGTAGCGGCGGCGCTCCTTGCCCAGCTCGGAGACCTTGGCGACCTCGTCGGCGGTGAGCTCGATCTCCTTGAAGTTCTCGACGATGCGGGACGCCGTGACGGACTTAGGGATGACGCTGTGGCCACCGACCTGGGACCAGGCGAGGATGACCTGGGCGGGGGTGACCTCGGTGCCGAGACGCTTGGAGGCGGACTCGGCGACCTCCTTGACCTCAGGACGGGTGACGAGGAGGGGAACGCCGATCATGTTGTTACCGAAGGCGGAGTAGGCGGTGATGTGGATGCCCTTCTTGGCGCAGTAGTCGACGAGCTCGGGGCTCTGGAGAACGGGGTGACGCTCGATCTGGTTGACGGCGGGGGTGACGCCGGTGGCGTTGATGAGGGCCTCGAGCTGGAAGGTGTTAGATGTGGCTGATAGTGCGCGAGAGTCCAGGGAGACGTACGTGCTCGATCGTGTGGTTGGACACACCGATGGTGCGGGCCTTGGTCTTGGGGAGCTTGGTCATGGCCTTCCAGGTGTCGACGATGGAGATGCTGTCGTCAATGTCGCAGTCACCGCCCTCGACGTTGCTGCCGGCCTTGAGGGGGAAGAGCTCCTTGCCGGTCTTGAAGGCGACGGGCCAGTGGACGAGGTACAGGTCGAGGTAGTCGAGCTCGAGCTCGGCAAGGCACTCGTCGAGGGCCTTCTCGACGACATCGGGGTGGTGCTGGCTGTTCCAGAGCTTGGAGGTCTGTATGGAATTAGACGCCATTCGATGGAGGCCGGGAGGAGGACACATACGATGAAGAGGTCCTCACGCTTGAGGCCGGGGATGTCCTTGTAGGCACGCTTGATGCCCTCGGCGACCTCGCGCTGGTTCTGGTAGATGGTAGCGAGATCCTGTCGGTTCGTTAGCTGAGGTTCTGGAGGAAGGGACAAGACTGATACGGACCAGGTGGCGGTAACCAGCCTTCAGAGCCTGGTAGACAGCCTCACCGACCTGGCCGGGGGCAGACTGCCAGGTACCGAAGCCCAGCTGGCTAGTTGGGGTTAGTTTTTGGTCACCATGAATGTTATGCGGTGATGAAGGACATACGGGATCTGAGCACCGGAGTTCAGGGTAACCTTCTTGCCGAGAGACATTGTGATGGGGGGAGATTGGGTAGAGATGATGGGTGAGAAGGGAATGAGGAGGAGAGGTATGCAGAAGGTATATGAAGAAAGGAGGAGAAAAGAGGGAATGAGGTGGAATTTAACGGAGTGGTCGAAACCTTGGGTTCTCCGGCGGGGGAGGGTAGGCAGAGGATGAGCTAATCAGGGCCAAAGAGAGCAATTATTAATATTCAGGTACCTGAAGCAGAAGAACAATATTGTTAGGTGACAATAACAGTGCTACCGTAGTTGTTGGAGATGCTACCCCGCCAGAACCCCTCGGTGGGGCAGCGTGGGATTGTCCACGGATTCAGGAGATTTGACATGAGAGATAGAAGTATACCAAGATCTTATATAGGTACAAAGATACATATTGAGAGAGAATTCACCATAGTTAGTAAAGTCTACCATCTTCCCTCAGTGTAAACGTGTCTCTGTACACGGAGTTGTTGACGGAGTAAATTGACCACTGGTGATGACGTCGACATCGGCAGACATTCCTCCGACGGGGTGCTGACTCAGCCACCGGGAATTTACCCGACTTTTCTCGGATAATTCTCTTTTTCCGCCGCCAGCCCAATCACGCCGTCGGTTTTCCCCGGTTAATTCGGCTGCTGATGGTCCATCATTGCGGCCTCTCCATGCCCCTGTCCCTCTCTCCCGGACCCGTGTTGGCTCTCTCGGCGTCCAGTCATGCTTGCCACTTTTGCCGGTCGGCACTGTACCCCAGGTCTAGCTGCGGGAGAAAAATTTAGCGGTCCAGAGAGGTTCCAGGTCGTCTCAAACGCTAAGGTTAGGGGTATCTGACTGGGGATAGTGTGGGTATTCTAGATTCTTCCCTGGGGATTGATGGATTACGAAGCAGGGTAGTATCAACAGCCATGAGAACTGATGGATTGTGGATTTGGAAGCGTGCTCCGGTAGCAGATGGTCCTAGATAGCAAGTAGTACAGTAGTTATATCTGTCGCACATCATACCCCTGACTGTCTGGCCTTAGCGTAGCTACCTAGGTAGTACTTAATCTGCTGATTCTATTTGTACATGTTTGATCACTTCAGCATAGATAAGATTAGGTTTGTTCTGGTGAGACAATCACTACCTTACTACAGGTACGCCCCTTAAGACCCTTATAACACGCCTACCTCTCCATTCTACACCTAATTATAACCAATCTTATAATCGAACAAAACAAACCCAGGCAATGCTCATTTACGATTAGAAATCATTCACGCGCTTTCAAAAGGAGCATCGTTGAGATCCAGTCAATGGACGCTTCTTATTGGTCGGATCGCCTGCCTTTCCCAATCGGGTCATCACGATTCCATCGGATGGAGGAACATGAGTGCATTCAAACCACGATAAAATCCCCCGAGAGTCCTCGCTTCAACGACACCACACAATCATCAATCATCTCAGATACTCATCACTGATGGCGTCCAAACCTTGCATAGACCTTGCGACTGGCTTCCCCGCCAACAGCCTCCTCCCGGCGGAACCGTTGAAAGAGGCGGCAACGTTAGCCCTCTCCAACCCAACTGTCTGGGAGGATGGAATGGTCTACGGCGCCGATCCTGGATATTTTCCTCTTCGAGAGAATATTGCTAAATGGCTCACAGGGTTCTACGCCCCGCAGCATGAGATTTCCGCGGACCGCATCTGCATCACTGGCGGTGCCAGCCAGAACTTGGCTTGTATCTTGCAGGTGTTCACCGACCCCATCAAGACAAGAAAGATTTGGGTGGTTGAGCCCTCCTACTATCTTGCATTCCGCATCTTCGAGGATGCAGGTTTCCATGGGCGGTTCTATGGGGTCCCAGAGGACATGGAGGGAGTGGATATTGCTTTCTTGGAGAGGGCTCTAGAGGCGGATGAGAAAGCTTTCCGTGCTTCTCAAACCACGAACCAGCCTGTGAGTATCTTTCAAGAGTCGTGCGGATAGGAAATCTAACTTGGTCTGGCAGGAGTTTAAGCCCCCGTATCCTTATCGCAAGAGCTATTCCCATGTCATCTACTGCGTACCAACTTTTGCAAACCCCTCGGGCGCCGTCATGACTCGCGCTCGACGGGAAGCACTTCTTCGATTAGCACGAAAGTATGATGCCCTAATCATCAGCGATGATGTGTATGATTTTGTCCATTGGGATGCGGATTCGTCGGCTGAGCCTACCACCGGCCGCGACAGCCTGAAAGCCATCCAACCCCGCTTCGTTGATCTTGATATGACTTTGGATGGCGGACCCCAGGACGAATTTGGAAACTGTGTCAGCAATGGCAGTTTTAGTAAGATCCTTGGACCGGGCTGTCGTGTCGGCTGGGCCGAGGGGACTCCAAAGCTCATATATGGTCTGTCCCAAGCGTACGTTGTCTCCCTTCAGATCGCGATCTGTCTGAGGCCATGCTTATTTGTGTCTAGTGGTTCAACTCGCTCAGGAGGCGCTCCCTCGCATCTCATGTCCACCTTTGTCAATGAGCTTCTCATCAATGACTTCGTCTCAACCAACATCGCCTCGAATCTCCTTCCAACCTACAAGCGTCGGTATTCTATCTTAGAATCCGCTGTCCGCGAACATCTCCTGCCTCTTGGTGTCACTTTCAGCCCTGTGCAAAGCTCGGGATCCTCAGCAGGAGGGTTCTTTCTCTGGCTTCAACTTCCCTCGCCTCTGACAGCAGCGCAGGTGTCTGAAGCCGCAGCGAGCGAGGAGAATCTTCGCTTTGGAATGGGCCAATTGTCTGCGCTTCCCGAAGGCAATGAGCGATGTGGCGGATATGAGGACATGATCCGATTATGCTTTTCAAGAATTGACGAGGACCGCCTGACGGAGGGAGTGATTCGACTGGCGGCTGTTTTGAGAAAATTGCAGCCTTAGATACCTTCCTTGACTGCCCAGTGTTGATGGCGTTCTTGGCTTCTTGTACACATACAACAACATGTGCGATAGGTCGGATTGGTGACTTTTTCCCAAACAGGAAGGCGACGAAGTGGCATAGCCCCACAGTAGCTGTATCCAGCCAATCAGTCGGGCTTTAGTGCCAATACCAAGCCTTGGGGCGCTCCAGACGCAGTGATGATTGGGTGCCACCATGCAGATCTGCTCCAGGATTAGGTTTGGGACGGGGCGATTCTTATTAACGTAAAATTATTAAATCTCTTTTTTTGATTGATTTGATCATCATGCATATCAGGTTCCAAGATTCTTTGCTGGCAATTCCTTCACCTCACAACACCTCATCTGCTCCAAGCCACCGCATCATGACTGACAACGCATGCTCTCCATGATACCTGAACGTCTGGATTAGGCTGCCTTTTTTCCCGCGACATCTCTCCATCTCCCCTCTTCCTCTTTTCTGCTCCAGGTCAACTCCTGACGTAGCTCTGCCTCCATGCCGATACGGCGGGCGTTCCGTTGGCCTGCCCGCCGAACCGCCGGATTAGGATTCCTGGCCTTGATCTTCGCCACGATTACTTCCATTCTCCTGCTTCTGAACGGCTCTTTCGATCCGATTCTCAGTATGTCCGCATGCTGTCGCGACGGGCGCGTATGATATCATGGCTTACACACCACCCTAGAGTACGACTCGATCCACGACCAGGTCATTCGCAATCTATCCGCCATCACCAACACATACCGCAATGACCGCGACATCGGGCTTGTGCTGGCCACGCCCAAGTTCGAGGATCTCCACTGGGTGCTCGACTACTGTACCCATCACCCGTGCGTTTCGCCGTCCCACCCACTACTCTAGGCATCGTCCCCCGCGACAACTACTGACCTGCGCACCTTCCAGCGAAACCACCCCCTTCATCTACATGATCGACGAAGACCCCGACCCCCGTCTTCTCGCCCCGCGCACCATCCGCGGCCGCGAAACTGCCGCCTACCTGTCCTACATCGTCGACTACTACGATCGGCTCCCGCCTTACTCCATCTTCGTCCACGCCAACATCGACCAATGGCACAACGACCTCTTCGGCCCGCACACCACCCCGGCACTGGAGAACCTGCGCCTCGAGGCCGTCGACGCGCGCGGCTACGTCAATCTCCGCTGCCAGCACAACCCGGGCTGTCCGACGAGCGTGCATCCGTGGGAGCCGACGCAGTACGACATCGAAAAGGACGACATCCGTGCCTTCTTCCCGCAGGTGTACCAGACGCTGTTTAACGTCGGCCCCGAGAAGGTGCCCGACCACATCGGGAACGTGTGCTGTGGGCAGTTTGCCGTGAGTCGGGCGCGCATTCGGGAGCGCCCGCTGGCGGACTACGAGCGCATGCTGCAGTGGGCCGCGGAGACGGAGCTGACGGACAGTTTTGGGGTGGGGTGGGTGTTTGAGAAGGTGTGGCATATTATTTTCGGGATGGAGGAGATATAGTAGGTTCCCCTGCGTATAACCTGCGTGTTTGCGAGTGCAAAGGCTAATTAAGCAGCTGTCCCCGGTTCGAACAATGCCGGTGTGATACATATGGTTGGTGTGGGCCGTTGGCGTCGGGTGAGACACTGCAGGCAGTGCGAGTCCAGAGCCCAAAGAAATAGAGTATTTCAGGGTTTGGAGTGTTGGGCTTTCTGTTGTACATTACCACGGTGATAGACAGGGTGTATCGGATATTGGATTAGCTCCGAGGCTAACTAGCAGTGAACCAAGGTTGCATCGACTAGGTGTATTTCAGACATTATCACTACTTCTACTTATCGCTATCATTTTGTATGAGTAGTACAAAATGCATCACACGCTGTTGAGATCACCTTTTTATACACCGTAACCCGCAGAGACTATCTATTGTTCGATCATCGTCAACATGCTCACCACTCTTGTTCAGAGCATCGAAATCACGGAGCTGACTGAGTCTGCGCCTTGTAGAAATCTCAGAGGTAAGAGCGCATAGGCGAGCATGAGCGCGATATTGAACGTCTAACAGCACTGACGGGTATCCAGCGACATCGAGTCGCTCAAAGGTGGAGATATGCCACATCTGGCAGGCAGAGTTGCTTGTAGGCTCCCACTATGACAACCCTATTGGTGCTGGTGAGAGTAGAAAGTGCGTAGAACAGTTACTCAAGGCCTCTGAGAAAGCTCGCCTCGTCGAGGATGTCGACTGGATTATTGCTCTCCACGTCATTCCTCGCAAGAGCTGACCGGCATCTGGTGCGGGAAGCAGCAGTAGCACTTCACGACAAGCTCAGTACGTTCCGTGATGATGGGGACTGGTTTGAAGGCAACTCGAGCCGTGTCCCATAGCTTCTGAGCGTCTGCAGAACGGATCAAGGGGGCTTTGTCCCTGTGCCTTGAGGCCCTATAACCATCGCTTTCCAGCATTCAATTTTCACCTGGAGCGAGAGGAGTTTAAGTTTGGCCCAAAACAATTGCTGTCGCTTCTTGCCGTCTCTAGACCTAAAGAGAAGGGATATATATATGGGCGATTTCTATCGGTTCTGGGTTCCCGTCAGAGGACACTTTCCATTGTATCTGAAGGACGGGGAAAGACCAGCTTACCTGTGTTGGCCATTGATAAGCTGGAAGTCTTGGAGTTGATACCAGAGCTCGGTCAGAGCACTAGCCCTCCTGAATTCTGCATGTGAGGATTTATTGAAGACCATGACCTGGATCTTCTCTCACCCACGCAATGATCTGGGATGCTTCCTGTATATCAACAGCAGGCGATGCTGCTCTTCGACTGCGCGCTTGCCAAGCTGTTCAGAAATGTGCGCTTGCTTCTGGCAGAATTATTGAGGGTCTTGTCAATACAGCAATGTCGGACAGCCACATTGCAGCTGTCAACCTGAGAGAAGACTTTGATATCACACCATTCGTATATTAGGTGCCTTGGCACTCTGGTGGCGTAGTGGCCATTTTGGTCAATAATAACCCATGATGCCTAATCAAGGTCAATACCAAGTACTGTCAACAGGTTGTTGAACCCGGGAGGTATGGGCGACCCTTTCTGGGCTTGATACTTCTTGACAGCCTCGAATCACTCATATTGCTGAAGTTAGTGAAAGACTTAGAGAAGCGACAGGAAGTTAGTTGGAGGAAGTGGATGAGATCAGGAAGAATGTGAATGAGACGTTATTCACTTCAAGTATCACTGGACTAAAAGGGTAAAACAAACCATGCCTTACTTGGCGGCCGCCGAAGCGGGGCAGAATCCCTCATGTTCAAGTCAACCTCCATCTACTGTGTTCGCCTCTATCGTCTATCAAATCTGATTTTCTCTACTTCATCCGAGAACAAGAAGCTTCTACCATGGCCTGCGACACTGATTCCTGCTGTGGACAACGCAAGGAGATCCCGTCGGGGGTTCATCCACAGGAAGAGGGCTCGGATACCCCCAGCTGTTGCAAAGATAAGCCCTCTCCCTGCTGCGATATCTCTTGCCTGGATCGTATCGCCCTCCGCGGATGCAACCAAGGACGGACTCCAACCACTTCTGAAGGGGGATCCTCGAGTAAGTTCACCTCGACTCGCGACTTCAGCCCAGGTTCCATTAACACCCGTAGCTCCGAGCCCTAGCTGTCAAAGTCCCAATGGTGAGCCATGCGACAAACACCGTCTTTCGGCGCGTGCCAAATACGCAGCCAGACTCGAAGCGCTGGGCTGCATTTGCCGCGCTTTGATAGCCCTCGGACAGGAATCCTGCTGCGCACCGCCAACACGCGCCTCCCTTGGTAAAGAGCGTCGCTCTGTCGACTCGTCCCGGTCTGTTCGCGCTTCGCTCGACCCTTGCTGCGCAGGAGCTAGTCGGGAGTCAGGGGGACACTGCAGCGCTCGTCGAAAGGGTAAAGGAGAGGCGTGCTCCAGCGGCTGTTGCGGTTCTTTGGAGCGTCCTAAAGTCGCTAAGCAGTGTGCTCCGACTAGCAAGGAAGTTGCCAACTCTGGAGGCTGCTGCAGCAAGCCTGGGACTGTTGCATTGTCCGAATCGCATGCATCTCTTACACAGAGTAAACCCGACGATACCGAGACTTGCTCCAAGGGCTGTTGCAAGTCTCTGGAGCCTGCTACAGTGGCTAAACAGTGTGCTTCCACCAGAAAGGAGAAGCATCCCAACTCTAGTGGCTGCTGCGGTAAAGCGGAAAGGATTGCATTATCCAAGCAGCACGCTTCTGCTACCAAGAGCGACATCAGCGATGCCGCGGCTTGCTCCAATGACTGTTGCGGGTCTCCGGGGGTTCCTACAGCAGCTAAGCGGTGTGCTTCGACTTGCAAGAAAGCTGCCAACTCTGGAGGCTGCTGCAATCCTGAAAAGTCTGGCTTGGTCAAACCGCACGCCTCCGCTACAACGAGTGGAGCCAGCGATATAGAGACCGGCTCCAAGGGCTGTTGCGGGAAGCCGAATGTCGACCAGGCTCCAAATGCCGAGCAATCCTTTTTTAAGGGAATGAATTCTGGCGATCGCGGCTCAGTCCATTCATCTTGTGCTCCCAAGGCGGCTCCCTGTGTGTCCGCTAAAGAAAAGCCAGACAAACCCGATACGTGCTCGACCGGCTGTTGTAGCAAGGCAAAAGAGTCGTCCGATACCTTGGCAAGACCGAAGCGTGATAGCTGTTCAGCTGGTTGCTGCGGTAAACCGGTACCATCTAATGACAAATCTAGCGACCTCATTGAGGTCGTCCCGGTCTCCCCTTCCCCAGACCTCGAAAAAGGGATCTCTGGCAAGGAACATGTCGTTTTGAGTATATCTGGGATGACCTGTACTGGGTGTGAAACAAAGCTCCAGCGAACGTTGGGCACGTTGCAATCCGTCCAGAACCTCAAAACCAGCTTGGTGCTTTCTCGAGCAGAATTCGATCTCGACGTCAGGGTCCAGTCGGTCGATCAAGTGTTCAAGCACTTGGAAAAGACAACCGAGTTCAAGTATGAACGGATTACAGATCGGGGATCTCGCGTCGATGTCATCGTTTCCAACGCCACCGAGTTCATGAAGCAAGACTGGCCTTGCGGCGTGACCGAGATGACTCCCGTTGACAATGAAACCGTCACTGTCGCCTTCGATGCTAAGGTCACCGGTGCGAGAGATCTGGTTGAGCGTGGCTGGGACAGACCGCTTAGCCTGGCTACTCGACCTGATCCAACACTGCACGCTGGGAGCAAGCATGTGCGCCATATGGGGTGGATGACCATTATATCCATTATCCTAACCGTGCCCGTCTTAGTCCTAGCTTGGGCTCCGCTTCCAGAGAGGAAAATCACCTATGGCTCTGTATCGCTGGCGCTGGCGACGATTGTGCAGGTTGTCATTGCTGGCCCCTTCTATCCAAAGGCTGTGAAAGCCTTGGTATTTTCAAGGATAATCGAAATGGACCTGCTTATTGTCCTGAGCACGAGTGCCGCCTACATCTTCTCGGTGGTCTCATTTGGCTATCTCGTCACGGGCCAGCCACTTTCTACTGGTGAATTCTTTGAGACCAGCACGCTGCTTGTTACTCTGATCATGGTGGGCCGGTACGTGGCCGCACTGGCTCGTCAGAAAGCTGTCGAATCTATTTCGGTTCGGTCACTGCAGACGCCTACAGCTATTCTTGTGGACGACTCTGGGACCGATGAAAAAGAGATCGATGTCAGGCTCCTCCAGTATGGGGACGTCTTCAAGGTTCTGCCAGACTCGCGGATTCCTACCGACGGTACAGTCATTGTAGGCTCGTCCGAGGTCAATGAGTCAATGATCACTGGAGAGTCGATACCGGTAGACAAGACGCCTGGGTCTGCCGTTATCGCGGGATCCGTGAATGGTTCTGGAGTGTTGGTCGTCAGGTTGACCCGTCTGCCGGCCGATAACACCGTGTCTGTGATTGCAGGGATGGTCGACCAGGCGAAGCTCTCCAAAGTAAAGATCCAGGACATCGCAGACCGCGTGGCCAGCTACTTCGTCCCAGTGGTAGTCGCCCTGACCATCATCACATTCGTAATCTGGATTGCCGTGGGCATTGCAGTGCGCAACCAGTCTGGTTCTCGCGCTACCACAGAGGCAATCACCTATGCTATCACCGTTCTGATCGTCTCCTGCCCGTGCGCCATCGGCCTGGCAGTACCCATGGTCATCGTCATCGCCAGTGGCGTCGCCGCCGAGCGAGGCGTCATCTTCAAAGCCGCGGATAGCATCGAAGTCGCCTGCAAGGC
This sequence comes from Aspergillus pseudoterreus, assembly GCA_002927005.1. Lineage (NCBI taxonomy): Eukaryota > Fungi > Ascomycota > Eurotiomycetes > Eurotiales > Aspergillaceae > Aspergillus > Aspergillus pseudoterreus. Next base: position 638,849 of record PIJX01000002.1, on the reverse strand, counting down.
CTCCCACGTCGTATTCGACAAAACCGGGACCATGACCGAAGGCAAGCTGACCGTTGCTGTGGAGCACATGGACACCACGAGGGATTCCATGTCCCTCCTCCTCGGCCTGATCGGAAGTAACAAGCACCCAATCTCGGCTGCCGTGGCCGCACATCTCAAAGCCACAGGCATATCGGCGTCTATCGTCACCGACGCAAAGGTGCTCACCGGCAAGGGTCTCGAAGGCTCAGCATCGGGCTATATCCTCCGCGCAGGAAACTCACGATGGCTGAACCTCTCATCCAATCCGCAGGTCCAATCCATCCTCGAACAAGGCTACACCGCATTCTGTTTCACGGTCAACGACACCCTCGCCGCCGTCTTCGGCCTGGAAGACTCCCTCCGCCCTGACGCCGTTGATACCGTCACCCAGCTCCAAGAGCGTGGGATAGCCGTGCACCTCCTCTCCGGCGATGACGAAGGCAGCGTGCGCTCCACCGCACGCCAGCTGGGGATCGCAGCGCAGAACGTCCGCGCGCGCTGCACCCCAGCCGACAAGCAAGCTTACATCCAAGCTCTTCTCACCCCGCCCCATCAGACCCCGCGCAGGAAGAACCCGACAACCATCTTCGTCGGCGACGGCACCAACGACGCCGTCGCCCTCGCCACCGCCACGATCGGCGTGCACATGAACCAAGATACCGGCAGCGACGTGGCCAAGTCCGCCGCGGACGTCGTGCTCATGCGGCCCAGCGTGCGCGGCATCCTGACCATGATTAGTATCAGCGAGAAGGCGGTGCGACGGATCAAGTTCAATTTCGGCTGGAGCTTTGTGTATAACCTATTCGCGGTGTTGCTTGGCGCAGGCGCGTTTGTGAATGCGCGCATTCCGCCCGAGTATGCCGGGCTGGGGGAGCTGGTGAGTGTTTTGCCTGTGATTGTTGCGGCGGTGCTGTTGCGATGGGCAAAGGTCTAGTGCAAGCCCCATACGGCAGGGGTACAGGATTGTGTCTTTGAGGTTCTTATCCTGGGTACAAGCGTGTGGACGGGATATTGGGGGCTATTGGGATTACGTTCATTCAGTCGTTTAGCTAGGTACTAGAACATGGTATCATCGTCGTCGCACGTCACTTATCACATCCAATCCACCACCGAGGAATGGTCAACTCCGGTTGATCGGCTGCTGATGCGCACTCACAGCGCCAGCATCCAACTCGTAAATCGCATTCGGCCGGTCCGGCTCAGCCGGCACCTCGTGCACATGCCCGCTATCCAGCATGGGCACGTCCATCTCTGATGGCCGCTGAAGCGGAATCGGATGCAGAAACAGCGACGCCTCGTCCGGGTTGTGTGGCAGCATCGACGACCGGTCGCCGGCCATCAGCGCCGCAGGGACCGGCGGTGACGTCGACGTCGTTCCTGTTTCCATTCCGGACAGCCGGTTCTGCAGCGACTGCGGCGGGGATAAGGGCTTGCGCGCCACGTTCTTGTCGGAGAGAATCTCGCCCTGTCCTGGCGGCTGGGTGTTGGGTCCGTCTGGGGGCGCGGCCACCGGGGGCTTTTCGGTGTCCTTGCCGATGTTGTTGGTCGTGGTGGGCGCCGGCAGCGCGGCGTGCTTTCTGCGACGGCGCATGAACAGCCAAAGTAGGAGCAGGACGAGGAGGACGACGACCACGACGGCGATGACAATGCCTGCGATGGCGCCGCCGCTCAGGCTCGACCCCGAGTCCGGCGTGTTTGTCGAGGTCGCCGAGTTGGTTGAGGTCGAGCTCGCTGTGCTGGTCGAGGTGGCCGCCGCGCCCGTCGTACAGGAGAACGACGAGCCGCTGAAGACGTTCCGTCCGCCGTTATTGTCGTCACCGTCGTCATCACCAGATGACTGGAGACTGCCGCAGGAGAAGCTTCCGGTGCTGCGGATGCTGGTCTGTCCATTGACTTGACGGATTTTGGCGAACGACAGCCTGTAAGCGAAATCAGCGATGGGCCCCGGAGCTTGTGTACATCAGACGAGGCGGACTCACTGGTCAAAAGCCCCGTTCATAGTTATTCCCCCGTTCACGTTTTCCAGGTCGTTGAGCGCAAAGTTCTTCAGATTGTTGTTGCCCTCGACGCGCAAATCGCCCCCGACATTCGATAGCCCGCTCATCGACACATCGTTCAAGTTGGTATTATCTTTGATTGTTATCGGGCCCGAGACGCTTTCCAGGTCATTTGCGCGCAGCGCATTGAGGTTCAATGCGCCTTGGACGGTCAAGCTGCCGCGGACCTCTTCGAGGTCTTTGAGATCGATGGTGCCGGTGGCATCGCTGGACACGGTGAGGTCGCCGTTGATGGCGTCGCAGTCGGAGAGCGCATCGGCGTCGCTTTGGCTGGCGATGCTGATTTGACCGGAGCCTGGATTATGAGTCGCCTGAGAGGATGAAGATGGATTCGGGCGCGATGGGTATACATACACTGCGCGGCGGCGCGGGCGGCCACCAACCCGATGCCCAAGAGTCGGGAGGATTTCATTCGTCTGGAGACAAATCAGTGTAAGACTTGGTTCTATCGGTGGAACTCAAGATAAAAACGAAATGAATGTCTAAATCGGGACGACGAGGAGCAATGATACAATTCAAGTTACACGTCCGCCTGCATGAGGCGACCCCTACGCTAAGTACTCAACCACACCTGCCCGGTCGACTCTCGGCAACCCCAATGCGGCCATGATCCATCGCGAGACCTTGTGGCGGAGTACGCCGGGCCAGCCAACTAGTCTAGCCGCTTCCCTGGGATGTGCTGGGGGGAGGATGTTGATCGTCGGGGTAATCAAACCGCTTCTTGGTAGGGCTTCTCGCTCTCCTCCACAAGGATCTGACCTTAGGCAGCAAAATGTCCGCCAGGATGATGCCAGCATGAGAAGCAGAGCATTCAAAGCTTTTGATGAATGGCTGCTAGACTGTACAGCGACTGGATAATTGCTGGCCGGTGGTGATGGTCGATGTGATGGAAGGAATCTCTCCGCCAACGCGACTCCACTTGGCTGTCTCGGCAATGCGATACCCCTCCGTCCATCAGGCCGTCAATCCAACCATGAGGCAATGTCTAAGTATAGCAGATGCAGGCATCCATCATCGTCAAGGGTTCGGAGTTCTCGAAGGGGTTCTCCCCCTGTGGGGAGACACTGCCTCGTTTCTGCCGTTACTCCGAAGGGACTGGTTTCATTTATAGACAAGTTGTTGCCTGGAAGGAATCATCGTGCTGGCGAGAAAATGTCCTTACTCCTAGTCAGTCAGCGGATTCTTTCTTCCTGGAAGAATCTTTCAAACCAAGACTGCATCTCACCACAGGGCACTCGGGCGAGAATGACAATTCCTTCAGTTGATGCACAACTGACTCGTGGAAATCTCGGCGTTACCGAATGTACGTAGTACGATCAATTTGTCTCTATAACATAGCTGCCATGACACACCACAAGCAATGTGCTTGGTGTCTGATGTCATGCTCAGCTCTATCGGGCATCATGTCCAGTTCTGAACTGTGGAACTATGCATCCAGAGTCAGTACAGCAAGATATAATGATGGATGTACAAGCCACAGCTGGGGTGATTCGCTAGAATCAGGCCTAATGACTCTAGTAGGTAAACTCATGGCTACAGAACACTAAGATATATCTGTGAATTGAAACCGTTATGGCGTAGACACTAAGCACCCGTTCAGCTAATTCCTGGGCACCCTGAAAATGCATTTGAGTCTCTTTGGCAATTTTTCCGGGTTTGGAGCTGGTCGAGAGGCATTCTGCCATTACAAGACGGTCGATCAAGTCGAGCGAAGAGCAAGCCTGTGAGAAAGTTGACCATGAATACTTCGCACCCATTACTCTTGATCTACTTGGCGATCTCGACAATCCTCTCCATGCTCTCCACGGTGGTCAGCGGGGGTACCGATCTGAGGTCGGACCACTAATGAGCTCATCGTCCCTGACAACCTTGAGACGAGTGAGGAGCTCCTTGGTCTTGGGGTTGTAGACCTTGACCATGTCTTGGATCGGGTAGTTGTAAAACAATGGTCCTGCTTGTCAATGCAGTCCAAGACATCCTCGTCGGCGTACTGAGCCTCCTCCCAAACTTGACCATTCCTCAAGACCATACTCCTCACCAATGTCCTTCCAGGAAGCCTCGGAGTCTTTCAGCGTGTATGCGGCGTTGGGGATAGAATCATCCTCCAGGATAATCAGGCAGAGACGCCATCCATTCATCCACCATCCTATCCAGATCCTCGCCCACCGCAATCTGCCCCGTCTCCTTGTCAATGAACCTCAGGTTCTCTTTTGGACATGGCCAATAGACATATTCCCAGGCGTCGTGCCATGCCATCAGGCCATCTTCACAGATGATATGGATTTCCTTCACATTAGGATACAATTCGAGCTCGCTAGATTGGAAGTGAAAAAAGGATTCATCATTCTCGCGCTCAAACCTAAGCCGACGAATTTGCAGTCGTTCAGCCAGTTCAATTGTGTCGAAATAAGTATCCCCGATTGAGATCATGTCCGTCTCAAAGTTCACCCAGATATACCGCGGCTCAACCCCCGAGGGGAACTTGAAGGCTTGTTGATACAGCCCCTGGTTTCGGGCTTCATAGCACACTTGAAGGACCGCAGGCACCGGTGTCGATGAGGTAACATGCAGAATCTGGCCCCATAATCCGTTGTCTTTCTTCACGCGGACCTCGACCGTCCGCGGCTCGACCGTCAGCTGCCAGATTCGAGCGCGAAGCTCGAAGGGGAGACGGGGGAACAGGTGGAAGGCGGCCATGCTGCGGGTGGCGGCGATGGCGTTTCGGAGGCCTTAAGCAATGATTTTGGAAGGTTGACCAGAGGGGTTGGTGGAAGATAAGCACGAGGGCAGTGCTTTGTAGCGCCCTTTTCTAGGGTGGATTCCGACCAGCGTGTGTGACTCAACTGCTACTTGCAGGATGTCATGCTCAATGCAACATACTGAGACACATCTCACGGTCTAGAGCTGTCAGGCGAATCGTTAATTGTAGAAAGGCTTCAGGTCCTACTATGGTGATTCTTAGCGTGATGGATCCCTCCTTTGTTTGAAAGAGTCCCCATCTCAGGGCCGTTGACATCCGCTCCATCTGCTGACCTTGCTCATCACTACCGACCTTGGATCATCTGGCTATGATCTTGGAAATTCTGTCCATGTGCGGCAGCAGGAGAATGGAGTAACTGTATTGTGTCAGCGAAGAAGTCTGCGTTAGTAACCACTGGGATTTCCTATCTCAAAGTAACCGAATGCCGTATAGTATTAATATAAATATGAGACAGTGGTCCTAGACTAACGTACTTCTACCTTAATCAATCATCGTGCTGTCGTACTGCCAACAATATGGGCATCAGGCGGCAAGGTGTCGGAATGGGTACCTACATCGGCCCGATGTGCGCCATGCGAGAGTGAAGCCCACGCAGTATCAATCCAGAATGTGAGTGGGAGAGAATTCGAGTCGAGTAGCGTCAGCTCTGCACATTTATAATGGGGAAATAATGAGAAACCGATCGCTGTGGATTGCAGACGAATCTGAGAAGGGACGCGAAGTATGACTGAGCTTCTTGAACACCTGTCCTGGATATACTCAACTTGTCCGCCAGATAGACTGCCGAGTCAACAGCGATATGTAAGGATTACACACGAGTCAGAAATCAATGCACGAACAGCAGGCCAATCTGGCCTATACCTGATTCCTGCCGAAGATTCACGACGTTTCCACTTTAATGGAAGGATGTGTTGGGCTTCGGAATAGAGTACTCGGTCTTTCGCACCCAAGACCATCTCCTCCTCTGGCTCCCTGAGATTGGAAAGAAGGAATAAATTTATTGACCGACAAGTGGGCCCAGGCCTCTTATTAAGCTGAATTGCTTCAAGCCCATGAAGGTATCAAGAGGGTCCCCGTTGAACGGGCTCGGTAGAGTCACAATGTTCAACAGCTTTTATCGAACTGTTTCTCAATCTCATACCTCTTTGCAGCTTAAGAAGCAGTCCACCTGCGCTGCAAGGTCGTGACTTGCAAGAAGTTGACAAGGCATTAAATTGGAGATTCTCGTGCACTGGGACTATCTAGACCTCTTGATACCACACACCACCATGTCGTCCCGTCACCTACACTTACTCCATATCGTCGTACACTATCGCCAATAGATTGACTCTTGCGGTTGGTTGGAGGCCCTGCGATCGCCAGACAGACGCCGATCCAGATTGAGATTGGACCGCGTTGGGACGAAAAGTTGATAGCTCATATGCAGGAGGACGACTAGGATCATCCCGGGTAACCGGACCAACTGGAAATGAATCAAGGGGTGAATTGTTTCTTCTCCGTCAGGGAATGCAGAGCCATGCTGACGGTCGAGGCCCGAATCAGTGAATGATGGTGGATGGAGACGCTGCCAGACACCAACCCATTCTTTGGCATCAAGCCATCCCACGCTTCAGGAGTGTTTGGGATTGTCTCTGGTACAGTGTTAGCCAGCAGTGAGGCTGATCAGCCGTGGTTCCTGCTGTCTGTTCCCATACAGAGGACCTATTGTAGTACCCTCAATGCACCCTGCAATCTCGGCCATCCCGTAGCAAGGCATCCCTTTCTCCGACTTCAACAATGCAACTGGCTTCTGCCATCCATATGGACCGCTCTCGACGAGCTGAACGCAGGGCTGAGGCTCCACCAGAACAAAACCCTTCGCCTTTGGTCTCTGGTGGCTGTCCTGAGATCTGGCGGTGTAACCTGGCCAGCCTGACGCTGCGTATTGACTGTCCTGTCTGGCTCCCATGTCTCTATCCGTATCGCTCTTCTCGGGCATAGAACGGGGTCGTAACACCCCGATGGCTGGATGCATCGAGTTCCGTGAGATCCTTTCGTCGGCTGTTGTTACGGGCGTGAGAGAGGAAAAGCAAAAAATGCCATCTTATACCCAAATCCGAGCATTGTTCCCTGGGCTAGAATCGGATGCATGACATATCAGGCCGCTCCACCGCTGCGTCCATCACGGCAGAGGCAAATTGACACATCCCAGCATCGGCATTCCATTCAGCCTGCTGCAGACGCGGTGGAATCATTCGTCAGCCAGCCCAGCTGTGGCGGTGGTGCTATTCCGGTCGCTCTGGCTCTCCCACCTTCGGCCGTTCACGATACTTCTGCCGCCGTCGTCTGGGGATCTCTCGCCCGGCTCGTCGCCTTCGGTGGGCCTGAATCTCGCCAAATGTACAATGTAGATCGATTTCGATCAGTTCGATCCTAGTTCGTGTTGCCCTTGCCGTTGGGAGCGTCCTCCAAAGTCCCCTTTGGGAATCCATTCTCTGCAGTCGCCGCAACTCGTGTGGATCTCGCGACCGTGTGTCCCTGGAGATTTTAAGGAGAGAAATTTCCATGACACTCACGAGCCACGGATATTTCTGTCTATTCCAGTCCGAGACTTGTCGGGTAAGCTGACATTAAGGCCGTTGTTGAATCCCAGCTGCCCCATGCCTGCCTAAGCTGACCTGACCATCTCAGCCCTCACTCCGCCAGCGATTCCAGAGCCATATCATCCGCCGTCACCTCCCAAGATTCGCCCAGCTGTCTTCTGCACACCATGCCGTCTCCGACGAAAGGTCGAGCATCAAGACCCCGCGGCTCGGAGGAGGAATTCGTCCTCTTCCTCCAGGGGGTGAGTCCATCGAGATCGATCACCCGCAGAATGCCCCCGTCTGACACGCGACGACAGATCCCAGCGCATTGTCGCTGGCAGGAACTCAAGGATCTCGTGCGCCAGACGGCCCTACACATCCGCCAGGCCGTCGTCTACGACGACCACCACGGCTTCCCCACGGGGCTCGGCCAGATCATCGTGAAGAACGAGGACGAAGCCTGGCGGACCTACCGTGCGTGTCCTCGACATCTCCCCCAGAAAGGGCCTACTGACAGGACCATGCATGGTTAGACCGTCTCTCCACCAACGGCTGGGAAGGCCAGAGTCTCGTCGTCACGCTGGCTCGCACCAGCGCGCCCACCTGTCCCATCGCCGGCCCGACCAAAAGCCCTACACCCTGCGTCGTCTCGCCAACCTACGTCGCCAACTACTCCACGCCGCCCCAGGTGCCGCAGTCCATGGCCGTGCCGCCATCGCCCATCTCCCCAGAGTATGCCTCCCTCCGTCCTCGCCAGCCTCGTCCCCCATCCGCTGACAGCCCCAGACCCGTCATCTCCTCCGGCACCACCTACCACGGCCCCGAATACGGCCCCCTCCTGAGTCCCATGGGCCTGCCCCAGCCCTTCATCACCGTCTTCCCAGACCCGCTCGCCTGCCAGATCCCTCCCAGCGCAGGCACAACCACGCCCGCACCCCCCAGCCCCATGTACGCCCCCTACGCCATGGGCATGTACCACCATCCGCGTCGCGCCCACCACCCAAAGTCCACATACACCTACTACGCAGCTCCCCTGCCGTATGCCCCAGCAGCAGCAACAACAACAACGACAGCAACGTCCGCCACCCGCCCGCCCCACCGCCGCACCCTCTTCATCCAGAACCTCAGCCCCGCCACCACGCCCAGGGCCCTGCGCAGCCTGCTCTCTGACGCCGGCACTATCGACCACTGCGAGATGCCCGCCGACCGCGACTCCGCCCGCTGCAAGGGCTTTGCGCGCGTGAGCTTCCGCACCGGTGACGAGGCCAAGCGCGCCGTCGCCCTCTTCAACAACGCCGTGTTTCTGGGCTCGAAGATCCGCGTCAAGATCGACCGTAGTATCCAGGTTGCGTATACGCCGGCCGTGGGCGGGCTGGTGCAAGAGGGTGCGTCGGTGCATACGCCGCCGTTGTCGGGGGCGGCGAGTGCTGCGTCTTCGGATGTGGAGGACGCGCGTGCGAGCCGGCCGTCGTCGCCGAAGAAGAAACCGGTGGACCGGTGCGGGCCGTTGGTTGTCAATGGGTCGGGGGTTGGGCCGCGGGCGGTGGTGACTTGATCGGGTGTTGCGGGTGAAAAGTGTTTGATTTTTTTGTGCTTTACTACGGTTCTGTTGAGATGTGTCTGGGCGTACCGGTAGATGTGGGTGGTGGGTTTGGAATATCAAACATTGTTGTAGAGGTGTCTAGACTCCTACAGACATGTGCATCAAGTAAGGTCATATTCGTATAGGTACGTGCATACATCATCATCGCGCTCATGTAGTCATCCAGCCGTCATCACGAACGCCAAAGTCCCCTCGTAAGTCCCATGCAGAAATAGCAAATCAAATAGATAAATAATACACACCGTCAATCCATCGCAAGTCAACCCTATTTGGCATGCTCGATGAGCTCGGCATACAATGGTTCGGGGATCTTCCGCACAATCAGCACGGTAAGCGCGATGATCTCCTTGGCGTCGAGCGGTGGGAAGGATCGCAGGATCTTGTTGGGGCTGGAGAGATGTCAGAATGATATGTCATAGACCAGGAGGATGTATCATTTTCCGCAGGAGAAAAAAAAAAGAAAAACATACCTGGGGCTTTCCAGAATCGTATCCCTCATGCGGATAAGCTGCGCCACAATACACAAGATGTTCAGGTGCGGCCCATACGCAAAGAGAAAGTCCCACAGATGCAACACCTCGGGCAACGGCGGCGTACAGGCGCACATGGTCAAGACCGACGGGAACGCGTATAGCTCCGCCTGCATGCCCTTGGAAAACAGGTACGCGGCCAGCTTCGGCTCGACGATCTCCAGACACCGGTCGACCAGTCGGAGTCCGCGGTGCACGCCGTCCATGGCGCCGCGGATGTACCCGGGGCACTCGCGGGTGATGAACGAGTGGAACAGGGCAAAGGCCTCGACTTCGCTGCGGGCGGCGTAGAGGAACGGCGCGCAGAGCACGTTCATGCCTTGCACGTAGATCGCCGAGTCGCTTGTGATGTTGTTGCTGCTGTTGTAGCTGCGGCTGCTGCTGGGCGTGGGCCGGTCTTCGGCCTCCTCGGCGATGCTGGGGGGCGTGTTGATCAGGAGCTCCATCTCCCGTCGTCGAGACGACGATGGACGCGACTTTGGGCGATGTTTCGTCTTCGCGTCGTGGATTTTCCAGGCGATCGCGTTGAGCAGCCGGATCAGGCTGGCTTCGGTGACGCGACGCTTGAACAGCGGGTCGGTTGCTAGGGTGCGGAACGTGTCGTTGCGAATCTTCGTGTACGCCGGCGAGCGGCCGCGGTGGATGAGGGAGAGGTAGTCGTCCGTAGGAACGGGGGGGATGTCCAGGAGGACCAGCCACAGGTATATGCGGTATGCGGACTAGCCGGGCGCGAGTTAGTAGAGTCCTTTGGTTTAAATGAAGGAAAACGTTCAAACACTCACCATTCCGTCCCCGTCTGCATCCACCCTAGTTGAGAGGACCAGATATCGCAGCTCCTGTAGGCCCTCGGCCGCATCTCCGTGTTGCGGGCCATCACGCAACAGGGACTCCAAGATCGATCGTTTAACGCCGACGCCGGAACCCGTCTTCCTCGCTGACCGTCCTCGGGTTATCATCGTGGGAGCCTCGCGAGACCCGGCATCACTGTTTGATCGCGCGCGCCGATGCGTGCGCAGCCGCACGGGCGAATCCAGCTGGGCATGGTGGGTGAGCTCGTCGGGTCCGGCCGACGAGCGGGCGGTCGATGGGTGCGACGGCGGGGGACTCAAGATCGAAGCGGAAGGATTCGACGAGAGAACTTGGTGGGACTGGATCTTGCGCAGGGTTCGCATGGTCCGGGGCGACGGCGAGCTGGCGAGAGCGGCCAGATTCAGCTGGGCTTGGGTGGGATGCGAGGCGGACATGGCGAAGGTTTAGCGTATGCAGATGGCGTATGAAGATCAGGAACAAACCATCTTCCTGGTCCCGAATTGACGGAGGACGAAGAGCAAGATCACCAAGGACCAGGGAGAGGGTTTGTCAGGGGATTTCTCCTCGTTGCGATGGCTGGTCGTGGTGGAATGCGGGGACGCGTGAAGGGAGTTCGCGAGAGGAAAAAGTGGTGGTTGAAGGAGGAGGAGGAGGTTAATTTAGTGCTCCCGTCGCTAGTTAGTCCGTTGGCAGAGTTGCTATGGCGCTGGTGGAGCATCCAGCAACTAGTCGTAGTAGCAGTTGTAGTAGTGGCTCTGTACTATATTATCATGTCTTTTATTGATGTGGATATCCAATAAGTACGTGTAGATGTGATAGCACATTTAGCCTCCCTAAATAAGTCCCGCAATACCACACATCATCCCTCCATGCAGCTTCCAGAGCCGAATGGATAGATGGATGCAGCAACACCCAATCCGAAACGCCACATCCCCAGAGCATCCAGCGAACTGGTTACCTAGGTAGCTCATTAATTCTCTCGTCGTCCATTACTCGTTCCATTCTCGCCCCCTCCCATAACCCCTTCGACAAACTCCTGGTATCGGAATACCTCGCTTCGTTTGCCCGCGCCCGTCATCTTCGCAGGTCGTCCACCAAACACCCGTCGGCCTGTGTATCCGCCGAGGACCTCATTAATCTCTCGTTCGGATAGTGCATGTCCACCCTCATCGGGCGCCGTGTGCAGCAGCGCATCTCGCAGTTCGGCCACGTCGATCTGACCGCTATCGTCCTCGTCAAACGCAGCCAGGGCGTTCATCAGCTCTTGGCGAGAAGAGAGAGGGGCTAGGAGTTCGGATAGGATGCTCAGGAAGGTAGGGAAATTGATGGTCTGGGAACTCCCCGGAGGGAAGAACCGGGATAACGTCGAGGGGTCCTGGCCTGGAACATGGAATCAGTATTAGATCGAGATGGTCAAAGGTCTAGGGACCCTACCAATATTTACCAGCGCATCAGCAACATCGTCCTTGTTCACCGACCCGTCATTGTCCCGATCCAGAACTTGAAATGCCTCGCGAATCTCTCGTAGTTGGGCCGGGGACAATTTTGCGGCTGCATCGGATGATGTCGCCATCATTGCTCCTCTTGTTTGCCCCATCATGGGCGAATGATCCGACATATTGGCTCCCCGCGTCGGAGAGGAAGGGATCTCCTTGGTGAATCGGGGTTGGGGTACCGGCTCGTGGGGTTTGTTGACAGCCGCATCATCGTCCTCTTCGATCGTATATGACTGGTTGAGCTTGCTGGGGGATACAACGGGGGTATATCCCCGACTGGGGGAGCTCCCGGGGGTTGTCGGCCGGATATTCGAGGGCGGGGAATTGGGAGTCGAAGGTCGACGAAAGGGAGAAGTACGGGGGGAGCCGAAGGACAACGGCGACGGTTTGAAGGGGGTGTTGGAGACCTGGAGGGATTAGACGACGGTCGAAATAATAGAGACCTGACGTACCATGATTCCGAGAGCGATGCCACCTGGAAGAAGGGGAATGATCAATGACGAGGAAACAATGGATGCAGCAAAGTACAGAGTAACTATGCAGAAGTAAGCAGATTGCCGCATAGGGAAAAAGGCGGTCGAGCAAACAAACAAAACCAAACCCGGGATCAACAGTCGGCCCGAAGCACGTGCGGGGATCTTTTCTCCGCCTTCGATGGTTGCTTTCGCTTCTACAAAGCATTCTCGAAGAATTCCTCGGACGGCATTCCCCATGAACATTCTCCCACCTGCAGGATTCCTCGCGGGGAAGCTTATTGTGTGATCCTCGTCCGACGTCTGTCTATCAAGGACCCTCGATCCAACATCCATATCAACCACAACATGATAATATATGGTTCCCCGCTGTGGAGATCACCATCGCTGGTTCCGTCCTACCATTTTGGGTTTAGCTCTATCCGACCGCTTTCTCTCCCTCCTTAATTTCTCTCACCCCTGACGGATCCCGCATCGACGGACGGTCCCGTTCGTGCTTCATGTCCTTTATTATTGTTATTCTTCTTCTTCTTCTTCTTCTCCAGCCGCCATTCCTCCGACCTCCCCTCCTGGACCGACCATGATCCAGCCCGTCTGCAGTCTGCATGGAACGATGCATCTACGCCTATAGCTCTTCTTTCGTTCTGTATAATTTCTGCGTCCTTATATAATCCCCCATCTGGCGGTCACTCTCCCGCTCTCGAACCGATACTCCCCCTCCGCCAAGTGCTCCGCCTGCCACACACTGCACCATGTCCCTCAGTCTTCCTTTCCGACCGTCGGACGATACGTCCAATCTCTCCAAATCCAGCAGTCTTCCCCGGTTGTCTCCCTCGCCCTCCTTCGTCCACAATCGCTCCCCTAGCAGCTCCCACCTGTCCGTGCGTCGTCGCTCCATCGAACAGATCACGGGCTCCAAACGCCGTCGACACAAGTCGCAATACCCTCGAGACTCCCCCGAACGCCATGTCGAATACATCCTCGTCGCCTCCTTCCATATCGATCGGGGTCCGATCATGGAACATCAGTATCCCGCTCCCATCAGCGGTGACGAAAGCATGCTGGCCGAGCTCATGCTTCCGGACCAGACGCATGTTCGCAGTCAGGATTGGACTATTTTCTTTTTACACAAAGACACCAGTGGCGAGGATGAAGACGACGAGTCCGTCAGAGGCAAGAAGAAGAAGAAAAAGCGAGCCGAAGTATCCTCGGACGGTGAAGACCCCGAGGGCAATCCGGAGGGTGACGATGGAGAGGGTTTGAGCGAGGAGAGCAGTGATGACGAGGACGAGGGAGGTGAGGGGCCGCCATTGATGTACGTGTTGAATCTGGTCAACACCAAACAAGATAACACGGTCAAACGGTATGTCTTCCGCAACCCAGGCAGGATGTTGTAACTGACCAGCGCAGGGGAGCGGTGGTCAAGGCCATGGCGATCTGTACACGACATTCTTTCCTTCATATATATAAAGTGGGTTCTCCTTCCTTGACGGAACGGACGATCTTAACCAACAATCATAGCCTTTGCTGCTCTTGGCTCTCGAAGATTATTTCAAGTCACCCTACCCGGAAACCCTCGCGTCCCTATACGAGGCTGTCAACGCCATGGACCTTTCATTACTACCGAAGTTGTCACTCCTGGAACGTCAGATTCTCCAGGCGAGTAACAGCAAAGACATGTTTATTGAGAAGTTCGAGCAAATGATCCAGCAACGGATGGCGGATGAAGGGGAACCGACGGACCAGGAGTGCCCACCGTCCCCGAAGAAGGCAGCTCCTCGATATTTCCTACCCCGAGACACCCACGAGTTCGAATCGCGGGTTGTGTATCATGATATCCCCATCCCGGTGAAAGTGCCCACCGTAATATGGCCGGAAGTCGTGGGCGACTTTTCCCTCATCAAACTTATTCAGATCTTCTCGGGGCCCCATGCGGCCTCACCACAGGCCTTCCCCATCCATCCCCACCTGACCACTAGCGGACCTTATACGCACCCCATCATCGTCCTCATCAATGCGATGCTGACGCAGAAGCGAGTCGTGTTTCTGGGTCACAATCGGCCGTCGGGTGAGGTCGCGGAGGCGGTTCTTGCTGCTTGCGCACTGGCGTCGGGCGGTATCCTGCGTGGTTTCACCCGTCATGCCTTTCCGTACACTGACTTGACGAAGATTGATGACCTTCTGAAAGTCCCTGGTTTCATCGCAGGCGTGACCAATCCCACCTTTGCCAACCATCCAGAGTGGTGGGATCTTCTCTGTGACCTTCCTACCGGTCGCATCAAGATCAGTAGTCATGTCGAACCGGCACCCGTGACTGAAGGGTTTCTATTCTTTCAACAACAGAACGCATTGAATCATGGTCACAATTCACATGCGAACTCGGACCCCACCGGAGACAATCTGTTCATGGAGGATGTCCAGCGCAGTATTGCCAACCGGTACGGGGAGAACGCCATCCGAGCCAAATGCCGTGCCTACATCACCAAATTCACGCGCGTCGCCGCTGCGTTTGAGGAGACCGTGTACGGGGCGTCCAATCTCTATATCATCGGGCCCAATGAGGAACTGTCGCCGGAGAGTCCAAGCGGTCTCCAAGCCGACCCTCATGATCCAACCACACTCCGCGGGCACGGATACGTCTGGCCGGATGAAGCCACCAAGCAGCGAGAATTGATGGCCTCCGTCTCCAGAATTGAAGGCTGGCGCACGACGCGCTCCTACTATTCATTTATCCAGGACATCGCCACGATGTACTACCCATCCCGACCCATCCAGAAACCCGACCTTCACCATCATCACGACCGGTTACGAAATCTGAAGCTCTCCCCCGCTGAGGCAGGGGCCATTTACCAGGCGATTTCCCACGCAGTCAAGGATTACGCCGGAATCTGCCAACTGCTGACGGTTACGCCCGAGAACCAAGCTGGCCTGTTCTACCTTAGCATGGGCCTCTTCCACCCGGATCAGACTGTGCGTGAAGCGACCGTGGACCTTCTCGAACGAATAGCCATCCACCCGGCTGGGCGTCACTTCTGGGCACAGCTGAGCCGATTCGTGAAGCTGGCGTACTTTCGCGTCAAACGCGAGCGAGATGCGGTACATAGCCCTGTGGGGAGTCCTGGTGCCGCACTGGGCGAATCGTCCCAGAGCCTTGTGGGCGTGGCGATGGGAACTGGATCGAGGACAAGTTAGGTTCATTGTCTTTGTTTACGTTGATTTGGGACAAACTCCTGCCATATTGAGATGCAGGTATCATGATGACGACAGATAGCATTATATTCATAAGCATGTATTTGTTGATTATACTTCAAAAAAAAATGAGCCATGGCCAACGGGGCATTATACCCACCTTCTTCGATAAAGCAATCACTTCTGGACAAGCAGATATACTCCGTACTCCGTAGGAGTGAGCCAAAAAAGGGAAAAAGAAAACAAACTTCCGATAACGGGAATCGAACCCGTGGCTGCCGTGTGAAAGACGGCGATGTTAGCCACTACACCATATCGGATCACCAGGGTGGAGCCGCTCCAGTTTAGGCTCTGACTGTCTACTCTGTACTACTCCGTATAGGTCTAGCACCTGCGCGTGTATCCTCTTCCAACACTGAAGCCAATCACAGAATATATATCCACTTACCTGCCTGTATGCAAACTCACCTCGTTCGTCCCACTGCTCCCACCAGTCTTTGGACACAGGGTCCAGTATGTCGATATGCTGAGAAGCTAACTCCTCTGCCGAAGAATGTTCACTGCTGAAGTTAGCCTTCATACCAAGGATCTCCCCGGTAGGTTTGTGACTGGAAGAGCACTTCGGGTGGCCGTGCGGCTAGCGGCGTGTGACAGTCTTTGCCTCTGCGAGGGTTGTCGGTTGGGTTGAATGATTCGCCAAAATCGCTCAGCAGCACACGAGCATCGGTGAGGGTAAATTCTTCCACAGCTTCCCCAAGGGACAGCGGGAGGACGGCCGTTGCTGGGGTGTTGGGAGGAAGCGGTTTTCCAAGATGAGGCGTGCTGCTGGGCAAGTGCTTGAAGGACTTTTGTTTCGTGGGAAGGCGCATGGGCAATGCCGACTTTAACAGCGACATAGCGCTTGGAGTAAGTGTCATGGGCAAGCCAAACGGTCGAATAACCCCCATAGCCCAGCCTATCAACAATATGGTATCGACTGTGCAGTACATCGCCAATCATGATGGGATGGTACCCGCCTGGCTTGTATTTTTTCAAGGGTCTCTGCACCGTCGACCCAGTTGTACTCGAAGCGACGTTCCTCAGAGGCATTCTCACACGGTGATTTTGTGAGCGAGGAATAGCATGACCTGCTGTGATGAAGTATCGGAGAGCCGTGAGAATGTGAGACGGTGGTCGAGAGGTCTCCTCGCTTCCAGGACCAGGGCTTAATCCGAAAGGTCGTCAGAGAAGAACATGCCATGGTGAATGGGGCATGACATGGGTGTATAGTCAGTCTGCCAGTAGATTCGAGTTATGGATAATCGGGAGATGCTGAAGGGACGGAGGTGGTTCCTCTTGATTATGGTGTAGCTGCTCTTATATTTTTAAAAGGACGGTTCTGATATAAGCACTCCGGTGTAGTGTAACGGCTATCATACCTGTCTTTCACACAGGAGATCGGGGTTCGATTCCCCGCACCGGAATTTCATTTTTTTTTTTTTCTTTTTCGCTTTCATACCATCAACTCTCCCCCCTCAAAAAGATCAATTTAGTCGCTGATTTCTTCTGTACTCTAATAATTAATCAAAAGATAATTCATAAGGCTGCTTTTTAACTAGTGAACATTTTTGGCCAATTTAAGATTGAAGCAGGATAGGATAACAAAATAGGAAATACAATCGATACTGGCGCAACGAAGAGTGCCGATGTTGAATCCGTATCCTCGATCATCCAGCCTTAAGAACCGGATTTCCTGATCTACACATCTGCAACCAGCACCACGGGTTCACCATTTGAGGTGGTGACGCAGAGTTGCCCGTCACCATCAGCAGTATATGTTCCCGTTCCAAAGGTGTTCTTCCATGATCCACCAGGCTTCTTTGAATCGAAGCAGTACTTAGACTCAGAGCCAGATCCACTATTAGACGTGAGGACAATCAGGTCCCCACCGGCCCTGCTCCACGCGTACGCCGTATCAGCGACATACAGATGGACATGGTCGTCATCAGCGAGCCCGCCAACTGATGCCCTCGCCGCCGAGAGCCGGGATATGGCCTGGTACAAGTCGGCGTCGGTGTTGAAGTTACTGCGCCATAGGTCCTCGCGGTTCGCGGGGTCATTGCCGCCCGCGTAGCCCTGCTCCGTGCCATAGTACACGATGGGGATGCCGCGGGCGAGAATGACATAGGCCAGTGCGTTCTTCAGCAGGGAGACGTCGTTCTTCTGGCTCAGCCAACGGGCGTTGTCGTGGTTGTCCAGGAACGTGCCGAGGGCGCTTGGGTTGGGGAACAGGGAACTGATTTGATCGTGCATACTGACGATGTCGGCGGAGGACCCCTGTTGCTGGTAGAATCGGTTCATGGGATAGTAGATGGCGTAGTTGAGCACAGCGTCCATGCTGCTTGCGTATCCAGCCAGGTAGTTCGGGTCGCCGTCCCAGACTTCGCCGATGGTGTAGACGCCGGCGGCAGAGCAGAAGCCCGGCCAGAAGTCTTTTTCAACATGCTTGACCGTGTCGATACGCAGTCCGTCAAACTGGTATTCCTTCACCAGCCAGCTGATCCACTCCTGGAAGAGGGTCCGAATTTCGGAACTTTCTGTGTTGACATCGGGCAGGTCTGATGCGATACGGCAATCTTCAATGCTGCTCTGGTCTGAGTAGTCAATTGTGCAGGATGAATGGTAAGAGCTCTCCTGGTTCAGTGGCTCGGGCTTGTTATCGCTGATGGGACTTCCCATGTGGTTGGCCACTACGTCCGCCATGACATACATTCCCTATATATTTGTAAGCCATTCAGTGCCTTTCAAGTTGGTCAAACAGGATAGACTGGACCTACCTTCTCATGAGCAGCATTGACCAGGCTTTTGAGGTCATCAGCGGTACCATAGTTGGAGTTGACACTATAGAGATCCTGTGCCCAATATCCATGATAACCACCCGGAGCATCTGGAGAAAGGATGGTAGTCAGCTAAACCGTGTCATCAGGAACAGTCTGAGGGATCCTGTAAACTGACTAGCTACCACGGGAGTGATCCAGATAGCATCAAACCCCATCCCCTTGATGTAGTCAAGCTTGGACTGCAAGCCTTGGAAGGTCCCGCCGCAGTAGTCTCCCAGGTTACCGCAAGCACTTCCACCAGCATCATCGCTACTGCGGGCAATGCGATCCGTCAAAGCAAAGTAAATATTGCGAGACTTCCACGCATTGACATCCGCTGCCAATGCAGTGGACGTAAGGTGGAGGAGGAAGACGGTCAGGGCGCGGGATAGCTTCATGATTCCCTAAAGCGACGAGTAAAACGGAGGGAAGAGAGCGGCAGCCGAGTGGCGGTGGTTGATGGCATGTTGACAGAGGAATGGGCCTCCTTTTATACCACGCCGGCATACCATCTCCAAGCATCCACGGGGATTCCCTCAACATAGCACCCATGCTTTCCGTTAGGTTCCTGCAATAGTCGGGGACTGAGGATCTCGGGAATATGGACAGAATAGCAGTTTTCGCATGTCGATCGTTGCACAGGCACAAATGGAATTGGTCATCTCGGTCTATTATCGGCCTGAAAGGCTGGGCATGTCAATTTGAATATGTTTCAGGGCGGGCAAGCAAAGGGACTCGCCTGTGGGTCATAGCGTGACAACATTGAGATTGAGGGAGTAAAAGCCTCAGCTTCCTCTGTAGTTATTCAGGAGCCGGTGAAAGAAGGGTGAGCGTCCTCCAACTCCCACAAAGCATCACCTCGCTGCCATCACTCATAGTAGGATCTCGGTTGATCTCTGGGCGCCGCACTCCCCAGATCGTGCCGAACCCCGCCGCGCCAAGCACCGAGGAGAGCGGAGTAGCCCAGTACACGGCCAATCGGTAGAAGTAATTGAGATGAACACAAACATCCTGAAGAAGTGATTGACAGGGCTGCACAACGCCACCGATCATGCAATCTGCGTTGTTTGGCACATGGACTTTTCGCCTCGGCCGACATTCACATGCGCTCAGCACAAGCTTGTATTTTAACAACACCTTGTCCTATTAGTATTAGCTTGGTTCATATGGTTAAACCCCCGTCTGAAAATCTGCAAGAAAAAGGAAGTAGTAACCATCACCAATGCATGAATGATTCATGTGCGGGTGAATATAGGGCAGTCATCTAAAAACCCTAACAAACCCTAACCTTGCTGCATAAGAAGTAGGAGGGAAAATAGACGGAATCTCGTGTTTCTAATGGAACGAGAGTAGGAAAAATATTTCCTAACAGAGCTTTGCCAGGACGCGGTATGCACAAAGATCCGACTCATAGGCAATGTTCCGTATATATACCCTGATCCTGAAGTATAGTCCGGGAGGTCTCTTACTATCATATGGACGGAGAATGCATCCAGCATTCCATGCCACGGGTGGGCATGTCCGAATAGACTCGGGCATTCCAAGCTTAAATTGCACCCTGACGAACTTTTAATCTATCGTCGAATATAGCCGAGTACCTCCTGTCCGGAGTGAGTCCTTCTTTGTTGTACAGAGTCAAAATGAGAGAGGAGGAATCGGTGGGTCTAGACCGTCCGGCTGTCTCACCTTTTTCCGGCTTCCCCTTTTCGCTCCAGACTCTCTCTTTACGCTTCAACACCTCAACTCATTCACTCACTCACTCATACGCTCTCTTCTTCATCTTAAGCGACTCTTCTATCATGCTCATACGTTCGTTCTCGTTCTCCCACTCCTTTCTAACGTCTTGATACCCCGTCTCTTGCGCATTCCCTTCCTTACTCCCCGTGCCTCATCGGCTCCCGTCGTGTCATGCTGTCTCACTTCCCATAATCGCTCTTTTGCCTGCCACATGTATTGAAATGCTCATCTTTCTTTCGCACCGTCTCTTGTGATTCTCTTCCGTTCATATTGTGGTCTTCACTCGTTAGCGAACCGCTGGATTCGACATCTCCGTCAATCCTCAATCACCACCACCACCACCACCACCACAACAACATGCATTTCCACTCGTCCCTCTCGCTATTCATAACATCGCTCCTCCTGTCGGAGCCCATGCTCTCCCTTGCAGCATCCGTGCTTGCCCAAGATCTCCCATCCGCGATCTCCTTCCCGTCGGTCCCAAGTGGAGAGATCGTCGGCAGTGATCCAACAGTATCTCGTGCTGCTCCACCCCAGGAACGTGCTCAGGAACGTGCACCAGAAGATCGACCATCCTTGTCCAACGTCGCTTCGCCGGACACTAGCGATGAGGGGTCAACTTCGTCGCTGCCCATTATCTTCGACGCCGAGGGCGCCTTGACTCGTCGAGCCGACACCTCAGGTGATCTCCCCACGCCCTTCGACACCAGCATATCGAACAACTTTACCAGCAAATCCTGCCCCAATTTCTTCAAACAGTTCCTAGCCGATTCCGCCTTCACGGAATGCTACGCTCTCTCCTGTCTTCTGCGCGACTCCAATTCCTTCTTCTACACCCTCCGTTCCGCCCCTGCCACATCCCATCTCTTGGATCTCGCCTGTGCCGCCGATTCCAACAAATGCAGCAATAAAATGTCCGAGCTTGCCTCGAGTCTGATCAAAGACAGCAACTGCGGGAAAGACTACCGTCTCGGCAATCCGGTCGTAACGGACGCCTATACCGATTTCATCACATACATGCCCGTCTACCGCGCAACCTGTCTCACAAGCCCCACGACGAACGATTATTGCTTCGTTGACGCCGTCACCAACACCACCAACCCCGCTGATTACAACGTCTACTCTGTGGCTTTTGGCAGCACCCTGAGTAGTGCGCCATATCCTACGTGTAATGCGTGTCTCCAGGCTACTATGCGCGTCTTCGCCACGTATGCCAAAGTGGCGGACCAGCCACTTGCCAGCTCCTACCTGCCTTCAGCGCAGGGCATCAACTCCAAATGCGGGAGTGGATTTGTCGACGCGAACGTCACTGTGGGCGTCGAAAAGGCCGTGTCGGCCGGTTTACGATTGAAACCTAGCGGACCTCTTTTCGGTTCTGTGTTGACTGTTTTTGTCGTGGCCCTCTTCGGACTGTTCTAGTCGTCGTGATCTGGTAATTTGTTTGTTTTGTACTGTGTTCGAAATGCTTTATATCCCTCCTTGGCTCATTTGTTCTTCTTACTGACTAACCGCTTGGTTATGGTTATGGTCAACGACAGCGATTGTCTTTCTCATGTGCATGTTTTAGCGTAATGTTTATACATAATCAGACTCATATAATTGTACCATGATCAAGCTCTGGGCTGAAAGTATAAGCAACCTGGCATATTCTTCCGACCGTTCGCCAGTTGCATATTTTATTCACATATTGAACTTCAAAATTGTGTTCACAAACAGACGCCTTTCAATGAGATTGACGTTATATCGACGCACGGCCTATACGCACTGCACATAATGCTGTGATACAAGCATCATAGTATCTGTCCCTTTCGAGTCATCATACACTCTCCTTATGGAGTTCTACCGTGGTACGCAATGACGACACCCTCATGTATCAACAACGTCGACAACGCACAATTTCTACTCTACCCCCCAGAACAAAACCTCACACCACTCCAGCCCACTCTCATCCACCCCCCGCCCTACAATCTTGTGAACAAAAGCCATGATATTCCCCCGAATCTGGTCGCTCGCGGTCGAGCTCGCCCTGCGTCCATTCCCCAGAGCCACGTCCTGCGAGCCCGGGCTCAACTACTGCGGCTTCAATCTGCTACAACTGGGTGAGCATCGATGGGTCCACAACGGACTTTACTTTTCCTCTGGGGGATCTGCCTGACCGGAACAGGACCCTACGCGGCGGATATCAACGCCACGCTCGCAGCGCAGGATCTGCCGCTTAGCCGGTGGAATATGCACGAGACGCTGTTTCGCTGCGAGGAGGGGAGAAAGGGAAAGGGGGCTGTCTTGTTTGCGGAGTCGTGTGAGATTGAGTGTCGCGACGGAGGCGCTGGATACAGCGACTGGTGCTTGAACTATACGCGTGGGATTGCGGAGGAGTTGCAGCTTGGGTTTTTGGATCGGGGCGTCCTTGATGTATAGGGAGAGTTCCCTTCCCAACTACCTAGTATCGTTCTCTTAAACGATTCCCATGTTGGACTCGCTTATAGATCGTAATCTTGTTAGTTTTTCCACCAATCAGCATCCGATATGGTGTAGTGGCTAACATCGCCGTCTCTCACACGGCAGCCGGGGGTTCGATTCCCCCTATCGGAATTTTTTGCTTCGTACAATTATATTCTTGTGCGCAGCACGATACAGATGCATCAGTGAGCGTGCATGTGGCTTGGGCTGTTGTCGAAGCAGCGTCTGGCTCGAGATCTTGTTTTTGTCCTTCAATCCGGCGGTGTTCATCGCCCCTTGAACTGGGCGCGGAGCTCTTTGAACACCGCCCATGCAGCCCGTTTCCTGCGAGATATATATTGCAAGTCACATAGCCTACCGCAATCGGCGCAGACTGGATGCGCACTCCAGGGGAAGAAGCCGTCCCAGTCCAGGAAGATGTGATTCACATCCGCGCACGCAGGAAGACCAGAGGTCGTTTCCTCCGACGTACTAGCTCCAGTAGAAAGTCCGTCATCCTCGATATCCATCATAGACTCCATACTCAGGCAACCAGCCCTTTCCACGGCCATGCACCACTGGAACCATGTCTTGGGGCTCCCCATCGCAAAATCAGACGGGCTATGCCCATGCACATCACGCAAGGCCGGATCACAGCCCGCCCGCAAGAGTAGCACAAGCCGCGACTCTAAGGAGTTCGCACCGCCATGACCATGGAGGGATGCTGGGTCCGAAAAAGCAATCGCCAAATGCAGCGCGCCCTCGCCGAAATTCGTCGTCGCGTGCGGGTTTGCGCCCCACTGCAGCAGCGCGCGCAGGATAGCGACGCCGTGCCACCGGGGCACGATGGCGTTGAAGAGCAGTGGCGTGAGTCCGTCCGCGTTGCGGTGCTCGATGTCACATCCCAGGCAGACGAGTAGATCGACGAGGACCTGGATCTCCGATTCGTCGATCATTTTCGCCCCCGGGCTGGTGTGGCCGACTGTAAAGTGTAGCGGGCTGCCGCCGAGGGCGACGGAGTTGATGTCGCAGCCGGCAGAGACAAAGAGGCGGAGGATCCGGCTGAGGGTGGAGCGGGGGATGGAGTAGTCGCTTGATCGGTACCAGAAGGCATTGCGGACGTCGTAGATTGCATTTGCGCCGTCCCTGGTGGGAGTGTGTGAGTGGGAGGGCTTTCGATGGACGATAGCGCTTACCAGCGACAATGGGTCGGGTCCGCGCCTTCGTTTAAGAGCAGCTCGCAGATCTCGAGGCGAAGGTGTCTTGCTGCGTACTGTGGAGGTTAGCATGGTCTGACTGATTGGGATGATGGGTTGGCTTACTGATAAGAGGCTTTCGTTTTCTGTGGTGCGTGCAGTGGGAGTCACCTCCCTCCTCTGGAGGAGGCTGCGGAGGCCGTGGATGTCGTTGGCCTGCACACAGGCAAAGGCTGGCGATGAGGGCTCGACTACCGCATACGACGATAATTGACGGGTGATTTGAGGGACTTGTAGTTTCTCGTAGTACCTGGAGAGCGAGATCAAGATTCCGTGTTCCGCTAGTTCTGGTTTTGGAGCAAGCATGAGGATGATCTCCGAGGCGTATAGTTCGCTGTTGCTGTCCTTTGACCATTGGACGCGGATGGAGAGCTTCCCTGCAGGAGCATCTTGATGGAGGAATTGCGTAGACACAACTGCTTGCTGGATTCCGTCGTTGCGTGCTGAGTATGGACATTGGCCCGCTGTGTGGTTCTGAGCAACGTGAGGTGATTTGGGAGGTTCTGATGGCGTCTTTGATGGATTTCTGATTGCAACAGCGGCGGTCTCGTGGCTTGTTGCGAGGAGGCTCTCTAGATCTGCCCGGATCCACTCTGCGTCTTTCTCAGAAAGGGCCGAGTGGCCGGGCTGAGGATCCATCATCAGGGAGAGTGACTCTTTTATCTTTGCCTTGAGGAGGGATAATGGTAAGGCAGCGCGTTCGATGTGCTGGGAGTCACCGATCCAGCAGTCTAAATATTGCTCATATTGTGTACCGCTTTCCTCAATGGCGAGTCGCATTGTCTTTAGCTGTTCCATCATGGAGTTGATTGAACGTAGTGACAGGCCTTTCTCATGCAACGCATTATCCGTCGATATGGCGGATTCCTTTTCGTTAAACTCGACAGACCTCGAGTCTGACGGACGCTGTATGCTCAAGACTGCATGATGGATATTCTCAAGGCGATCGTTAACAGAAAGCTCATTAAGACTGGAACTGACGTTAGCACAAGACAAATGATTGACAATGGACACAGACCTGGACAGAACCTGCAGATTGATACTCAACTGTGATTTGTATTTCTTCAAGTTCTTGGATGAGCTGGCCAGTTTCCCGCCGAGGACCAGCTTGAACTTCCCGCCCCATTGTTTCAAGGAGGCTCTCTTGCCGAGCTGAGGCGATTCCAACTCTTTGGCCACGATCTTGGATACTTCATTGTACTCGGCCTGCAAGCTCTGGAGGGTGATGTAGATCTGGACGAGCGGAGAGCTTTCTTGCTTAGAGATCAACGGATGTTGTTCTTGGTACCGCTGGCAATATTTGCGGACGTTCAGAAGAAGGACGTCGACTTCCTGGAGCTCCAGCCCCAACTGGCTGATCTCCTGGGGGACGTTCTTCACGGCGCGGATAATGCGATGGGTTTCTTTGCCGAGGCGCCAGATGGTGTCGGCGAGACTGATGACTTGGGCGATATTTGCAACGGCAGATAAGGGCTCCATTGACTGGGTTCAGTGTTCAGTTTTCACCTACCAGAGGGATGTTGGAGTTGGGAGAGTCCTTGAGGCTATGCCGCTATGGTGTTGACGGGCTGTGGCTGTGCGCGGGGTACGGCCCGGAGGTGCAACGAGAGACAAGATACCTCACCAAATGATATAAATGAGAAACTTAGTGAGTAGATACGAGAGTAGGTGGTAGTGGTAGGAAGAATAGGTGTACAATGCGAATAAAATCGAATTCAAAGCCCAAGACCTGGAATAGGGGGTGGTCTAACATAGTGGCCTGGGTTTCTCCCAGACACATATCCCCCATAAATTTATATGCGCAAGAAGACAGACTTACATCTATACCTACGTAGATATAGAGTATACTCTTTATAGATCAATGGTTCAGATTGAGCCAAAGTTGGACGGGCGCGGGTCAGCGGTTCACGCGGGGTTCAGCTGCCCCTCCATTTGTATCAGACAACCACCATGCCAGAACCTCCCATCAAACGGATTGCTACCACGGCAACATGAACTCCTCCGATCCAACCCCAAATCAAAAGCCTCAGTCGGACATCGCGCAATCGACCGCCTCCCGCTATGGATCCGACTTTCTCGCAGCGTGGAAAGACTCCGAGTCGAGCGACAATCCAGCCGTACCAGCCAACAATCAATGGCCAGCGCACAAGGAGATGACCGGCTTCAGCGATATCTGCTACTGTGCACAGTGTCAGCCTGTCATTGACCGTCTGACCCGAAACTCCAATCCACCCAAAGTCGTTTCTCAACCACAGATTCAACCGTATCAACAGGCGCAGGACACCTCCCAGACCGCACGTTCCTATCACAACCGCAACCGACACTATGGCAACTGTCAGTCGGCGAATACCCGACGTGTCGATGAAGCCTATCATAATCGGCGCCAGCTGACCGAGACCCCTCCGATGTGGCCGAGAGAGAGGGTGTCGAGGCCACCTCGGAGTGAGTTGGGGGGTGTCCAAGCATCTCCGGAACATATTATTACTTCTCAGATCATAAATGTCGATTTCCAGAACAGGTATTATCATATGCGACAGATGGATGGCGATGGTTGTACATAGTAACTTGCCTCTTGTGTACCTTATCAACCGATAAGAGGCTTATCGATAGCCAAAAGGACTGACGGCCCCGATAGCCAATCAGCGATGGCGACAGTTCCCTCCGCAATGACCCATCTGGGTTAGCGCGGGTTCGCCCAAGATTCCCCGAGCGTCCAGAATGATTCCATTTCCATCCAACCTGATATTCATTCTCCCCCCTGTCCGCACGCTCTGTCGTTGTCTTGTACACTTGTGTTCAGGTCGCTCCTTCCCCCCGCATTTTCCCTCATTGGTATCATTGGAAGAACCCATTTCTGTCTCCGGGATCACTCCCGCTACCCCGCCATGTCTGATTCTCTCGTCCCCGAGACTCGGGTCCTCGCCATTGCCAGCCATGTACGTGAGCGCACAATCCAATCATGCACTATACAGCGACTGACTCAAATCTAGGTTGTCTATGGGTACGTGCCTACTATGCGACGATGTCCGGAACACTCGTGAACCGGGACACACCAGACTTGAGTCATTGATCTGACACGTGCAGCTACGTCGGAAACAAGATGGCCACGATAGCCATGCAGGCTCTCGGCTGCGACGTCGCCGCCCTCAACACCGTCCACTTCAGTGAGTCATCTCCCCGTATATGCGGTATACACCGACTAACCATCCAGGCAACCATACCGGCTACCGGCAGTTCAAAGGCACGAGAGCCACAGCCGATGAAATCACCGCCCTCTACGAGGGCCTCTGCCAGAGCCATCTCACAGACTTCGACGTCATGCTCTCCGGGTATGCCCCGAGTGCCGCCGCTGTCGAGGCCGTTGGCGCCATCGGCCTCGACCTCCAGCGCAAAGCCGCGAGTAAACCCGGCTCTTTCTTCTGGGGTACGCCTCCGCAGTCCCCTCTCTCTCCCCGCATCAACTGACACCTACAGTCCTCGACCCGGTCATGGGCGACCAGGGCCGTCTCTACGTCAACGACGACGTCGTCCCGGCCTACAAAAAGATCATCCAGCACGCAGACCTGATCCTCCCCAACCAATTCGAAGCCGAGTAGCCAGCCCCCTCCCTATCCCATCCAACCCACACAACTAACAAGACCAGAGTCCTCTCCGGCATCAAAATCACCTCGCTCAGCTCCCTCGCCTCTGCCATCACCGCCATCCACGCCACCTACAACGTCCCCCACGTCATCATCACCTCCGTCGACCTAAGCAAGCTGCCCACCCCGCCCAGCGACTCAACCCCGACCCCGCGCACGCTCACCATCATCGGCTCGACCACCCGCTCCGATGGCTCCCCGCGGCTCTTCCGCATTGACGTCCCCGCCCTGGACTGCTTCTTCAGCGGCACGGGCGACATGTTCGCCGCGCTGACGGTGGCGCGGCTGCGCGAGGCCGTGGCCGCCGCCGACCCGGCGCTCGCCACCACGCGCTCGTGGGTGTCCCCCGACGACGTGCCGGCCACGGAGCTGCCCCTCGCGCGCGCGACCGTCAAGGTGCTGGCGAGCATGCACAGCGTGCTGGAGAAGACGTTGGAGGCGCGGGACGCGGAGCTGCGCCAGACGGCGGCGGCGAACGGGACGCTGAGCGACGAGGACACGGCGAAGCAGGAGCATCTGCGGCGGACGAAGGCGGCGGAGGTGCGGCTGGTGCGGAACGCGCGGTACCTCCGCGAGCCGGAGGTGGAGTTTCAGGCGATGGAGTGGAACAAGCAAGATCTGCCGGTGGAATTGCAATAGAATAGACATACAGTAGTGGCGCATTAGACAGCTAGATCGGTCGTGGAAGAATCATTCATTCATTCATGCCTGTCCTTTATATCCAACGCCCATCGTTTAAACCCATGTATAGATAATCCACCCTAGTTTCCGGTACTACCAAACCCACCAGCGCCGCGCACACTCTCCTCCAGCTCCTCCACAACCACCACCTCGGGCGTATAGATGCGCTCCAGCACGAGCTGCGCCACGCGATCCCCCTCCTTGACGGTGAAATCCACATCCGAAAAATTAAACAGTAGCACCTTGACCTCGCCGCGGTAGTCGGCGTCGATCACGCCGGCGCCGGTGTCGATGAAGTGCTTCGAGGCGAGCCCGCTGCGGGGGGCGATGCGGCCGTCTAATCATCCATTCGGTCAGCTCATGCTTCTGCACGCTACCCAGAACAAATATAGCCGGTGAAGGGGGACTTACAGGTTCCTTCAGGCACGGCAATGGCAATCCCCGTGTCGACCAGCGCCTTGCCCTTGGCCGGGATGACGGTGTCCTTGGCGCTGTACATGTCGTAACCGGCGGCGAAGGCGGAGCCGCGCGTCGGGGCGCGGCCGGACTCGGTGAGCTTCTTGACCTGGAGCGGCGGGAGGGACTGTGGGATGGCCATTGTGGTGGTGGTGTTGGGTTTGGGGCGTTTGGCGGCGGGGGAGGGGGGGGGGGACGGGGGGTGGTGAGCGATGGGGTCGGTGGAGGAGGAGGATGTGGTGGGAGGAGGGGTGGTCTCTTTGGTCATGGTCTGGAGGGAAGTAGGAGAGGAGAAGTGTCGAGGGGAGAGAGAGCGAAGGGGACGGAGGAAGAGGAGTCGGTGTAGGGCCATGGGTGGGTGGGTTGAGTTTGGGAACGCGTCTGGCGGTGAGTGGGACGCGGACGCGTTAAGTGTTCTTGTGCAGGGATGAGTCAGCTGTGCAGCACAACTCGGGTTAGGGAGAGCCACCCCGCAAAGGCAGCGCTGTTTAGCCTCGGTCCGTTGCTCGTCTCCAGCCTTCGCTCGGGCTGGCTCAGCACTCATAACCCGACGCCTGGCGAGATGATTTTCTCTCTCCCATTGCCCTCTCTGACCATATAGTCCCTTTTACTACTTCACTGGTGCAGCCATGGCGGGAGCAGTGCGCCAACCCATCGATATTCCGGCCCTGGAACGGTACATCAGCCAGCATGTGCCGGAGATCCAGACCCCGATTGATGTGAAGCAGGTAGTCCCCTCCATAGCTTTAGCCACCAAAGGGAGATGGTGATACTAATGAGGTGGCAGTTCGGCTTCGGTCAATCCAACCCCACGTACCAGCTCACGGGCGCCAATGGCCAGAAATACGTGATGCGCAAGAAGCCGCCCGGCAAGCTGCTGTCCAAGACGGCGCACAAGGTCGAGCGCGAGTACAAGATCATCCACGCGCTGGAGAAGACGGACGTGCCGGTGCCCAAGGCGTACTGTCTGTGCGAGGACAGCAGCGTGATCGGCACGCCTTTTTACATCATGGAGTTTCTGGACGGGCGCATCTTCACCGACCCGGCCATGCCGGAGGTCGGGCCCGAAGAGCGGACTGCTCTGTACGTCACCTCCCCCTTGAGCTAGCCATTCCTAACAGTTACAGATGGAAAGACGCGGTGCGCACGCTGGCCAAGTTCCACCGGGTGGTGCCGCGGGAGGTCGGGCTCGAGAGCTTCGGCAAGCCCAGCGGGTTCTACGACCGGCAGATCGCGACGTTCACGACGATCTCACAGGCGCAGGCGCAGGCGGTGGACGTGGAGAGCCAGGAGCCGGTGGGCGACCTGCCGCACTTCGCGGACATGGTGCGGTTCTTCTCAAACAAGGCGACGCAGCCGCGCGACCGCGGCACGCTCGTGCACGGCGACTACAAGATCGACAACATGGTGTTCCACAAGACGGAGCCGCGTGTGATCGGCATCCTGGACTGGGAGATGGCGACGGTGGGCCACCCACTGTCGGACTACTGCAACCTGACCAGCCCGTACTTTATGGACTTGACGGGGCCGACGACGGCGCAGTTCCGGCCCGGGGTGACGCCGGGGCTGCCGACGCGCGACGAGCTGATGCGCTGGTACGCCGAGTTCTCCGGGTACGACGTGTCGGCGGATATCGTGTGGGGGGATGCGTTCATGTCGTGGCGGAGCTCGGTGATCATGCAGGGCATCAAGGCGCGGTATGCGTTGCGGCAGGCGAGCAGTGCGCGGGCTCACGAGTATGCGGAGAAAATGGTGCCGATGGCGCTGGCGGCGTGGGAGCGAGTGGAGAAGTTGCAGGCGGTGATGAGAGGGCGGTTGTAGATTTGTTAGTTGAATGGATCGTTCTATCTCTGTCTACACCGTACATGCATGAGATGCCAGTTGGCAATCGGACGGGAAGGATGAGGCGTAACGAGGCTCGTATCCGGACGGGGTGGTAATTGGGTGCGGCTCATTGGGAAGTACGGAGTACAGTGGAAGTATTTTCTAGAATTAATTGATTCATTATGATTCATTATTTATTGTGTACAGTATTCTATGTACTCTTATGTATTCGAATTATCCCTCATTATTTTATACTGTCCTATATTTATATACATTATGAGTATGATTGGCAATCAGTCAGCGGGATCCTCCGTAGAAGGATGACGAGGATTTCCTCGGAGCAAATCTACTCTCCGAGCAAAACCCAAACAAGGATAGTTGGCGGGGATGGAGCGCAATGGGATTACGATTGGCTGCAGGATTGGTTCTAGTCTGATTGTTCGACCGTACCTTGGTCTTTGGGAGATGGAAAATTCTCTCGGGGCGGGCCGCTTAGCACAGCGCATTAGCCATGATGGTAGATTCACCGATTACATACAGTTAGTATCATGATATGATATATATTGTATACTACGAAGTAGATATATATTGTTGGATACTATTTGTTATATACTCCGTAATGTACGCTTGGATCTCTGACTCTGGTTCCTCGGTTTATGAGTGTCTGTCATGGCACTCTAAAGTTATGGACACGGCTGGACACGGGAAGAAAGTCAGTCAGTCAGTGGAGAGGGGAAGCAACGTGGGGCCACCAATTCATGGATGGATGGATGGGTTATTCGGTCCACGACGGATCCTCTGCAGAGGTGTTTGTCTGTTTGTCATTATTGTTGAATCATCGAGACAAATAAGAAAATATTCCGATGTTTGATTTTAGACGCAAGAACTGAATTGAGGATGACCGAGTGGAAAATCAGCCCGGGCAATCACCGCGATCGTCGATGTACGGAGTACGGCCGGAAATAACAACCGAGGAGGACGAGGACGAGGACGAACAGGGTTGAGGCTCGACCGACCAGGTGGAGGAGGGTGGAGGGGGTCGGCATGCCCTGTTCTACGGCCACCGCGGTATCCTGCGTCCTGGAGGAATCGAGGGGAGGCAATAGGGAGGGTGGTCGGGCCTTTGTTTTTGTTTTGTTTTTTGGTTCTTTACTCCGAGTAGGGCGGAGTAAAGCCCTTCAGCACTACTAACGAAGGTACTTTAGAGTCTCTAAGAGTTGGTGATGGCCCTCAAAAACCGAAGAGACCGTGGAGAGATTAGTCATCTGCTCTCTAGAGTCGGAGTAATTTCCCTCCTGCCTCTACTATATGATATAGATGATAGAGTTGTCCGTAGGCCTACGGAGTAAATCATAGATAATAAGATAGAAAAGAGAAATGGTTCCATGACGTTCGACAAGTCTTCTCTTCAGCCTCTCCACCACATCCGTCAACGCTACCGAGAGCCTCATCGGGCCCGCACGCCTCGTGTTTGATTGACTCTTTACTCCTTTGGTGCCTCCGATGCCCTCCAAGTCCAACGGAGTTCCTGACAATCCGCCGTTCCATCTGGTTTCAAAAGGTACCTAATCCATCTATCTTACTGATTCCAATCAGAAGAAGAATCATTCACCCTAACTCCCTTCCCACCTAGTCCGAGTCTAGGATTTATTTGTTCCCACTCGGTCAATCCCTGACCGCTGCTCCACGTCTCTCTCTGCCAAGCGCATATCCACACACCCTATTCTCCTCTTCTTTTCTCACACCTCTCTCTCACCCTCTCCCTCTGCTCTCTTTGCCCCGACCCGTTCGTGCGCTGCCATTCCCGGTCGCAACGGTGTCACCCGTGGAGCCATGGCCGATGCCTGATGATTACACCAACCCAATCATCCACCTGATTCTGTGCCTCCAACACCGGCTGTCAGATCACTCTCTCTCTCACCCTCTCACTCTTTCTCTCGACACACACTCTTATTCCCTGACTCCCTCACTCTCTCCCTCTCTCCACTCGCCATCTCCACCATCATCATCCATCATAGTCGACCCCCCGGGGCATTGTCGCCTCCTTGCGTGTTGTGTCATCCGTCGAGTCGCCCCTCGACCCCGTGCGTAATCACTCCGGACGGGCCCCCCGTTGAGCCTCATTCCACAGCCGCCTGACCTGCCGGACAGCCTCATGCCGACCAGGTGAGATCTTTACCCTCTATCATCCTCTCCTCTTTTCTTTCTTTCTTTCTTTCTCCTCCATTTTCCCCTTTCTTCTCCTCTTCTTCTTCTTCCTCCTCCATTATTTCTTTTCTCTTCCCTCTCTACTTTATACCCCGCATTCGAGTGTTTCTGGATGCCGCAACACGGAACCCGTCCTCATTGGCCCCCGATCACCTGATCCCACGCGGCTCCATTCGTTCCTTTTCGGGTGTACATCCCAACTTCACTTCACTTCACCTCTCTTCCCTCTCCACCTCCTTCCCCTGTCGCGTCTGATAATGATCATATCCATGCCCCCGCTAACCTCCAACAGACCGGGGTCTGCCCGCGCCACCCCATAACTTCCTCCGTTGCCGCCTGGCTCCAACGGAACCCCGATCTACTCCCGCGACGCACCTGATGCGTCTCAAACCACCACCGCCTCCATGTCTGATCACGACCCCGACGACCGGCATTCGCCCGGCCTGGAGGCCCTCAAAATCAATTATGCCCCGCGCGAGGAAACCCCGCCGCCTTTTGTAGATGCCTCCGCCGCCAAGCGCGATGCTGCTGCTAAATCACCCCGAGGGGAGGGAACATTAAACTGTTCCCGTAAGCACCAGCATTACTCCTCCTTGCCTGGATCCGCGGAGGGCAACTCGGTGCTGATCAGGAGTCTAGAACCCAACCGACCTGACATTGCCTATCACGAACAGCTGCATCCACTCAAGGTTGACCATCTCCGGGACGATTCGTCCGATTGGGGTCCGGCCAAGAGGGAGCCCATCGCTGTCCCAATCTCGGGCCCTGTCCCAACCACTGTCGGGGTGCCGCCGCCGGCACCTCCGCCAGAGTCTCCCGCATCTCCCAAGGACAAGGATCTCAAATGCAAAGCGAGCACCGCCCTCCAACTACTCCTCCAGAAGAATGAACCACCGTCGCCGCCTCCGATATACAAAACCCCTCAGGAGGAACCCAAGGCACTGCCGTCACTAAAAGAGGAGCCTACCCGTCCTGTGGTCGTCCTGCCCACCCCGGAGACAACGGCCGTTCACGAAGACAAGCTGAGCAAGTACATGATCCCCAATCCTGAAGGCCCCTCCAAGGATCTGCTCCCGGCCCTCCACTCCCCGGATAACTCGCACACGCTCCCGCCGCTCCAGGCGGCCCTCAGCGGCATCACCACCACCATGTCGGGAGAGCCCCACCCCCGCATTCCGGGATCCTCCCCGTACTCGCTGCCCTCGGTCACCGCCACCTCCCCACCCGGACTGAGGACGGACCCGGTTTGGGATCTCCAACGGCCGGCGCAGTTCGGCCCCTCGCCACAGGTGCCCCCGAGTCCCTACTCGCACTACTCGCCGGCCAGCGCCACCGACCTCTCCGCCATGTCATCGCCGGTATCCCACCATTCGTACCGTCGACCCCCGCTGAAAGCCGACATCCCCTACCTCAGCAGTCCGTACGAGGCCACGCACTCGGCCAAGAGCCCCGCAACCAGCTATCCCACCCCGATCGACCACCAGACGCCCTCGGGACCCTGCGACCGGACCCCGTACAGTCAGCCCTCCCAGCCGACAGTCGCCCCCGCCGGCACGTATAAATGCAGCCATCCGGGGTGCAACGCCGCCCCGTTCCAAACGCAGTACCTTCTCAAGTGAGCCCTCTTCCCCTTATCAATCAACCAGCGCCCCGGAGCTAACCGACACAGCTCCCACGCCAAAGTCCACTCCCAGGACCGCCCGCACTTCTGTCCCGTGGAGGGCTGCCCCCGCGGCTTCGGCGGAAAGGGTTTCAAACGCAAGAACGAGATGATCCGTCACGGGCTCGTCCACAATTCCCCGGGATACGTATGTCCGTTCTGCCCGGACCAACAGCACAAATACCCGCGCCCGGACAATCTCCAGCGGTGCGTTGCTTCACTTCCCTCCCTTAGCCATCCCCTACCAAATTCCCTTCCTCTCGGCTACCATACTGACCCTCCAGACACGTCCGCGTCCACCACGTCGACAAAAGCAAAGACGACCCGCTCCTCCGCCAGGTCCTGGCCCAGCGACCCGAAGGCAGCACGCGTGGCCGCCGTCGCCGCGCCAACGTGCCCTAGCCTCAGCCCGGGTTGGTCTCTCGTACATCCACCAGCACCGTTGCATTCTTCCATCGCAGTCTATTGGCCTCGCGGCGAGATGGCTTTCTTCCGAGAATCACGCGGCCGTCTGACGCGCGGGTGCTTCCGCTTGTACACTGCCCCTGCCCATGCATTATGAAGTCCCGTTTTGCATACCTTTGTGCTTGTTTTCATTGTCTTGTCTTGTCTGTCTGTTTATGATACCAGATGCTAGAGTTGAGTTGTTTCTTTCTCCCCTTGGTCATTCGTTCGGCTTGCTTGCATATAGTCTGTTGTGTGTTGTGTTGCGTGCGAAGCGTGAATCCATCCATCCACCCATCTGCTCTGTACACGCGAGGACGAGAGGCGTTTGAGATTGCGTGATTTAGCCATTGACCATACGTATCTACCTACCTACCTGCCTACCTACCTACTTGCCTGCTTGCCGCCATCTGACTTTGTGCTCTGGCTTTGTTCTTGTCATGATTGCAGCGTGTCCATATAGGAAGTTCTGGCGTCGTTGAGTAAGGGAATGAATGCATTCAAAAGATCCGGTCGCTCAAGGCATATCATAATATAGTACAGTGTATCATCCCTTCATCCGTATAGTTTGCATCCCCCGCGCAGCAGGTGCAAGAATCCCAATAAACCAATCCTTAAGACAAAACCGACAAACCACGCGCCATTCCATCTTTTATTAAGCACCCGCATATAAACAAGAAAAGGCTACACTACTCCTTCCGCCGATGGATTCGCCGCACATGATCCTTCATGTTGTCGACGCGACTAAACATCCGCGGACAGCCGGCCCACTCGCACGGCACGCCGGGGTTATGTTTCGTCTCGTGGCGGTCGCGGTCCTTCTTGCTCGAGAAGCCACCCTGCACGGCCTGCGGACAACTCTTGTGCCGGCAGAAGAGGTGTTTCCGGTGGCGGTTGTAGTGCTTGCGCAGGTCGCAGCCGCGGCGGAAGACGGTCTGCGACGTGCAGCTGGGGTAGGCGCAGCGCCAGGAGCCGTCGGGGTTCTGCACGCCGTAGTGGGAGAGGTCTTTTTCTTTCGGG
Source organism: Aspergillus pseudoterreus (assembly GCA_002927005.1). Lineage (NCBI taxonomy): Eukaryota > Fungi > Ascomycota > Eurotiomycetes > Eurotiales > Aspergillaceae > Aspergillus > Aspergillus pseudoterreus. The sequence continues at coordinate 603,121 of PIJX01000002.1, read as the reverse complement.
CCGCTGGGCGAGGGGGCTTGGGCGGTGGGGGCGGGCTGGGGCAGCGGGCTGGGGGTTGCGAGGGGCGCATGGGGGCTGCCGCCGTGGAAGGAGGAGTGCATGTGGGCGTCGAAGAAGTAGTCTGCGGGCGGGGGAGGGATCCATTGCTCGTCGAGGGGCGGGAAGAACGGGGTGTTGGCGGAGGCGGTGGTGGCGGCGGAGGAGAGGATGGGATCGAACGAGTCGACGGAGCTGGCGAAGACGGATTGCGTGTCGAGGGTGTCGAAGCTCTGGTCGGGGCATGACAGGAGGGACGGCGAGACCATGGGGTGGTGTTGGTCTGGGAGGAAGAAGTTGCCCATGTGCAGGTCGCTCGGTTCTGCGTCGTATGCGTAGGAAGAGACATCGTGGATGTGCACATCTGGGATATTGGAGAAAGCCGCGGTCGCAGCCGAGTAGCTGGGATAGCAGGCGGATGAGAGAGTCTGCTGTCCGCCGTCCGCGAGAGACCGCACGGGCGGAAAGCTGGATTGACTGTACATAGGCGCAGTGCCTCCGTATGCGCCGGCTGCACAAGCTGAGGAAACGGCGGAGTAGGTCCGACCGGTCTCGACGAGGTGCCTTGGGTCGAGCAGCATCTGCTGTTTGGACGGGATGGTGTCCATACCAGGACGCTGCGGACGCTGCGGCTGGCGGGCTGTCTGTCCACGACGAGCTGGGTAGGCATGAGCCAACGAGTCGTTTGGGTTCATGGCCATAATTATCATGATTCGATATTTTTCATAGTCCGGGGAACAAGTCACGGAAGACGAATTTGAAGTAAAGCCAGTGTATGGAACTAAGAGAGGGCTATTGTTCCTTCAGCGATAGTAGCGGGCCTCGGTAGATTGTTTTATATATCAAGCCTTATGCGCTTTTGTGTAGGGCTGGATGTATAAAATAAGCAACAGGGGCTTGACCCAAGCGATGACGCAGGTCAGTTTCACTCGTCAGACGTGGCTATGCACTTTCTTTTCTTCGAAGCTGACGCTGGACGGTCAGGGAAATTCCAAATCGATTCTCTATCTGGTCGTTTATCAACAACACCGAGTCATTGATGTTGTAGCCCCCAATGACATCTGGGGATGCGCTGTCATCCGGGTGAAGGGCCTCGGGATGCACAGCCTGAAGGATCGGAACGTACTCAGATAGGTAGCATCCGGACTCGTAGGTCAATGTAACGTATTAGAAAGAAAGCAAAGGAAACAGATGACAAATAGTTGCGGATTGGAAAGGAGATTTATCAGCGATGACAGCTGAGACAAGGGCTCACGTCGCTTATACAGGCATCGGCCGCATGACAACGGCGCGCTGGGCGGATAACGGTATTGTTGGCATGCGATGATTTCTCAGAACGATGATTATTTCTAGTCTGCTGGGAACTCCGAAAGACCAATGACTGCCGCGAGCGAGGCCGTCAGAGGCCTCGCCTATGTGCTGCGCCATTCGTACCTCTCCACCGCTAGTGCGGGAGAAATAAACGTCTCATTCCTTTCCCATCTTGCCTTGCTGGGAAAGTTGGATCCCTGGTAGGGCTGAAGTCCAACGGGAACGCCGAGAGGAACGCGCAGCATATGGTCAGTATTGGGTATGGCACCGGGCACCTCACTAAACCCGAAGCAGAGCCCGGGGACGACGTTCTGAACTGACAGGACGAGGAGGAGAGGAGTTCCAGTGGGCGAATGCAGCCCAGAAGCATGTGCGATCCCGTCTCCGTCCTCGGGATTGTTAGGGCAGGGATCTGGTTGGTCTGCAGAGTGAGAGCCTCAGCCCGCGGACCCGGGGAGGAAAGAGATTTGTAGCGAAAGAGAAGACCGAGCTGGTTCTCACCGTTGGAAAGGCGGATGGAGAACGCTCTGCACCGTCAGGCGCCCTGCGCCATGGGGCTGCCCAAGGAATCCAAACCACGCCCAGTCAGCGGAACAGGCCAATCATGGAGGAAATGCCGTCCTTTGGGCAACGTGGCGTCGAATAGGCGTCTCTCCGGGGCCGTTTTAGTGAGTGGAGATCGCAGCCGTGCACACAGCATAGGGGGGTCAGTCACCGGCAAAAGAGCGGTGTCGGGTGTTGCGCACATGGGCGGCCCTGTGCCTACCCTGAAGCTTGCGCTCTCTTCCAGACTGTCGGAATGCGGTCTGTCATGGACGATCGGGTTGAGGAGACGGACTTGACCGAAATCTGTCGTCCCTTCAGCACTGACCGACAGCTGTCTCTACCGTTGTGGAGATGCGGCTCTGACCAGGGGGCGATCCAAAAGCTTCGCCATGTTTAGGCAGGCCAGCCGCCAGATCAGTCTAACACAAATGTAACAGTGGTATATAGTTCCAAAATGATAATAATATTGCAAAAATAGATAGATGGATCCAAGATAGTGGGTCTATTCCGCCATGCAACCCTCTACACACTTGCTGCCCGGGCCGCATCGCTTGAGCTTGACAACAGCGGCGTTACAAGGCCAGGGTTCCGTCGTTTGTCCTTATCCTCGGCGGAGTCCCGATAGAGAATATAATGTTGGACAACAAACACCAAGTCGAATACGATGGTGACGTTGGATAGGAGGAATTTGACGGGGTTGCCCATGATGCCGCTCCAATCTTGCTGCATGCTGGAATCGACAACCAGCTGAATGAGCGAGAGGATTCCTCCCGACAGATCGAAAAGGATCTGCACGATACTCCATCCCACGGTGGACTTGCGCTTGTAGTTGACCCATGCTTGTGGGACGTATTTCACCACCGTGATAACCAGTTTCACATACGACAAGGCGTAGATCTGAGACAACCAACACCCCGGCATTAGTCACGCAAAAACATGGCTGGAGTCGCTATGGGGCCGAGCTTACCACGTCGATCCAGGCCCAAGTGAACGGATCGTATCCATTGTTTGGACTCTTGGCGAGCACGATCCACGAGACAACAGCCACAGCTAAAATAGAACCCCAGAAAAGCCCCGCTACAGGCTTGCTGACTCGCTGGAACCGCGAAACCTTGAAACCCCAGATGAACGGCCAAAATTGTGAATACACGATCGCGCTGAGCACCACAGCATGGATGGCAAACGCAAAGTCGTTGAAGCGCACCGTAGGCTCCGGAGAAACGGGATGACGAGCGGCGTATTGACTACGGATGACGGGAGACCACAGAAACGCCGAGGTATATGCGGTATAGCAAACAAAGCCGAGGACATTGATCGTAGGAAAGTCGATGGCTAAGCCCGTGGTGGAACGGCGTCTATAGTTGCTGATAGGCTGGGGATAGAAGGAGGCGGACCAACAAAACGTGCTATTCAGAAGATCAACATTGACCAGGTTTCAAGAGCGTCGTAATCGGGGACGACATACTAGATCCATCCTAACAGGCTGGGTTACAGCGTCGAGGTCAGCATAGCCTCCACAGGTCCACCTCCCGGGATAGAGAGGATGTCAGAGTCCAACATACCGCGACAACGCCTTGAGGAAGATCTCCAGCTGCGGATCCATCATAACCGAGGGTATCTAAAATGAGCGACAAGAGGGACCTCTGATTTTGGCATGCAGAAAGGAGACGGAGATTGAAGACATTCAGTCATTGTTGTTGCGTGCATCGCGACTGATAAGATAATTGTCACAGTGGAGCACGCGATTCTCTCCGCTTCTGGCAGGCGGTGGGAAGTGATGAGTCAGCTACTGGTTGTCCCGGATATGCGCTGGCACGCTAAACCCCAAACGGCAAACCGTTGATGAGGGTAACCTCAGCTCGCATCTCATCGCATCCATCCCCTCTCCCCCGGCGCTTCGGTGTTCGATCGTGTCTAGACGAGTCCCTGACAGTGCCTGAATCCACCTTTGTTTATTCTTTGTGCTAGGGTGTCTCGTTGTCGACCTTGTTGTCTCTGGTGACCCCCGCCGCTCTTTACTACACTCGATCGAGTATACAGCCTTCACCGCCGGTTATCGCAGTCTACTATAAACATCGCGTCAACACATCACTTCGATCGAAACCTTCCATCTACAATCCCTGAATACATCGGCACTGACATTCCTGTCTATGCGATCCTGACCCGGGCGAATTCGATCCACTTGCCTTGTTGACGCATGGTGCATTCCTCCGAGTGGGGGATCTATTAGATCTCCATCGGCAGTTTCGACATTCCATCGCAGAGCTTCCAGGGAAGATACTACGAACCAGTGGGAGATTACCACTCACCGGCATCGGCGACAATGCCGTCCAATTCCGACCTCTCCCCTCCTGGGAGCAGCACCTATGCCTCGGATACTTTGCATGTCGGCGACGGAACATGGGACTCGGGGCGTGATACCTTCCTTCTCCCCAACCTGATGGGGGTGAACTTTGATACAATGCGATACAATGGTGAGTAGATCCCACATCAATCTACCAACAGTGAGCGGCTGACAATAGTCGTGCGATCAGGAATGGGAAACCGATTCCGCGATATGCCCCAGTACCATACAATTATCATTGCCCACGGCGTCATCGCAACGATCGTGTTCCTAGGCCTTGTTCCGATATCCATCCTAATTATCCGATACTATTCCCGATGGAGTCCATTCTGGGCTTTCAAACTGCATGTCTGGTGTCAAGTCTTGACTTTATTACTCACCACCGTCGTATTCGTTCTCGGCTGGTTTGCCGTTGGTCCTGAACGAAAACTGACAAATCCCCATCATGGAATTGGCCTTGCAATCTACGTCATGGTCGTCTTCCAGGTGTTCTGGGGCTGGATGCTTCATAAAGTCGAGAGTAAACGACAACGATATCATGTTCCATTCAAGCTAGTCGTGAGTGTTCCAACCACGGCCTCCATGTTCAACTCACTAATGAATACGGTTTTATAGATCCACCGATGGCTCGGACGTGCAATCGCCATTCTCGGACTCGTTCAAATCCCTTTAGGGCTTACCCTCTACGGCTCCCCTAAGGTGCTCTTCATCTTGTACTCGCTCGCGGCTTTCGCACTTCTTGTAGCCTTCTTTGTGTTATCATATATGTACGATACACAAGGTTACCACATGGGCAGCGATTATGATAGCCGGCATAGCTACGTCTCGGGACCTCCTGGTCCGGACAATCGCCGTCATAGCAGCTTCGGCCGCATGGCTGCAGCGGGCGCTGCAGGAGCGGGTCTCGCAGCATTGTGGAAACGTCGCTCGCAGGATAAGAGACGCGATGATGAAGAATATGATGAATCCCATGATTCTTACATGGAGAAGTATTCTGACGAGGAATCCCGTCACGGTGGCTGGGGCAGCAAGCTGCTTAAAATCGCTGGTATTGGTGGTGGTGCACTCCTAGCCAAAAAGCTCTTTGACCGAAGACGCAACCGGGACAACGACACGGAGTCCGGGCGATACAGCCGTGCTCATACTCGAAGTGACAGCATGACCGAAGCAACCATGAGCCGTATGGAAGATGGGCGACGACCAGAGCCAAGTTACCACGCCCCTCTCAATCGACCGCCAAGCAGACCGCAAAGTCCGGGTTCCTCTTATTACTACAATACCACCTATCTGACGGACCCCGATCAGGGAAAGTCCCATGGCGTTCGAAACGCATTCCTGGGCGCGGGTGCTTTGGCCGCTATCAAAGGGTTCTTCTCGCGCCGCAAGGGAGACGATGACGATCGTCGGTTGGAGGAGATCCGTCGACAGGAAATGGAGGACGAGAGACTCCAACGGGCAAACAGCAAGCGCCGCTATACTGGTGATGGCTATTACCCCCGACAGAGGAGATCCGCATCGTATACCGATATGTCCTCGACTGATATGACTCGACCACCGCGAGGGCCTTCTCATGGAGAGTCCGCTCTCACCGGAGATCCTGTCGCTTCAGGTGCCGTCAATGCTCCACACTCCAGTATTCCTCCCATTCCGCCGGCACATCACGATGGAGTTTCAGACATGCCAGGACCAGACCCCTCTCGTCTTGATGCCTCTGATTTCACTGCCGGAATGGCCGCCGGAGCCGCGGCAGGAGCAGCGGGTCCCTCGCATCATCGACGTCGAAGCAGCAGCAGACACCGCGACGACCATGTGGAATCGCCCCCTGTATCCGTGAAAGTCAAAATGCACGACGACGGGCGCCACATCACGTTGAGGAGACTGACAGAGGAAGAAGCCGCTGCAAGTCGCGAGGCCAAACGCCGTGAACGAAGAAACTCCCGTCGCCGCGCTGGAAGCGCAAGTTCTCTTTCAGGCAATGAAGGGAGCTACGACCGATGGCGCCGGGTCGAAGAGCTCGAACGCCAACAGCACGAGCAGATTGAGCGCGAAAAGGCCGCCGCGGCTGCCGCAGCTGCAGCCTCTGCTGCTCCTACTGGCAGCATGCCGCCTCCATCGTTTGTCTCGCCTCCGAATATGAGCCACATGGCTCCTCCGCCGCCACCGCATGTGCCATCCAGCTTGCCCTACGGAGCCGGCAGCATCACCTCCCCAGGAACGTTCACCGGAACCGAAGCCAGTGGAGATTATGCCAGCAACCGGCGACGCAGACGAGCGGAGCGGGCTCGAGCACGAGAGAGACAGCAGCATAGCGTGGAGTTTACCTAAATGCTGTGTACTCTCCCAGTGCCTGTGGTATTCCTTTGTGTATAGAACATCCCCTGATTTTTCGATGTGATATATTCCCCCTTTCCAACTTTACCCGCTGTTATGTTTGTGACCTACTTTGTGATGTTTCCCTTGACGACATGGTTGTTATGATGCCAGCGTTTGTGATTTAAATCCTCCCCATTTGCTTTATGTCTATAGCAGAGATCTGCACGTGTGATAAAAATGAGCCGGAGGTCTTGCAATGAATAAGGACTGGGACTGGGAGGCTGTGTCATGTATTTAATTCAACTACCCTGTTTTTGGCGTTTTACATTTGAGCCCTTTCTCTGGCCTTAAGTCCACTCCTCTGCAGTAGATAAGACGAAAACTTCAAATTCAAATCTATTAATCACTAAGCTAAGGCTACGGATGTAGCTCTCCGTCCATGCACCCTTTCTCCACGGAAAGCAAGGGAAAGGGTGTTTGGTAATAGGAGGGCAGTATCTTCTCGGCACGTAGAAAAATCCTTCAGCAAACGCGCACGGAAAAATCGCACGAAGCTGTACACACATATGCCTGGGCTACCTAAGCTATCGGGACGGTCTCGGGACAACGCAGGGAGAAATCCAAAGGCGAGCGTCAGCGGAGAGATGGGAGGGAATCGAATCTACCGGAGGGCAGCTGCAAGAAACAAGATATATAGAGAGCTTCGGGCCATGTCGTGGAATCGAATCAAATTGCTTTATTTACCAACCCGTCGCGCGGAACCAGCCAGGCTCTCCGACATGACGTATCTTGTGTCATTGCACGTTGAAAACACCAACTCAAATCGCTCCCATTTTGTTGTTTTTCGTTTCCGTGGTATTAGTTGATTTAGGCGACCTCGCGCTTGCCCTGGTTGCGCTCCTTCTGTGGGGGTTGTTAGTGTGCCATTCTCCCGGCGGCCGTGGATCAAAACCACCGACGGTCCATGGTGTCGGCGGATGGGACGGACGTACCAGGGCCTTCATGGTGCCGTGGAGAGCGTGACGGTGGTTGCGGCGGAACTTGGGGTCAACACCCTTGAGGGAGGGGTAACGGTGAGTCTTGGGCTTCTTGATACTGTGCGGAGGAAGAGGGCGTTAGCAATGTCTGCAGGGTGTTTCTAGCGGACTTCGAGGTTGAGATGGATGGTGTGTTGTCTGTCCGGATAGGATTCGCCGTCCGATGTGCCACCGTCTCACGCTCCATATCCGAGCCACGCAACATCCTCCTTCATGGAATCCCTCGAATAGAGCAGGGTAGGAAAAATCGGTAGTACGCACCCGTTACGGTGAGCCTTCTGGCTGTTGTGGTGCTGAGAGGCGTTCTTAGACTCTGGAAGACAGATCTGTCAGCAATGGTTCGACATGGCGGCCATGTTCGCGAAAATAACATCCAGCGAGGCGGACGACCAAAACCGCGGCGGAAAGGTGTACGTACTGGCCATCTTGTCGGATCTGTCGCAACTGGGGAGACGGTTGACGAGGAGTGGGCGAGTGAGGTTATCCTGACTGAACAAAGACCGACTCGGCTAGGGCTCCGCGGCAGGATTTGGTTTTGTGTGGGATTTCGCTTACCGCGCCGGGCCTAGTGGTCATGTGACTATGCCCATAAAGAGTACTCCTACATAGTACTCTCCGATACTGGATACCTAGGTGCTTACGAGTAGATATCGATGCATCTCAAGACCATGCAGTTTATCTAGCAGATGTCACCATCTTCTACGTGTCAGTGTACAAAAGTCTCGGCGAAGTGATTCGCACGGAGGAGGTCGTAGTCGGTCCACATCACGTGACATCCACTCTTGCCGACTCCATAATCCAGGTCTGAGAGCAGTCAGACGGACTATTCAAAGCCAACGCCGACAACCAGAGCCATTCTACTACTTAAGTAGGCACCTTATCCCTATGTTTGTAACATAGAGGTCTTTCCCGGAGATCTGGATAAGTGCAAGATGTGCCTGAGAAGCAAATATCACGTGATAACAGGCATTTGGAGGAGTACGACCACTGCACTGGTTCGAAAGACATTGAACGGACTCCTTCAAATCTACAGATAGTTATTATAAAGAGCAGCAATCCACACAATTCCATTGAGTACGCAACTGATGTAGAGTATACTTGGAGACGGGCTGTTGACTTCCCAGATCACGTGCACGCTAGGGAACAACCGGCATCCGAACGTCGACCTTTGCACTTCACTTCCAGCCGGATATACTAGCCCTTCATCACCGTCCCCCTTCCACCACTCCCCGCTGCAAAGATGAGCTCTCTTCGCTTCGCTCGCGCTGCTTTCCGGGCTCGTCCCTCCGCCCTTCGCGTTCCTCTCCAGCGCAGAGGTTACGCTGAGGCCGTCAACGACAAGATCAAGCTTTCTCTGGCCCTCCCTCACCAGGTACGGCTCCGACCCTTTCGGACCCCTTGACCACCACACTTTCTTGGACTAACAGATAATCCTTCATATAGACCATCTTCAAGTCCACTGGCGTGTACGTGCCTTCTCACCCTCATCCCCCCTACCGCAGAACGCCGCGACCGTCGTACCATCCCTTGACGTCCACCCCATACTTACGCGCCTTTCCAATCCAGTGTCCAGGTCAACATCCCCGCCGAGTCCGGTGAGATGGGTGTCCTCGCCAACCACGTCCCCTCCATTGAGCAGCTCAAGCCCGGTCTCGTCGAGATCGTCGAGGAGGGCGGTGCTACTCAGAAGTTCTTCCGTACGTCCGACCGTTCCGACCCAACCCGTGTTGATTGATCCATCGCTGTGTCCGCTTGGTGCGCAATCCGATGCATACTGACACCTTTGACCCTTAATCCAGTCTCCGGTGGTTTCGCCGTCGTTCAGCCCGACTCCCAGCTGAGCATCAACGCCGTCGAGGGTTTCCCCCTTGAGGACTTCAGCGCCGACGTACGTGTCCGATGTCGCCGTCATCCCACTTGTTATACTGACAGAATCGCAGGCTGTCAAGTCCCAGATCGCCGAGGCCCAGAAGATCGCCAGCGGCAGCGGCAGCGAGCAGGATATCGCCGAGGCCAAGATTGAGTTGGAGGTAAGTTGCTTCTTCCCAATCGACCCGGTCGCGAGGGCAGATGCGGAGACGGACGGAGACTGATATTCAATAGGTGCTGGAGAGCCTGCAAGCCGTGCTCAAATAGATACCTGATGTACATATCCACTCGCGATTCCACCTCTGAACGTGTAGAATTATAACAATTCTTTCAATTGATATCAACTCCTGTTTGCGTCACTAGCAGCAGTTTTGACTACCACACACACGGCCCGAAATCATGGCCTAGTTCACGGCTCCAAGGTGCCGACAAGCGAATCCCCGAACGTTCCTTCCTGGCGCATCTAACGTTCGAGAAGTATTCAACCACATACATGTCTTTGTCGTCACTTCTACGTCTGTTTGTTTCTGACTTTGACAACTCCACATCTCCATTAATATCGATACATTACTCACTCATTCAATAATATATACAAGCAGGCAGCACACGATTCGTTATCGACTCAACAAGCCCTCCAGAGACTCCGCCAAAACATAACAATGCTACCCAGCGAAGGACCAGACAACGTGAGCAAGTCAAGGGCACAAGAAAATGAGACCGACCAGGACGGACCTTCCGACATGCAGTCCGACCGCCCCCACGAAACCGACTGGGACCGGGAAATTTTGATGGGACTACAGGATATAGTATACCGTCAACGGTTCGGCGATCACCAGCCTGTCGCCATCGAACCGCCCCCCGCGAGTGGCTTCGGGCAATGCCATTGCACGCATCTACCGGTCTGCACAGGCAGGTCGATGTCAGGATGGGCTTATAGACGGGAACGGGTCAGCGTCGGCCGCCTCAGACCATGCGGTTGCTTCCACCGGCCCAGTTGTCCCATGGTCCTGACCAACTTTCAAGACAGTCCTTTTCACCACCCTCCCCTTCACCACCCTGTCCCACGCGGGCCGATACTGCCTTCGTGGTTGTTGGATGAACTGGTTACGCAACCCAGTAATCCAGGCGTAGTCAGTACGGCTCGCGCGATGCTTGCTGTGGAGCCGGAGACTGAGGAGAAAGAGGTTCGGACTTCCCAAGCCACGGGCGAGTCTGTTCAACGTGAATCCAATATCACCCCGCGGCCATCCGACCCAGAACGAACGGCGCAGATATCGAGCCACCCTCCTGTTATACAGGACCAACCGCGCCGCCACCGTCTGCATAGAGGCTGGAATCCGCTCAGGGAGCTGGAAAGACTGGAAAGAATGCATGGGGTATGGGAGGGCTAAGTCCTCATGCTACTGTGTTTCTGATGGCTTTATCTTGTTGCTCGTTGTGTCTTTGGATATGGCTCGTTTCATTCGCTTAATTGCCTTTGACTATCTTTAGCAACTTAGATCCATGAGATTAGAAAAGCCTAGCAAATAGCTAATGACCGAGTCATGATCGACATGCAGACCGTATATACATACTACGTAGATTCAGCCTGCCTCCAAACAACCAGCCTCTTATCAAACCCTCCACTAACAAGCCACTCCTCGCGGACGACCTTCTCCCCACGGCGTACAAACACCCAGCCAGCCCAGATCGCCCGCACCTTGGACCCAACCTGATGCCCATCCTTCAGCAACGCCGTCACCTTGCCCGTCTTCGCCTCCACCCCGCGAATCACCCCATCGTCCCCGTTCACCCACACGCCCGACCCGTCAGGCCGCCAGACCACCTGCGGCGTGGAGTATGCCGTCTGCGGCGCAAACGTGTTCGCCTGGATGAGGATGGCGGCGTCCTCGCGGTTCTGCAGCGACAGCGCCGCGAACGCCTGGGTCGCCTGCGTCTCAGGCGCTGCGGTCGTCGCCGTCTCCACAGGGCCCGAGGTGACGAGGTCCAGCGTGTCGCGCGTCGGGAACAGCAGCCGCACGATGAGCACTTTCATGTGCGGCAGGGTGGAGGTGGCCACCGCGAGCAGGCACGGGTCGTGCGGGCTGAGGGCCAGACAGGCCGGCGAGAAGGCCACCCACGCGTTGGAGTGCGGGGCGAGGTTCTGGCGGCCGAGGAGGGGGCATTCGCGCGGGGAGCCTGATGGCGACGGTGACGGCGACGACGCCGCTGGCGTAGCCTCGACCTGGTAGTAGAAGAGGTAGGTTGAGTCGTGGCGGGCGACGAGGAGGATGGGCTCGTGGGTGTCCGGGTGGGTGACGAAGAGGAGGGACTCTGGGTTGGAGGCGAGGGGGATGTATGCGACGGGGTCGGCGAGGCGGCGCACGTCGTCGCCGGGCCCGAGACGCAGTCGGTACAGGAAGACCTTGGCGTCCCAGCCGGCGGTGGCGAGCCAGATGGTCGAGTCGGACTCGTGGGCGACGACTTTCACGGCGTACTTGGAGTGGTCTTTGCGCCGGTCGAGGAGCTCCGTGCCGCGCTGGAGGAGGAGCTGGCCGGACATGTTGGTCATGACGACGTACCTGCCGTTCTGCACGGAGACGTAGGAGAGGATGGGGGAGTCGGAGTGGCCAGAGAACGAGCGTACGACTTCGTTTCCTGTCGTCGTGGCGAACAGATGGAGCTGTCTGTCTGCGCCGGTGGCTACGACGTAGGATGCGGGCGTCTCTTCGCGGTCCCCGTCACAGACCTCTTGCCAGGGCTCTACTGAACATGACAATAGGTTGGAAGAGGATGGCGTTTGGATGATGCTAGGCTTGGATGGTGCTACGATGCATGTCAGAAGCTGGTATAGGTAGCAGAAGGCGAGGGGGACATACCAGGCGTGCTCCAGAGGCCATCGCTTTCGCTGTCTTCCCCATATCGCTCAAAGCGAACGGTTTCATCAAAGGCTTTCTTTTCTTCGAGCACGCCTTCGATCGTCCAGTCGTCTTTTCCGCCGACTTGCCCCGCGTCGACCGGGAGCCCGGCCTCGCGAATAAACGCAGCTAGGGTATCATTGTAGTTGTTGGTTCGAAGGAAGCGCGCCACCAAAATGCTTGCGAGCGAGGGGCTTTGTGACGGTGGTGGCATTCTGTGTTGGGGTGGTTTGTATGTGGCGGGGTGTTGATATTGATTGATAAGCTCGAACGATAGGAAGAAGTTCCGTGTTGCACTAATTTAGAGACCCGAAATCTACTCCAAGACTGTTTGAAAGTCATCATGCCGTTAATATTGCAAATTATATCACATTTCATCGATATGTAGGTCGTGCCATAAATGCAGATCGAATTGAGCCATTCGAGAGGAAAACGAGACAAAAGATTGGTATCACAAGTTCAGCAACCCTGCCTATCAAATTTTAAAGCAAGCAACCTCCAATTGAGACGAAACCGTCGAAAAATCAAAGCAACACACCCTCCTCGATCAGCCGAACATGTCTTCCGCCTTGCGGCGCGGACCTCCTCGTCCCTCGATCTTATCGGAGAAGAGCTCCTTGCCGGCATTGGACTTGTATTTCTCCGGGAACAGCTCGCGAACAGAAGCACCCCGTCCCTTGATCGAGATGCCCGCCGCGCCGCGAATCGTCATGCCTTGGTCCTGACCAGCGGCACCACGGATGTGAACGCCGTTCCCTTCTGAAGAATCCGGGAACAGCTCGATGTTCCTGTTCCGCGGCGCATCATCCTGCTGACCGTCCATCAAGGGAACCGAAATCCGCCGAGAGAAAAGGTCCGCGGTTTCGTCGGCCGCGTCGATGGCATCAGACCGACGGTGATTGCTGACCTTGCTCGGGAAAAGCTCCTTCTTGAGATAACTCGACGCCGGCTTGTTGGGGAACAGCTCCCGCGCGTTGGAATCGCCAGACGTAGGGAACAACTCCTTGCCTTCGTTCCGACGGCTAACATGGGGAGATCGTTCTCGGAACCGACTGCGCGATCCACGCTCATCCCGATCGGGGTTGCCACTATCCATCAGGGTATCTCTACCGGGTGACGCGCTGCGGTCCCGCAGACGACCGGAGCAGCGTCCGTCGTCGGGGAACAGCTCACGGGGCCCTCGCCGTCCGCGTCCACCACGACGTCTGTCCGAGTCGGAGTAATCCTCGCTGCTAGCTCTGGTGTCATCATACATGCTCGCGCTGAAGTTCTCGTCGGCATCGCGGTCTCTGCGACGGCGCAGCTCGCGCCCATCGAACCGCCTGCGTCTGTAGTCGCCATCGCTCGAGTCGTCTTGTCGCCGGTCGGACAGTTCACGGCGCAACCGTTCGCGCGGGTCATGTTCGGGGTGCATGAGGTAGAATCGACTTGCTTCGTAGGCGCGGGGCTTCTTGCGGTCTGTCTTCACGGCCGAGCGCACCTGCAGCACGGACTCCGGATGGGTCGATAGGAGCTTGGCCGATCGGAGGCGGAGCGCCGGTAGGGCGGATGCATCTTCTTCCTCGGTGACCTGTGTGAAGTAGGACAGCGCTTGCAGGCCAATGTCTGCGGATGAGTAGACAATGTTCGCGGAGGTGTCGTCGATCCATTCGATTCGAGACGGTTGTTCCACGGTAAAGTGTTGGGTCGCGAATTGTTTGATATCATCCGTTGTCAGCTCATCCACGCCTCGGATGTGAACTTTTTCGGGTTGTGCTTCTGCCGTGTGAGGGTCGACAGCGCCATCCTGGGTGGTGGCGGTCGCACCGATCCCGGTGTCCTGGATCGCTCGGAGCATTAGATCAACTGGATCAGTGAGGGTTTTGAGTGACCGAGACTTACAGTCAGAATTGGCTCAGTTTCAGGCACTGGACCGAGGTCCAAATCCATGTCGATATCCATGGAGCTTTCCGGATGTAGAGCCGGTTGCGCGCTAGCGACCTCCATTGCGGAGGGATGTGGTGCAGGGGAGTTATATAGGGTTGAGATTATAAATTAAAAAGTGAAAGATATTGTGTAGTATCAGGGAAAGGCCGAGATCATTCGTGTGAGGGCGGTTGAGGGGAAGTGAGGAGAAGATGAGGCGGGATACTGCGAGAGTCATCAATATGGAGGTGAAGCTTCTCCGATGGCGTCTCACCGCCTTCTTCTTGCGGATCGTCATTACGTAAGAATACTGTTATTCAAATTATGCAATATTATGCAACACCTAGATCTCCAATATCGCGAACTATTCAGTCGACCTCTTGTCCCCATCCTCACCAGACCTCCTCCGCAGCGTATTCGCGTCATATACATTCACCTCATAGCTGGCAAACTTTCGAGCCGGCACTTTCTCATGAAACATGATATCCAACTCATCATACGTCCTTCCCTGGCATTCTGGTAGCCGGAAATAGGCCCACACGGTGGTTAAAAAGGCCGTCCCAAACCAGAAGTACGCCGTCTTCCCTTTCAGATTGGCCTCAGTCGGGTTGATCAGATACGGCTCCACGATTTTGCCAATGATCTGCGTGATATTATAGACGTTCCGCGATAGACAGACCGACTTGGCTCTCAGCTCCATGGAGGACGTCTCGGAGATGATGGTAAAGGTGACAGGGCCAATAGTGGTGGAATACGTGAAGAGCCAGACGAGACAGAGAGCCGCCTGGCCCCATTTGGCGCCGCTGGACTCCGAAGTTGACGCGATGATACCGATCATCAGCAGATACATGGTGAGACAGGCCACGCCACCCACATATAACAGTCGCCGGCCAAGGCGGCCTAGCAAGAACCACGAAGTCACAGTGCCCACAAACGCAATGGCGGTTCCGCCAACCGCAATCTGGTAGGACTTGTCTGTGCTGATTCCCGCCTGCACGAAGAAGTACGTAGGACCATACGCAAAGGGCGAGCCGGACAGGACCTGGCCCGCAAAGGCCATGCACGCAATCTCAGTACGACGTCGGTCAATGCCCCGGAAACAATCCAGATAGCTTGTTCCCGCCTCCATCTTCCTTTCGAGCTCAAGGGTGTGCTGGATTTGTGCCACGGTTTTCTGATGTGACTCGCGGTCTCTATTGTCTAGCTTGGCTAGTGACTTGTAGACTTCGTCGATTTTCCCGTTCCGCGCCAGCCACCAGGGTGACTCTGGCGCGAATATGATCAGAATGATCAAGGAAATAGGCCATACCCATTGTATCGCATAGGCGATGCGATAGGACCACTGGTTCTCGATCTTAAGGAGGCCGTAGAGTACGCCGGCGGCTATCAGCTGACCTATCGCCCAGTATAAGTTTACATAGCATGTTAAGTAGCCTCGCAGAGCAAGAGGGCATACTTCCGATGCATATGCCGGCCCCGTGGTTGCGAACACACCCCATGTCAGTCCGCACAGGATCTGTCCGACAAGGAGAACGGGGGCCGATGAGGCAAAGAACAGGATGAAGTTGAACCAGTTCACGAGGAACAGCGCAACGATGATCACTTTCTTGTACCCATATCTGGCGGACAAATAGCCGTTCAGAAACCCACCGATTACAATACCAGCATTGGCACCGTTGCTCAACCCTGCTTGCCATGGTCCAGAGACCTCATATCCCTCTTTCTCCGGGAGATACGTGCCAAAGGTCTTCTGGAAGGCCGGGTACCCAAAGAATTGATAAATCAGACCTAGCCTGTTATCAGCGCATCCTTTGAAGGTACAGGAGTACCAGCAAGGCCGTCTTGCCAACATCATATCCTTCCATGATGATCGTCAGGGATATCGCTGCAGACCATAATGCAGCCTTGTGGTTCGTTTTTAGGGCCTGCCAGAATGTCGCCTCATGCTCAGCTGCAGATGCCTGCTGGGTTTCTCGCATCTGCAGGCTCTGACAGGTGCTCTACATGAGCCTTGTCCTCTGCAATATCCTCGCCATTCATTGTGCCAGAAATCAATCCGAAGGTATAACTCAAGCCAATTTGCTTGATCTACTGCAACCAGGCATGAGGACTACGCCCACCTTTTAAACCGGATCCTCATCGTAATGAAACACTACAGATCCTTGGGATCCCACCCCGGATCTGCCTCAATTCCTGGGGACCCCGCAAACGTTCTTTGTCTAGATAGGACAACGTCGCATGACCGCCGAGATGCCGAGTCTGTCTTTGTTCAGATTGACTTGCTCTAGAAGGGACTGTCATGGCATCACGATGCTACTCCGTGGATGATCATACCTGACAACGGGAAGGTGCTGATATCGCCAAGAGCATCCCCCGCGTCAAATCGTCGGTTTAGACCTGAAGCGGACAGCACTTGGTGATAGATTTCCCGTCCATAGCAACATAACCTGGTCTGGGTTTGTCCAGGTGCTGTTATCTGACACCAGAGATCGCTCGGTCCCCGCATTCAGATATGGTTTGACGTTGCCATTTAGGCTATACTCCCATGCCAAACCTAACAGGGTCTTTCCGCCGGCTAATATGCTCCTCCCGGGATCCATATTGGCAAGTTACGTCAAGACACGAGATGGAAGGAATGAATTGACGGGTTTGTCCATCCATTATTGGACACACTGACTGCCCTTCGGATTTGGACCGATGATGCTGGCGCCCGTTCCACGGCTGTGATTGCTATGATCGCGTTGAATCCACTACGAAGCATGGGTTGGAGTACCTGAGGGGCCCATGAGGGGAAGCAATGACATGGCCTGCAATCCATGTCGTGACTTGCGGTACTGCCGCCATATGAAAGAAAGCCTTTCGCCTCTGGACCCCATCCTTCAACCACTGCGAGTATTCAACGAATTGACCGTCAAAGTAACCACCCTTCCCGCCGAATCCCGTACGAGATCCACTAATCCATCATGCTATACGCCGAGGATGACAAGCTCATCTTCCGTTTCGACGACCACCTGCTCTGGATCCAACCCTGGGGCGAAAATGCATTGCGAGTCCGCGCCACAAAGCTAGCATCCATGCCTGAACAAGACTGGGCGCTCTGCACCAAGCCGACGACAAAACGCGCCGCGATCGAGACCCCAGCCGGCAAAGAAGCAAGTATCAGCAACGGTAAGATCAAGGCAGTGGTCTCACAGCGCGGGAAGATCATCATCTACGACTCGAAGGGAAACAAACTGCTCGAGGAGTATGCGCGCCACCGCCGCGACCTGACAGACCCCAAATGCAGCGCGCTGGAAGTCGAGGCGCGCGAGCTGCGTCCGATCCTGGGCGGCGACTTCCATCTCACGATGCGGTTCGAGTCGCTGGACCCCAAGGAGCGGATCTACGGGATGGGCCAGTACCAGCAGCCGTCGCTAAACCTCAAAGGCGCGGATATCGAACTGGCGCACCGCAATTCGCAGGCCAGCGTGCCCTTTGCGCTGTCGTCCCTGGGCTACGGGCTCTTGTGGAATAACCCGGCTATTGGGCGCGCCGTCCTGGGGACGAATACCATGAGCTTTGAGGCGTATTCTACCAAGAGCCTGGACTATTGGGTCGTTGCGGGCGACAGCCCGGCGGAGATCGAGGAGGCTTACAGCAGCGTGACGGGTCATGTCCCCATGATGCCCGAGTATGGGTTGGGGTTCTGGCAGTGCAAGCTTCGCTACTGGAACCAGGAACAGCTGCTCAACGTGGCGCGAGAGTACAAGCGGCGGAATATCCCGCTCGACCTGATCGTTATTGACTTCTTCCATTGGAAATACCAAGGAGAATGGAGCTTCGATCCGGAGTTCTGGCCCGACCCTGGTAGGTTCCCACGGAAGACATCCCAACACAGCTAACACACGTCACTCCTACAGATGCAATGGTGAAAGAGCTCCAGGAAATGAAGGTGGAGCTGATGGTGTCCATCTGGCCGACGGTCGAAAACAAGTCGGAGAACTATCCGGAAATGCTCGAGCGCGGGCTTCTCATCCGACACGATCGCGGCGTGCGCGTCGCCATGCAGTGCGACGGCGACATCACGCACTTTGACGCCACGAACCCGGAATCGCGCCAGTTCGTGTGGTCGCGCGCGAAGAAGAACTACTACGACAAGGGCATCCGGGTGTTCTGGCTGGACGAGGCGGAGCCCGAGTACTCCATCTACGACTTTGACATCTACCGCTACCACGCGGGCAGCAATCTCCAGATCGGGAACATCTTCCCCAAGGAGTACGCGCGCGGCTTCTACGAGGGCATGGAGGCGGAGGGCCAGACGAACATCGTGAATCTGCTGCGCTGCGCGTGGGCCGGCAGCCAGCGGTACGGGGCGCTCGTCTGGAGCGGCGACATCGCGTCGTCGTGGAGCTCGTTCCGCAACCAGCTGGCGGCCGGGCTGAACATGGGGCTGGCGGGCATTCCCTGGTGGACGACCGACATTGGCGGGTTCCATGGCGGGAACCCCGATGATCCGGCGTTTCGCGAGCTCTTCACGCGCTGGTTCCAATGGGGGACGTTCTGCCCGGTCATGCGGCTTCACGGCGACCGCGAGCCGAAGCCAGAGGGCCAGCCGACCGCGTCGGGATCGAACAATGAGGTCTGGTCGTACGGCGAGGAGGTGTACGAGATCTGCAAGAAGTATATCGGGATTCGCGAGCAGTTGAGGGACTATACGCGGGGATTGATGAAGGAGGCGCACGAGAAGGGCTCGCCCGTCATCCGGACACTCTTCTACGAGTTCCCCGAGGACAAGAAGGCGTGGGAGGTCGAGACGGAGTATCTGTACGGCTCCAAGTACCTTGTCGTTCCAGTTCTCGAATCGGGACAACGCAAGATCACCGCATATCTGCCCAAGGGGGCTTCGTGGAGACTCTGGGGAGAGGACCAGACACACGCTGGTGGACAGGAGGTTGAAGTTACGTGTCCTATCGAGACGATGCCGGTGTTCGAGAGGGTGTAGGTTAGACATAGCCAGGTAGACTGTTAGCCCAATGCGGATTCCCATATGGCGTCTTCCATGTTCCTCGGGCGCTTCGAGCGTAGCAATCTACTCTTGTACGATAGCGCACAGTACGACTTTGGCATCACGATGGCCAGTCCAGCAGACAGAGTCTAGACCAGTCTAAGCACGGGCCAACCGATCATGCCGGTCCTGTGCCGAGGGGTTTCTCCCTCAATGCAGACAGCACCAGCTTCAAACAACATTATCGTCGAGCCACGACAACCTCCTCAGCCATACGCAGTCCACACTACCCAACACAGCCATGCTCATCCTCAACAAACCGCAGAGATTTCACCTCGCCCTCTGACGGCTGAGGAACACCCGACGCAGCACACGCCTCACTTTCCCAGCCCCAGCCCTCTCGCCCCCCTGCATGGGGCCTCGCCTCCGCTGCGAGCGCGGGTGAACAGGCCCAAAGCAGTACCGTCCATTGAACATCTCTGATCCTGCTGGGCGGCGACGGGGGTCATGGCTTGCCTTCCCGCATCCCTGTGCCGCCGTGCGAAGGGGCCTTTGGAGCGCGAGTGCAGGCAGTCATTGGACAAGAGCGGTTTCCAGCGGAGAACCCAAAGAGGGGGGAGGAAGAGGATACGGTGGGGGTGGTCGTGATGGAGTAGCACCTAGCGAACAGCAGCGGCAGGAGTGATCGAGCTGTTACGTATACGCCACCACATGTGCCGTCTGAGCCAAGTGCCGGGCAAATCACTGCACACAATGCGGTGCGATCTGGCGGGGAGGAGAGACATGCAGAGACAAGATCTGCGGGTTATTCCGTCGTGATCCTGTTTGAGGCCATGGCTGTTTCGCCTGGAGAGAGGAGAACAGCACCTCCCCTCGTCAGATCCTCTCGGGGACCTCTGAGCCCCCCGATGCAGCTGGTGCGACGACCGAGTCGATCCAGTTTCTCCTCTCGACTCCACTTTGTCGAGGACCAGAGACGCGGACGGGCAGTCACCATCTGTTGTTGGGCGTGGAGCCTCCCAGCGAGACGGGACTAGTGCGGTTGGCGAGAGGGCTCGTTGGGACCGGCTCGGGGCCCACGGATCCTGATCATTGCGTCTTTCTTCCTAATCGGGGGCGCGCAGGCGTGGGTAATGTGGTGCCAACTAGTTCACGTCGACGGACAGGAAGTTCAGCGCTTTACCTGAGTGCCGGGTCTCTTCTTGAAGGAATGGGCCCCCGATTGAGTTTCACCCACCGGGTAGATTGGGTTGTGACGGGGTGCACTGGCCTATGGGCTGGTCACTAGAGCGCCGCTAAGGGGTGCTAGTCGATCACTAGTTGCTGGTTGGAATGGTCATGTCTGCGGTGTGCGCAGTCCCGTGCGGATATGGAAGTATTTGCAACAGCATTGGTGGTGGGGGGAAGTCCTGGAGAGGGTCGTGACATGGCCGCTGGACGCTGCAGTAGTTTGATGTTGATGCGGACGGGCCGGAAGAGTTTTACACTGTGGAGCTGTCCACCGGCATCTCGTCACTGGTGCAGACGGTGATGATACGAGATAAAGCATGAGTCTGTACTCCGATTATCGCAACCATAATGCTGCCACATATTGCTGCATTCGACTCGAAGGGATTTTGGTTGGATGGAAGGCATTCCGTGGTTCCTCTCCACCAGACACAAGACGGCGCGAAGAATGTGTCAATGGGATTCTGTCAGATCCTCGACGAGTCGATTGTTGATCAATAGATCAGACGGGGCCGTCTAGTCCATTGCTAGGCGAGCCTGTCATGCAGTCGCTTATATTAGCGACAATCTCTAGTTCTGGGGCCCTCTATCATGATCGACAGTGAGACGCCGAATGCTGATAGCAGTCGGATCAGGAGACGGTATTATAGGCGTACCTAGATGTCATCTTCTCGGCTATCTGTATTCCATCGTAGTCAATCGCATGTCAACTCAAGAGCATGAGCATATCAGCACGTTGGTATGTTCTGTCAAGACATGAGCCAACAGACCATTAGATAGCCTCGGCAGCCCTCCACTCTCTTTCTTGGTTCAACGCCTGCCACCGGGATTCAAACTTCCCATCGCCTCGACGGAACCCTCGGGTGGAGTCTGGAGCTGGAGATCTTCCTGGCCATGTCGAGGCGTTGCCATTGTGTCAGCCAGGACCAGGACGGGCCAGCCACCCTAGTGACCCAAGGATAGACCTGAGATCAGCCTGCTTTGTCCCTTCTTATGGTTTCAAAGAATGCCATTGTTGAAACATGCGCCGCAGTAGCTTTCCCGCAGTGACAAGACAAGACTCAATACACTCAATACGCTCTGTTATCGCCACCGGCCACTTCACACCCAAGCAAGGCACTCATCCTTCCAAGAAAGGCTGGAAAATAACCACAGGCACTCGACATTCCACGAATCGGCACGCCAACCCACCCCTCCCCCTCAGCCTAGATGGCCCTCCCTCGTCCAGCATACCCAGACCAACCCCATCTGCATCAGCAGTTCACCCAGACAGGCCCGGTGGCGGGTGGGTCATGGATCTGGGTGTCGTCCATCCACCCATGACTAGCATGGTGGCCCTGCAACGCATCATCCGTGACGCAGGGTTGGATTGCGAGATGCGCTCGCCGGCCACTGAGAGGGGCCGCCGGCGATGTTGCCACAATACGACGCTGGGGACGGGCTCCAGGACACGAATCCCATGCCCTTCTAGATCCTAGTGCGTGCTCCTCGTACTTTTGCCAGATCCAGTCACATCTTGCGGTTGGGGTGTGTCCAAATCTCGGTGTTGTTGGTCATTAGCTCTCCTGCGTGGCCTGATGGCGCCGCCCAACAGACTCGTAGCGCCTGGCTGAGACCTCCGTCGCTAGCTGAGCTTAGCCTGTCTTTGAGATGTATCTGTCTTCTGTTGGGCAGTAGCGCTGAACATGGAGTGTGTCGGCGCCGTTTGCCGCCGGCGAGTGTGTTGGGCATGTCCTCGGACCAGTCCCTAATGGAAGTATACTTTGATACGTACGTCTGTCTTTCGTTGGCGTGAGTTGTCTGATATGATAGCCGGGCAAAGGTTCGGCGTTTGAATCTTGCCCCGGAACCCACCAGATCTGCGAGCTTTGACGTCTGGATGCAAATCGTGCATTATGACCAGGCTCCATGCAAGCGGTTTTCTGGACGACAATGTGGATACAGTACTGATATCTTCTGGAACACTTTCCATCTATACTTGACGGAGTGGGCTGGGACACCAACAGAAGAATCTCTCTAATCAGATACGCAAGACTACGCTCGTACTGTACGTATGATTGGCTCACCCTCGCATTCTCCAACAGTTCATCAAGGCTACGACCAGGTGCATACGGACCCTGTCCGTCGGTCTCGACGGCCGGCTCGGACATCGACCGAGCCCTTTCAGATGCCCCTAAGCTATCGTCTACCGGCGTACCATATCAAACAGCGCGCAAAACGGCCACGACATGCGCTAGCAAGCATTTCAGTTTCGCCTCCAACGGCGTCGGTGGGCCAAACTCTGATTAGCCATGACCGCTGTATGATGATGGTGGTGTCGATGACAGCGTCGCACATACATCCATACATGCATACATTGACGGGATCGTCGGACTTCGGGGGATCGCAGTCGTTAACCTGCCCTCCCCCCCCCCCCGCTGAGCAACAACCACCGTCCGCATCTGCAATCATATCGGCGACTCCGTAGAGCACAAAGAACAGAATGACCAACGAGCAACACAGGAGGTCTCACAATGTCGACGATTCCATCAGCCGGTAGTGTCGTGTTTGCACCAGCGAGGGCACTCCCTTCTCGGTCTTACTTGGCCTCTGCTCAAGGCGTACAGAGACGGCGACAGGCTAGCGCTTATCTCCTGTTATTCAATCGGGCTGGGGGTTCTGATTGGAGGCAGTCGTTCGATCTGGGACTGGAGAGGAGAGGGGGGCCAAATGAAGATGGATCGGGGACCATAAGGAGAAGGAGGAACACAGGGACCGCGTTGGGTGACCCAGGACTAACTATCGAGTAATAGTGTTTCGTATACGAGGCCGTGTGGCCCTGCAGCAAACCGCGGGAGCGTCCAGCCCGATGGAGGGGCGGAGGTTACCCTAAATCCCAAAGCGGTAAGGTAACGTGCCGGGCGAATCGGGAACCACATGGTCCCCGGCAACACAAGCATGAAGCCCGAGAACAAAGCAGCAGTCAGTCAGTCATACATCCACTCTGCTGGAACCGCGACGTCATGCTCCGGTGCCATTGTGAGAGATCGGATTGGATCTGGTTCGTTCCATGGGTGTTGGATGGGGCCACTCGTATGTTCCTGATCGACTATAAGTTTAATTTACATGCTGTGATTATATATTTACACGGTAAACCTAGATTATGTACATATAGAGTACCTATGTATAGGATATATATCTTGACATGGTTGAGTACACTCTCAATTACACGAACCTACAACTGCGTCAAATGACCAACCGACAGGTACAGGTACAACATAAATCTCGATCTGTTACATGCGTGTCTTGGTTTGACAGTGCAGTCCTCGGCGCAGGAACACAATGTAGAAACCGTCGTGTATTAGCATGGATGTATTCTCCAATTCTCTCTCGAATACTGACTGATCGTGACCCATCGGAATGATTTCTTTTCCTGTTCTTTCTCAACGGAGTACGGAGTACTCTGTAGTGACATGTGCTCGGGCCCCCTGGTTCGCAGATTTAGAGGCCCGACAGTCAGGAAACAGCGGCGGATGCGAGAGCGCCGTTCGCTCCACTCGCTAACTCTCTTAGTTTCCCCCCATCCATTCATCCCCTCCCGGCCAGCCCTGGTCGGCTTGGCCATCCTTTGCCCTTTTGGTGGTTGCACCGCATGAAACCGGGTGGGAGGATTTTCCATCCCACTGATCTCCTCTCGCCTGCCGTATTTTCCGCTGGTTCCATGTTTCCTGAGGGATTTAATGTGATAGAATCTACTAGTAATGGTAAGGCGGTCTGAATTATATGTATCTTACAGCCACCAGTCTCTGGAATGTGTTGATAATCATATTAATTCATACAATCTATCGCCAAGTCTTGATACTCGTACTCCTAATAATATAAGAATTATAATAATAACGAACGTATTTTAGGCAACTGACCAGGATGATCCTCGTCCGGCACGCTAAGAGCCACACTGACCAGGGTATATCTCAAATACTTCCCGTGTCTCTGATTGGTACCAATCCCAGGGGACGCCGGGGACCACCACGCTAGTCCCAACTCGTCTAGCGCTGTTCATCCTTCTTTTTCCTTTTTCTTTCTTTTCTTCTCTGTTTTTTCTTTATTTCTTCTTTAAAGTGGGCTCTGATCCATTTATACGAACTACAGGTAGAATACGGAATAGTCTGAAGTCTTCCTTCACACAGAAAAGAAGAAAACAAAATAATAGAAAGAAAGAAAAATAAGGATGAGCCAGCTCAACGATGATCCACCCACGCTACTGTATGTACCTACCTCCTAGGCGTCGGTCGGTGTCGGCAACCGTTTACTGGCATTGTGACCTGTCGTCGGGCTTAATTAATCCAGAAGGCGAGGAATTGAGTGCTCCTTTTTCCTCTTTTGGCTGGGCCACCGTCGGAGCCTGTCCTAACGTGCCTGCTGCATGAGGAGCACATTCATCAGATGCACCCCGTCACCCCATGGATCCAGTACAGGGCTCGTAACGACAAACCCCATCCACCCCTACGTAGTACCTACGTATACTCCTAGGTACCTCTGCGGTATCAATCAGCAGGCAAAGCCGTATGCCTCCGTTTGTACAGACTCCGTACCACGAGGGTGGATCGCGAATACCCGTCCACATGGCATGCTCGTACTCCCACGACGTGGAGGACGTTTGATTCCCGACGCCGTCGCCGCCGCTGGGCACGCCCAAAGCGTTTAGGTCGGTTCGTCCCCGAGGACCCCGAGACTGTGCGACGTTCCGCAGGGGATAGCGCGGAGGGTGTGCTACTAGGAGCTACTCCGTACGTACGGAGTAGTGTTGGGGCCCCTGAGAAAGGCACGCGCCCCGCTCTGGAGATGGACTCAGGAACAACCGCAAGCGCCTCGCTTGTGGGTTTGTCTGGGTTGGCCTCACTTTGAGGAGTAGGGGGTTTTGGGTTATGTCAGGTAAATGGTCATGCAGGCGTGTTTTCTTATTTTTGGTCTTGGTTGGCTCCCCACTATGGTGGAATTTGGAATATGATGGACCCTTCTACGAGTTCCCCATCAGAGAGCTGTTGAGCTAGGGCCACTTTTGAAATTGGCTGGTTCTGGGGATGATGTTTCGGAGTGAATCATGAGGTAGCATGTAGAGTAGAATAAGATTCCTCCATATTCTTCGTATTATCCGATGCGGCAGCTGTCTTGTATAGAGTACATCCATCGACTACAGTAAAGAGTAGGTACCTACTGTTGGTACATCGATGCGATGGTACCAGTCACCTGGATTCAACAACGATACTTCGGCTATCATTACCGAAACGGGCACTAGTCGCCCAGGGCCTGAATGACAAATACCTTAATTTGGTGACCAATCAACGTGACCCAGTGGTTCGTCTCCATCCACTCACAAGGAGGAATCTCGGGCCCTGTATTTTACCTAAACAGGCAAGGTGCCGACGGAGCACTGTTTGGCTCAGGGGTTCGTGCTCCGGCTGACTTTTGTTCCCTCGCGGAACCACAGAAAGCGACCGCATATACTCCGATCTATTAGAATTTTGCTTTCTGACTCGTTCGGCGGCTTGACAGCCTGGCACTTAACGGTTGGCCCAAAATCAAAATCAGACCACCTCGTGGGATGCCCTGGTATCCGTCATCCATCATCCATCCCCATCACGGCCCATCCCCATGGAACTTCTAGAGCGTCCCTGACAGCTTGTCAGTGCCGTGCCGCATATCCACCCGAGGCCTTCAGGTGCGGACCACCACCTGCTCAGTGCTGTGCCTGGGATTTGTCACCGTGGCCCGTCCCAAGCGGATCCAGTCAGTGTGATGATGATCGCTGTGTAAGAAACCAGTATCGAGATACGATCATACGTTACTCCGTAATCGTACGCAAGATGCGATCCTGGCAATCCTCCATCCACAAATTCTACGAAGGGAAGGTTCTACTGCAGACCGATGGCAATAGCCGCTCGGAAGAAAAGCAAAAAGCGCACGATGGTCGATCTGATCCTCACCGAACAGAAGAAGAAGGCGCAGAAGGAAAGAGAATGACGCCCAGTGTGACAGGTAGAAGCTTAATACTCCCTTTCCATAGTCTTGGATCCCAGGAGAAAGGATGCCATCGACGGTCGACCGATGGGCCAATCAGCCCGCCGTGGGGACCACGATCAGACCGACTTGTCCGATGTCATCGTCCCGATCGATGGTCACAGTGGGGATTCATGGAACAATAGTCCATGATAGTCGCACCCCTCCATACACACACGCTCTCCATCGTGGATTCCACGATTCCACTGTGGAAATGTCAATGTCGTGGCTGGCGATCGGGCGGACTGGCCAGCAGACTAGCTGAATTGATAGATCGGGCAGGCTGTCCCAAGTGACAGGGTCAACCCACGCGTCACCCATGCTATTGGAATTCATGAACAATGATCCCAGTCGAGTCCAGTCGGGTCGACTGCACGGATCCCGCCGAACTCCTCGAGCTGGTCGCTCTCCTGCAATGCAGAGTTGGCGTGAATGAAAAGGAGGCGAGCATTTGTCATTCTTCTTCGGCTGGATAAGCGAACGGGATGGCCCCAGACCGGCTGTTCCTGCAGCACGACGTGAGTCAGGACCGTCAACGGGGAGCGCTGGTTGGACCATTTGCAGATTATCATTATACTTGGTACGGAGTAACTAGTATCTTCCTACAGAGTAGTACTAACTGTGCGATCTGGCTGTGATTCCTCGCATGCAGTAGCTCGGAAATCTCTCCGATCAGCACATCCATGTCTATAAGTGGGCATATTATGATTCCGTTGTATCTACTGTACGCGTCTACCCAACCTGATCTAACTATTGTTACCTGTTTCTTTTTCTTTCTTTTTCTTTTTTTTTTTTTTTTTTTTTTTTTTTTTGGGTTAAGCAGGTTCCTTCACTACTCCATATGGTCCGTCACTGAAAGTGGACATGACTATCATATCCCAGATGGACAACCCACGGCACCGAGGCAAAGGTACCCGTCCCAGATTTGCGATTGCAGTAGGATCCCCATGTCGATCAGCACCGTCTTGGTCGGCATGAAAGTCAAAAGATTTCAAATTGTCAGGCGGCGCCAGACCGCCTGCGCCAATCATGACCCCCACACCAACGGTTCATGTCTGGGTAACGGCCCACGGGCAGTGGAGAGATCAGGACACAAGTCCGCATCAGGAGGATGGTGGTGGTGGTGGTGGTGGTTGCTTGGCAGGCGGTGCTGGAGGGCAAGGAGAACAACTCCGTGGTGGATGGCTGGCTGAGCACTTGGGCCCAGTTCTCCAGGCGTCTGTGTGTGTCCTGGGGGAATGTCCATCTTTAATCTATCGTTAATCTATTATACTTTCAGCTTTCAATATTCCGTCGATCAAGAACCATTCATTCTTCGTATGAATCTACATGCTCTCACTCTTATACCCTGTATGTCTGATATTGTGTATTGTAACTACCTACGGGGAAACCTTAGTCAGCACGCATCTGTCATAGCATCTACCTTGTACATATCCACCACCTCCAAACAATGTTACACAGCAGCAAAACAAAGACCCATGGCTATTATCTTTCTTTGTCTGCAATGCCCGAACATGCCCGTGTCGTTGCAGGGACATGCGGTCGGCACACTCCGTCCCCCTTCGTCCAGGACGTCGGGTGATGATCGTGATGATGGCACCGCCAGGGTGGTTGAGCGTCTCCTTTCCCGTCTACCCGAACTAATCCCAAGTATTTCTCATACCCCGCTTAAACCCGGCCTCTCCTTTGCCCTCACACTCTCACCAGACCGTTTCTGCCGCTCCCGTTTTCCTGCCAGGGCTTGAACTCTGACAAGCATGGGCCAACTGACTGGCATCTGTCGTTGGCGGAAACGAGGCATCATTATTCTTTTTTAACTCAATGTTTTCACAATACATAAGTGTACTATTTTCTTGCTCCTCACCATCATGTTGATCGCTACCGTAGAAACTACTCTGCCGCCAGCTGGAGCATTAATCTATTTTTCTTGTCGCATGCTATATTTGTCCCTCCTCCTCCGTACACTGGAGAACGACCTCTTCCTCCCCTGACCGTCTCCACCGCGGTTGCAGGACTCCAGCAGACGAGACGAGGAGAACGAGGTTCAACCGACGCATGCGAGGCAGAAGCGAGGCGCGACGATCGTCCCCGTTTCGAAGCCAGATCCGACGAGCTCGCCTCGCACGGTGCGATCGATGTGCGACCATTGTATCAACCTGAGGGAGGGCCGGGTTAGCCCGGCCCCTCTCCACCCAGGGACGATGGTGTCTCTAGCACAATAATCATGGTGGTGACGGTGCTGCTGCATCTCAGCAGCAGAAAAAGCAAGCAAAAGTAAGGATGTTCCACACGGCGGACAGTCAATACTGATGGGATCCCTGTTGCAACACCGATCCTTTGGTAGAGCCAGGCCACTATCAGCTGTAGCGGAAAATCTCCCCACGATCTGGAAGCAGGCCAATTATTACCTCTTTTCTTTTTTTTTTTCTTTCCTCTTATTTTATTGATTTTTATTATTCCTCGGGGACCATGTGCACGTATGTGATGGCTTTGAATTCCCCTGTCTACGATGGATCGGATTTACCCAAAGCAGATATTGTAGAGGCTCCATCTTCTCCACCGGGATCGGTAGAAGTGTGTCAGGATCCTTGGATCGAATAAGAGTGGAAGAGTCTGTATAATTCGTACCTACTCTTTTGTGCAGTTAAGACAAGGACATGACGATTACGGTAGAGGAGTGTAAGTACGGAGTAGGTAGTTTGAGACTAGGTAGATATCTGCTACTAAGGTGCGACCGTGCATGGCAGGTTTACATACTACCTAGGTAAGGTAGTAGCTGGGGTCTGCCCTGGTGGTGAGTAAGCAGGTAATGTATCGAACGGTAATACATAAATACCACTAAAAAAAATGAAAATAAAAAAATAATAATATTTCAAATAAATAATAAATAGTAAAAATGATTTATTACCCCTAAAATATTTGTATAAATGATTTTATTTATTATTCCTCCGACAACTGTCAGCTCCGAGATCTTGGATCAGATCTTCTCTATAGCGTGCTCGCCGTGTGGAGCAGCAGCCATTTTTCTCTGACCCGTCTCCTTGGTCAATTGTCTGCCGCCGTTGCTATAATAATATAATAATCTCCCTCTCACTGCCGCCTCCATTGACTTCCCCGTCCCGAGACTATATCTACACCTCTCTCCTCTTCTCCTTCTTCCCCTTCTCTTCTCATTGACATCTTCTCTTGATCCCATTCTACACTTCTTTCCCTCCTCCCTCCCCTCCACACATCCACTGTAAGTTTGTCTGTCGTCAACCAATCCTCCCCATACTAATCCTCTCAGATTTTATCTCCCATCAGATATGGCCCCCGCTCATCGTCGAGGACCCTGGGTCCCCGAAGAAGACCAGTTGCTCCTTCAGTTGGTTCGCGAACAAGGCCCCAACAACTGGGTGCGCATCTCACAGCACATGCACTATCGCTCGCCCAAGCAATGTCGTGAACGCTTCCACCAGAACCTCAAGCCCTCGTTAAACCGCGAACCGATCTCCGCCGAGGAGGGTCTCCTGATTGAGCGCATGGTGAACGAGATGGGCAAGCGTTGGGCCGAAATCGCCCGCCGCCTGGGCAACCGCAGCGACAACGCCGTCAAGAACTGGTGGAATGGCAGCATGAACCGCAAGCGACGAGGCCTGCCCGCCAGCACCAGCACCAGCACCATCACCAGCTCCCCCTCGCGCACCTACCACGGCCGCATCGAGCCGCCCTACGCCCGCGCCTCCCTCTCGCTGAGCAGCCCGACCAGCCGGTCGTCGCGCTTCTCCTCCATCTCCCACGACCGCCCCCTCACAGCCTGGACGACCAAGTCGTCATCCACGCGCCGCGACTCGTGCTCCACCGCCTCCGTCGACGGCCCCCGCCAACTCACCCCCATCTACACCCTGCCGGCGCTGAACCGCCCGCTGGACACCCCACTGACCTCGCCCGCCTTCTCCGACGCCTCCAACCTGGAGCCCCCGTCCATGGTCTCCGATCACAACTCGGTCTCTTCGGCCTCGCCGCGCACCGTCGCGTCGCCGCAGCTCCTGCCGCTCCCCGTCGACACCCGGCCCCAGTACGGCGAGTTCCGTCGTCAGGGCTCCTCGGACGATATCTACGTCGCCAGCGCATCATACCCGGCGCCCAAGCCCCTGGAGCCCCTGGCCCATCCGTCACCGTCGCGGTGGACGGCCGAGGCGCCGTCGTGGAGCCATCCCTCGTACGCACAGCCGTGGATCGAAGAAGCTCGACCCGAGTTCAAGGCCGAGTCCACGCGCGATTCCCGCATGGGCCTGGACAACCTCCTGAACTAATGACGGGGTTCCTTGCATTGACGATCGACGATTTTTCTTTCTACTTTTCTTATGATGTTCTGGAAGCGTCTGTATATCTGCACCCCGACCCTCGTCACTCCTTGGATTTAATTCTTAATTTCCTTTGTACTTATATGTGTGTATATTGTTGGATGTGTTTCTTTCGCCCGTCGGGTCACGAGGAGAAAGGGACTTTTCTCGGGATGCTTCCCTAAAAGCACAGCACTGGCTTTGGTATTTGCCTTGGGTTTCTACGGTTCATTCGTGGTATTAGAAAAGTGAGGCGGAGTGACGGAGTGATTTTTGATTTCCGGATGGGGGAGTTGCTGTACTGGATGTGAGCTTGGACTTAATAATACCCCTGGTTATGTTAATGTGACTACAATAATCTCCCAACAATTCATGACTGCATCCGTCCTCGGTAGTTGGTTCATTTCCCACCTGCGCCTGGATCCATCATCCCTGGCGAATGGGTGTCTCAGTCCGGCATGCCCGAACCTCACAGCCTCAGCGTATCTCCGGCATGTTGTGGCTGGCTGTCAAGCTGTCGTGTTGTCCCAGTGAGATGGCGCCGACTCACGAGGAAGACGCAAGGGAGGGGCCAGACCTTCCGAAGGGAGTGCGCCCACATACCCAGTTAGGGTTCAATAAAGGAGTGGTCCACTCATGGAAATATCCGTGTGAGTTGTGCGAGTCGTGCACACCGGCTGCGGGTGTATGCCCTGATCGATAGGTCTATCACCACGTATTCAGCTGAACTATACTAATAAACAATAGATCAAATGAACATCCATGGTTCATGCATTCCTTTCTTCGCCTTCTATCCGGTTACTACGTACAGGTAAATGGGGACGGGCTGTCAGGTAAGGTTGAGACCTAAAAGTTTATCAACCGGATTGTGCTGGCCGGTGGGAACGGCTCCAAACGCTCGGAATGATGATAGGCGAGTGACGATGTGCCCCCCCTCGCCCTTGGTCCGGCTGCGTGGTTCATGACCGACTACGGAGTAACTAACGGGTGAAGAATGCCTCCTGTCCATCCATTGCCCGGGCGAACTGCAGGCTTGTCGCTCCAACGGCCCAGTCTCCCCACCGCGTTGCGTGCCCATCTCATTTACCGGTCATCCACGGCGCTCGTGTCCATAGGGGAGGGGAGGGGTGGGTGGGGAGGAGGAATAATCATGAGTGACGTTCTGAGTTCTCGTCATAGCATCGATCATAGCAAAAGAAATACGCTACTCTGTAAATCACAGGAAAAAAAAAAAAAAAAAAAAAGAAAGCAACAGCCCCCGCCACCGTAACGATACTCCGTACAGCACATCCACTCGATCTCTCATGTCCCAGACAGACAGGGAGGGAGGGATTCCCTGACTCGCCACAGTACAACCGCCACCACTACCTTCCCCCGATCTAGCCAGTTCTGTCTGTCTGTCATCCGCATACCGTTGGCACCGGGCAAACAGGGGCAAGGTAGCCAGGGACTCGCCTAACCTCTTGTCCGCGGGATGACTGGCTGCCTTTACATTCCGGGGCACCACGCCCAATCGCAACGGAGACCTGCACGTACAGGCACCTCAGGTATGGACATGAATCGCTAGTTATAGGCCGAGAGTGGTTCGCTTATGAATACTCGATACTCGATATTCAATATTCAATCTTGGTATCGATCTTGGGTCGTAAAGATTGGGAGGGCCGCCCAACCACGGTTACCACCAGGGTGCATATTGCTGCCGTTCAAGAGCCGATATTAGGCTGAATTGGTTTGTATGATGGATGCACCTACTACCTAGGTGCCTATGTATGTATGCGAGACTGATTTAATGAGGTTAGTGATAACGATGTTCATACTCCGTACAGCGGGGAGACACACAGACCGCAAGATAGGATTAGCGCTCGCCGATCCCTTTCGCTGCATTTCTGTTTTTCTTTTTTTCCCGTTGATTTGGAATACTGGTCGCTAGCGTCCGACTAGCGTGGATTTTCCCCTCGCTAACCCAATGTGACGTATGGCCGTTCCGATCGATCGTGATGATGTGACTTGGTGGGCCTGGCCGTTGTGATTTTGAGCATCTGACTACTAGGTACGTACGTACCTAGGTACTTAGGTATGTATTTGGGTACTGACTGTGGAAGTAATGTATACGGAGTAATTGAAGGTTTACCTATGTTCTTAGTATTCAGTCACACTAACTGATTCATGTATGGCTACCTCCAGTGACAGTTGAAACACCCACAGTTAATATAAATTAATCTAGCCTCCGCATCGCGACCTATTTATAACCGCTTTATCAATTTCTGGATAGTGGTGACAGACAGAGACTCCGATGAACTACTGTTCCAGATAAATGACCATCTTACGGTCCCGAGTAGCATACAATCTACAGAGTATGGAGACAACCCTAACCCGATACCCGTTTGGGTAAAAGCACGCCAACCAGGGAACCAATCTGACCACCCGCTCCATCGTATCCATCCCACCCACAATAGAAGCACCCACTGCCTTCTTCCTCTGTACATATACGGAGCATGTGTTGCGTCCTTCCAATCCTTCCAGCCATGATCTACCCGTGATCCCTGCTCGCGCGCCAAAACGTCCCCAGTGACCCAGTCCCAAGGGCCGGGCTAGTGTCGAGGTGAAACGGCCGCGCTCTGGAGAGCCCACGGTTGCACTGGCACTGGCACTGGCACCTCCCCGGAGTTCTCTGCCGGCCGCGTTCCCCGACTGCCATTCGAGATCGAGATGGTTGATTAACTGGGAGCCGGTGGGGCGTTTTCTCTTTCGGGATGGGGCATTCTTCGCTGAGGCGGTCACCAGAAGAAATCCATATACGGAATATGAATCAAGCGCTCAATTTTGGGCTGCGCGCTAGCGAGACTACTCCGAGGTACATACATACGTACCGAGTCTAACGACGGATATGCGGCAGCTGGTGGTGGATCGATCGCTTGGCTCCGAGTGAGAATTTTATCGAGGCGTTCGATCGAGGTCTAAGCTGAGAGCTGCATCATTGCATGGTGGTCGATATGAGCTGAAGCTGTCCAAGTTGTCTTCCATTCGAATACCGGTCGGCACATGTACCGGCGTCCCAGAGTCCCGGGTACTTCTTATCGACTGCCTGTGTTTGGATTCCGATCTGCAACTGATTCAGGTCATCCCTTCGGGCGACATTCCACGGTTCCAGGCCGCGGGCTGAAAATTGGGATTGGCTACCGCTATCTCCTCGACGGGGGATCAGGTCCCATGCCGGATTATGGACTACACAGCTGAAAAACTCGATCGATCTTGCATATGCTGGATTGAGTTAATGAGTGACTGTAGGGAGAGATGGAGACGCTGGAGTCCACCTCAAGTGCCCTCCGGAGCCAGTATTTCCGGGACCTCTTATTCGATGGCTTGAGACATGTGAGATGGTATGGGTTCTCATCGAGTTCTCCGTCCAAGACAGTTGGTTCGTCTGGAAAACGGGTGATGACCGGGCCTGACGCATACGCAGCTGGTCTAGTTTGCCACAAGGCATTGTCCTGTATAATTAATTAGATGTAATATTAGGGGTACTTAGTTGATTAATGATCATATTCGGAGTCTACAAAAGTACATTTGTCATGATGACCAGGTTCTGATCCTGATAGTCCCTGGGAGGAGGCAGGTAAAGCTGAGATGAAATTCGATACAGTAATACGTTACGAAGTACACGTATCTGTAACCCCTGGAACAAGTGGACCCTTTTGATCGATTCAGGACGTTGAGATCAGACAGCCTGGAATGATTGGCCCTCGGGGGATCTCGGACAGCACCCACATGATGGTGCTAGCCTGCTTTGGGTATAGGGTACCCGCCTGCCGGTCCGCCCGTGATCGGCAGGAAATACCAGGCTGTAAGTTACATACCTACAATACAGCCCTGCCATTATTCCTGCAGCTGAACAAGGCCCCTTGTACAGCCTACAACACCTGTCATCTAATTTATCTCATCTACCGTCCCATCGCGGTGCAAAGACACTGACTCGCCTGGACAATTTCCCCCTTTCAGGAGCATTCTGCAAGCCCCATCATTATTGACAAGTATTTGTCATGGTGGAGTTGCAGTCCGCAACTACATACCGGAGTCTTTCCTCAGTTAGGATGGTGTCTCCCCATCGCAGAGGCCCAAGCACAAACCATTCACACCCAAGGCGTTCTTCACCTCCACGTGGACTTGTCAAATACCAGCCGTTGCACCGGAATTACCACCGCTTACCACCGACTCTCCGTCGATGTCCATTACTCGTACCTGTACATACCGTATCATCCGTCGTCTGTCTTCCGATCACGTCTGGACTCCCTGCGCTTGGCGACAACGGTTTTTGGCAGTCAGACCGAGACGTTATGGAGCGCTCCACGGGATGATATGGACCGGGGTGTCCCAATACTAGCAGTCGACGACCCATGGATGATGGTGGTGGTGGTGGTGGTGGTGGCGCACCATGACCTGTGTCTATCACAAACAGGCAATGCCAATGTCGAAAGAACATACCAATCACAGCCCCGATCTACCGAAACATGACGGCCTGACTCGCATGGCATGCTATCGCTGTGTTCCGACGACGCTATTGCGACTGGCGCCAGGGATCTCATCCAGCTATGCCGTTGTACGACCTACCTGCATACCTGGCGTGCCGGCCCCTCCGCCGTCCATCTCCGATGGACAATGCCAAACCCAAACCTAAACCCCTTCGTGTCCAAATTCCAGTCCTAAATCGGACTGGATCCATCGTGCCGCGCCCACCGGCCGTCTTAGTACGTATAGTACTCCGTATCTCGACGCCCCCTGAGTCGAGTCGGCGGTGGGCGGTCGACGTCCGTCGATGGTAGACAGCCGACTGCAGGTGCAAATACAAATACAAATACAAATACATCCCTGTCCGCTCCACTCCCTGACGGGCTCCACCGGCCGCTTCGGCTGGCGCGCAGGGCATCCCATCCCGTGCCGGGCGCTGCTGAGCGCCAGTCGACTCGCCGCGCCCTATCCCCCAGCGCGAACGCGATCTTCCGCTAATGCGAGCGAGCCTGGAAGCCAGCACAGCTGAACCGCCGCCTTCATTTCGCGCCTCCGCCAGTCATCGCCCGCCATGCAGGGTGTTCCTGCTGAGGCCGCGATCTGAGAGCCATGCAGGGCGTTGTGTTCGGCTGCCGTCGCTCACCTGCCCTGCTGCTCGCTGTAGTGTCGCTCAGCTCCTCAATCTGCGGTCCTTCCGCTTCTGGTAGGAGTGTGCCTGTTGGCGGTGGTGTGATTCCCCTCATTCAGTCATACGTTTATATCATGGACTTCGGTTGGGTTTATGGTTCGACATGTCGGGCGTCCCCCGTAGTAACAGGCCCAGACTCGGCCACTCGTTCAATCCATGACTACCGGGTAGTGGTGTAGAACATGACCAGCTCACCCTGGAGGAGCTTAGCAGCGATGTGGAACCGTCTACGCTGGCCTTGTCCCCCTCCCGGCCGGATTGGAAATTGCACTGATGAGCGGGTTGGGATTGCTGCTGGCGTCGAACGTGCGTTATCAATCTACGTTTGAAGATACATGGACTGACGTCAGTGCTGGAGGACCTGTGTCGGTTGTCTGGTTTGGTGGTTGTCTGTTTGTATACATTTACTGGAGGGTTACCCGTTTGGAGCGCTTCGCTTTCACTGTGTGTTCCCGTCGGAAAACCCTCAAGTAGTGTAGTCACCGGTTGTTTGGTGGGAGTTTGTGTGGTGAATCTGGCTTGATCGGATGGGTTATAAGCCCTCTTCGTCCTCGCCTGCGTCCTGTTCCTTTTCGTCTCCTGGATATACATATTATGTCTGTATAGCCTGTCATGCTGACTATATTCTTCGGCTTTTGAACAACTTTATATAGACATATACTACCACCTGTTCCAACTGCGCAGTTCCAATATCCAACGACGAACTCGTTGACTATATCAGTGTCGAAGCATAGGTCAGCCAGCCCTACTCACACCGTGGACCATTATTGACCATCCATCTAGCGTCGATAGTCGCTGTCAACAGGTTGAGATCTACAAAGAGATACTTTCTCTTCATCATGCAAAAACCTGGGTGACGTCTTCATGGGCAATATTGCAGCACCGGCCCACCACGCCCTCCTGTGTCCACACTGAACCTGTGACGGACCGTCAACTGCGAAGCGGTCCTGGTACAGCCCACAGAGATTGTACGCGAAAAGAAAAACCCTGCGAGCACTGCCGCCGCGCCATGGGCCGTCTTCAATCTAAGCCTATGCTGTACGAGCTTGTCCTTCGCAGACACCTCTGTCGACAGTCACGAAATCGCCGACATAAGCAGGATCCCGCTGTCCTTGACGGGCACCCCCTTTGATATACGTGAGGAGCTGTTGTCTTCCTATGGTGAGCACAGTCTCATGACCGACCAGGGGCGTCATCTTGCGCTGATTCGCCCTTTGGCCACTTCACAGCACGTCTTTAGGGGCCAGCGTGCTGCGTGGCCTCTCATTCTCGACGAGTGGGAGAACCCCCAAGCGTTACGCGAGTATCGTAAGGGCTTCGCTGGGTATGTACGTCGTGGGCTACTCAATTTCATTCGTCATTCTCGATATGGCGAGGATTATTTATATATACCTCTTACCTGGAGAATTGTATACACTCGAGGTTGCCTTCGAGGGCGAGGTTGACGACATTGTGCCGGTTGAACGGTTATCGGGAGAGTCATTCGTGTCCTACGCGCTGCGTTCGGTATAAGATGTCGTGTTGCTGAAAGCAAGTGTATTGTTGAACGATGAAGCTAACTCAATATAGGACGGAGGGTGCTTCGAAAGGGAGAACGGTATCTATGACAGCAGTCGCGCCGACGAATGTCAGGAGTCATAACCCCTTCACGCAACACCTGTTCGTTGATTTACCATGGCACAACCGCCGGTAACTGCCAGAAGCCTCCTACAAGAGAAGATACCCGATCCCGATGTCAGGGAGAACCACACAACCAGCACCGCAATACACGCTGGATTCGTCGGTGTGTGGAACCAGGGACTCCAGGAAGTTGACCCACTCGGATGGCTTGTCCAGGTCTACAGCGAGAGACAAGATGTGGCGGCCATCACGTCAACCGGAAGCCTGCGATTCGTCGGCGAACTGAAAGCGCCCTGGTTGACGACCACTTACTGAGGCTATGGAGAATGACTGCCATTTTTGCCATGCCATGGGTAAGCCTTTGATAGTGCGTGGAACTGGGACGCGAATATGCTGATAGTATCAAGGCCAGATAAAGTATATGATGGACCTGAACCTGCAGTATGGGTTATCGTCGCAACCAACTTGACTGCTTGCTCGTCTGAATTCTGTCTTTCATCCTGCGATCTATCAGCAGCTCTTGTGTCCTACGTCTGCCGGTCCAGGCTGTCTGACAAAGGCTGTCTCGCACGTTCATCATGCGTCAGCGTCAGGAAGCTCACGTCCATCTCATCCAATCCCATTTCCCGTGCTGGATCTCGAGACGAGACTTCTCAATGCAAGAACGACTCGAGAAAAATCGAGGCATCCAGTATTCATCGATTCGTGAGAGGCTTGAGGCCATTGACTTTTACCGCAATGCTAAGCAATACGACTGGTGACAAGACTCTGATAACTGTTGCCTCTGACTCTACGTCCGACTGCACATAAATCTCTTGTAAATTTCAAAGCAGAGTTCACAATTGCTGGTTGGGCAGAGAAAGCCTAAGGATCACGTTAGCTGTTAGGGAAAGCTACGTGAACTATATGTGAATCGCGCTTACTATTTTTTGTTTTTAATCTGGCATAAGTAGATAAGCATCCTCAATACTTCTCACTCCTACGTAGCGAGCTCAGTCTGACAGGCGTATGTGAAAGTAGCCTCGCGGGTTGTCTTATCAAATGCACATACCATGTAAGTTGACTGCGCCGCAGTACAAAACGGGAATAACGTCAAACAACTACGCGCCGGGGTTTCCAGCCCCTCAGGGCCGCTCACTGCGATCAGTCAGAGAATTTTCCACTTATCTCAATCTCTTTTCTACCTCGCACATATCGTTCAGCCAACAAGATGGCGCAGTTGACCCGCCAAGAAGCTCGACGGATTGTGCGTAAGATCGCCCAAAGGAACGGTAGCATCACCGACGAAGATCGAGAAGCAACTCCGCCTGCCGTTCTCAAAGCACTGCAGAACGTTCGCAATCAGCTTGCAAGCCAGCGGACTCTATGGATACCTCTTGACACACCCGATGTTAGAAGAGATGTTGTGTTCCGGTTGATCTCCAGTGCCCGGTCCTTGCGCTACACTCGGGCAGAGAGGGAAGGCAAAGAACCATACTTTTCCTTGGATGTATCCCGGAACCGTATCGTGATCAAAACCAATGATGATGGGTGTCAGGAAAGCGACATCGAGGAGCTTTCTGAGGCCCGTCATGCCCTTTCCAACGACAGCACCGGCAACCT
The DNA here is from genome assembly GCA_002927005.1 of Aspergillus pseudoterreus. NCBI lineage: Eukaryota > Fungi > Ascomycota > Eurotiomycetes > Eurotiales > Aspergillaceae > Aspergillus > Aspergillus pseudoterreus. Next base: position 563,875 of record PIJX01000002.1, on the reverse strand, counting down.
GTATGGCGCCGTTCTATCCTATACCGCTAGAATTTCCAGCGAAGTCCATGTCCAGTCCGGTCCATTTTCCTTTGTCCTTAAGCCCCAAAGCAAGGGTGATAGTCTTGGATTTGCAATTCCGGTAAACAAAGAGCCAGCATCCTTGCCCGAAGGAGTCCGCTCCCGGATCGTTCTATACCCTCTTCTGTCGCGGGGGTTCGAAGAATTAGTGGATGAGTTTGAGGCTATCGCAAACAATGGTATCGTACTGCTCAATCCCGATGACGTTCGCCAACCTATGTGCAAGAAATTTGTTTTCCAGACCCAAACTTGGCGTCTGAAATACAAAGTTCAACTGCGTGACGGTGTATCTGAGGTTACCCAAACTCAGGATCCGATCTTTGCTGGAATCTTCTCCCATTTTCCGCCCTCGGTCACGAAACGCTTCCTCCTGTACAAGCCAACCAAGCCAGGGCCGTTCGATAAGACAGTGCTATTGTTTCCTATCGATGAGGATTCGAGGCCTGTGATAGGATTTCAGAAGGTTTACCACATTGTTGGATCATTCGCTTTCCCTATTGTTGGAGTGAGACTCAAGGTAAGCAGTTCAATTGATGTCACCTGCAAGTGAGTCACTAACCTCATAGTTCGGCGTTTGTGCAACCGTGACGAGGCTTCTGCCAGTGAGAGACGCCGACATCGACAATGCTATATTGAAAACATGCGTCATCAGTTCCTTCTGTGATGCTATTCCCTTCTGTCAAGGTCTCCCCAGGACTTATGAATGGGTCCAGTACATTCCCAAACGGAGCACTGTCTCAGCAGCTTGGCGTGGGACAGTCCAAAGGTTGCTTGAGAAACTCCGAGTAGCCCCTGTGTTCCAGAGCCAAAAGGGGGCTCTCAAAAGCCTGTCTTCACTTCCATACTTGTCCCCGGAGTGTTACGACGCAGATGACAAGCCCTTGTTCGGAGGTTCGGATGACGAGCATTACCTTTCCACGAAATATAGTGCCTACCTCGATTGTTTGAGGCCTCTAGGCCTCCAAGAGATCTCAGACCATGAAGTCTTGGAAAAGCTCAAGCCAGTACCGACAAACCGTTTTCGCGTGCTGTCAGATCTCACCTTCCGAAAGGAACAGATGCCGTTTATCTCACAACTGCTGCTAACGTGGCTAAAGAGGGATCCGGATAGCACTTTGTCTGCTGAGATCAGGAACATCCCCTTTATTCAATTGAACGACGGGTCTTTGGCTCGAGGGAACGACCTCAGTCTGATAAGGTCGGAAGCCGACCTGGCTTCTGCACGTAAAGATGTCTACTTTTCAACAGATACCAACGGCAATGACATTCCGAAATGTCTTGACATTTTAACTGTCTCACAGGAAGCAGTCAGGGAAAACGGCCAAGAAGAACTTTTTAGCCTCCTTGGGGTCAGGCGTACTTGTCCTGAACTTGTTATGGGGACAATTAGCCGGCACAGCCATTCCACCTCCAGTGCGCCAATCTCTAGGAGTCTTATGGCTGACTCTATGCACATTCTATGCTACGTCGATGATAGCTGTGCCAAAGACAGTAGTCTGGAGAGACCCTGCGTTATCGTTGCTGATGAGCATTGCCTGAGAAGACTGATATGCAGTATTTCCTGCCCTAGGTATCACCCCGTCGATGTATACCTCAAAACGGATGGTGCCTACGGAACGGAAGCCATTGCAAAAACGTTGGCATCAACCTCGTTGTTCAAACAATCCATTCCTCTGCTACATCCAACCTTTCTTAATCCAGACCCCATGAGCAAAAGACACATACCCCATGATACGTGGATAATGTGGCTGGAGCAGGAACTGATCATACGGCGGACTCCCCGGTTGGCACACTGGAACAACCCTAAACAGCTTTCCGACATATTCAATGCGATCATATCCCGCCATCCAGATATTCTTCTTGGTGTTCTAAGACAGTATTGGAAGACATACAGAACAGAGATCAACAGAGAACCACTTCTTGCATCCGCAATCAAGAAAGCAAAAGTTCCCACGCTAAACGGAGGGGCGAGACTTGACGAATGCTACTTACCCATCCCAGAGTTTTGCAACATGGTTGAGACTGTGTCCACCGCATTGAACATCAACTTTCTCAAACTTCCAGGGAGCTGGGGCCCAGATAGTGAGCAGGAATGGGGGTTTCTCCGAGAGTTCGGTGTGTCTGGTGGTGGAGCGGTAACCTTCGTAGAGGTCATTCAAGATCGCCTGTTATCCACCATGACCTTGGAGGACGCCAAACCACATTTTTTCGAAGTTTACGGCTCGATGTCTGACTGGACTTGTGATGAATCACTGCAAGACATATGGTATGACCGATATCAAAAATGGATGTTCGGTTCTGACGCAGATAGGGAATATTTCAAGTTCGAGGCCGAGAAGGCCGTTTATATCCCAAACACCGGTGATGGTGCGAAGTTAGTGTCTCTCAGCGAGTGCGTCTGGAGTGGCCCCTCGTGGTTACGGACTGTACACGCTCTTGCGTCCCATGAAGAATATACGAGTGACTCGAAAATACGGGGCTTCTTTTTAGATACACTCGTCGTGGAGAACGCAGACTGGGGAACCTATCTTACCGAATTAAAACACCTACAGGTTGTTGGGGTAGATGCAATAGAGAAGACACAGACGATATACCAGGCTATCATGGAGGATGCAGAAAACGAGGACGACTGGAAGAGCTTGCGGTAAGTCGAGATCCCAGGCCCGTACCGAAATGCCTCTGACAGTGGCTTGATGATTAGGAATCACTTCCAGCAAGGCAAGATGATCTACGTACCCGGCCGAAAGCAGTGGTATGCACCTGGGGAATGCATCTGGACATCGTTCTCAATCGGAGACAAGATGGGCATAAGCAACCTCTATCCAGAGATGGAGAGGTTTTTTGTTGAGAAGCTTCAGGTCGGGCCACCTTCTGTACTTGGCTATATCAGCCATATACAGCATCTTTGCAAGCACGGAGGAAGTGCCGCTGAGGTTATTGAGACTCTTTACCAGATCAACAACCTTGAACCTACGATGTCTGACTTGAACCGCCTCAAGGATATCAAATTCTTGCCAATCGAGGGCACCGAGGAAGAATTCTCCTGGGGGTCCATCACATCAGATTTCTTCATCATTGATAGAGACGGCTGGCCTATGCTATTCTACGGAAAGGTGCCAACGCTCCAGTTTCGCCTGTCAGAAGTCCGTGAATTGGCTCCTCTTTTGAAATCTCTGGGACTCGAAGACCGCTTCATTTCCATGTGCGCAGTGAAGGAGACAAGTGTCTCCGAAATGCCTTCGCAAAGCTCATCGCATCTCACAAAGTATTTCCGTCAAAGAGCATCAGGTTTCACTAGGTGAGTTTCTTCTCGTAGTCGATTTGGTGTAACTTACGGCTAAACTTGTCAAGATGTATTTTCCACTACAACGGCGGAGATGCAAGTGCTGCTCGCGAAATGTACGACACTTTCCGAAAGGCATTAGTCTACGAAACCGAGCACATCGTCGGAAAATGCACCTTGACTTGGCTGTCCGGTTCTAGCACAAGTCTGCAAACATACAGTAGACTACATATGGAATATCTCGATGGCGAATTGAGCATCTTCGTTCCTCGTGCCGAAAAGGAAAGACTTATCTGCTACGCGACGCAACTGCCGGAGTCCTTAATGAGTTCCCTGAAAATCAAAGACCACGCTGCCTATGGGATATTCACTACAATTCTTCAGGTACCAGTCGAGGTCGTGGACGGCATACTAACGACACATGGTATGCCCGAAGTACCCGACCTGCGCTCTGTCAGCCCGGTGGTCACCGATGATTTGGATCTGGACTATGAGGGTGCGCTAGAGATTTTCGTCCCAAGGGCATCGATTGCTTGGAGTGGCAAAGATCAATCTCTGGAATCTGAAAAGTCAGAACTTCAGCTGGTCTTGCGATCAAAGGACACGGACATCACAAAGTATCGCTCACAGTCGGACAGACATGAAGTGACAGTCAAGGAACATACGGACAGATGAAAGATGTAGGGACATGACTACTCTGGGGCGAGTTAAAGGCGACCTCCCTAGCCAGGGGTCTACGTATTCTAGACTATGTACCAACACTAATCTCGATAGGATTGCAAGCTCAGCATATACTGCGGCACAGTACACGTAGATTAATGCTTTTGTCTTCTTGTCGGAAGAAACAAGCACATACGACCATAGGGTGGGAAAACAGGGCTTCCCGTCCGCTCAGCCGTACTTAAGCCACCTGTGACCAGGCGGTCAATTCTTAAAAAGCCCTAGGCTCCAATTTTTCTCTGAAACCAAGATGTAGGCTGGGTGCGGGTGATAGGGGTGCGATCTCTATATCTCCTAACACCAGGGGTGCAATGTCAACACCACTGGTGCGATGGCCTTCCCTTTTTAGGTACTGCATCGCACCAGTGGTGCGTGGGACCATCCAGACAGGCGAAGGCTGCCACAAAGGCGAAAAGTATTTGGAGTAATGATAAATAGCCCTAGGGCGCCAGGTCCGTTTTATTATATCCTATTCTTTTGCATTGATTCTTTATCCAGAGCACGTGACATCGCCATAGTCATGATCGATCAGGAACTCCAGGAACTCCAGGAACTGGCGGAGCAACAGCGTCGCCTAGCTTCCTCCCGTGGATTCACCATAGATTATCAGAAGGAGCAGGAATCTGAGGAAAATACTGTATGTCTTAAGGAACTGGCTCCTGCGACGTACATCAAGCATAGTCAGGCGACTAAAAATTGGAAAATGTAAGTTACGCCTTGACTTATCTTTTAATAATAAACCGCTCCTAATCTTTATCGGGCTAAAGTTGGAGGCTCGCTCGCAATGAGCCAGTGGAGAAAATCTTCTCTTAAGAAGACCCGGACCTATCTCCTTAAATCCTAAAACTGTTTGCAGAAAATTACATTGTAACACGGGAAAATCTTCCTGCTCCGATAACTGTCTGCAACCAGCTTAGTAGCTTCATTTCTTGCTGGGAGCGAAAGACGGCCAGAGCACTACTAGATAGGGTAAAGCGCGACGTTAATAACGTACGGTTTTACTATTCCTAATAATATTCTCTGCTGACATACCCTTAGTTCGTGCGAAACGTACTTACGCGGAAGTATGGACTGCCTACCACACCAAGGGAACGGTTTCCAGTTACAGCCAAGGATATTGACTATTTGCTCCGCCGGCTTTTCGGAAATGATAATCATGACTATAAGCATAAACGGGCTAGAGTCCAGACAGCTTCTGCACTGAGTCTCTTTACTGGCTCAGCATCACGGGCAGAAGTAATTATCGAGTCAAGTTTCTATCTCGGTTTAAACGAATGCCTCTACTATAGGATAATACTTTCCGGGCCGCCTTAGCCCTGTCTACATTTTTATGCTAACTCCTATTATGTAGCACCTTACCTTCAACCTGAAATGGAGCAGGAATGGTTCGATCAAGCGCTGGGTGGTTATAGACCCCGAATTCTTGAAAGGTTGGCGATACCGTGACGATCGGACGATGTAAGCTATAAGTATGACGGTCTATCTCTGCGGTAACCTGGCTGACGATGACTAATAGGCTAAAGAATTGGATTCGAGAGCATCCTATACTGGGAAATAACTTTGTATTCTGGGTAGTCGTCTACGCAATTACAGACAGAGCGTTTAAAGGAGTTTTATCTGTGGACGAGCTCTTATCGAAGCAGCCTCCGCTAGGGCGAGAATCTTTTACTTTACAGTGGGCAGACTACGTAAAAAACCTTTCTTTTTTCCGCATGGTCACGCCCGAAGGCCCCGAGGAAAGCAGGGGATTGACCTTCTCCTCCCTTCATTATAATTTCACCAGTTTGGCTGAACGCGACGGTTTTAAGAATCGCCTCCGTGTTCACGGAATTCGAGGGGGTGTGATAAATAAGATCGATTGTATGTATCCTTCTACTGTCTTGATAATGCTTAGCTAATGGCTTTATCTAGCTAAGGCATCCGAGGCTACACGAGGCCAAGCGCTTAACCACTAAAATCACGACACGTACCTAAAGTATCAGTCCGCGCTGAAGTTCTTGGATGTATAGGCACTATTCTACGATCTAGAACTAGATTATAAGTGCTGTGATATGGAACAGAGTATGGCTTATCACCGTAATCCCAACGTTTTATGCTATCTTAATGCTGTCGGTATCGCCGCATTCGAGCGCGACGAAGAAATTGTAGCTCTTAATAAAGAGATTGCGAAGCTGACAAAGCAGATTAGGGGTTAGCCTGATTCTTATAAAGACCTTGTTAAGGTGCGAACTAGGCTCTACAGTAAGAAAGCTAAAAAGCTTCAAGCTAAGCGAGCGGAATTTGTCGCGTAATAGTAGGATGTATCCTATAACGACTACATCGCAGGAAACGATATAGCAGAAAGAGATACGACGTGCCTATTTGATATCTATAGGAAGTATATGCCTAAGCGGTCCCGGATCTAGGAGACTCTGTTTAGAGAAGCATCTCTGGATAGCAAGGAAGGAAGACAGTGCTTATATGATATGGTATCTCTATGCATATCGACTGAGAAAGTTGCATACTATCCTGGCTTAAGTCTAGTTAGAGGGCTTTGCCCGATATGTAAGAAACTAATATCTAGGTATTCCCCAGATGCTGTGTAGATACTGCAATCTGTGATTCTAATCTATAGTAGCTTTGCTTCCTAGGATCGCGCAAAGTATATCCTTTAATGTCGAAGGCACGCTTTAGGGGCTGCTCCCTATTAACAATGTTACAAGAACGGTAAGCGAGCGCATCGTCGTGTAAATCGTTCCTATGTACAATTTTATTACCTCTATGTAGAATTCTTCCACAGCGAAGACGAGTGGGACCGTCACTGCCAGTACTATTTAGCGAGACTTTAACCTCGATGTGGTATGTTAAGATTCCGCTCCACAGTAGTGGGCGCTGGACACTGTCCTTTTTGTCTCGGTGACGAGACGAAGAGGCCTAGCGAAAGGTACAAGCAGTAGCTGACGAAGGCAACCTTACTGAACCACATTAACAAGCACTTGAAATCGTGCTAATCGGAGGGAAAAGTTACATGCCCACACCTATGCTGTTAAGATAAAGGGTACGACGGTATAACGGGCCTGCGACGCCACTTCTTTGATGTACACTCCCTCTCGGAAGCTCGTTCCAACTGCGTCTCCAGAAAACGACGATGGGAATTTGACGGTGACAAAGAAGATGATACGCAACCTAGAAAGGTAGCTAAGCACGGCGATGAGCAGAACACATTTTGAAAAGAGCGTCTATCACTCCTATCACATGTATATCTGGCGTTACTAGGGCTACCAATGGTACTGTGTTTCCCTCGCATTTCGTTTTTAGACACCGGGAAGATTTAGTACCTGAAGAGCATCTGCCCCTCAGACTCCTAAGAAAGCCGATTCTCTGCTTATACTGGGCTCCCAGGACTATATTTATGAGGATCCTCAATAATGATTTCAAAGTGTGGGAAGCCTACTTAGGGTGTGGAAATGATGCAGAAATTCGCCACCAGTCCCAGAACAAGCTGATGTCTGTCATCAGTAGGACGTCATCGTGAAACAATGTATAAGCAGTTCACGTGTCTCTTTCTTCCTTACTCTCCTACCTGATCGTTTCAGGACCGCAGTGTGCGCAGCGCGCGTCTTCCCGTTTGTAATTTACCTTTCTTGATCAGAGATGTACCGCAGCAAATATGACCGTTGGTACATCGGTACGCGGCTGCTCCTACAGCAGCGCCGAGCATGAAAAACTGCAGTGGAAAGCTTCATCGTAGTGAGCAAGGTGTGAGAATAGGCTTTGAGTGTGATTTAAGTGTTCTTTAGATATCTTGTATTCGTTGTTAGTCTTTTACAAGTTAGACGTGAGGTTCTTCCAGTGTCTTAAATATCTGGACTGCCTCGTGGCTGAATAATCGATTGTTTCGGTCTGGACGACAATATACAGCTTGCTCATGCTTCACTCCTTGATACCATTCGGCCTGCTCCGCTTCGATGTGAGCTCGCTCTTCCAAACTCAAGGAGGGCTGGTAAAGAACAAGAGTGGATAACGAGGCGGAGCTATCTCGTAATATAGTAAAGGGTAAATCTAGAGAAAGGACCCAGACAGTCACTCCGTAGCCAGACGATTTCTCTTCCTGAAATTTTATAACATAAAGCATACATACAATATAGGTGAGGATTGAATCACTGGGTCTGAAATACTGCAGCGAGGCGGCAGGGCAATACCGTATCGAAGGATTTCACGGATGCTTAGACGGCATTGTTATCAACGCCACATACAGTGAGGTGAAAAGAGGATTGGGACACCCGTCGGAGGGGACCGTGCGAGCGTTTGACCGCCTACTATACTGGCCATAGTAACTGAACTGAGGCATACCTGAGCCGCCCACGCGTCGCGCGCTCTATGAATCTATTCAACTTTTCAAGATGCTACGAGGCCGTAGAGGCCCTGAATTAAGTCCCCAGACTAAACTTCGCATATGCAAGCTTCATTCTATTGGCTGGGGTGCTCGTCAAATTCACAAAAAGCACCCAGAGATTCCAATTTCGACAATTTCCTATACTCTTCGAAAGGAACGCGAGCGACAAGATAATCTATCGTTACCTCGTTCAGGCAGCCCACGCAAGCTTACTGAATGGCAAAAAGATTATATCTATGATATGACGCAGACTACTCCTCATATTAAGTATAAAGTTATGCTAAAAGAGGTCAGCCATGTCGTAAAGAAGCGGACTAACCAATTGCTTCTGAAAGAAATGGGTGTACGTAAACGGCGACAACTTAAGCGCCCAGAAATTAGCCCAGAAGCTGCTAGAAAACGCTATATCTGGGCTAGAGAATACGAACCTTTTACTCCCGATGACTATCGACGTGTTATATAGAGCGATGAATGCACAGTTGAAAGAAGTATTGGAAGACAAGCAGTTTGGACATTTAAATGTCCTCACGACCAACTGCTTGAGCGCGACGTCCATACTCTTCCACATCATAAAGAAGTAAAGCAGATGTTTTGGGCTGCCAACTCGTTTCTGGCACATGTTAAAAAGGGCCTTTGAAGAAGAAATAATGGGGCTCACTGTAGAGCGGCATGATACACAGAAATCAGCAGATGGAATTAAGTGATTTGTTGTAGAGAGGCATGTTACACGGTATGCGAGAGTTTTTCGAGATCGACTGTATAACAACTCGCGTTGTTTACATTCCGTGAAGGTATACCCGAACCAGCCCTACTCAAGACGATCTAGCTATCCAATGCCTATACATATATATATACCAGTCAGTCGCTTTTTTATTAACGCAAGACGATTCTTCTATCACGGTCAATTCCAGTTCACTGATCCCGCACCATATCAGACAAATTTCCGGCACATCTATCTTTCAATATGAAGCTCGCTTATTCTGTTTTTGCAATTGCTATGGCTTGGGGGTGACTGCAAAGCCTTGCACGACCGGCATTACATATTGTGGGCATTCGCTCCTGGAGCATATTGGTAAGCCTGAAGAACATATGGGGTCTTTATCTCAAGCTCTAACAAAAGTAAAGGAGAATACTACGATGATATAATAAAGGCATTGCAGGAGGCCCCACAACCGACTGATGAACACCATATTGAAGATTCTCTTTTCCGCTGCCTGGGTACCAATGACCTTGAATACAGGAAGACGTGTGGTGAAGGCGCCTGTCACTACACAGAGGTGGGGGCTGATGACTATTGCTTACGGGATGAAGCTGGAAGATCTCTCGTCGAGTGTAAGAATAGTTTGTTCCTGGATAGAGACCTTACCCAACTAACCTCGCAAATCATAGAATAGACGGACATTGCAGAAGCAACGAGGCAGTTAGCTGTTGGTATTGTTCACCAGACTAAGCATACTTGGGTGTTTTGATGTCCTCAATTATCTTTGACTGTTTATTGTGCCTTGGGATAGGTTTTCCCCTAGCTTATTAGGTTTCCCTATTCTGTCATGCGAATGCAAAGGTGTTGTTTGATTCTTGAATTCTGTGTTCTGTGGGTCGAGGAGAGGAGGGTTGAAGCTTGTTACAACATAAATAGCGTCCACGAACGTTGGACCATTGTTATTGTAATGCGAGTACCTGTGAATTTCCCTTCCTAGTTAATTTTGCTGCTTTCGACATAGCCGCTCTTCATGCCGTCGCATAACCACCGCCCTAGACATATCCTACTCCTAAATTTGACTTGAACAAGGCTCTATTATCCCACACAATTCAAAACTGTTAAATTCACTCCATCCTTCTTCCTCTGCCTTTTTGGCTGCCAGTTGCTCTGGCGCAAAGCCCTTAGGTATTTTCACTCTTTTGCTAGTAAATATAACACTACGATATTTTTAGGTACGTTTCTTCAGACATATACGAGGTTGAAGCAGGCTTTGAGCCGGAATGTACGTCATTGGTTGATGGATTGAGTTCATACACTGGCCCCTCGCCTTGTCGAAGCTATGCAGCTAAGTCTCGTCGCAGGCAGGTCTTACGATCGAGAAAGGGCAATCAATTGTTTAGAGCCTTACAACACTGTTTCTTCAGCGTAGAAAGGGTTTAATAAGGTATATTCTCACTTGTGTCCTTTTAAGAATAGCACCTGATCGACCGACCCATTTCAAGACGTGTGCATTGATCACTGGGAGCTTCCTTCAGAGTGGTTACGCAATTATCATCGCTGTACTGTATTAATAGGCGTGGTTTATAAATATTTTTGAAGGCATAGCAACACACCGGAAAATAGTACATCGGTATGCCGATCTGACGTAGATAGCATTCCTGACATGACGTTAGAAATTCCCGTAGATAGATAGAAGCGCGGTAGACGTTGAGGTGAGCTTTCTTACCATAAGTTAGAGTCTATGCCTCTACAATTGCCCACAAATACCTGAGGCCCGGAATCCAGACAGTCCCTATCATGGGTCAGGAAGGCCTGAGGTCAAGTTAGCTAGTGAAAGTTGGTATGAAAAAATGATAGACGCACCGCAGTTTGTCCTTTTACGGAGGCAACAGGCGCCAGCAAAAGCCCGAGAATCTTTAGAGAACGCATCTAGACTTAGTCAGACCGTTACGACAGATCTTGACGATTAATCTGAGAAATCGGTAGGTTATATCGCCAGTGAACAGGAGGGCGTTCAAAGGTATCTAGGAAGGCAGCCTTTGCACCAAGGTCCTGACCCATTTATAGTACAGCCGGTCAGGTAGGTCATTGCCAACACCCTGTCTAGAACGTTGCCTCCAAAACGTCAGCACCTGGAGAATGGAATGGGTAGAGGCTTAGACCCACCATCCTCTAGCTGGAAAACCCCAGCAGCGTGGTTACATTGGCTCAGACGGTCACAGGACTAGCCGCCGGCCATGAAAAGACGGTAGAATATAACCTTGTAGTGCAATAAAGAACCGACCAGAGTACCCGGCCCGGCTAGAAGCATCGAATTTATGCACACATGCGTAATAGACTTTAATCGGCTCGAGGATCTGAAAGCGATATGCCAACGCTTTGCACGTTGGGACACCGAGAAGTCTAGAAGTAAAGGCGACAAAAACATAGCCACTGACAACCCTATTTTACAGATAGGCGTATTCTTCAAATAAGACACCTTCACGAATACATTACCCTCCCTTGCCTGCCTGAAGGGTCGCATTTGTTGTGGATCCCCTGCTTTGGGCGTGGAATACAATGGTATGGCTCACCAACTTCGGGTTTTGAATAGAGAGTCACCATTCTGCTTGAGTTGAGCCAGCATTCTCGTCCGTCAATCACCTCACGGTGACAAGTACTCTCTTCTGCTCGTTACACAAGATACTTCTTTCTAGAGGGCCTAGCCGTCAATCACCTCACGGTGACAAGTACTCTCTTCTGCTCGTTACACAAGATGCTTCTTTCCGGAGGGCCTCGCCGTCAATCACCACACGATGATGAGTTCAACTAATTCTCCAACTAAGTGACCGTGAAAGATGCCATGGTATATAAGATAACCTGGAGATTCGATCAACACTCGGATGTTTTTCTCTCGTGAATCGTACCCCTCCTCTTCTTAATAACAGACTGTTGATACCCCGAACTCCAGCCACAATGTCTAGCAAACTTCAGAACAAATTCTGGCTTGCATATTATGCCGCTGTGAAAGAAAAGATTGTGCGGGGTCCACTTGGCCCAAATGATATCCTTTATGTTGTTACAGAAACATTCCCCGGTATCCCTGCTGGTGAAGTGATACCCGAAGGCGTCACAAACCGTGGCATATATCAACTTGGAGACTCCTTGCTCAGGCCAGACAGTGAGACATACAATCCACTGGCTGCAGATAGTTATATACAAAGCCTACAAAGGTATGTCTCCTTTCAGGAATGAGCCGCCATGGACACACGCTGATGAGTGAGCTAGATATTTGCTGAACGTAGACCTGGTGAGCGTCCTATCGTTCGTCTAGCCAGCGTTGTTCTAACCCGCTCCGTTCCAGGGTGGCTCTCACAGCGCAGCCGACAAAAAGCGCTGGGCAGACGCGGTTAAGGCCACTGACGATGCTGATAAGAGACATCGCAAATTGAAAAAAGAAGCTCTGAAAGATTACGCAGAGGACGAAGATCCAAACAAAGGTGAATTTGAGGAGTGGGCCGCAGTCCACGCAAGGTCGTATATCAGGGCGAGGAGTGAAGCCGCTGCTGCCAGCGCTGCGCAAGATCAACTCTACAGGGAGCTAAAGGGCCCACTAGCTGATATCTATGGCCTGTACAAGACCAAAATTGACGACGCTCTTACGACAACAAAGAAGAAGGGGTATGTCAGCGATTATTCAACGAAACTCTAGCTAACAGTTATATCCGTAGCCTGAATATGCCGGCACTTAACGCTGATACAAACCTCCTGGAAGAATATATCGACCATCAAACCAAGGGTGAAAAAATTCCTGAGCCAGAGGATATCTATTATGTACCGTTCTACAGCATGGACAATTACAAAGCCACGCTTGACAACTGGGTTGCCACCTACAAAACGGCAAAGACAGACAGTATAAGTATCTCCTGGGCTACTGGCGAGACGACCAGTTTCCAAGACTTTGGCCACACCAGCACGTATGTCGGCGGTTATGCCTGGTGGCCCTTTCTCTTTTGTTCCAGCTTTGAGAGTGATGCGACGACGGAAACATTCGCGTCACAGAGCGACGAGAGCGAGATTAGTATTGCCTTAACATACAAGGGCATGATGCAATTTCCTATTGCACCAGGTAAATCTTGGTAAGAATACCTTGTACCTGAATATCACAGCCTCGAACTTACAACCCATGATAGGGATATTCCAGATGTCCGCCGAACTTTCCCGCACCTCCTACCAGGCACACCCGTCGAGCTAAAGACTCTTGCTCGACCTACAACTATCCTGTGCGCTTCTGGAGTTGGACTCGAGGTCAAGTTTTCGGGCTCGGCGAAGAAGGACTTTGAAGAGAAGTATAGGAAGACTAGCGAAAAAAGAGGGGGAATACGAATCTTCGACTTTGCCATTGGCCTCGGAGCCGATGAAACGCAAGAAACCAGCCATCAAAAAATGGAGCATTCATATGAATACGAGACGGGATCGCTTACCGTCAATCCGAAGGATCTGCTTGGAACTTGCACTGTTCTTGCTATACTTATGCACAAACTGGAAGTCTCGTAGGTACATCATGGCAGATTCAAGAAAAACAACGGTGGGCGACATAACACTGTCATAGCTCTAAGGCAACGGGACCTCAGGCATTCAACATGCGAACTGGGGATTCACGGTTATCTATTCTGCTTTTCCTTATTTTTGAGATTGAGAATTGTTCTTCGAAAATGAATACAGTTAGTTACGTTGGAAGTGCCGTCCTATTACCCCAAACCATCGTATCATTCCAATGGAGGCACAGATGATCCCAGGCCTCGTATGCCATATTGTCCCTGGGGCCCTGTGTCTACCAGTGTAAGAAGTTGCATCAAGTTAGCCGAAGCCAAAAGTAGGGTAAAGAAGCTTGATCCTTGAATATCGAGCAGGTTAGGTAAAAGTTCCGTTCTCGAGGCGATATCTGAGGTTAGGTTCCTAGTAAAAGGCAACCTGTGTACCCGATCTCTTACCGAGCTTGTTCTGCGGAAGCATTCTCGCATCGGAGTTCGTGTGTTTGTCGTGCCTCACCACTCACGTAGTGATATTGAGCAACGCTCACTCGGCGATTTTTGCGAAGAGTTGGATAGCTTTAATAGTCTTCCCATTCTGATCGAAAAAGCCAAAGGTGCCATGGAGATAACGACCCACGGGAAGGCCTTTTTAAACGATCTTCGAGTCGAGGTGTCCGGGCCTGATCGCCCATACTTAATCATTGTGGACCTGCCTGGACTGATCCATTCAGAAACTAAGTAATAGTCGGCAATGGATGTTTAGCTTGTCTAGGATGTGGTCTAGTTATATATGAAAGAGCGGCGTAGTATTATCCTGGCTGTTATATGTCTGTTAAAATAATTGTACTAATTAGATCGTTCTTAAGCTGGCTCGAGATGCTGACCCTTCTGGGAAACGGTTACTTGGCATCATAACAAAGTCTGATACCATTGTCGCCGGGTCGGAGAGCGAAACTATGTTTGTTTCGCTGGCAAAGAATTAGGATGTCGAGTTCCCGCTAGGCTGGCACGTTCTTAAAAATATAAATATAGATAAAGGCTAATGGACGCTGGCACAACGTAATCTTGAGGAACAGGAGTTTTTCTCCTAGAGGATACGGGAAGATCTATCTCGCTTACTTATTAGTATTAATATGTTGAGAACCTAGCTGAGTAAAGTACTGCTGTCGTAGATTGCTACCGAGCTCCCTAGCCTGATTAAAGAGATCGAAGATAGAATTGTCTAATGCAAATCTCGTCTGTAAAGGCTTGGCGAGCACGGACGACCGTTGGCAAGCAGAGGCTATATCTTTTGAAAATAAGCCAGTCTTAGGAACTGGTGAAAGCGGCGATTGATGGCACCTACAATAACTTTTTTTTTGGCGACGCTCACGAGACCGAAGGGTATTATAAAAAGATACGAGCGATAGTGCAGAATTCTAACGAAGAATTCGCCCAGAGAATTAGCTGTCGGGAATATTATCGACGTATCTGTGAGCCAAACGATGGACAGATTCCGGCTAAGAACTAGGTCGGGGTCCCCCGCGAGGAGTATCTGAAGCACATCAGCCACACCCTTAAAAGAACTAGGGGCCGTGAGTTACCTAGGATATTTAATCCGATGATTGTCTGTGATCTGTTTTTAGAGCAATGTCTGCCGTGGGAACAGTTAACCTGCAGCTACACGGACAGTATATAGGCTGCTGCCAGAGAATTCCTTATTATTATCGTCAAATACGTGATAGACGAGGCCACGTTAGCCGCCCTAATCGAAGAGTTTATTATCCCAGCCTGCGACTCCGTCAAACAGGAAATTAACAATAAAACTAGGAAGCTACTTATGCTATATTAGATAGGGCTTCCGATTACTTACAATTACTACTTTACAGAAACCTTGTAAAAGATCCGGGCTGGAAGACAGGAAGGTGAACTGGCCAAAACCTAGAAGCGGTTCTTCGGAGTTGATAATTTGAGCGAGCCTTACTGCGTAGAACACTTAATTAACCTTGATTAACCTCTTAAATCGCTGTTGCACTAGAACGAACCAGATATGGTGCGTTTTGCATTAATTGAAGCACTAGACTGCATGCTTGCTTACTACAAGGTGACTTAATATTTATGCTCCTTAGCTGTTTTACTAATCTAATAGTAGACAGGTCGCTCTGAAACGGTTCGTTGATGATATTGCCAACGAAGTCGTGGAAAGTAAACTTATGTTCTCGTTGCCCCGCATTCTGTTACCTGTTACCGTGTTCGGCATGCCGCGAACTTGATTACGAGGATTGCTGGGGAGTCGAAGGAAAGTCAGACAGTACGTGAGAAGTTGAACAAGGAACATCCCATAGACCATTTCAACATCGTGAACAGCCCACCGCGTATTAAAAAGAACCAGGGTGTTCTAAGTCAAGGTAGCAGATCCGTAGCTATCGCCTCTGAGATAACCTCAGATGCGACGGCCACGGCCTCCGCCGATGCTGAGCTTCTTATTATCCTTCTGTCTTTCCTTGGAGATCACGAAGTCTCCGCCGATCTCTTATACCGCGGAACTTCCCCTCGAAGACGCTGGACTGATAACGGGGTGGTTAGGGAAGTAGGTCCGGCTGAACTAGGTTTTTCTGAAGATCTAATACGCATATGCTCCCCTAACACATTGCCGAAAATATTATCCAGTCTCCAAACGGCTATAGTCAGCACAGACACCTCGACGTTCAAACTAAGAGAAAGAGAAAGACAGAGGATACTTGAGGGGCTTTCTCCCAGGAGTCGTTTCTGGTGTCTCCAGGCACTTATTGTGGCATGCCGTTCAGTTCCTTGGAAATACCTAGAACACATGTACTACCACGCCGCCCATTTCGCCCCCGGTGACTAACGTGCGCACAGTAAATCTGACATAAAGCTGCTCAATTCTCACGTTCAACACGCCTTGGAAGGAGCTCGGAGTTCTTGTCAATTAGACGATATGACTCCTATGGTTAGGGTGGATATCGCCCTAAGCCTTATGGAATCTTCACGTTTTTCGGGTATGGAGTGGAAGCGGTTCGCAGTCCGTCAGGCAAGGGAACTCACAATTGGCCTGGGCGATAGCTATACCAATTCACATCTTGCACAGATGCAGTGTCTTCTCTACCGACTTTCGGGTGAGACGGACCTTGCTTTCAAGGTCCTAGTGGACGGTTCCCCTCATTAGGCCAACAGAAAGCTGCATACCACATACGGGCAAAACATCATCCAACGCGCTCTAAATCATATTCAAATTGATCAACTTAACCAAACCCTGGCTGCGCTCGCAGCATGGCAGCCGGTTTCGGAGCCATCCTCTACAATAGAAAAAATCGTTCTCTTCCGTCAACACCTCATTATTGGCAAGATATTACGTTACTAAGGTCACTTTACAGCGTCTTTGCAATACTTACAAAGATCTCAGAGCCTTGTAAGCACCGCAAAGGGTCTGAAATTCGTCGAAGATACAAGTAATCTGGCATGTAACTTAGCCGACACGTACCTCGAGCTAGAGGAACCTGTCAAAGCTGAAAGCTGTCTTCGGGCTGCAATCGACCGTCAAGTGCCAAAGCAAGGGGCATTAATGGTTGCTCTGGCCGAGTGCCTTTTCGCGCAGCAGAAGTTCGGGAAGATGGACGAAACACTCCGCCGCGTGACCCAGTGCCGCTTAAAGCTTATGAAGATGGACAAGTTACGTCTGGCTATTGTCTAAGCTAAGGTATCGCACATTCGATCCTAATTCGACGAAGCCTTTCGCTATTGGACAGAAACGATGAGTATTATTAGTTAGTTTACCTTGGCTAGCGGACGTATAACACGCGCTATTCTGCTCTCCCAGTGTTATGTTTTACACTGTTAAGGACTATATGATATTGAAAAGCGAACTCGAGATTAACTGGACGCCCTTGAGGAATGTATTGATAGAAGCGGAGCTTTATACTGGATATCTGGCTTGCGTTATTAGCTGGACTACCTAGAATCATGCAGCCAGGAGTAACCGGCTTATAATACTGCTTTATGAAGGAAGAACGTTGTTGATTCTATACCGTCTAAAGGGATGCTGTGCTTTCCCTTGTCCTCTGTCTAGATTTGGTATACTCTTACAAGTGGTTGCTGGGGACATCTCTTCATTATAATATCTATATTTTGGCCATGTGATGAGAGACATTCAGGCAGGTTTAATTGTCCTATTAATTGCTGTAAACAGCAGCGGCTTGCAATGTTATTTGAATTATCTGCTATCTTACTGTGAACCAATAGCGTCGCCCAGAAGCGCCTAATTAGAAAGGAAGCTAAACTGCTCCTGTCCCTATATAACTTAGCTCGATAGTGAGGGCCCAGACTGAACTGGGAACAGTCGAGCAGTCTTTCACGGCTTCAGTTGGAAAGCAGAAATAATACTAGTATAGTTCGCGTAGTTCACATCGTTCTCTATAGTGGCGACTGACTACCTACAGTCTTCCGTTTCCTGGAAGATAAACTGTAGCCTCTTCTCGAAGTAAACCAGGTTTAGAGCTAATACCGGTCCAATGCCACTTAATGTAAAAATAGGTCCGCCTAAACTAATAATTTTTGGTGACTTTACAGTCTTTATCTTCTCTTCTTCGAAAAAGGAATATTGACTCTGTAGCTTTCTACCGTTGCTTTCAACTAGATTCTTTAGGTTCTCCCGCAGTGGTACCGTCTTAATATTGTCGATTAGTTCGCGAATGTTAAGGACAACGCCTATATCCGTAAAGGTGATTTTTTTTTCTAGTCTGTTGTATTTGTAACCGTCCCTTAGATAGTGAAAGAAGAGGGTATCTTCGTTCTGTTCGGGATAAAATAGATCAGACGTGATATATCTAATATCTCCTAATAGGTCGGCGGTGTGTAAAAAAGCATATATTATCTTATCGTTTCGCTGATCCGGTGGGAGTCCAAGTTGGTCTAAGTTTAGCCTGATGAGGATAGGGCTGGCGCTATACTTATCTATAATTACATTCAGCCACTTTTTAGTCTTAAAGATGGACTGCCACACATTAGAAACCTTAACGTTTCTTTTGCGGGGTCGTACTGCTGCCTTTATATTGATGATCCTATGGTCGCCCTCTGGCCCTTATAGATTTAGTTGAAGAGCCTAATCCTCTTGGTTTATGCGCTACAAGTTGGGTAGCCCTAATATAGCAGATTTATCGTCTTTAACGGCGTCAAACAGCTCGCTATGCAGTCGGCTAAATATTAAGGCTATCACCTCCGGCTCCATAGAAGAGAGTAATTACACTACTCCGGGACGAGTGGACACCGTATGCGCAGTAACAGCATTGACAACGGTATTACGAATACTGATATTCTTTCTGTACAAGGCAGGTTAGCTTTAACAGGACTATGTCTGTAAATAGATAGATGGGCCCTATATACATCGTAGACATTACCTCAGCACTGCAGGCTAAGACAAAACTAATGCCTATATAGCGGATAAGTGTCCACAGCCATCTACCTTGTCTGAGAAAATAGTAAATCGCATCCCGATCTCGTTTAGATGGGTTTCTGGATGTATCGTCGAGGTATACGCGTGCAATATGGTTGATTACATAGGCGGCGATCTTTTCTTTCCTCCGCCGCGGGTAATGTACGTCCGGATGTTTGTAGATATCCGTGTAATTAAGGGCTAGCAATATTCTTACGACACGCTGGCCTACCCCATCCTAAACCGCATTATCTCTGAGTAAACGCGTATAAACCCCCGCCGCGTTAACTTCTTTCTACTTAAGTGGCAATCCAAGGGTATGTGCACCTTAGGCCACGTTTATCTGCTAAGAACCTAACAGGGGCCGGAGCACTGTACCGGGGTTAGAGACAATCAACCGTGTGCTTAAGCTGAATACTTTGCTTAGTTCTCGTTTACCGAGATACAGGGTCTTAGTGAGGCCGCACACCTCTGGGAACGAGGTCACTGCATCAGCGAGAGATGTAGGCGATGCGCTATGGTTAGTGTGAGATCCACCTCCTTGGGGCTCTTCTGTATCACTCAGCGTCGTAGCCGGGACTTGAAGAGGACTGAAACCTGTCGTTCGCCGTCGTTTTCGGCGGGAGTTACCGGACGATGAACCGTGCCGTTGCCATAAAGTGCTCCCCTTTACATTCGGGCAACTTTGGTCGGTGGCTTGGGCCATCTCTCCGTTGACCGTACGGCCAGGCTGATCGCGACGATCGTCTACTGCTTAAGCGACGGTTCTATTCTTCCGCGTCCAAGTTTGCCTGCCTCTTCCGATAGGGATATTGGAAGAGCCTATATTTTGGCTGTACGGGTAATAGGTGTCCTTTATAGAAGTAGCGTCGCTCGCGGCTGTTATATTTGCCCGCCACACTATGTTAGCCTATCTCACAAAATCCACGTCAATGTAAATAAACGGCGGAGCGGTTACCTTCAATAAACGGAGAGCTGCTCTTAATTAATCCCTTATCACTCGACACAGTTTATGATTGTGCTATTCCGACGCTGCGCAGTCGATGGAGGACTTCTGCTAGTTGGGTTGGGTCAATGCTTCTCGATTTGGCGATAATATCATGGTAGGCCCCAGTAAACTTAACTTTCATGTCAGTCTTGATACAGTCTTGAGTGGTCCGGAGCTTACCTTTGTTAGTTCGTCGTCGGAGAGCGTGATATATTCCGGCTCTTGCCGTGTTAGGCAGACCTTGCAGACAAGTCAGGTTTTACTAACATAGAATATATCATACCTTAATCTCTAAAATGCTATCTTGTATTGTTGTAAAGCACTCTAGCGGTACGCGGGTGGTGTTTGTTAAGGTGTGGTTCTGGCCAGGAGTCTCGCAGAACTCATATGAAGTGGTAGCACTTGGAATAGGGTGAGGATTATCCGGGCTTTCTATATATAACGAACTCTGGACTAGAAGAAGGCCCTAGGTATAATCCATTCGGAAAAGTTTGACGTTCGGAAACGTCCCAACCTCAATACAACGA
The DNA here is from genome assembly GCA_002927005.1 of Aspergillus pseudoterreus. Taxonomy (NCBI): domain Eukaryota; kingdom Fungi; phylum Ascomycota; class Eurotiomycetes; order Eurotiales; family Aspergillaceae; genus Aspergillus; species Aspergillus pseudoterreus. The sequence continues at coordinate 543,280 of PIJX01000002.1, read as the reverse complement.
GAAAATATGTCCAGGCTCTGGTTAAGATAACGGTCTTGACTTACGCCTAAGCTTACGGACAAGAGCTTCGCCTAGGAGTTAGTTCTAGCAGTCTAGCAAGATCCCTAACCGGCGGTAATATAACGAGTATGATCTAAGTAATCGTTAGCAGGTCCATTCCCTTCTGCTCTGGGTGGGACTATGTAAATTACGACGTCCTAATGTAGATCTAGGCAGGCTAGATTCTTTCCACCATACTAGGCTATCTGAATTAATACCGAGATCGCTCCCGCTTGCGATATTAACGATAATTACGCGTATAATCCTGCGTACCCACGGCGTGTATACGGATCTGGGGTTAGATCTGTGTGGTAATGTACGGAAATTAGGCGCTCTCAGATGCAAGCCATGGGTTGAAGACGATCAAGCACAGCTCTGTCTGCCAGTAATACCATTCATTCACGCCGTGGATTCGGTGCGCCAAGATTCTCAGCGCGTTCCTCGAGCTGCAGACTTCAGGAGTGCTCTTTTCTGAGGCTCTGGAGATGAACATTGAGATGGAGAGTGCGGTCCCGTAACGGTGTTCAGTTCGAAAGCTTCAGGGAACCCGGGCTATGAGCAAGGGAGTCGGAAACCAGAAGGATAGCTGACTTGAAAGGAGGAAGCATGCACTTCGGTCATCCATCGGCAGCAAAGTAAATCTCTCAACTTCTGTTGCTACAGTACAACGGTCTCGATGCTACCAGATACGTTGAGTCGAAGAACTACTATTGCATGCCCCTACCTCTAACTAGCTAAGTTATCGATATGCGATGAGACGACAAAGGAAAGAACACACAGATAAAAAGAATGGGCCATTATATAAAAGCTATCACTGTCAAGTTGGCTGGGGATAGTCAACCGTGGTGGTAGTGGTAGTGAGCACAAACGACTTCTGTATCCTCTCATAGTATTCACCCCATTGAGACCCTGGATTCAAAGCGAAGTGCGCAGGCGAATAGCAGCGAGGGAGCTCCTGGTTGTGAAGCCCTAGGAACCACATAGGTTCGGTGTTGTTTATCCGGGTCAGCACATATAGATGTCCGTCATCCCCAAACCGCGTTAAGGGGATGCAGGGGTCGTTTAACGTAGTGTTGTATATCGCGAAGGAGCCGAAGGTCGCGTTCACTGTGTAGAACCATATAGTATCTCCAACCGAGGCATCAAGCGATTGTGGCGAGAATTCGATCACCTCCCCAATGCTCATACTAACCATCTGGGTGTATGGCCTAGACAGAGTGGGTGAACTAGTGGATCTCGATGGGACCATTGTGATCTCAATAGGTGACAGAGAGGATGATGAGGTAGGAGTTTGTCTCGGAACGGACGGAGAAGCCCCGGTAAAGCGGATAGACGTTCCTGTTTCGGTGCTTCCTGAACTTGACAACCTTAGGCCTGGCTGAGATGACGCCATACTCACGGACGAGTTTTGACGAGAGACTCCAGAACTGGACACAACGGAGGAACTAGACTCTGTTCTGGACTTGCTGAGACACGGTGAGGGTGGCCTTGCAGTCTGTGAGGATACGGGATGTTCGCTAGGTGATAATATGCCTAGAGGGGTTTGGCGGCTATCAGAAGTAGATAAAGACCGCCCTGTCTCTATTTGTTGACTCTTCAAGCCGGATGAGGGCGACTGTGCTTGGATCGGCCCCGTAACCTCGATATCGAAGCATGAAGTATACAGCTAATACAGTTAGGTTTCTATCCTTCATATACCTGCGAGCGAGTAAATACCTGGAAACCTAACCCATCCTCCGTAGACTGTGTGGTGTTCCACATCCAGTATATAGTATACACACTGGCGGGTTCGATATTATATGGGATTCGGAAGGAGTCAGGACATTGGTCGTTCAGGATAGAGCGATGGGAGTGTACAGCTAGCTCTGTATATCTATAAGCCTTACATCCGTTTATCAGCAGTATGTCCTACCTTCAATCTTCTTGCCACTGCTTAATATATTCTCTAGGCTCAGCTTGGCTGAGACTTTTGAACCTGGTGAACCGTACCAGTGGACAAGCCCATGTCGTATTCTATCATTTAGGTCGAGCGAATAAAGAGGGCACACTAAGGCTCCCGCTGGGGCCTTAAGTCGAGGGAGGTACTGTCTTCGTTGAGAGCTCTCTTCGAGCTCCCCGCAAAAAGTTGCAGAGATATCGTAATCGACGATCCCGTGTGCTCGGCGATCAATAAGTCCATAGCCTGTTTCTTGCGATTAACGCACGCCTTACTCACGTTCACCCCAGCAGATTAAATAACTCACTGAGGTCTCGCGAGTTCCTTAACTTCCCGCCAATATGGCTGGTCTCCGGTCCTAGCACCTGCAGTCCTCTGATCTGGATAGTAGTTAATAGAAGAACGAGCCGCAAGACCTATATAGCAGTAGACAAGTACCTGTACCCGAGCCTTACACCATGTGGCATAAATAACTAGGGAAAGTAAGAGAACGATTTTGTGCACCATCCTCACAGAACAATCTATTCAGCAGTCTTCGTAGATAGATTCTCCTATATTATGCTTGATGATCTGTCAAGAAAGTGAAGATTTTTGAAGGATAATGTAATGAAGTCCCAGCACGATGATGGTCTCTAGAGCTAACGGAGGGGAAGAGAAAGGCTATGTATGTCTATGTATTTATCTATTGAGGGCCTCTCGGTGCCTCACTCTGAGTGCTACTGTTGAACGGGATACGAGGTCAACATTTCTCGTACTTTACCAGCCATGGCACTCGTGTTAGCTTCCCGCGAGAAGGCCTCGACTGTAGAGACGTACCTGGTAAATTTACTTGGTTAAACCAGTTCCGTATCATCCTTACCTCATCATCTTCTGCGAGATAAGATACAATAAGGCTTTTCTTGGGCTAAGGTTTTCAACCGCTCGGCCAGGTCGGACCCGCTACGATGGATGGTGGTCTTTGATAAATTACAGCACAGACACCGGAATTTTGACTACCATCCTCGCCCTATCTAACGCCGGGTTGGAACATGAGTGGGTAGTGTTATTAATACATAGCCCAAATACATTGGAGTATGGGAAACAATGGATGCTCTTTCTCAGCGGGTGTATGACCAACTAGTTCTTGTTGCGAACAAGGGTGTAGTGGACATATGGCTTAACTAATGGAATCGTTAAGGTCTGAATTGGTACAAACACCCTAATCTGGCAACCTAGGTGGGCGAACTGACTAACTAATATAAAGCATGCAGCATAGGTATTCCACCTCGGGTTCCGACAGTCCTTCTAAGTCCAATTACGTGGACTGCCTCCGTCTATGACGCCCTGGCCAATTGTAGCCACCTTCAGTTAAATATACTTCCCATGGCGGGAAAAGCATCCAAGCAACCCCCTATAATTCTCAATCACATTATCTACCACCTATTAACAATCCGATCCTTGTAACAGTCCAATGACACTTACCAAGATCGACTGAGCCCCCTCGCTTATTACCCTTAACACTATGAAGTATGCACATGTAACTTAGCATGTGATTATTATGTAGATCATACTTCAGGCATTTTTTGACTCTAAACCCGTCGCCACTATTATAGTATTAGCAAAGAGCCTATAAGGGAGGAGCGAATAGTTTTCTAACTTACTCTTCCTTTATAATAAGATTTCCCTCTTCGTCGTTCGCGTAGCAAAGCGAAAGGTCTAACTCTGTACTATTTCCTTTATTGTCTGTAAAGCTAAGGCAGTCTGCGCGCAGATATCGCTTATTACGCAGTCTAACGTTCCCACAGCTGTGGGAAAAATTACTAGTTGCTAGGACTAACTCCGCGGACTTAAGGACCGATATCTACATAAAGCAGTTCTAGGATCTTATTTTAATTTGACTTAGTTGGGCCCAGACATACTGTATAAGATGTTTGGATCGCCTATAATTTATAGAATAATAGACGGCGGATTATATATGTAAGACCCGGGTTCTAACCTTTTTTATGCCTTATATAATTTTTCTGCCGGCGGCTTCACAGCTAAGGTTATCTTCTTTTGCCCTTAATTTTCTTGTATATCTTCAGGTATACTGTATTATTCTCTATTATTAAATAGCTTGGGCTGTAAGATACAGGGCTAGCCTTAGTTAGCTGGGATCTAGATGTCCTAAGGCGCCATGGCTATCATTGGTAAAATACCGGAAAAGAAGCCGGTAAGGGGCGAAAAATACCGCTAATGCTTATTTTAGATACCACGTAAATAGAAAGATCCACCTCCTAATGATCTATATTGACTCAGCCAGGCTTTAGCCGTATTCTTAGTGCTAGTAATAGGATCCTACTACGGTCCTCTTTGTCTTTACAGAGTATACTGATTGTGGATCCTATAAGTTACGCCCTAGCTATAGTTCGTGATGATACCTAAGCCGAAGAGACACGAAAAGGCGATTAGTGGCAGGTAAAGAAAATGCTACCTCACACGTCCACGGTCTAGATTCACAGGGCCTGTCGGTCTAGCAAGTCTCCGCGCTTGTAGCCGGTGCCCAGGAACGTAACAGCCGGTTGTGCCGCGTCTGGGAAGTGCACTAAGAACACTCGTTGTTTGGCTCCCCCGCGAAAAGGGCCTTCGTAAAGAGACGTACCCGGTAAATCCACGTAGTCAGGTCGATTCCGCGGGATTTTTACCTAATTATTCTCTGTGTGATAGAATACAATAAGGTTAGGATTTTCTTAAACTAAATTTCACTACGTGGAGCTTCTTTCATTCGACCGCTTGGCCACACTGGGTCTGTTGTAATAGACGATGCTTCTCATAAAAAACTACAGCACTGACGGTAAAATTTCGACCTCTATTCTCGTTCGATCTCACGCCGGGTTTAAACAGAGGAGCGGCATTATCTGTACATAGTTCCAGTTATATTAAACTATAGGGAAACGGGAAAGTTATTCTTTCTTAGCAGGAATATGGCTAGTTTGCTTCCGAGTCTAATTATGTGTACTGCCTTCCTGCACGACGTCACTGCCAAGTTATAGCTATCTTTAAATAAACATATTCTTCCTACGGCGGGAAAAACATCCAAGCACTCTTCTATAATCTTAATTAAAGATATACTATTGACTGTTCGTATTTTAACTAACGGATTTATCACAAAGATAGACAGAGATGATAAAGGAAAGGACATATAAACAAAAGGAATGGGTTAATATAATCGGTAAATCAGCAAGCGCCACGCCTTTAATCAGCAGGACTTCTCTTATTTAAGTTTGTAACTACTGTAGTATCTTTCTTCTGCCGCTTATCCTTATATCTCTGTAGCTACAAAGTTCGCTGAAGATAAGTCTAACGTAGTTCCCAAGCGAGCCGCCATCCCAAGCGAGCCGCCACTTCCGCTCCAATTTCTGCCCATGGGCCATATACTAGAGCCTTTATCAACTAAACAATTGCATTTCTATCTAAAAATTAATTACTAAGTGGATTAGGACATCTAACTCTAGTATGTCCCCGAATATGACAATTAGAACACTGCGGGGGGGCTCGTACGCGCGGTCCAACTGTAGAAAGTACAGGATCTATAGGAAGCGTATTTTAAGCTTCATCAACCTTATTCTCGCGCTGGAATCGCTCTAGGCCTTCCTGAATAGGTGGCCCCTCTTCTATAGCTAGCTGCCTAGTAGAGCGTTTCCTTTTTTGCCCTTGCTATTTATTATTAGCGCGATATTTGCGTATTTCGTCTCGCGTAAGAACAAGCTTATTAAACGTCAATTTATAACCTTTAATAATCTTGTCTAATCGCGCTTTTAGCAAAGGAAAAGAGCTTTTAGCGCGTTTCTTAAGCAGTTTTTTTGTAGCAGATGCCTGCTTCTCTAACTGCTTAGTAGTATAGAGTGTTTTCGGCGCTGAATTAGTTAAACGACTGCCTGGTAGTGTAGGGGTCTTTAGTTAAATCTTTAACTGACTGAGCACTTTATCTAGATTAAATGGAACTAGGCCCGCGCCTACGAAACTATTTCTAATAGTTTTTGGTTGAAAAGCGCTTTTGCGGGCAGCTGGAAAGGCCTTTAAAAAGTTAAATTTATCGATATAACTAACTCCTAAACGCGCTTTCTAATTTATTAACGTTTTGTATGTCTTTTTTAAAGGCGTAAAGCAGCTAATATCCAAAGATTAAAGCTTATAGGAAAAATAAGTAGACATATAGATAGAAATCACATTATTTTCGCTGCAGAGCTAATCGAATTAAGGCGTAAGATAGCTGCTATAGCCGTCAAGAATTAGAAGGCGATATTTTCCAGTCGTACGACTAGAAGTATAAGAAATAAAGATGTTTTTAAGCCAGCGAAGGCTTATTTTATTAGTAGTCCATCTATTAGGACTAACTTTAATCCTACTATCGCGCGGGAGCTCTATATCTTCATACTAGCCCTGTATATAGACCTTTCCTTTAAAGATAATATATAGAGAAAGCGCCTAGCCAGTAGAATTAATACATTTAATTAAAGTAATCTATTCTTAATTGCCTGGCTGTATAACAGAGGCTTTACTATAGTAATTAGCTTTAGTAACTACTAGAGCAGTATCTGCTATACCTATAGCAAAGCCAGTCTCGTTAAAATTATAAATATTCTTCGGTGCGATTCTGTATTATATTATTATAATTTATACGCGGTCAAACTACTTCCTAACTAATTTAGGGTTTTTATATTTTACTTATTGATAATTATAGCGTCGACTTTATTAGGTTTTTAAATCTTCGCGTCTTTTAATAAAGTTGCTAACCTAATTCTTATTAACTAATTAAATAGGCGTTGTACCGCGCGCAACAAGAAGAATATCGGCTATTTCTTAAATATAGGAAGGTCGGGGAGACGCTCCGCGTCAATCTAGCGATGAAATCCATTATACAAGCAATTCCTCTTTATTTTAAGTTAATTTATAGCTGTTGGCGCGTGTTTCTTTGCGATATTTGCTGCCGTGGAGATAATCGCGTAGAGTTAAACGTAGCACATTATAGACGCGCACAGCCTTAGTAATTTAGATAATTTGCTTGCTTTCTATAGCAGAAATTGCTAATAGAATCCTACCCTCTTGCTCAACGAGATTTCTTAAATTTTGACGCGCTTTTGGAGGCATAGTTAGTAGTTAAATTAGATAAGGTTTTCGGTCACGTCTAAAACGTGTTGAGGTGGCGGCTTGCTTGGGATGGCGGCTTGCTTAGGAACTACGTTATTTAGTAAAATCTAGCTGTATATACATTATAGTAGGAGATAGGGGCCTAAAACTAACCTCCGACGATAGTCTCCGCGGAACGCCGTATCCGAACAATAATATAGCAGTTAGTACGGCGTAATATACAGCTTAGAGTAGATCTATTCGAACTAGAGTTTTAGCCCTGGTAAGAGAGATATAACTGGTAGTTATTTCTAACTCTGTAACTTACGCGGAGGGTTATAGGACATTTACCACCGCGTTAGAAAGTAAGTGAAATATATTCTAGTGCCTTTATATCCGCATATATTTATATCTGTAAGAGCAGTGGATCATTACATTCACCGGATAACTAAACACAATAGCTAACACGGATAAGATATATATCCAAGCCGAAGTCTATAAAAAATTAACTCTTCGGTTAGAGTGCCGGAATGTGCTCTTTAAATATATTAGTAAGATAGTTTTACCGCAGCTAGGACGTCTGATTAATATTAATTATAGCAGATACCCTTAGATTCTATATTAAACCCTACGATGTGCGCCTTAAGATCAACGATAAGGATACACAGTACGTATAGTATATAAAGAATCCCAGTATCTAAGCACTATTCGAGAAATAACTAAGTAAACACTCCGTTAGCGCCTATATAACTTTAGCCGAAGAAGTTAGCCGCGCTTTCTGGGCTATCCCTCGATGCGATGTAAATAGAGTGGGCTAACCTATATTTCTAGACCTAGCTACGTCAAGACTAATATAATTAAATAAGAATCTTCTCTCCCGCCGCGGCGAGATTTATGTAAGGAGCTAAAAGCAGAAAATACTGTTTTTACAGAGAGGTTAGCTACTGTTAAGGAGGACGTGGATTATACACAACGAGAGAATAAAGCAATAAAGAAGGAAATTCGTCATCTAAAGGAGAAACTAGATAATACACACGAAACAATTATCGCCGCTCAAAACAAGGCACAGAATTAGATAACCCATGCCGAGTACTACTAAATAAGCCTCTCGCAGTAGCTAGCTCGCCTAAATTAAGTAACCTATGTCCTTCAAGGGCTTGTAGTCGTCTCCTAAATTACGTCTCCGTATAAGGCTGCACCGAATACTAAAGTATACTAAGAACAGTTCGTTAATAAGAAGTATTTAAGATTATTCCGTTATGCTATAGCCTCTTTGAACAAGAATACTATATTTCTCAAAGTCTAACAGCCAAAAAGACTAGGACTACTACTAATACATTCTAAGTAAACAGTGATACTGTACCGCCCCGGCTATGTAAGAACGATGTTATAGGTAACCCGGGAATTTCGCTTATAGTTAAGGTGCTCGAGTAAGCGATAGTAAATTCTAGCCTGTCTCCGGTTGATATATTAAAGAGGATGGAGGTAATCTACGAAGATTAGTATCTGGCGAGGTCCGCCGTTCCTAGAACAGTTATAGTTGTAATATAAGGTCCAAAATAGATATCGCGGCGATTTTTCTGCAAAGAACGTGGGCCGCGCATGTTTAATACTAGGATAACCTATAGGTTCAGTAGGAACGTCGGGGTCTCTGCAAGTAAGCGAGATATGTGTAGAGAACCTGTATTTTATCTAGCCGGTGTAAAATAACGACTAAAACCTACTTAGTATATATTAGCAGTGCATCTTAAGAGTAAAGCCAAACTTACGCTAGATCCGGTAGTTAAGCGGACGTTAAATAATTATAGATAACAAGACGTCCGGTGTTTAGAAGTTAAAAATCCTAGGACTTAATATATTCGCTTACTCTGTAAAATATCTTGCTATACTTAGGATACTATGTATGTAAGGCTATATTAAATTACAATTAGACTGCGGGGGAATAAACTTCCGTGTCGCTATTTCCAGAGATATCTTCGGTTATTTACATAGGTTGCGTATTAATAGAATGTGTTTTATTATATAATAATATCGCAGGTATTACGTATACCTCATCTGTCTGCTAAGGCATAAAATTAAGATAATGTATTCCCGCTCTGCTTATAGGGCTTAATAACTTGCTAGATAGGAAGCTACTATATCCTAACCTATAGACCTAATATAATAGGAGCTGTGACCGTAATCCACCCTACAAGAACTTTAGTATTAAACACTGGTCGAGCTTTGCGTCGACGGCAGCAACAGGCCTCTTAGATACATTATAGTTAATCAGAAGAACGCTTCCTGCGGGCTTGCCTACTTTCCCGTAGAGCTATTATATATTATCTTTAATTCCCTCCGGGATATTGAATCCTTAAAGTCCCTCTCTACGGTTAATAAAAGATTTCGAGCGTTATATGCTTCTCGCATATTCCAGACTCTAAATATGGCTCTCTTTTTGCTAGGGCTAGATATTCTAGTAGAAATATCCTATTCTGCAATAGCTTTATGTATTCGAGAGATCCTTTATAAAATTCTATAAAGTATCGACCCGCGTATATACCCCGGCTATTGGCAATAATTTCTAAACCGGCTGACTTTCCTTACAGTTATCGAAGACCGGGACTATTTTCGATCTTATATTTATATACTCTCCGAGTACGAGCGCGACCTGGATGATCTATTTTAGATCTTTGGTAGTAGCGAGGTCTTGTACTCCGCAGTCTTCTCCTACTTTCAGTCGCTCTTAAGGAAGCAGCGAAAATGTTAACGGAAAAATCGGGATTTGGTAGACCTTGTCGCTTCGCTTTCCTAATTTCCTAATCTTAGCTCAGTCCACGTCTGTTTTATGGACGGGATTAGAAGTCTGTTTCGTTGGTTCACCGGCCGTGTTGTGTAGGATAATCCGAATGCCCCTGGGAACGCCAAAGACTATTTAAGAAAAGTCGCAACAGCCATAATCGCTGCTAGGATTAACGGAGTGAGAATCTATATATTTAAAATTATGGGCTTATATACTTGAATAGACCTAGAAGACTTTGCTTTAAAGACTCTGTTGGGTAAAGCTTTCTACGACATTTAGAATCTTCGAATTATTAATAGTCCGACGATGTTGGAGTTCCTAATATATATTCCGATGCTAAGTCTACGGCACTTTAAATAGAGAAACTGCTGGCTTTCTATTGAAAGTCTCTAAGCGTTTGTACAATGTTATAGGGCTTTACTCCGGACTATCTATCTGGAAGATATGTGGATGATAAATGAACGGATCGACAGCGATGGAGTCTACTTGTCGATAGCTTCTGCGAAGTTAATTCTTGGGAAATTAGCAGAAATCTGGAACTCTGGTATTTTCTCGGAAGTGACGATTAATAGACAGCCGGATAGATAATGTGAAGTTAGAGAGGTATTAGAGACATAATTTTTAATTTTAGACAGCTACTTTATTTATTATAAGTAGTGATCTATATCTGTTAAAATAGATATATCTAATAGCCTATATTATACAAACATTAGTTAATAATTATTTTCTTATATACTCTTAAGGCGGGACCTCGGCATACTACATGGCTAAGCAAGGGCCAGTGTGGTTAATCTTAATAATCCCACTGCTTTGTATTCGTACGTACCAGATATAGATAAGAAGATATTGATAGGTATAGGGCTTTCTTTCTTGCAAATCCGAATAAAACGTAAGGCCATTACTACGATATAAAGATTCGAACTAACCTGCTCGCTACTAGGCTAAAGATTAAAGATAAGAGAATATTCTGTATTATAAAAATGCTAGGGCGAGACTTGTACATGCTTAGTTTCTTACGAGCTTAAGTTATACTACATATCTACCTCGGACGGATTAAGCGTAGATATCTCCCTACCTAAGCTGCAGCGGCCTGGAGATTTACCTAATAGCTCTTAGAGGTCTAATGTGGCGATAAGTAGTAATATACACTACTTATATTTTAGAGCTTATTAATATTACGCTGGTAGCTTAGATTAACTTTTACTTCTTAAAAGTCAATGAATGGTGCCTACTTATTAATATTGCTAATGCTAAATATGGGGCATGCTCTGCGTTGGGCTGAGCGCTCCTACTTGCTTTTAAAGTATTGAGGTCTATGCTGATTCTGTATTAAAAGAGTATCTAGGCGTAGAACGTAAACTATAATCAAGAATAGAGGCTTAGAGGTAAGCGTATTATTCTACAGGCGTTATAAGGTCTCAAAGTTAGACTTCCGAGACGAGTTTATTCTAGGTAGAAGGTAGTCCTTCTAGCTTCTTCCGAAATAGTGTTAGCTGTGTCTGGTAATTTTTGCACTAGGATGTGAAGATTAATTTCCGCTGATTACCCGCTTTTATTAGCTAGTTATAATACAGAGTAACCTGCACTCCACCTATATTAGTTGTTCTATTATAAGCGCCAAGATAAGCCTATAACGTAGTTCCCAAGCGAGCCGCCATCCCAAGCAAGCCGCCACCTCAACGCGTTTTAGACGTGACCGAAAACCTCATCTAATTCAACCACTAACCATGCCTCCAAAAGCGCGTTAAAATTCAAGAAATCTCGTTGAGCAAGAGGGTAGGATTCTATTAGCAATTTCTGCTATAGAAAGCAAGTAAATTACCTAAATTACTAAAGCTATGCGCGTCTATAATGTGCTATGTTTAACTCTACGCGATCGTCTCCACAGCAGTAAATATCGCAAAGAAACACGCGCCAACAGCTATAAATTAACTTAAAATAAAGAGGAATCGCTTATACAATGGATTTCATCGCTAGATCGACGCGGAGCGTCTCCCCGACCTTTCTATATTTAAGAAATAGCCGATATTCTTCTTGTTGCGCGCGGTACAACGCCTATTTAATTAGTTAATAAGAATTAGGTTAGCAACTTTATTAAAAGACGCGAAGATCTAAAAATCTAATAAAGTCGACGCTATAATTATTAACAAGTAAAATGTAAAAACCCTAAATTAGTTAGGAAGTAGTTTGACCGCGTATAAATTACAATAATATAATACAGAATCGCACCGAAGAATATTTATAATTTTAACGAGACTGGCTTTGCTATAGGTATAGCAGATACTGCTCTAGTAGTTACTAAAGCTAATTACTATAGTAAAGCCTCTGTTGTACAGCCAGGCAATCGAGAATAAATTACTTTAATTGAATGTATTAATTCTACTGGCTAGGCGCTTTCTCTATATATTATCTTTAAAGGAAAGGTCTATATACAGGGCTAGTATGAAGATATAGAGCTCCCGCGCGATAGTAGGATTAAAGTTAGTCCTAATAGATAGACTACTAATAAAATAGGCCTTCGCTGGCTTAAAAACATCTTCATTTCTTATACTTCTAGTCGTACGACTGGAAAATATCGCCTTCTAATTCTTGACGGCCATGGCAGCTATCTTACGCCTTAATTCGATTAGCTCTGCAGCGAAAATAATGTGATTTCTATCTACATGTCTACTTATTTTTCCTATAAGCTTTAATCTTTGGATATTAGCTGCTTTACGCCTTTAAAAAAGACATACAAAACGTTAATAAATTAGAAAGCGCGTTTAGGAGTTAGTTATATCGATAAATTTAACTTTTTAAAGGCCTTTCCAGCTGCCCGCAAAAGCGCTTTTCAACCAGAAACTATTAGAAATAGTTTCGCAGGCGCGGGCCTAGTTCTATTTAATCTAGATAGAGTGCTCAGTCAGTTAAAGATTTAACTAAAGACCTCTACACCACCAGGCAGTCGTTCAACTAATTCAGCGCCGAAAACACTCTATACTACTAAGCAGTTAGAGAAGCAGGCATCTGCTACAAAAAAACTGCTTAAGAAACGCGCTAAAAGCTCTTTTCCTTTGCTAAAAGCGCGATTAGACAAGATTATTAAAGGTTATAAATTAACGTTTAATAAGCTTGTTCTTGCGCGAGACGAAATACGCAAATATCGCGCTAATAATAAATAGTAAGGGCAAAAAAGGAAACGCTCTACTAGGCAGCTAGCTATAGAAGAGGGGCCACCTATTTAGGAAGGCCTAGAGCGATTCTAGCGCGAGAATAAGGTTGATGAAGCTCAAAATGCGCTTCCTATAGATCCTGCACTTTCTGCAGTTGGACTGCGCGTACGAGCCCCCCCGCAGTGTTCTAATTGTCATATTCGGGGACATACTAGAGTTAGATGTCCTAATCCACTTAGTAATTAATTTTTAGATAGAAATGCAATTGTTTGGTTGATAAAGGCTCTAGTATATGGCCCATGGGCAGAAATTGGAGCGGAAGTGGCGGCTCGCTTGGGATGGCGGCTCGCTTGGGAACTACGTTACTAGTATTCTGCTTATATAATGTCGTCGCGCTTGCGATAAAGCCTGCGTTTAGTCGACTTCACTACCGTATATAGTATTAAGCTCGTGCTTAACCGGATTTGTAACCTTCTGCAGACGGCCAGGAGCCGTTACTTCTAATATTTTCCCGAATAGAACTTGCGCCCAGTTATCGCTGTGTATAGTAACTATTTTACGTTTAATAGCGTGTTAGGCATTCTTTCTCAGGCGAAGCAGTTTATAGACCAGTACTTCTAATAGCTTCTTAAAAAATACTTACGTTTAATTAACATTACTACTGTGTATGGTAATTAGTTCGTGCTCGCCAATATTCTGGATATCTTTCCGAAGGCGCAGTAGGTCGTAGACTAATACTTTTAATATCTTCTAGGCTGTAAGCTACGATGTAACTAGAAAGAGATATAGGGATTCCGTATACGTAGCCATTATCTTCTATAACTAGCTTCTGTAGCCAGTCCCGCGCGCATTTCTAATTCTCAGTCCAATCGAGCTTCTAGATTAATATCACGGTTTAGGTCTGTATACTGGCCTCACGCCGCTTCTAGAGCAATTCTTTAATATAGAGAAGCTGGGCAGCAATTCTAATCCCACTGACTACTATTAAGATATAACCGTAGTCGCCCAGGTTACAGGAGGAGGAGCAACTATAGACAGTAGATAGACCGAATAGACTATCGATCTAGGTCTAGTATTCCTGGTCCGGCTCGAGGCAGTCAAGGACCTTCCTTGTAAATCTAGTTCTGGCGCGGAAGATTAGATAGATTATATCGATCTACCCTTAGTTATTTTCCTCCTACTAGCTGATGGCGAAGGGATGCACCTGAAAAAAGTAGAAGATCCCTAAGATAGGCATACCTAAGTTAACGCGCTTACCGGCTTAGACTGTTCATGGCCGTGGTAGACGGAGCCTGACTTGGACGATATCTCTAGAGTACGGTTTAATAGCTATTTAGACGGAACTCTTTCTGAGCACTACATTGCGGAACAGGATACGGAGCAGCTATAATGTATCTATCCCTGTAAACGTGTAGAAATAGGTAAAAAAGCAGACGCAATATATTTTCGTGGCTAATTAGATATGCATCCATACTATATAAAAAACTAAGAAAGCACCTGCGAGGTGGACAACGAGAAATACTTCGTACACTCGTCGCTTAATTAAGAGAAAAAGTACTAAGGAGAGAAGCATGTAAGAGGCCTGCAGATAGTTAGATATTCGTAGATCTTTAGAAGGAGGCTATTATGCCCCTGTCTTATATTACACCACAACTTATACGTACAATTAGTCTATAATACTACGTCTAATTGGCTGTAGTAAATTCCTAGGTCTTACTTTGGATCGTAATATAGATAGCAGCTTGGACGACTGATATAAACCCGGTAGTATAATAAATAATCCCGTACGTTTCTAGAGATAACCCTAAAATACGTGCCCCAAACTCCCGCCTATATAACAAAAACAAAGAGAATAAGTTAATAAGAGAAAGGTGGGCAGCCCGCCGGGAGGCTTGCTAGAAAGTCCGGACAGCTAGAACGTTATAGAGACCTATTCCTATAAAGTAAAGGACCGTCAAAATAATTTAGAGCGGGGATAACGAGGTTATGCCGGGTATACGTCGATTTAGTTTTAGGTAGACGAGATACTGTAGATAGCTATATCGGACAGGGGCTAAGCTACAAGAGCAGGTACTAAGATAACGAAGAAGCGTTACGAGGAGTAGGATAGCAGCTATGGCAGCAAAGACTGCCGGGTACGATAATTCTAAAATATTCATACTAAAGGGGAGAGACGAAAAAGTACAGAGAAGAGTAACTCTATAAACTAAGAGGCAGCTAGAAGAGTCTGATTTTATACAGTAAGAAGAAGGTAGGCACTTACGCTATAGTAGTAGGTGGTGGCATTTAATCTAGATTGCTAGAGAAAGGATCGGTTTAGTAATATAACTTTTTACTATACTAAGTTTCACCCGCGTCTGCCCTAATGCTAATCTCTATACACTCGGTAATCTCTAACTACGGCTATCTTCTTTTCTCCCTTTGCTATTTAACTTAATTAACAGTGGTTGTCTTCTTATCTTAGTCTCTTAAGTGCGCGTTTCAACTCTCCGCGGCTTTGATAAAATATACTAATAGCTGGATAAACTCTTTACATTCCTCTTCTGTCGCACGCTTTAGTATTAATTAAGGTATATTTAGCCGCCGAAGTTGTCTTTCGAGAGATTTCTACGGAGTGGTTAGAGTCTCTATCAGCCTTAGTAGACGGGAATAATCCTTATAAGGGCCTAATTAGGCGGTAGCTAGATACGATTTTCCACGGAATTATATATAAGGAATCCCTAGTTACTTTCAACGACGAAGTAGGCACGGTAATTATAGATTAAGAATATTGCGAAAATCCTATCTACGATAAGCCTTAGCTTCTTCGCGAAATCGGACTTGTTTTCTCCGTTATAGCTGTTGTATAATATAGTCAGAGAAGTAGTGGATTTAACCAAGTACTTGTACCCTAGGTTTCGCGATAGGTAAGTTGTAAATGCGGGATAAGAGAAGAACTTTCCCTCTAGAGACTGGTTATTGATATTCTACGGACTACTATTTCTAAAGAGATAAGAGAGTTAGGTAAATACTGTCGAAACTAGTAGGATTTAATAATATAAGACACTCTAGGTAATAGAATAATAGATAGAAAAGCAAATTTAGTTCAGAGATATCTAACTTAAAAAAAGAAAAAGAAAAAAACAAGTGATTAGCGAGCGAGAACTGGGCTAGAACAAGAATAGCGCATCCTCCGAGATTTAGACCTAAAATTACCGGGGCGGTTAGCTGTGGGTGTTAAGTCTCTAAGAGCGTATCTATAGTACGAGCCCTCTTCCGGGCCAGTCCCGATAATAAGGTGGTAGGGCCCCTTTTGCTCCTATAACACCGTGTAATACTTAATCCATCGCATTCTAGGCAGGATACTACTGAAGGTCGATTATAGTCCGGCCGATTAAAAGAATACTGCAACCTTTAAGTCTTAATAAAAGCCTCTATATTTCTTAGAAACCTGCTAATTCGCCAGCGCTGACTTAGACTAAACCGCATATAGATATTAAAAGATTCCGTCGGGTGATTTATAAGGATCGAGATCTACTTAGTATATCGCCTATAAGATATACAAGCGTCTCGCGGCCCGGTAAACTTACTAAAAAGGCCTAAATTAGAGATAAAGTCTATATCTTCTATATAGAGTTTTTGGAGAGCGTTTAATATAAGTCTAGTCGGGCTTTTACAGCGAATCGTTCCATAATACTAGAAGGGCCCCGAAAAAAAAAAGAGGAACGGTGGGGGGTCTAGCTTAAAATAGAATTGTGATACAAGTAAAGTAGCCGCCGCCTTTTAGGCTATTTTTAAGCTCTCTGCTTGGCTGATAACTAAGTCGCGGTAGCTGTCTATCTTGTTAACATCGTCGATCGAATATAGGATGCTTTTTAACAGCACGTCGAGCCGCAGATAATTCTTCTTGATGCTATCATTAAGCTAGTTCCGAAGTTTTTGCTACTTGGGCTGCGTGTCTAGGTTCGATATAAGAGCATTAAAGCTACGCCGCAGGAAACCGTCACGAAGAATATACCGAAAATACGGTGAGTAGCTAGGTAGGCCTTCGACCGTTCCTATGCCTAGGGACACTAATCTTCCTACGCCTATTTGAGACGGCTAAACTCGTCGGCTAACTCGTTTCGCGATGCCAGCGGCGAAATTATCCCGTAGTCTACTATTCTAAAAGAAGCCTATCGTGTAAAGAGTAGCCGGCGAAAAGTAGCTTCAGAATTTGTTAATATTAATTTGGGGGAGGGTGCCGTAAACAGTGGTCTTTATACTCGCTTTAGAGGATAGGAAATTTAAAAGATCAAGCATAGTTAGGGCAGAACTTAGGGCTAGTCGATAGTAGGGTAACTTACAACGGCGCTGTAGCTGTAGCTCTGGCCCTATATACAGTTAACACGTCGTCTTAATTGTTAATCGGAGAAAAAAAAACCTATACTTCCTAAATTAAGGGCTTGCTATCAATGCTGTTAGCCCTAAATAATTTATATTCTGAGACATCTTGTTAGCAAGGTTATCCTAGACGCAAGGCGTCCGTAGGCATAAGAAATAATCGGGGAAAAGAAGGTGATAAACTATGTTCCCGCGTAAACTAGTCCGCCCTATTAAAATTGCTAAAAATATACGACTTCGTCTCCTTTGTAATAGTAGTAGCGACGACTGCGAATTTAAATTTCGAATAGAGATGGGTTGACGGGTTCGGACCTACTACGTTAAATATACGCCGACTCTCTCTAAATATCTTATAGAGGCTAGCGTCAAAGACGCGCGCGTCGTAGCAACTATTATACAGCACCTATAAAATCCACCTAAGAATCCTATCGAGAAGGAAATCTCTGCCGAACAATAAGCGGGAAAACAAAGATAGAATTAATCGTCGTCGCTTATAAAATATCCGGCGAGCGAGGCGATTAAATACCTAAGAGCAGATAGAGACATCCCACCCCATCCCTATTAAACTAAAAACGATTAACCCCCCTAGTATAAGTCAGAGAGACCCCGTCCCGTTAATAAAGAAAAAAGTTACACTAAAGATAATAGGGTAGAACGTACCTGAGCTAGACCCTACAGAGAGATTAGCGAGGTCCTAGATTCGATAATCTAGGCCGAGGTGTTCTTAGATTATAATAAGGTACTTTAAAGAGATGCCTCTACGGACGCTATCTTTATCGATCGCTAAGATCGTAGGATTTATCGTCGGAGGCAAAACATTAACCACTAAGGGTGCAGTCGAAAGGCAGAGGAAATATATCGGGAGAGTAAATTAATACTCCGTATCGGCTGCTGGACGCCCGAACAGCTGAGCATAGTGATTGCAGAGGGCATAGTAGCATGTCTGCGAATGCTAAGCGCTACGTACCAGGCAGTACAAACAGATTATGTCCGACTAAATCTAGCTAAGTTCGCCACTCATCGCTATAAGCCCGTCCCGTCGATGATCCACCGTGGACTTTCCTTCTGACACCGCGGAGTGGAACTAGCTAACAAATTCTGTTTCCGTAAGATCTACGAGATCGTCCACTGGATCGCCTAGTTCCGATTCCTGGCAAGCCTAGACCACGTCGGATTAATAGACGGTCCGAAAGACCGACCGAAGATCGAATATTAGATATGAGTTAGTAACGGGTTACTCGCGGCGAGAATATCTTACAGATCGTGTTTAGGACATAGTAATTTATAAGGAGGGCGGATACTATTAACGCGAGAAGGATCTTAGGTGGATATCTAGTTTTAATACCGGTATCTATATAGTGCGAGAGGTGATGTTTTAGCCCTGGCGAGATAGGGTTTGACTCGCGCGTAGCCCGGATAAAGTTAAAGATAATTCCGGGCGATGCGGTAAAATATCTAATTGCTTAGCTAAAAAGACCGGAGAGGTATGCCGCTGTAAATAAATAGCTGTTGGTACGGCGGAGACTCTGGATATCGTTTAATTATACTTAGACGGATAGACGGAGATTGTTATATAGTACTGAGTCAGGCGCACGGTCTGTGTGGATTATATTAACCGCTAAGAAGAGCCTTATTACGTGCTGCCAGCCGGTGGCGTGTAGCTTATAGTAGAAGCGCCGGATCTTCGAGGCCGTATATCTGCTATGGTCAGGGATTCCGGTTAATACTACGATTACTTTTAGCCGTATTAAGTTAGGGGACGCCGCTCCCTACCGCGTCCGGATAATGCCAGCTAGAAACCGAGCAACCGACAGGAGTCCTCCTAGAAAGTCATCACCGAAAATACAAATAATATCAGCGAATAAGAATACTAGAGAGGCGTAGAAGCTTTAGAGAAGCTCTTAGTTGGAGTCAGGACTCTATAACACGGGATAATTATAAATCCCTAGACTATCCGCGCGATGCTAGCGGGGTACTAAGACGGATGCTTCCCTATTAATAAATAAGTAGGGTTCTGGAGTCTAGACCGTTAGATTATTGTATCGGAGGTCGAACTTCGCGGTCGACCGAGTCCGTCGAATGTTATTCTGCGGAAAGAAAGCTCGGAGAATAATATTCTTTGTCTTCCTTCTAAGAAATACGGACAGCCTAGGGTGCTAATTAGCTAGGTCTGGGAATTCGGAGACTGCACGTTCTAATTAGCCGTAATCGCGGAGGATAAACACGTTGTGCTTATTTACAGCTATGTCGAGCCAGCTTGCTTTAGATCGGGAGGCTATTATCTTCTTTATTATGTAGATTTGCCTAGGGACGGAGACCGGAGAGAATCTCTCTTTTAAGCATCTTGAGGGCAAATTTCGTGCTTTAATATAGGGCTAAGCTTTTAGAAGTCGCGCCGCGGGGAGTCGCTGCCTAATAAGTTGTCGCAAGTATTCTAAACCTGCGAAGAACTACCGTTCGGGGCAAGGTGTTTATTTTGAAATATAGGTGGTATTTTATGTCGCAGACCTAGTCGGGTCAGAAGGCAGGCGCTGTAACGATTGATTTTCTCTTCACCGCGGCCCGGGTGCAGGCTGCCTACCTTAATAATATATCAGTATCTTAAACAAAGAAGAGACTTCTATCTAACTATCGAGTCACCCTAATCTCTATGTGTGTCACAATAGCCTTTCCAAGGTAATTTTCATGCAGGAACGGTAACACTCCACCGTTCTTATTTAACCCTTAATATAGCAAGCTTGCTGATATTTAAAAAGATACTACCCGCACTAACTAAGCTAGCTAGCAAAAGTCTACTATCTATAGATCTATTCTCTGTTTAGAAAGACATAGCGCGACATCGAAGTCTCTTATTACTAGTATACGGTCGTGATAGTATAGCTTAAACTAGAGCGTCGGGATGCCTTAAAGTATAAAGAAAGGCAGCGCCGCATAGTCTTAAAAGTCTATCTATCTTCTATACATTGCCTCTGCTATTATATTTCCTATAATAGACTATTCTTATTACTCCAGCGCCCTAATTTTTAATAATAATTCCGTTCTGTTCTCCATGCTTAATACGTAGAACACTTTAGAGTTCTATAACAGCTTAACAGGCTAACCACAGATCGCTGCAACTAGCTCCGCTTCTAACCGGTTTTTCGGTTAACAAAAGGTATCGCCTATTATAAGCCAATCTTTCTGGAGTAATAAGGAAGATGACTTAGTTTATAGCGGCGATGGAAGAAAGTAAGCTAACAGTTTCGTCCTTATAAATAGCATATAATAACATAATAAGGTAGCTAAAGGATCCTCTTAATAAATCGGAGGTTTTTAAGTGAGTTACATGAGCGATTCTCTGCCGCACCGATATCTGATCAGAGTTGTTTCTTCAGTGACCTTATTTTTAGGCAATTACGAGACATAAAGAACAAGTCGGACAAATTTAAGAAGCAGATAAAAGCGATAAGTACAAGGTTTTATGTTCAGATAAAAGCTATAAGTGATAAAGTTAATTTTCTAGCTTTTAAGTCGATGTAGGTGCAAAAGCTTGCTGACCGTCTAGACGAGATGGATCGACTTAATATCTAAGTAAAAAAGATAGTAGAGAGTATAGAAAAGCTACGTGCTTAGCTATAAGATAAATACTAGGCTATTAACTAGGAAGCTTAGCGACTGAAGAAGTAGGTGTCTACGGATGAGATACTTATGTTAAAATACAGAAATCTAGTGCGTTAACTCTCCGGTCTCCGCATCGGAGTCGCCGATAAAATAGCCGAAAGGGAAGAGTCTAGGTCCCTAGATTTTACCGACTAGGTAACAGAGCTATCTAGGTTTTACTAAAGCTACTTTATTACTGGTGTCTAATAGATCAATGGCTTGTCGAAAGGCAACGGGCTATTAGCCTAAAGTCGTTAACAGTAGAAAGATTTAACTAACTATTCTGTAATATACGCGGCAGCATTATTTAAATAAAGTGGTTTCTATATTCCGTACTAGATTCTATACATCTTTACCGTATTTAATAAGAAGAACACTATAATGCGTAAGAATCCTCTAGCGCGTATTTGTATGTGATAATAAGGTAAATACCTTAGTCTACAAGCAAATATACGTTGTATTATTACAAATAAGCTTTAAAGAGGTGGATATCCTAGTACAGCGGCCGTTTCTCCTAAACCGTCTCTGGTGGAGATAAAATTAAGATGTCTTAGGCGTAGTAAATTACGAGTTATAAAGGATATTCAGTTAGTACGAGTTATTCAGGTCTAGCTAAAATTGTTTTAAACCCATCGATGGTACGACTCTATAGTAAACTTATCGGTTATAGTATCTGTAACCTTGTGCCGGATTAGTAAAACTAGGACGCTCTCTCTATCTATTTCACCACGATAGTAAAGTATTTTCTTCTAATACTTATATTTAGCTGCTGGAAGGACTTCGTTGCTTTAGGGGTGTAATCCCACGTCATAAGAGGTTCCCGATTTTTAGAGCATTGATATGGCCTTAACGAATATTTTCTAGAGTATAATTAATCTCTAAATCTTAGGAAGCCTGTCTTCTGTAAGCCATTCTAGATCGGTCTACAATTATGTATTTACACCTAATTAAATAACACCCCCAGACTACATCCAGTACAAACTCAATATAGCCGAATTTATGAATGAGCTGCTCGATCGCGAGCAGCAGTCTGTCCTCTATCGAAGCAACCTAGAGAATCGCGTCAATAAGAAGTGCGCGCGGCTCCACAACGAACACAAGTACTGATTACTGGCAGAATATAGCCTGTCCGAATAACAGCAATTATACTTTTAGCTAGACGCTGCGTACTGCTGGTTGAATAAAAATAATAAGATTCTGCGGCGAGACCTTACGTTAGAAAGGAAGAAGAACTAAGATCTTGAGTCTTGCCTAATATTGTTATCTACCCTTTATGCAGCCTTGTAGCAGAGTGCATAGCTAGTAGGATCTATAGATAGTCGGCTGCCCCAGAAGAAGTCGGTCAAGAATTGCTAGTTATTGCTTAACAACTAGCGGCAACAGGAACTAATCGTAGAGCTCTAATTAGTCAACCGTTCGCACGAAAAAACTATAAATACGCTCTAGATAACGTTTCAGAACCTACTTAGGTCTATTTCATACTGTTCGTCTTATGCGGAGAGTGACGGGTCTGCCACTCTAATAGAGGCCTTGATTGGTATAGCGGTTCCGCCTTTCTAGAAAGATAGTTAGTTTGCCGCGTAGGACGCTTGTCTAGTAAGTAGGCTGTTTAAGGAACAGTGATGGGGGATATGTTTTAATACAAGCTGTTCGAATTGCTTTTTATTATATATAATAACTAGGAATAGCAGTTTTTTTCCTTAGGTAGAAGTCTACCGTATTATTTTAGAGCTCGTCCTTTCGTACGTACGAATTTATTAGGTTAAAATAGGTATAGGTTGTATGTTAGGCGGTGTTTATCGTATCTTTGTATTATAAGACACTGGCCCTTATATATGTACCCACGTATATATATCTTAACGCTTCCTAGGCTATATATGTAATTGGTCCTCTATTTTCTGCACCTCTGCTGCGCGAGACCGGATCACCTACATTACACTAGATACTAACCTTCGAAAATATAGATTAGTATTCTCGTCGTTCTCTATACTTAATCGCGGAAGAGATTACTCTGTAAAATTACTAGATTCTACGCAACGGCGGTACATCGTCTAATATCAAACAGCTTCCCTCTCAAATCCAGCGTTCTAAAACATTATTTAGCAGCAAATTAAGATATATTAAGAATTTAACCTACGAGATCAGTTACCTGAAGACGGAGCTAAGCTAGTATACTAAGTCTAAGTATGTCCTGCTGTAACTCTAAGAGAAGATGTATAGGCTTTTCCATAAAATAAAAGATATTTTAGTTAAAGTCAATATTAGGCTGCAAGAGGCCGAATAATAATATTTAAGCCTCTAAAGACTTAGCTCATCTGCTAACGCGGACGAGGGGATAATATAATAAATTCGACGTCTATACTATGTACCAACCCTAACATAATACATTAATTTTCTAGCGCATATATTTTCTGTGTATTTAGTAATTCTAGACTAACCCCGCCCGTCTTTTCGTTTTAGTTTAAGATATATAAATAAAGCCAGATCGATTACCTGTCTAATTCTAATCCGCTAGCATCTAAAGATCTGTTATAGGATTAGATTAGCGCGTTATCTCTCTCCGCCTCCCTCTGTAATAGAACGATAAATCTACAGAGTA
Source organism: Aspergillus pseudoterreus (assembly GCA_002927005.1). Lineage (NCBI taxonomy): Eukaryota > Fungi > Ascomycota > Eurotiomycetes > Eurotiales > Aspergillaceae > Aspergillus > Aspergillus pseudoterreus. The sequence goes on along the minus strand of PIJX01000002.1, from coordinate 519,683 downwards.
TTATTCTAGTATATCCTAGAAGGTGACGAATATTAAAATTCTAGTTAGCCGCCTATTGTAGCATACTATTATAATCTTAACTATTCGGGAGACGGGGCGTCGGCGGAAGGATAACCCGCAGAGAATTCTCTTATGTAATAATCTAGAGACTGTACGAGAGTTCATATTATGTGTCATGCTTGCTGTGGTATTTCGCCCTATAACTCTTAGGGTCAGTGTCCTTTTCACTTTATTTCCAATCGTCTCGTGGATATCAATACGTTTAACATTAAGTACAAAGTCTCTCGATAACTGTAGCCACGGAAAGCAGCCCGAAGGCTACAAGATAATTATAAGAAGCCACAATCAACGCAGACTGTTATAAAATATTTACTTTTAGATATTTTATCCAAGAGAATAATTCCCTGGTTTCACGATAATGTGGTAGATTAGCCCGTAATATACTAGCAAACTAGATTATCTAGAAAAGATACTCTGTTTAACTTCAGTAATATAGTTACAATACCAAAGTTACATACTAAAGCCGACTATCTCTAACAGTTTCCTTTATCTCTGGGACGGTAAACGGGTTTTATTCGGGTATTCTATTTAATAGTCCTATTTTGCATGACTCGCAGAGAAAATCTAAAATAGACAATAAAGACATACTTCTTTAGATATTCCGGCAGTCCTTACGATTTGTATTTAGCGAAAATTTCGACGATCCTTCCTCGGGATAATTACTTTAAGCGAAAAGCTTAAAAGGCTGTAGGTCTCGTACCGGGTATATAACTAACAGCGTTGTATATACATATTATTTACTAGTTGAATTAGCCTGAGAGCTTAGGTTATCTCTACTTAGATAGGGACACTAGCCGCTAGATAACCTGGCTTACTACTTTCGGGATAGGTATAACTGATTAATTTAGCTTTAGTTTATGCCGGGTAGATTATAAACACAAAAGCGGAATATTACAAACTAAAAATAACTAACTGTAATAGCCGTATATTATAGCCGCTGATAAGAAATATATTAATCTTTAGGCTACCCTTAAGCAGCCAGGCCGACGGCGTGATAGTAAAGTAACGGAGTCTCCAAGAGACACTATAACTAATTAATTTTATACTCCGCTTGCAAGCTCGCTTAGACTCTACCTATATCCGAGGCACTTTAGTAGCAATACTCACGTAAGATTGGGTCAGCAAAGTACCGTACGCCTAGTATTATTAGTTAATATTAAGCCGGTGGGTGCTATAGTATAGTTATAACGAAACAGTTAATCTATAATCTGTTATTTTCTTATAAATATCTTGCCGTATTATCCCCTTGCCAAGCAACTACTAGTAGATATAGGCTTTTATTCTAGAATTACGTGCTTTCGCCTGATTGATGCCTATAATCGCCAGCATTAATATATAAATTTCCACCGGCTGTATATAGACCTACTTTTATAACAAATACCTAAAGTTTAGCCAGAAATCGAATGTTCTAAGCGTTAGTGGCGAGGTTAGTCGTCCTCTAATCTACTTCGCGACTTAGTATAATAGACTGGTAATTGGCAGGCTAGGGTGAGCTCGCCATGTACTTATTATTAAGCCTAATTTAGAGACTAGATTGTCTGGCCACTAATAGACATAACAGTTTAGCTTAAGATCTAAAGCACTCCGATAATAGGTATTAAATTGCGGCTAAAATTAAGAGCCTAACTCTAAGAATATAGTCGCGCTTAAATTAGCTTAATGTAATCGGCCGCGGGCTTCTACGAGCGAAATTATATATAGTACTTTAACCGTACCGCGTTAGGCGGAGTTTACTTCTCTCACCGACAGAACAGCGTTATAAAACGTTAGCGTACTATAAACAGAGTGTATATCTAGATACTTCTATTTGTACTTATTTATAATATCTATTGTGAAGCTTAAGTCTAGGTAACTAAGACGTGCCCTTAATTCCTGCTTCCTACGCATCGTGTTATTGCTTATTAATACTAGATTTTAGATCAGAGGCCTGTAGCGATTAGATCCTCGGATCAATAGCGTGGATGGGGAATTAAGTTTCCCTTGGAACTTTAGTGAGTCGGGCTATTGTTAAAACGCTAGCTTGGGGTGTCTAACGCTATAAAGCTACAAAACTATTTATTGTCCAGATTTCGGATATAGAGATATCGATTATACTGCAAAATTTTACTACAAATTTAAACGGCTGCCGTCTTAGAAAGGAGCCTGGCCCCGACTTCGAGTAGCACCGGAGGACTTAGTTTATCTACTCTATTCTCTTGATAGCATATTGAGCGAGATCTAAGGTAGCACGGTTTGCTAGTATAGATCGTCTAAGGTAAGAACGCCAGACATAAGAAGTTTAGCAGGTGTAATTAACCGCGAGGAAGGAGTTAATAGTTATCTACTACGGTCTTAGAAAAGTCAAGTATAAGGGCTTACTAATCTATAGAGCTAGCTGTCTACTTCTATCGTTCTGTCTTCCGCGACGGCTGTCCTAATCTATTCTAGGTTCCACGGGACGTTAAGCCTGCCAGCCTGTATTCCGTCTATTAGATGTGGAACGCCACGGGGATTATAGAAAGCAGATTAGGGCTCCAGATATATTTCAAATACAGGTACCGATAAATTAAAGTTAACAACGCAGATATATACATTATATTTCGACGTTAAAATCTTTGGGCCTAGCAAGGCGCAGCCATTTCCGCCTAGATCTAAAAGATAGACAGTACTTTTACTATCTACGCTTACCTGCGGGACTTACCAAACTATACCTAGTTAATAACTACCCGTTTTACGCCCTGCACGAAGCCCTAGATCATATTCTACTAAGCTTTGGATAAGCTTCAGCTCGTCTCTAGTCGCTAACTCTAGAGTCTTAAGGGTAACGTCTATACTTACTATAACGTCCTGCGCGCGATTAAGATTAATAATGTCAACGCCTACGGTAGGTAGACCGACACCATAGATAAGTTTTTCTTCATCTATCCTGTAGGCCTTAACAAGGTTACCGTGTCTATTCTCTATTATAAACATAACTAGTGCTGCCTCGAGCTACCCTAAGTTATTAACTCCGACTAGGCCGCTTACTTAGATAGTCAGAGTAAACATTAGAGAAATAATCTTATTCTCTCCTCAGTCGCTTAATGTCTCCGTTAGAGATACAGTGTAGTTTTACATTATTAACGCCGTATTCGGCTCCTTTATAATATACAACACTACTCTGGATAAACCCTGCATTTTAGTAGCGAGATTTAGGGATAACAGGCATCGCTATGTTCTAATTTAAGTGAATAATATAAAACCCGTGTAGTTCGTAGGCAGTCGTAACTAAGAACTATTCTATTATTATCCCCCGGCGTATTTCGCCTTGAACCCTAGCACTTAGATAAGCAACTTCAAAGCCACAATCCAGCGTTCAATAGTTCTCACTACCGTGATTATATACCCTCAGCTAACTTAATTTAGTTGTAATAGCAGACTTAAATAGTATTTCTTATAAGAATAAATATCTATGTTTACTAGACATCTTATAGCTCGTAGTACCGTCGAAAAATCTAGTTACTAATCCTTAAATGTAGGATTCTTTGTAATAATTAGATAGACTTATCAGAGATCTAATCGCCTTAATTACTGTACCCTTAACAATGAGCATATAGAAGATAACGTGCTACTATTTAGTAGTTCTCTTTATTACTGCTAACCAAATATACCAGTCGTATCCTTCGTCGTAAATTTCGTTGCCTAGATATAGCGCTAATTAGACCCATTTATATATATAAAACTATTCTCTCGATTCTTTATTTAGATATCTTTGGCTCTCCTTTTGTCGCTGTAATCGCTGCCCTGTTCTTAAAGGTTAAACTACAGAGTAAGTTAAGTGCGTTCCTAGTCCATATAAATAGAGAAAGTTAGCTAATATACTTCTAGAATAAAAAACGCCGGCATTATTATTTAGAAGTACCTTCGGTGTCGGTAATCCGCCTCGTAGGGTTAGGACTGCTTCTTAGTACCCTACGGATTGTGCGAACAGATAGTAGCTTTAGCTGCTCGTGTCCTTTGAGGCAAGCGTCAGGTTCATATATCTATATTATATAAGGATTGCTTCTTAGAGCTGCTAGAAGAGGAGCAGCTGAGACATATTAATAAACTATACAAGTCGGAGTATCGCGAACCTACCCTATAGCGCTGTTAGATATAAGAGGTGCGGCATACAATTTCAGAGTACAAGAACATTATAGATAGTAGGGAGATTAAATTTTATATCTTCCTCGCAGCCGCTATTTTACACTAACTAGATTTACCGGTAGCTCCATTCTTTAATCAAATAGCGGGAGGTGACGAGGTTCTTTCAATATAATTAATGGCTTTTAGGAGGTAGCTCCTGTAAATAACAGTTTATTTATTATTGCTAAGCGTTGTTCGTATATAGACCCGTAGGAAGCTTAATAAAGCGAGACGAACAGCGTAGAAAAATTAAATAGAATATTGTAGTTAACGTATAGAATTTTTGTCTGGATATAACTAGTGGTCTAGAGTAATCCTCTAAAGCCAGCGAGTAGGAGTGTTCTAGGGATGAAGATTACCGGGTTATTAAGGGATTTTCGAACAGAAGCGAGTACCGGGCTAAGCATAGAATACAATACGGGCAGCAGATTTATACTTCATACACCGCGCAGAGGCCGCGTAACTAACCACTATATCCTGTAGCACTGTCTAAGAGCGTAGAGACTTGCTTAAAGATAGCTATAAATTAGCAAGATAGTGAGCAGAAATTTTATTACCCAGTTCTGTAGTATAATAGGGATATTACTATTACTCCCGCCTAAAACAGTAACGGACTATCGCATTCAGCTTAATATTATAGAAGCAGAGAATATAGATTATAGAGATAAATATCAGGGAATATGCGGATAAGAGATGTAAAGTATATCTAACAACAAGAACCTGCGAAAAGAGAAAACTTTTTACTAATTAATTAGTTCAACCTCGATACTACCGCTGATAATAGGTTTAGAGTACCGTCTCCAGGTTTCATGCCTTTAAATGAAATGTTAGGCATCTCCGGAGCATAGGAGGCGAATAAGTTTAATATCAGTCGCGTAGTGCTGAGTGAGAGGAAGGCCGGGGACAGCGAGGTCTGCGATAATAAAGCTAGGAGGCCTTTTGAGCTCCGCGATGTCTTTAGAAAGAACTATCTAGGGTAATATTTACTAACGTAGTGCCGTCTATTCGCGTATTAGCTAAGGTTAATATTCGTAAGGTTAAGATATTTACTAATCTCTTTACGCTTAAACTGCTTTTTTTTACATCGTACTTCGAGTATTTTATTGCGGAGATTAAATTTAGCAAATATATAATTTCTTAGTCTAATATTAGAGGCTGCTGTTACAATCTTGTTATAGGGACATACTTGAAAAAAGTAGACTAAAAGAGAGAAAAGTTCTACAGATATTAGTATATATATTAAGTAAGAAGTAATTTACTAACGCTCGCTAAGGGACTTAGAAGATTGATAAGATACCCCGGTAGGCTACTATAGTAGCTTAGTTGTTTCTAGATCTCCCGACTCGCCTTTACTGTATAGGTTTATCTCTGACTTTTCTAGGTCAAACTTGTTGATGACATAGTCGGCAAGATACTAGCAGTCCTCTAGGGTAAAGGCTAGAAAAGCATTTGTATAGTATTCGGAAATCTTCTTTTCTTTCTAAATAGCGATAAAGCGCTAGGGATCCTTACGTAGACTTCTATCCTGTTAAGATACCTAAGCAGATAATATATCTCGATCCCGTGCTTAAATAACGTTTGCAGAATGTATAGCGTCGACCTTACTAAGAATTAGCCGGATATCTATTATAGATAGTTCGTACTTATAAGAATCCCGCCGTTTTTTTTAATGTTTTTATCTTGTCGGCAGCAGAGGCACGTTATAAAAGAATCTGTAAAGTAGGAGACGGCGGTATCGGCGGATCTTAACAACCGAAAATATTCGTAACAGTTAGAGCATAGAAAGAGCTGGGCTAAAGATAAAAGCTGTATAGAAAGCTTAATGCCAAGGCTATTATTGTCTAGAGTAATCCTAGTGATAAGTTTTATGTCCGACGTATTCCGGATTAATTATTTACTAACCGGTTTCTCTGCCTTAGTACGCTGAAGTATTATAAAAAACCGTTGCCATAAATCCGTCCAACGCTCGACCGACAACTAAATATTCTAATAATATATTAGTTAGAAGGGCCTAGAGACAGTTAAAGTTAGATATACCTTCCGAAGTATAAACTAGAGCTAGAGAACCTATTTAAAAAGCTGAATTGTTTAGGATAGATTGTAATAAATTTTTAGGGGCTTGCTCTATATATACTGTCGTGTGCCAGTCCTAGGTAGTAGGAGAACACCCCCACCTAGCCTTATCTCTTGTAATTAGCTTAGTATGAGACAGCCTAATATAGGTACTAACCAGGGGCCTACACCACAAACTCAGAAGAAATATTCGGATCTTTCGCTATAAGCGACTGCATAGATAGTACGGTCCACTTGCTTAAACTATATTATTTCCTCCTCTGTATCTGGATTTTAGACCTAAATTACTATTGCTAACCACGGTCTCTAAATAAAAAAGAAAGATAGTTCTTTCTCTATAATAACTCCAAGATATTAGCTTTTTTAATTACTCCTTAACGAAGGGAGGTTAGGCATTAAGACCTCGGATAATTCAAAGAGTGCCGGCACCATTTTTATATAAAGCAGGGGATTGATACTATTAGAAGCAGCTAAGAAGGACTATTAGAATTGTAAGAGATTGTTAGACTACTTATTAGGTTAGATTGTCACCCTTCGTGTCGGTCTATATAATACATTAGACGGCTTCCTCTAACTAGATTATTACTTTCTAGTCTCGCCGACTGATCTTATTCTAATACATTGCAACGGCCTCTCACTTCTATCTTCGACAGTCTCCCTCTTGCGCTGCTATTTATTACTATAGCTTTGTGCTGGTCTTACACGCGAACTCCGGACGCTCTATGGAAGATTCCGTAAGGCGGTTTAACCGAGTATTGGTCTCTAAGATATCCGCCGTGGCAGATTTTATTTAGAAAAAAAAAAGGCTAATCGGAGCTAATATTCTTTCTATATCTATAGTTTCTTAAGATTATATTATTAAAATTCTCTAGTATTTTAAAATACTAAGTATAGTTTGTTTTTTAAATATAACTAGTATATATAGCCTTCTACTACTACTAGTCCTCTCTCTTAATATAATAGAAATCTGGATAGATTTTAATGATTATGTACTTTTCCCCTCTCCGACAGACTCTAAAGCTTACAAGTACAAGTGTCCTAGGGATAAAGACTATTATAGCCCAGCTCCGTAGCATAATAATAGTATTACTATTACTCCCGCCTAAATAGTGACAGATTATCGTGTTCAGCTTAATGATATAGAAGCAGAGAATAAAGATTGCAGAAATAAATATAAAGGAATATAAGAAAAACAGATATAAAGCAGGATTAACAACAAGCACCTACGTAGAAAGAAAAATTCCAGCAGAGGATTAGTTTAACCTCGATACTATCGTATATAGTAGACTTATAGAACGGAAGTAATAATTTCTTATTTAAGGGCTTCCCTATAGAACAGCATTATGCAGTAGATGTAGGCCTAATCTTATCTGTCCACTAAGTTTTTCTATACTATCCTGTCTCTGTAACTATGCAATTCTTCTAGACGTGCTAGCCCACTAGTATCTTAGCTAGTTAATAGTTAATATAAAGATATAGGGGCGAGCTCCTCCGTAGAGTTACAGTTATTCTCTAGCGACAAGCAGATAAGTTTTCCTACTGTTTTCGTATCACCCAGATTTCCTGCATAAGTATTTTCCCTGCGTCTAAGTATATTTAGATCTTACATTACTGAGCAGCGATCTCTCGTTGCTAATTCGAGATCGTCTGCTGTTAGTCCGAGATCTTCTTTTTTAGGGCCGTGATCGTCTGCTGCTGGGCTGCGATCTTCTTTTTTAAAGCTGTAATCGTCTGCTGCTGGGCTGCGATCTTCTGCTTAGTCTCTTTCGCGATTCGCTTCTTATTACAGTGCTGTAGCGACGCGTTATTAGTCTTGCGCTTCTTAGCCTGTCTAGACGACCCTAACTCCAAGTCTAAAGGCCCCGGGATTATCCTTAGTAGGGACAGGTTCTTGAGTAGTGCGGTTACCCCTGTACATAGCGTCTTTTCTCTCGAGATTCTCCTACTCGCAATCCTAAGGGATACGTGGGCTGGGCCCGTTCTAGTATATAGTAGATGCGGCTTTTTAGTGTTAGAGCTAGCTGGAGAGAACCGGTTAAAGCTACTACCTATTGCGACCCAGATCGAAGAGAGAATATTTTAAAAGTACGGGTTCGGTCTAGAATTTAGCGTAGATTAAAAGCTAACTAGCTCGGACGGTAGAATTCCCGAAATTAGCTTTAACACTTTAGATGTTATATATATTCGACTTAGCGATAACCTAGGCTGTAGTATCTTAGTTAGAGATAGCTCTGTTGTAGGTAGTAAAAGTAGTCGGCACGAAGAGAAGGGCGGAAATAGTAGATGTCTGGTTTCTAGCGAAGGTAGGTCTTAGGAAGAAAGAGTATGTATCGGCGTTGTCTTATAGTCGGCGATGTTGTTAGACGCTATAGGTGCTAGCGTCGAAGTTTAACGAAATAAAGATAGGATAAACTTAGATAGAGTTAGGACGAAGCCGCTTTATACCCCGGATTTCTTTGTTAAATGCTTTGCTTAGAGGCGAGTACAGCGCTCCGGACGCACAATATTAGCTAGCGAGACTAAAAATAGACAGGTATGGCTAATATAAGAAATGCCTGCAGCGTAGGCTGGATAGGAAAAATCAACTTAGAGAGAGAGAAAGAAAAAAATTATTTATATATGTCTATAAAGATAAGATCTCTTCTAAGGGGTTCTGTCTATATATACCGTTGCGTAGCAGTTATAGTTACTAGAAGAAAGCCCTTATCCAGCCTAGTCTCTTATTATCGGCTTAGAAAGAGGCAGCCTGATGTAGGCACTAACCAAGAGTCTACGCCACAAACAAACCTAAAAGAGAAGTTCGGATCTTTCGCTATGGGTAATAGAATAGATAATTTACTTAAACCGTATTATTCCCTCCTTCTGTATTTGGTAGGAGTCTACTACCTATATAGCCCCTTCCACGGTATCTCTAAAGGTCGGAGTCTTGAACACTTCTGCTGAGTTTATAGATTTAGTGCTTTGTTACCCTCTTGGCGGCTTATTTTAAATATAGTAAATGCATCTCTATACCCCGAAGATAATCGATATAACAGATATCTTCTGCTTAAAGGCCCCTTTGTAAATAAGCTAGAAGGATTTACGGCAGATTTTCTAAAATAGTTAGCGGAGTATTAGTCTCTAAGATATCCGCCGTGGCCGGTTTCAGATAGAAGAAAGTAGAAGAGTTAACTAAAATTACTATTCTTCCTACATCTATATTTTCTTAAAATAGTATTGTTCGAAGTATCTAGTATTGTACAATGTAGATTATAGTTCGTTCTTAGAATATAACTAGTATATATAGCTTTCTGCTGTCACTAATGCTCTTAATATAATAGAAACTTAGGCGGACTTTCAGTATTACACACTATCTTTCCCTTTCCGACAGACCTAGGAAAAGAACCCTACGGATAAATGTTTTAGGAAGACAGTTTCGGCATCTTCTCAGACGTAACACGGCTGTGGATGTCAGTAATCGTTTTAATATCCTCGACGGTGATATACACTTTAAGCTAGCCGTCTACTTTTATTTGCAGGGCTTAACGTGCGCCGGCATGTAAAACAGTAACTTATTGCTTATCCATACCTAGGTTTCTAATTAGTAAATCTATGCTGTAGTCTGCCACTCCTTACTACTAGATTATTAAAGCTAATTCCGGGGGCTCTAGTTAGCTTATATTAAGTGTGCTTATGTTAATTGTGCTCATATTAAGTAGTATATAGCAGACCTAATTTATAACGTTAGTAAAGCCGTATCTTATTATCTCTGAGAGGTATTCGCGGGAAAGATCGAGTAAGCGCCTATTCTTTTTAAAGGCCCTATCTACCTTATTATAGAATATATAGAGGTAAGTTCCGCTATAAAGGTTCTAAAAATAAATATTGTAGTCTTATATCTCCAGCATGCCGTCCGGTAAACACTAGCTAGTACTAAATTAGCGAACGCGTTGTGTGGTGTGCGGGAATATACCTGTAAGCCCAACGAAGAATACTTATTAGCAGCTAGCGGTCGCCCCATAACGCACTAACATAGACAAAATCAATTTCTCTAAAAAAAGAATTCTAAGCGTGCACTCTTAGGTCGTTAAAAAGAAACTCGTAGTTAAATAGGACCCTTCTTCTGTCAGTCTCGCTTTAGTAAAAAGAATAAGATAGTCTATACTACTCGTCTTATATATATACTATATCGATTCCACAAACTTTCGCGATTAGTTAGCGTATTAGTGTAAGGAGAGTAGATGACTTACTTTAAACGCCGGGTGGTAATTAGCTATTGTCTTAGTTAGCATGTATATGAAAATCGGTCTATTTAACATATACTAAATTCTATTGCCTACTATCCAGTACTAGTCCTTATATTAAAGACGTTCTGAGCAGCACTAGCAGACACTAGATATAGCTTTCTATTAAATAAGTTACAGTATGCACGAAGTTAGTAGACAATAAAACAGTTAGCAGTAAAGTATTATATATGTAATCTAACTTACATTATTATACTCGTTCTTCTTATATGTAGGTTAGTCAGCATAGAATCGGCGGTGATAATAGAACATATATGTTGTCTACAAAGAAAGAATAGCGTTTATAGTAGCGGAAGAGATAGTAGCGGTCATAGTCTAAGACTTTCTTTCGAGAGGAGCGATTAAGCACGGCAGAATAGCTAAGAAGAATAAGAAAATAGATATGAAAATAGGCGATTAGACATACCTATTATCTTTATCATTATTAACCTCTACGCCGGAGTTGTAGGCAGTCTAAGAACCTGCTACTATCGTAGGCGGATTATAAATCCCTTCTCTGTTTGATAGAGACGTGATGTGGCCTATAGGCTAGAAGGACAAGGAATCGAAAGGGTATCTCTAGACTACTACAGGTTAGGAGTTCTGTATCTAATTTATGCTCTAAAGCCTCGCACAAGCACCCTCTCTAGATAGGGTAGCTAAAATGGGCGTGGAGGAGACGGCCCAATCAAGTAGGTAGGAACCGACTACTAGATTATAGTAATCGCAGAGATATTCAGCGAATAGTAGGTGTAGAGTAGACGGCCCAATTAAGTAGGCAGGGAATCGACTACCAGATTATGGTAATCGCAGGGATGTACAGCGAATAGTAAACATCAAGCTCTTTAGGCGGGATATAGAGAAACAAGAAGAGGAAAACAGAATAATTATATGTTTTCGGGCTGGATTTCCTTGCTAAAAGCGTGTACTACTCTTGCTAGATCCTAGAGGGTTTGCACCACTTAAAGATAATCGAAATCTCCCTTAATAGATAGCACTTAATTTAAGGGCGTCTACGACACGAAAGAGGTATCGAACTTTTAGAAAAAAAAAAAAAAAGAAGAGAGTAGGTGCGATCTATAGAATATTTGCGTGTAATTAACTTTACGGCTACTAAATACCAGAATTATATATGTAGTATGAAAGATAAATCCGAGCCATGCTCGAGTAATATACTTGTTTTAAAGGCATCTATGGCAATATAAGCGAGGACCCGAACTCCTAGAACGCATAAAAAGCGTGCCTTACCATATAATCATAGCCCTTTCTAGGACCCACTGAGTCCCTTGGAGGCTTTAACACGTCAGTGGGTATCTTCAAAAATTCTGGTTAACATACGATACTCTAGCATATTCTTTTCTGTTTTGCGGTGCAGCTCTGCGTATGCGTAACGCAGCCTTTCGGATTCGCGATCCTGCTCTTCAAGCTGTCGAGCATTTCTGACTTTGACAGCGTCGGACTCAAGCATCTGCGAGCATATTAGTCGTAATTAGGTTGAGGGTATGTGGGCACGCTCACGAATGTTCCATATTGGCGAAATTTTTTGCAACAGAAGCACAGCGTCGGTTTTATCCGTATGGGCCTAACATGACGGCCCCAGACTTTTTGGATTGCTTGGACTTCTCGCCTCTGAGCAACTTCGGAGCATTGTCTGCAGAGAAACAAAAAGCTGGGGGCAGTGGGCATTCTACTGCCGGCCAAGGGTACATTGGACGGTGTAGCCATAGACATTAAAGCAGGATCGTAATAGACATAACTACTAAACGTTGTCAGAGATAGTTATAAAAGTCGATTTCCAAGAAGGATGCTACGTATTATATCTTATAGCCAGCAGTATTGAAGAAAGCAAACGCGAAAAGCGTAGGGGTAATAACACGACTACGGACTATCTATACGACATTATTTACTGTCCGCGCGTCGGTGAAGGCGATCAGTTAAATAGGTAAAGAATACTAAGAGACAGGTCTAGCTGCTGCTTAGTCTAGACCGCTAGTGTAGATATTAGTATATCTTAGAATACCGGCCAGGCTCTAGTAAGCTATCTCTTGGAATTAGATTGAGACTGTGCGGTAGCATAGCTCCCACATTGCTATAAAAAAAGTAATAATTATACAGATATAGCGTTCGCGCGTGCAGATAGAATAGCTATTAGTTTTTCTCTACGTAAGGCTGCTAATTGGGCATTTAATGCGTATATAACGGTGGTTAGCTCCCTTCGCCTTCTACGACTAAATTATAGTATTTACTGTATGCTTACCAGGGGTTACAGCCCTAAACTATCCGGGGCCTAAGTAGGCGAGTTCGAAGCTCTACATGCTGCACATTAAATCCCGTAGTTTACCTAAGGGTTTTCACGGAGTTATACGGTATAATGCTTACTAAGATTCGTCTATCTATATTTACTGCTGTTACGTCGTTCAGTTTCTCTTCTTCCTCTGGAAGACGATAAACATTATAGGAAACTCACTAATATAAGTAATGAGATGCTTCTATCCACCGTTGCCTTCTTGATCCTAGCTAATGCTATGCTTCTCCCTAGGTTATCTTACGGCGGGAACAACCGCAAATCTTAACCAGATACCGTTTCCACCGACATAACGCGACCATATGCCCTAACCGCTGATAATTTAATGTCTTCGAACCCAGCTGGGGAACTGGAAGGATTAGGGAGGACTAAAGAGAATTCTCGGGATACAATCTGCCTGAATAGGATCCTGAAGCAATTTAAAAAGCGTCTAGTTGAGGTTTTGTGGCTATGTTATGTCAACAAAACCACCAATGCAGCAAATCTTATGCTACAATTTCTCGGCTAGATTAGTGAGAATGCTCTCTACTCTAGTATATCCCAATCTACGTTCTTAAATGCTAGGTTCGGCTGGGTGGCTAACAACGGTTTATGCCCTTTCTACTAGGCCTTTTGGAAGACGATACCGAAGTTTACCCTAAGCAGCTTAGTCTATAGAATAGGTTTAATCTCGCCTGTCTAGCAATTTTATAGAAGTAGAAGGATCTAATCTAGTATTTAATGACGGCTAATACTCCGCTTTCTAACATATGCCTAAGTCTTTCAGAAATAGACGTATTTAGTTACGAGCTAATTGCTATTTACGATACGCTAGAAGAGCATGGCCTAGTAAACTATGAGCTCGGGGTATAGGAAGAAGAGATACTCTCCGGTAAGGCCCTCCCTTATATAATGTCCTGCTCGCATCGCTAACTTATTACAGTTCTGTGTTAATGTTGTTCCCTAATTTAGCAGCTTTCTTGTTAGGCGCTGAGGTTTTTAGAAGAGCCGATGAATGGGTGAACAGCCGGAGCGTGGTCGTCTCTAAACAAGCATGTGACCTGGCGGGGTTGATTGTCGGCTTAAAGCAACCGCCAAAATTATCTATTATGCGAGAACCACGTCCTAAGATATCCTAGCACGTATTAACATTTCGACTAGTAAATAACGCGATGGCCGCGCGCTAAGTTATTCTAATACTTTAGGAATATTTCGAGACAGAAGCATTTTAAGGCTTACCGAAAGACGCGCCGTACGTTAAGAGCCTGCTAAACCCTAATGCGATGGACTATCTAAATCCTTTACTCTTATTAGTCTATAGTAATATAAGTACTGGCTCTTCCCTTAGCTTCGCTCTTAAGTTAGTCTTCTAATATTATCTTAGCCGGCGCAGGTTATACTTTCAAGGATCATAGGAAAGGTAACTCTGGAGGCTAATAATCTATCTCTTTATTTTCCGGTCTTGATCTACGAACCTTTACTACTCGGTAAAAAACGTTTAAAGCTAGGACGCAGCATGTTTACGGATAAAGAAGTTCGTGTAACTAGAAAATTAGTTCTAATAACAGTTGTTCCTACTTACGTTAAGGTAATATTTAATCCCTTAGCGACTACCTAGATCGCGAGACCGAAGGCTAGTTCCTTATAACCTACCCGCTATCCTCGGTATTACCTTAATGGATGTCTGTAAGGACAAGCAGGTCTTATAGTAGCAGATAATCTGTACTTAGATCCGATATATATCTACGAGCAGATAAATCAATCCTCGGATCTTAAATCTCTTCGAGAAGAGGTGGGAGGGACGGGAAAGGTAATGAATAAGTTAGGTAGACAAGTGCGCTTTAGACTAGATCGCTCTCTGTATAGAACGCGTGATTGTTAGTCCTATATAGTCTCTTCTATAGACGCGGGTGAATTCATACCTATAAAATTCCCGACTAAAAGTAGGTGGGTCGCGTATAGTTAACCTGTGCGATAACCCGAGGTATTAGAAAGGGGCGCTATCTCCATGCGAGCTTCTAGATAGTTATTAATATTTTGTTATAGACTCTGATGTTCCGCCTTTTACTTTTTCTAGGGTCTCTTTTGCTCCGGCGGAGGAAGGCGCACGATACCATCCGGTCTTCTTAGAGGGATTAGAAACGTATAGTTAAAGCATAGTAGCGCTTCTAGGATCTTCCTAACTGTGTCAGGACGTATACGCAAGGTTAACTTCATCAGGCTCTGATATTTTAGAGGATGTAGCTTGGCCACATAGCGTAGGATATGCTTAGAATTAGAGTCGCAGATTAGGCACTTTCCATCAAACCATCGAGCCTTCTCCTTTCGGTGTTTATCCTCTTCCGTCGCCTTGATGTGGTTATAAAGGAGGTCTGAACGGCCAAATAAATGGAGACATATAGGACACAGATAGCCAAGGGCTGAGGCTTCCAGTACGGTGCGGTAGAGCATAAGCTGGTCGGTCGTGTCTTTTTCAGGGGTCCGTTGGCTTCGGGGGTGCAGTCCCTCCAAATTTCGCGGTTTTCCATTCGTGTGCTCGTCAGCGTTCGAGACAGGGAACTGTCCGCTTTGAGGACGCGGTCTCTTCATACTTTACGTCATCATATCGATTATAAGTTTTAATCTGATCTGACAGTAAGTAGGGTATAACCGGAGAGAGTAGACGCCTCTAATATACACCTGGCGCAGGGTCTTAGGGCTTAAATAAGCAAATACCAAATTACGGTAGTTAAATATTAAAGAGGGTAAAAACCGCCCTTCTTAAGAGGGACAAACTAATTCTCCGGTAATAGCGCTAGAGGTACGTGCCCACTTCCTTTCCCTATATTAGATAACAAAGACTGGTCGCTAATCTCCGAGGGCGTTGTGTAATGTCTTAGACGTAGTGTTATAACTCTCTCTTCCCGTTCTCTAACTCCCCCCACGTCACCTATATTAGCAGCGGATTAAGCAATATTATACTTCTAGAAGTTTGTATGTAGCATACATACCGATCCACAATCTTCACTAAGTAATATCCGACGGAGAATAGATGGATAGCTCCTCTGTATAACTACTTACATATATCTTAAATGCACTTTACCCGCTAAATATAGTTTACATTCCTATCTAACTCGAGAATATGCCGTACATCCGTACTTATATTTCTATGTCCGAGATCTTTATCCGTAGAAGTAGTATCCCTACTAACAGACACTCTACTCTTGTACCTAGGGGCTAATATACACAATAGTTCCACGCTGAGAAAGGTCGATAACATCACCGTCGCCTTCGTTCGCGGCCCTTTCCGATGCCGCAGCCTCTGCATTCCTCACTTAGACGGCTCTTGGGTATTTAGTTTGCCCAGGGATCTTGATTTGTAGCCCATCACAGACGTGCCGTTCGATATGGTCAACGGCCTTCTCACAGTTGCCCAATTTCCACATCCTGCGACATGCAGGGCACCAGACCATTCCATCTTCAACAGAATAGTCGCACTCTCCAATGGATGATTCTGCCTCCTTTTCCGCCTCGGAATATTCGACGTTATGCTTTAGGTAGAGATGATTCGCGTAGTCACGCGACTTGTTGGAGGAAGGCCGGATGAGTTCACCGCAGTCGTTGTGGAGACAGATAAGTCCTTTTTCGAACGAATATCCTTCCACGTGCTTGCGCCAATCGTCGATAGAAGTAAAATCCTTCGCATATTCTTTAGCAGTGCACGCGTATCTCTGCTCAAGGGGGTAGGTGATTTCGGTCATGGTTAGGAGAAAGGTTGACAACGACGAGAAATCTTAAGGCCTAAGAATATTGGTCGTGGTAGCTCCTTAGGACGCTTGTGCGGCTTTATAGCGAAGATAATACTTACTTTTTATATATTTCGTAAACTATTACTGCACCTTCTAGACATCTCTATCGCCCTCTCAAATAACGTAGAACGAATACAAATTAATCCCTAGCCTTAGATTTTATTGACCCCTACGTGCTAGGGCACTCTTCCATGCATATAATAATTCGGTTACAGACTAGATCTCCTCTTTTAAGATCGAGGTTATTGTTCCGCTACTACCTGGATATCCTAGGTATCCAGGCTAAGAGGGATACTAATTAAAAAATGGCCTAATGCTTAAAGCCTACTTTCTAGGCCTATCAGCTAAGTTAAATATACAGAAAAATTTCGCTAAGAACTACATCTTTCTGTCTCCTTGAAGAGCTACTATACCTCTAAATATACTATGCTAGGCACTAAACTCTTCTCTTTAGAATATAAGTTTCTACTTCTAAATTAGAAGTGGGATTTAATGCGGAGGCTACGGTAGCTAAGAAAATTAGACAGTTTCTTTGTAGAAGATTTATAATTCGATCAAGCGCGGTATTAACTAAATACACCTAGATACCTATTCTTTTTACACGCAGTAACAAATGTCTAGATCTTATTAAGATCCCAATATTCTGTAGATTTTAAACCAAGCCTTCTTACGAGAATAGTCACTAGCTTAGGTTAAATCGCTAAAGGGCCTCCTTACTATTACTGCACTCGATTAACTCGTAATATTCTAGCGTACGAGTTACTATTTAGCCGTTTTTAATAACAGTAGCTCGGTATGTAGCTAAAAATAGCTTTAAATTAAGTAAGCCCCCGTATTTAGCTTAGATAACAGTTACCATATATCCTTTAGTATATATCTTTAAAAGTCAGCTATAAGTTCCTTATTTTATTTTATAAAGAAGTCTCCGTCTTACCTAATTACTAGCAAGGCTAGGGCCGCTTCCCTAGATTTTGATAAGTAGATATAGCTGCTGCAGAGTACGGGAGCCCGGAACTAAATTACTATATTAGCTTTCGTTAGACTCGTATTGCTGGGATTATACTATGAGGCGTATAAGCATATTTTATCTGCGCCTTAAAACGTCCCGTGCAAGATATAAAAAGTTCAAGAAAAAATATCTTAAATTCTAGTCTAGTTAAAGCAAGTCTGTATACATAATGCCTGAGAGAGGAGTTAAGGCTACAGAGCAGTTTATTAAATTTATAGCTATTTTATATAGACAGCCAGTAACTCTAGCTCTCTAAAATAATTGTAATGTTTCAAAGCTGCTGTTTAGAGCGATCATCGTAGATTACAGTGTAGTATAACATAAACCGAGTTTTAATAATCTCCGAGGTTTTTGCTGAATTATTCTTCTAGATATATTAGGGAAAAAGAGTAGGCGCTTCCCTTATTCTATTATAAGAAACAAGAGTCTACTGTAGTAGTAGAGTAGTGCGGTATAAAATACAACGTGCTTAGAGAAAAGTAAAAAACCAATAATGTCCAGACCCAGTTAAGCCTAATTAGAATACTAAAGCTATTGTTAGTTCTATAAATAGGTCTCCGATGCGGTTTATATGTATAATTACGCGTGTTAGAGGTCTGTACTTACCGTGCACAGTAAGCATAGACCTACCTAAAATACCCTTATGTCCTAATTAGGCGGAAGTTTTTAGATCCGCTAGTAATGTAGCGCCTGCCGAGACTAACAATATTATTAACGTAAAACTTAAGATATCTGCTCTGAATTAAAGATACTACCTTTATATTTAAATATAGGATAACCTCGGGCACGTAAGGAGATAAACAGATTGCTTCTTAAAGAATTCTCTAATACGCTCATTATATTTATCCCAATAGAGACCGCGTATAGGATAATACTCCGAACATTAGCGTTGAAATCATTAAGTATTACGCTAAATCCGTATGGCTTATCTATTTCTTTAGTAAGGATATTCATTTACCCTGTTCTAAGGAAACCCCCGAGTTTAGTTCGCACAGAAACTTAGAACCACGTTAACACGGTTATAGATCAAGTCCTTAGTCCCCTAGAACTTTTAAGTGCTGATACCACATGCAGCAGGCTACTGTGAGGATTCTAGCACCCGTGCCTTAGTATAACTATATTATACTCTTCATACAACAGCAGCTAGCCTCGTAAAAAAAAGAATAGGCCTTAGTCCTAACTAGCTCTCTTGCGTATATATTAGATCTTTACTAGACGTCTCGCCTCGGTATCATCATCGATAATCTAAGCAGAGTTTTAGCGATTATTTACGCGGTTCGGATACGCTAACTTATAATATAAAGATTTATACTCTTAGTGTCCTTACTAACTGTGCCCCGGCTTTATTCAGTGTCCGATTCTACAGAGGTTATTAAGCCGTAATAGCACTAAGATAAAGGTAGCTTACTATTAGCTAGATAGTAAACTGTATCTAAAGAAGGATAATATGCCTTTTTATATACCCCCTCTGAAAACGGAGGAAGGCCGGATAGTGTACCTAGCTATAGGTGATGACGCGGTATTTTAGCTGTCTTTTAGAGAAAGGATAGGAAAAGAATAGGAAAGAGATAGGCAAGGGATAGGAAAATAAGAACTATTCTATCGGCGCTAGGCGCCTATATATAGCTTAGAGGCTCGTCTAGCCGCCTAGACTATTGACGAGTATATAGGTATTATATTATCACCCCCGCATCTAAAGCCGCCGTCGGAGGCTAATTATCGACACCCCCTCTTTATATCTTAGGCGTTAAAATCTTCTACTCTTCTTTGTTCTTTCTAACCCTTAATCTTGCTTTCGCGCCTGCAGTCGCTTCTAGCGTCATATCTAGGCCTTTAAACATTTCTAAATTTATCAAAACAGAATAGTACACAAGGAACGAAAGCCGAATATTTTTACTTACGCGAAATTTAATTTGGCAGCCCTTTTATCCCTAGCCTACAATATTCGCGGGAAAAAGTACTCTTATAACGATACTTAAAGTCCTAGTAGCGGTAGCCTAAATTAGGTTATATTTATTATTTTTAAGGATAGGGTTGAGTGGGTTTTTAGATCGCCGCGGAGATTATTCGGGCTTTAAATAGCTACTGCTAGTGAAGTGCTCTTAAGTAAGGTAGCCACGCTGAAGTGCATTAGAGAGATAAGTCGGATTCCTATGCCGGAAGTATTCTTTTTTTCGTACGTTTTATCCTATCTACTCAGTCTTAATATTTCGCTGACTTCAGAAGTGCGACCGACTGGAATAATATCGGGGTTCTATATATTTTAATGAGCAAAGCTTCGGGGGTGCCTCTAAGCATATATCGATAGGAAGAAAACATTCCTAACCAGCTAGACATGCGTGACAGGCCACGGGCAACTCTGTCAACTTCTCAGAAGAGGTAAATCTTAAGATAATTAGAGTGTATATATGCAGCACTATCCAATATATAGTTTTGTAAGATTAGTTCACTGTTAATAGACGACAGTAGCTCTTACACTCCGCGAAAGTGCTTATTTCCTAGCTTATTATGACAGGACCGGGATAAATTTGATAATACGGAAATCGCCCGTGGATCTTTCTCGGAGTTAAACGCATTCTACATAGCTTACATAGATGTATTTCTTACACACTCAGCAGAACTTTTAATAGAGCATCATCTCTTCTATACACCGGTGCCTATCGTTCAGGAGTATAATAGTTTTAAAGAATACCGGCTCGCTACTAATTAGTAGAATAATTACACCACTGTAGGATCCAAAATTAAGAGTAGAAAGAACCGACTTGATTATACATTAGTCGGTATCTTACTTTAGAATACCGTGGCTTTCTTGTCTAAGAAAGATAGACATATTAGTTATAACGGCTTCTTATTATATTACCCTGATATAAGCACGCAGAACATCTTCGTGGATAACAACCTAAATATAATGTATATTATTAACTAGGCTTTTACGTCGTTGGTATCTTCTATAATACTCCTTACCTGCCCCGAACTTTCTTATTCTCGCGATAGTGTACATCCGTCTCTTCTAGAAGCTTTCGTTAATGGATTCGAAGCTGAAGAGGGGTTCAGTAGTTAGGCCACGTTCGACTTCTTATACAATAATTTCTTCTGGGCATTTTTTTGTTTAGTCAACCTTGATTCTCTGCAGGACTTCCACTATTTTACTTAGGTTATCTATTTAGTTATTAGACAGGAAGTATTCCCTTATATTTTCTGTATAAAGGAGAGAAATAAGTTTCTTAAAGCAGCAGAGCAAGTTTCGAATAATAAAAAGGGCCGCGAGAGATTAAAACAGAATAAGAAGCAGTACTTCTTATATATTAGTCCTTAGCGGCATACGCTTTCACGCTATCTAACTATAATCCAGCAGCAGAATAATTAATTCGTCGCGAATAAGAGGCTATAGAGATAAATTACTCTTTATCTAAATAAGCGAGATTTGTATATATTTCCTTAACAAAGGCATTTACTACACTTATTATAACCGTTTATTACTACTTAAACCGGTATGCTTTGACGTATAAGGTATAGTTACTATAGCAGAACTACGTAGGTTATTAACACTGTTATAAATCTAGCGGGCTAAATAGGCTAAAGACCTTATTAATATAGGCGTATAGAAATTGTCTTGTTAAACTCACCAATCGACGTGACGGCAGTAGGGTTATTTATAGAAATAGTACATTATTAGCCGTGGCTAATAATCTCATTACGGCTAGAGGTCTCGGTCTCAGACCAAAATAAAACACTCCTAAAATAGTTCGACGGTGACCAGAATCCAACCACATATAAAATATCCCTTCAAGAGATACAGAAATTACAACAGCGTTTAGAAGAAGAATAACGACTACGAGAACAAAAACAACGGTTACGGGAAGAGGAACAGCGACTTAGAGAGCAAGCTGAGGACCGACTAAGATTTCAGACGCAATAAACAATACTTCCGAAATTTCTCGACGCCTGCTATTCGCATTTATTTCTTGGGCTATCTATCCAGAAAAACAAAGACTTATTAACTAAGAATAACCCGGTAAACGCTGACCGTAAGCTCTAACTAAATAAGATTCGCGAGTAGACCACCTTCCTAGCCGAGATAGCTTCGATATAGGCGGACTTGATAGATATAGAGTTTGCGATAGAGCGTTATTTCATACCTCTATTAGTATTAATAGAATATAGCAAAGAGGTTCGGGAAAGGATAGTAAGCTCTAAGCTAGACTTAGGCTACTTCTAAAGATAAGCTGTAGAGTCCTGTATCGCTACCGTTGTAAGACAGTTCTATATAAATCTCTAACTCCGTAAAGTCTTCTGTTTGAATAGCGACATCACGTTTGAGAACCATGCTAATACCCTAACAGACAAATTAAATATAGTTACGGAGATAAGCTCTCTAAGCCTGTCGCAGAGGTAACTACGTCGCTCTGTCCGCTTAGCCGCAAAATCTAGCAAGATTAGCCCCTCTGCACAGCCGCTAGGGAGAGGTTAAACTGCTACACGGTAACGCACTACTTAGCCCTAAGCAGATTAGTTTTGTATTTATAATAAGGGGCCGGAGGGAAAAGCTCCGGCCTTTATTATTAAATATAAGGCGCTGTACAAGGTATCCCTAGCTTATATTAGAGCTGGGCTCTAAGATATAGATCTTGATAAGGTCCTTTATTTATAAGAAGGAGAATCGCCGGAGGATATCTGTCGTCGTACTGTGGGGGTATTTATTACCTAAGCGTATTCTTATATAGTCCCTGCTAGGGTAGAGTCCGGCTTGGTATACACTGGCCAGGCGTATATATACCTTCGCATCCCTAAAAATAATTCTTCTACTATATTCTACTACCTGTCCGTGCCGGAAGAGGATGTCGGATAAACTACAGGGTAGACAGGAAATCTACAAAGTAATAACAGACTGTATTTAACCGCGATAGGCTAGTTGCTAGCTTTTACTCTCCGCGCCCTGCGAATACCGGTATAAGATATCGCCTAGACAAAGTAGGCCGCAAGCAAACTACAGACCTAGAAAATAGTATACGATGATTTGCTAGAGGAAATTAAGGAGAAAGATATCCCTTCTTCTAACTTTAAACTAGCTACCTAAAGTCGGCTGGAATATTACCGTGCATCCCCGGTTAAGACTAGATCTAAATCTACAGTTGTCGCGTCCTATAACTCTCCGCGAGACTCTAGATCGTTAAACCATAATAATATAGGCGATGGTTTCGATTCTAACATACTAAGTCGACGATAACTCCGAGAATCTCGCCTTTCTTACCCGTCAGCTTTCTCATTATTAATAACGATAGAGAAGCTATAAAGTTTAAGCTCTAAAGGTAAGTCGCGGCAGTATTGTACGCAGAAGTACTTTCTTAGCCTAATTAGAGGAGGGGAATTAGATTAGAAATACCCGAACGTATCCGCTCACAGGGTTAATTAACATTAACTAAACCGGATAACCCTTATTTAACGGCTTAGCCGGCAGCTTTCCAGTAAGGTTCTACAATCTAATTAAAAGCTAAAGTATAAATCGCTGTACATGTACGGTCGTCGTAGAGCACTCTTTAAGATTACTCTCTTATTTCACGGTTATACTTTTATCGGTAAAGACGCACCGATAGAATTTAGAGACCGTATAAAGAACGAGGAGATTATTTATTTATATTTTAGCCCTCTCTAAGGAACGTTTGTGCTGGTTTTATTTAGCAGCCTACGTCTTCGGCGTCTGTTTTCTTACGATAGTATTGTTAAGATAGCCTATTTTTTGTGTATAAGTTTCGCCGGGAGGACCCTTGCTTAATAGCATGCGCTTAATCGCCGTAAGATAATTTAAAGAGCGGAGATATTACTGCAAGCGATTTATAATCTAGGTATGCTCTATAGTAATCCTATACCTGGGAATATAATTTAGAACGAGTAAGACGGCTGCGTAATATTTATTAATTTTAAGCGCTCGACGTTGCAGGATCAACGTCGATTACCACTAGGGATTATTTTATCTAATTAAAAACGTAAACGGGTTGTCACGCATCTAGAATTAAGTCCAAATAAGTATCTTAATTGTTTTAAAAAAGAGAAGCGACGCATAATTAATAGGTTATAAAGTTACACTTCGCAGGCCCTATCAGCTAGGGCTAAGGTAAGATTAAGGAAGTACTAGTGATAAGGGTAGTAGTATCCGTTTCTTAGTTAAGTCGGACCGTAGAATTACGTCGCTCTTTAAATAGTTCCACTAACGTCGCTAACAACTGTTCGCAATAATATATAAGATACAGTCTTATAAAAATATATACTAAAGTATAAGTATTTTTTAATCCTATAAGGCCGGTAGAACAATACTCCATTTAATAATTAAGTAATATAAACGCAAAGGCAGCGCGCACGTCTAATGTATAGGCTCTCGGAATATTCTAGTAAAGAATCGGATAAATAGATTCCGGTTCCGGTCTAGTTCGGGCATTAGATTAAGATTATAGATAAACCTTGCCCCGCTACACCCCTCTCTAAGAATCGATTCAAACAGCTTATCGTCTATTTCAAATTATTTTATACCTTTATACTTTTATTTCTTTATGCGTCTTTGTGATTCCTAGCACGTCTGTTTTTTTCTGCCTTTTCCTCGAAGACAACAAGAATATAATATAAAATAGCGGATAGCCTTAGTTACGAAGTCATTTGAAAAGCTGTCCTAAGAATATTGGTTTAAAAGGCTACGGAAGCATTGCTTAGACAACTAAAATATCGACGAGAGAAATATAACGCATTCGAAATATCTTCTATCTGCCTCGAAGTGAAGGATGAATTTATTAATATAGGTTGGAATATCTCCAAAGCTAGACTGTTACTAATCGAATATAGAAAACAAACAAGACGGCCCTAAAAAGGCTAATACATCTAAAACCGATACTATCTAAACTAGACTATATATTCGTAGGCATCTTTCGCGAGATCGAACCCGATCTAACGCGACTAAAAACAGCGGAGAAAAAGGAAATATATGCTACTATCGCTCTTACGCGTCTTTCGCCTGAGAATAGTTAGTATACCTTCTATAAGGGAACAAGGGCGGGCTAATTACAACCGAACAGTTTGTCTTTAATAGCCGCTCTAACTCTCGACATTAGAGATACAGTCGTGTGGAGAGGCGATTTAATATACTTCTATGCGCCGGGAGATAGCGGTATATTTTAGATAATCGTGTATAGGCAATAGTGTATAGAGAACATCCAAACTATAGAATTCTAAATTTATCTACACGTCTACTATGTATTTATAGCAACCCCCGTTCTTCTTTTACTTTCTGGATTGCGAGCATGTACGATTACATTACATCCCACGCGGAACGGTCATCGATAAAGTAATATAATATTACCGGGTCTATTTTACGTATACCGTCAGATTTGTAATATAGTAATAGGATCCGAAGTTATCTAGCTAGCTTCTGACGGGGCGCTATAGTCTTAGTCCTAGTTACCCCATAGTTGAGTCTGAGACTGATTTATATACGCTTGTAAGCCTAGAGCTGCCGCTACAGAGTTGTTCGTGTCCCAGTTTGCGTTGGTAAAAGTTGATGAAGCAGTGCGCTTAGCTCTTAGTGAAGCTACGGCATAGGTTTGATCCTAGTCACACTGTGGTACGGGTTGTTTTTCATATAATCCCGAAGAGACGCTCTCATAGTTTTGGTCCCAATTTCCCTAAGGGAAGTTTGATGACGTTGTCTGCTTAGTTCCAAGTAAAGCGATGTTATAGTCTTAATCCCAGTTATCTTATAACGCAGAACCTGTTAAGCTCTGTTACTCATTCATATTGGAAAATATGAAATTTCGGACTGTATTGCCGCGATTGCCCTAAATAAAGTACGTACGAGAAGCCCGTGCGGTTTATACTAGCAAAACGTTATAATCTCTATCCCAATTACCTAGAGGCAGAGTTCGGTTTGTTAGTAATAGCGCAACAGACATGGCTAAAACTTCCGATACTATGTTAGTTGCTTCTGCTGAAGTATGCGTAGTCTGCTACATTAGCTACGTAGATAAAACCGAGTTACATAGAATTAGGTGTTTCTTAACTTTAGTATTATCGTATCTTAAAGGCATATTTTCGAAATGTTAGTAGCATAATATCGCAGGATCCGCCCGTAATATACACTGCTGTTTTTAAGCTTGCTGCTTATTATTTACAGCATCGCCAACTAATAACTCCGCAAGAGACTTCTTATAAATATCGTCGTAATTACTTTGGAATTTATCGAACCATTGCGATAAATAGACTAATGCATCTAGAAGCTGGACAGCTTCAGTCTCCAGGCAATCTTGCGTTGAGTTGAGAGGGAACGTTACTTTACGCTCACATAATTCCTCTAGAAAACAGGGGATATTCTTGTATAATAGACGGTTAAAAGCAGTAATTCCAAGAGCCGTGAAGGCTGATATTCCACTTAGCTTAGCGAGGCGACTAGATGCCTCCAATTTTTGTGCGAATAACTCTTCGACCACTAATCGCTTGAACCCGTCTCTTATGCCCTTTAACATTATCTCCCTGTCATCGGGATCGTATCGAGTAAGGTATTTGGAGAGACTATTCGACTTTTTGTATATGCGCTTTCTTAATTCAGGGTCAGAAGCGCAGATGCTTTTAACCAGTTCATCGATCCTTATTTAAAGCTTAGTGTTCTTATTCCCATGCTGGTTGTTCTTGCGCTTAATTCCCTTGCGCTTAATTTTCTTGCGCTTAATTTTCTTAATTTCCTTGCGCTGGATCTCCGTGAATTGAATACCCATTAACCTTTGGGCTAAAGCTCTGAAAAGCCTGTTCTCGTTTGATGGAAGTCCTCGCCGGCCTTCTACCCGTAAGATATCTTTTATTCTTTTATCCCTTGTTTCTTTCCTCCTATTCTAAATAGTATAATTTGTGGTCGTTCGCGAGTACTTATAAAGCCAATGGATGTCGTCGTTCAACGTCGCGAGTAACTTCTCTGTCTATTTTAATAGTTGGCGTAACGGACGTGATATAGAATTAAGTACTGATTCTATCTCGGAGCTATAGCCCGTAGATGTATCGCTCTTAGTTGTTCTATAAATGTGGTTGCTTGATATGGAAGATTCGGAACTCTCGGCATGGCTCTTACTTTCAAACCTATTTATATAACAGAGGCTATCCGAGCTATATACTGTATTGACTAAAAAATTAGAGTTGACTAAGAATCTACGCTTAGGTTAGTTGTCTAGAGAGGGTTGTATCTTGGGGATATTGTTAACTTATTCGTGAATCACAGCATAGTTACTAAGAACTTACGCTTAATCGATTCCGTAAGTCTTCCAGGGTTTCTAACACTTCTTAATAATGGCTCTTAAGAATATCGGTTGTTGCAGACCTTAATACTCTTAAAGCTAATAAAATGTCCATAACAACATAAGACTTAAGGCTTAATTCGGACTGTCGGTTTTAGCACTAGGAAGACCGTCCTGCGGTAGTTAGAAGGACTGGAACATTGTCCTCTGTAGTCCAGAGTGCTAATACAGGAAATAGAGCCGACCACCCCTTACTCCGCGTCTGCCAATCAGATATATAGGCAGAGTGATGTAGATATATATAGTTATCTAAGCCCCGCTCATTAGACCTCTCTATCGCCCTATAACTCGCGAGCATCTTAATAATTCGGACCAAACCCATATAGACTTCAATAGTCCTACCGGATTTTATTACTATGCTTTCTAAAAGCTACTCATATATCTACAGCAGCCGGAATACGTAATAATTTATTATAAAAAAGAATAAAAAAAGAATCCCGCTAAGTACTATGTTCCCACATCTATGCCAGTTAAGTAGTTAAAGACGGCCAAGCCCGGCAGAACCATCGGACGACGACAACCAACTAAACCCCGCAACAGAGATGCTAGCTGCTCAGCCGGCGGCTTAGTAATTAAGGGCGAAGCGCTAGACTCGATTAAACAGGGCAGACTATAAGAAAGTTATATATATACTTAATTCTCTAGGAACCGTTGGACTATCTAATCTCTAGATGTAACTAAGTAGTATACCGGGAGCTAGTATATAGATCGACACTGTGCCTTACACTATTAGTATATATCACTTATTAGAATGCTATTACTAGATTAAAAGGATATAAGGACACTCGTTGCCATACACTTAGAAAGCTTTTATTTAGTTCTTCGCGTTCAATCTCCCACTAGCTTTAATAACTACTAAGTTACTACTGCCTGTATAACTCGTCCACACTTTTATTATAAACAGATCTGTATTCTTTTAACCTTGCTTTTATCTTTGCTGCTTCGGATCTTAGAACCACTATGTTAGAACCTAATTATCTCGACTTAGTTCATAGGAGCCGCCCAGTTTCTAGGATAAGTATCGTTTATCTTAGACTAGTAGCTTCTAGTCAACCTCGTACTTGAACTACTATACTAACAGATCGCGCAGCATAGGCGGATACTAGGATTTAATATTGCTATCTTAAGACGCGACGTGTTGCGGTGTACACAAGCTATTATATCCCTTGTAACTAGCTATAGAGACGCTTATAGAATTCGAATAGTTCATCAACGACTGTTTGTGCTGGGGTCGAGGGGACGTACTGTCTAGAGAGTGGGGGTTAAGCTTATATCTAATCAAGCTTATTCCTGTTATAGAATAAATGCTCCGCAGTTGCTTATTATTTGAACTTCTTCTCCGGCCAGGTTTAACTGATGAAAGTGTCAGTAGCGGATAACAGCGAGACAAAGCTTCTAATAGCGCCCTAATAAACTCTAGGATTGGAATTTCTGTAATTTAATATCTGATTATTTACTGCGGTACCCGGTGCCGTACTCCGAGAAGTTAAGTAAGTTAATATTACAACAACCAATGGTGCTATACAATAATATAATCTTTATAATACAAGGCTCTGTATATAGAAATAAACCGATCTTTCGTCTCCTAAATAAAACTGCATATTAAATCTAGCAGGCTGCAGATGCTAATATAAATCACGTATATTTAACAAAAACCGTACTAGTTAATAAAGGCTCTATATCTTATTATTGGCGGACGCAGATATTCTTGCTGCCTATTATAAATAGTGGCGAAGTGTATACACCAAGGCATTAGACCGTTTCATAAGGAGGGGCGGAAGGCTAATAGAGTCTCACAGGCTCCTCCCTAGGTGGGCCTTCTAGCACCTCGAAAGGAATATCACACCAGAGGTGTAAGTGTTCATACAGAATCGCACCTATCTATAGTATACTGGCGCTAGTCGCGCGAGCACTAAGATTCCGCACCAACTCGCACTCTTTAGGTGCACCTACCCGACTACTAACTGCATATAAGCCACACGCCGGCAGGTTAGTAGTTGGGTGGGTGACCACCAGCGAATCCCTGCTGTTATATGTTTTTATTTCGAGTGTTTTTGGCGGTGGTGATGGTGATGGTGATGGCGGTGGTGGTGGTGGTGGTGGTGGTGGTGGTGGTGCAATGGGAGTAGCGAAGGCACTGGATTGCGGTAAGCCGCAGATTTAATGTAAATTCTACCACTACCGCAACTCTAATAGAGTAGTTAATATTTGTTTTCTTTTACAGCGACACTATAAAATAATAAAATTAGCTATCTTAGGGAGCTATACAAAATATAACTCCTATGCGTGGCTAGGGAGGTCCTGGATTGGAGGACGGACAGTTACTTCAGTATGTACATATAAGGATTGTAGGGTGTCTTCAACCCATGCATACGCTAAACAGTCAACATCACCCTAATCTCCGTCTGAGACACCTCGGGCTGCTTTTCCTTCTTCCACAACTTCAGCCCGCCCTTCCAGCCAGCAACAGCCTCAAAGGCCGCCCCAAAACGCCCGCCAAAACCCATACACAATCAAACCTGCATGCGTGTTTGCGGCTAGCTTCAACCCCAGACCCCCGTTAATAATGCCAAGCAGTACACCTATCCTCCCCAGCCAGACATGAACAAAGGCCCACGGAGAAGATTGCTGCGTAGCACGAAACCGACGGTGGTGGTAGAAGCCGATGATCGGCTGGACGAGCAGGAAGACCACCACGACCGCCCCTAGAACGGTAAGCGCGTTA
The DNA here is from genome assembly GCA_002927005.1 of Aspergillus pseudoterreus. Taxonomy (NCBI): domain Eukaryota; kingdom Fungi; phylum Ascomycota; class Eurotiomycetes; order Eurotiales; family Aspergillaceae; genus Aspergillus; species Aspergillus pseudoterreus. The sequence continues at coordinate 490,016 of PIJX01000002.1, read as the reverse complement.
TTATGCAGCTGCAGAACAGTGTCAGACAACGGATGCAAGGAAGAGCAGCTTGAACATCCCCACCCGATCGAGGACCTTACCCACGCGGATTCCTGTCGCAAGGCCTGCAATCATGAGCGCAACACCGAGAACCCTGGCATGCGATATGGATGGGGACGCTGAGTTTGGGGGGCGGCACTCGGAGGAAAATGGCGCCCAGGGGGGAGATCACAACAAAGGCGATGCCCATGCTGACTCCATGCGCTGTTGCGAGTGTGGGCACAAGATGTAGGTCTTCGTAGATGATGTTGGCTTTGCAGAGCGGTGCGAGAATGTCTGTCCGAGCAATCTTTGATTTACTGTGCATCCAGCAATCGGTGTTGTCTGGACTTACCCCAGACCCCTAGGGAGGTATAGAAGTCGCGAAGCATTGTGGTTGCTTAACTCAGTGATATGACCCAATGCGATACACTTGTGTCTCAGAGAGACATGTACAATGGAGATTTCTTCATTTTTATACCAGGCTCTTCCACAGCGCCAATACAACCGACGCTGTCTTCCATGACCGCATCATCTACAGCAGAGGTATAGACAAGCCCGAGAAACCCGACACATCCACCAGTCGTCTCCCTCTACTCGATGCACTGTAAGGCAGGCCAAGCCACCTCGGTTTGCGAGATTCCCGTGATATCTACACTGCCACCTCGTGTGTGCCTGGCCTGACAACGTCATCCTCAAGAGACCCAGATATACCGGAGACTCAACTCGTTACCCATCTCCTATGCTTCTGAGCATGAAAATCAGCAATGGAAGACAACAATCTACTGGCGCATAACGCCATCCAACTCGCTGCATCCACGACTCTGGTCCACGCCCAGCCAGTCTCGAAGGCAAAGCCATGCATCGCCTGTCGCAAGAGAAAAGTCAAATGTGACAGAGATGTGCCATGTAGCAACTGCGCGCGCTGGTTGATCGACTGCGTATACCCCTCTCCGATTAGAACATGCGCCAGGCCCCGGAAACTGCCCAGTCAAGCCCCCGCTACGCAGGCGGGCTTCGACAGCCTATACTCCAGTGGAATCAGTGTGCTAGAGTCGCGCATCGCTCAGTTGACTGCAGCGCTGGACATGCAAAACAGCCGATTGCAGGCAGTGAACCAGCGACACAACCAGATCCATCCGGCCCGTTACACCTGGTCTCAGGCCATGGTCTAGTTCTTCCCCTCGGCGGGAACGGCACAGGCCTGCTGGCGGGTATTCCTTGAGACCGTTAACCCCCTCGTCAAGGTCCTCTATCGACCTCATGCTTACGGGGTCCTTCAACGCATCACCCAAGCCCGCACCCCCCACGCCGCGCGAGACAGCGAGCATGCACTGGCGCTGGCCATCTACCTCGCCTGCATCTCTGCCATGAAGGAAGCAGCCGTGCAGGTGCACTTCCAAATGACCAAGACAACCGGCATCGCCACCCTTCGCTCCGCAACAGAGCGCGTTACTGCAGGCGGGACTACCCTCCAGGCACTGGTGCTCTTCATCTCATTAAGCATATACCAACGCGAGCAAAAGTCCGCCTGGACCCTCGCCGGGCCGGCCAGACGCCTCGACTACGCCCCGGGTAAGGGGCGTTCGCTGTTCGACGCCGTAATGCGCCGTCGGCTCTGGTGGCAGCGGTGGTACTTGGACCACCGCGCCGCGGAAGACTACCGCGGGAAAGAGGCGGGGTCTTCTGATCCGGATGCAGCCCCTGCGCAGGGTAGTATGGCGCTGCCACTGAACTGCTGTGACGCGGAACTGCATCCCAACATGACCCGGTTGCCGGTCCCGCAGCCAGCTTGGACTGAGGTGAGCTTCTCGCTAATCAGGTTCGACATTGCGTATACCCGGCGGTTCGTCGAGAGCAACCAGCCGTAGCGGAGTAAAATCAAGGCAGTACAGGACTGCCAGCGCAGGCTCCAGACAAAGTACCTGGTGCACTGCGACGGGTCGCAGCCGATCCACTGGCTCGAGCAGTATGTGGCCTACGTCTTGACCACGGAGATATGGACGAATCTCTACAGTAACAGCTTTGGAGTACCAGATACACTGTCATCGATTGAGCAGCCTATCTGTGACGGGCTGTTCATCACCCTATTGGCATCTTCGATATTCCGGAGCGGCTCGTGAAAGAACCCCGGGCTAGAAACTAGGAGTGGCTTCTGGGCGCGTACTTCCAGTATGCCCCACTCAGATTTCTCTTGAAGGAGCTCATCCGCCGCTTTGACGACCCCCTGGCAGGAGCTGTCTGGCATATTGCGCAGCGGGCGTTTCGACGCTGGCCACACGATGTTAAAGAGTCGGTACACGGAGCTGTGCTCTCCGAGTTGATGACCACAGTGAGGACTATGCAGAGTCAATTAGGCAATGGACATGTTCCTTTGAGAGAAGATTCGACGTTCTTTGGACTAGGGATGTTGTCGGGGTTTTCTGTGGCGGAGGACATGGACATGCTACTTCCGATGGAGAGGCAGCGCGAAGGAATGTATGACGCTGGGGGATTCCGGAATTTGACTCTCGAGAGGAGAGATGACAGTATACTAGGCTAGAGACCTCTCCATGCACTATCAATATCTTTGACGTCTTAAGGCCGGCAAGAATACAGTTCCCTCCAAGTCTAACTGCACCCGCTACATGCGGAAGTGCTTATTTCAAAGGTTAGTTCTTTCTGAAGGTGTGGATATTCTCTGAGTATAGCGTCATGATCATGACAAGGTGTTAGGTCTTCTGTTAGAGATGCATTTACAACGACAATATATGCGTTGGCCTTCAACTCGTCTATCGTCAGACCAACCAACTCAACGCCATGCCTACCCAGACAGCACCAGACAGATTCATCATTCCTCCGTACCCTATCACAACACACATCCAACGCCAGCATGCAAAAGCAGACAGGTATAATCCCTTTGCAAGGGTACATCCATTACAAAAATGACAAAAACAAAAACAAACCGGATCAGTAGAAATCAAATAGATCCACCAATCTCCAACCTACATGGAACAAGATACATGATGAAGAAAGAAAACACATGCAAAACGCTCAAAGGGTATATCCAAACCGCACATCATAACCATATATCACCTTCTTCGCCATTCACCCATCGTTTCCAAACTTGTTCGTAGGCATCTTCCAAATCACGAACCCAGCGCTTCGTGTCAAACAGCTTGTTGCGCCATCTCGCGTGGAACAGCATCTGGCGCAGGTCGGACAGCCGGCCGCGGCCGCGTCCCTCGCATCCAGGCCCGTACTGTTGACTCATACACAGTCGGATAGCCTTGTTCTCATAGTCGTCGTCCGAGACAGCAATCAGCTCCTCGCGGGCCTGGTTTCCCGCGTCCGAGTCGGGGAGAGCGCTGCTCAGGATGCTACTCGCCATGCGCGAGCACATCTTGTATTTGTACCGCGGAAAGGTCAGGAGGGGGGTCCCGCTCCACAACACATCCGTCGCGGTGGTATGTGCGTTGCACTCGGGGGTATCCAGGAAGAGATCGAGGATTTTTGCCCGAGAGATATGTGTGTTTTTGGGGGCCACATCGGTGAAGATAATCCGCGAGGCGGTCTCCTCCCCGGCCCAGGCGACAGCAGTATCACGGAGATTCTGCTCGCCCAGGTCGGGGAAGCGAAGAAGCCACAGCACGGCGTTGGGGATCCGCGCTAGGATCCGCAGCCAGGTGCGGAATGTGGTAGGTTCAATCTGGATGCAGCGTTAGCTTGGTCAGGTTCCTCTATCGTATTCGGCCGTATCCCACCTTGTATAGCTGATTGAAGTTGCCGAGGATGATAGCGTCGTCACGGAGATCAGGGAAAAGCTCTTTTCGCATACGCCAGCGTCGTTCCTGTTCCTGCTCCCAAGAGAGCTGGGGGTCTGCTGCATCCGGTGCACTCTGCCGGTGATCACAGCAGAAGAACGTGGCGCGGGTGAAGACAATCTTCTCCGCATACACCCAGTCTTCGAGATCCTCCCCGTGATCTTCTTCAAGAAGTCGGTCCTCGATCCTTGTATTCCGTCTACCCAAGGACAGAGTCTCCGGGGGAATCGACATCTCATCCGCAAGAATATAGTCACACCATTCAGCACCCAGTGTCCCAGCGAATCCCATGAAAGACATGTGGATTGGGGCCGGCCGGGCAGCAAACACCTCGTTGCGGGCACCACGTGTGTAACCGTTCAGGTTGATGAGGATATGAATGCCGTCCGCGACGATCTGCTTCACAAGCCGATCGACCGACCATCCGCTTGCGTCATAGAACACTGGGGCTTCCTGTTCGATCTGCTGGCGATGGACCGATTTGTCACTTGCGGTCGTGGCATAACAGTAGGCCTTCACCCGCGAGGGATCATGCAGCCCAAACACAGACTGCATCAGGTGGGCGAGAGGATGGTTGTTGAAATCCGACGAGACATAGCCCACCTTGAGGTAGGGGTTAGGAGGCGCGGGCGGTTTGTACACGGTAGGAGCGAGCCATGGCGACCGCATAGTCGCACATGAGATGCGAAGCCCATTCCGCTGCGAGATCTGGCGAATTTGCTTGGCAGAGAGAGGGCAGGTGAACGTATGGAAAGGAAGAACGGTGGGCGCATTAGGCGCGGTAAGACCTGGAGGTAGCTGTGGTCGTCGGTATTTGGACAGCGGATACTCCTTGCCATAGACATAGAGATCCTGATACCACTGCCAGGTGATCGACCTCGTAGCGCGTTCGACAAGCTTGACAACCCGTGAACCTTCCCAGCGCTGACCAGCCCATGATCTCAGAATGGTGGCCATGGAATCAGGCCCAAACCGCCGGCTCTGCAACGCGGGGTTGAGCTGCGCACAGAGCTGCTCAATCGCAGACGGGGTCAACAGTCCACGACCCCAAGACTCGCCCTCCTTGAGTTGCCGGTCCACAATATCAACCACGCGCTTGATCCAGCCCGTACTAGTATCAGCACGGTACGCATCGTGCAGCAGCCCCTGCTCGGTGACATGCCATCGGTCGCGGAATCCATATCCGTTGGCGATACCCCCACGACCCACCCAGTTGCAGACAGAGTTGAGAGCGTTTGCAAGGCCACAGACAGCTTCTGCAAACTCGGGATTGACCTTGACAGCGCGCTTGTAATACGCAATAGCGTCGTTGACTCGACCGGCGTCTTTGACAGCATTTGCCAGATTTGCCAGTGCAATGTCAAAGTTACCATCGCATGAGACCGCTTGCTCGTACATGCGGATGGCAGCCTGGAGCTGGCCAATGTCCTTGAGAAGACTACCCAGATTCGTGTACAGGTGCGCATGCCGAGCATCGAGATGCAACCCGTAGTTGTAATATGCCAGGGCCAACGAAATGCCACTACCAGGGACCACGCCGGGAATTTCGGGATGATGCATCTCCCCACTAGACCGGGGGAGCCCTTTGCCTGAGTTGTTTTGAATGCCAGCAAGCAAGATCCCAACATTGTTTGCTGTCGACGGGCTTGGTTGCAGGGACAGGGAGAGGTAGTACAGAGCCAAGATATCTCGGACCCCCGGTGCGGATCGTGGAACCCCAGATGATGAGATGTTGGACATTCCATCCTGGTAGATCTTCGCCAGAGACAACAACGAATTACTAGTTGTGGAGATGGCGGCTTTCCTGGCGAGGCCTTCGGCGACGTATTTGAATCCAGGTGGCGTTCCACACGGGGGAAAGACCAGTCTCGACGTCTGCAGGGCCTTATCGGGGTAGAGTAGGATGGTTTCATTCGAGGGATGCTGATCAGGGGCAGGATGGTGAGAATCATGGGAAAAGGCGGCAAAGATCCGTTTGATCAGACTTTGAATGCCATGGCGTCTTCGTCCTCCGGCGATCAGGATTGCATCTTCAAAAGCGGCGGCAGCCCCGACATTGTCACCGAGAGCGTATAGCATGTTGCCCTTGGCGTGCACGAGAGCAAGCATTCGGCCGTTGTCGGTACCTGGGATGGCATAACCACTCGAGCCGAAACCCGCACATGGGGTTTCTGTGGAGTGGTTGGCCGACACGGTTCGGCCGAGGTCATCATCGTAGTCGAATGATGCCTTTTCGTATGACCCCAGATCAGAGGCACTGGACGATCGGCTTTCGGCGTCACTTTCCGGTTCACTGGCGTGTTCGTCGGAGGCGAAGCAATCTCCATTCTTAGGATGGCGTAGCGAAGTCTGTACAAACTCTATGATGTTGACGGCTTCTTTCCCGCGATGGCTGCTGCACAACAGGCCAATGAGGTGCTCGACAGCCTCAAAAAAGCTGGGGCGAAGCTTCACAGCACGGAGCCAGTGGTGCAACGCTTCCTCGCGTCGGTCTAAGGCCAGAAGAGTGGCGGCTAAGTTGGAGATCGCCTCGACGTGTCTAGGCTAGTCAGCAAACAGTACAATACATTCGCTAGGGTACGTGGGGCACTCACGTTGCGTCTCGGGCGATGATTCTCGAGTACCATCTCATGGCCTTCTGGTAGTCACCTAGACCGTAAGCCAGGCAACCGCCGAGGAGTAATCCATCGATCCACTCCCAGTTACTCTCCATACAAAGATGAGACAGCATTTCAAGAGCTTTGGTGGCGTTCGTCATCGTGTTCTCACTGTTCAAGGATGTACCTGGGAAGCGAGAGACGGTGGATGCTGTAAATCGCCCTGTATGGCGTAGCCTATCCAGCATCTGCACATCGGACGTCGGCTGTAGCGGGAACTGATTCGGCGGGGGATGTTCGGGAAGGCGATGACCTTGGAAGGTTCCCTTGGTGTGATGGTCATATTGGGTGGAAGGGTAGCTGTTATGGCGTGTAGCATCCGGTACATTCGAATTGGAGAAGTCCAGTCCAGGCTGGCGCGGGGGTTTAGGATAGATGCTCGGTTTCAAGATTCGTGCATTTTGGACGTCGCCCCCATGCGACATACTATTCCGTCGAGCATGGTGAATCGATGCCAACAGGTCCACGTAAACGCCGTGGGCCCACGATAAGACTTTCTCTTTGAACTCGACGTTGGCCGCACGCGAGTTGGCCGTGGGCCCAACGCTCGGTCCGCTTGCAGGCCCCGACCATGACGGGGCCGATTCGTGAGGGGCCGGGTGGGACGAGAAGCCGGATCCATTACGCGTATGGAAAGGCAGGACACGCTGCGAAGCATCCAGGGGCTTCTGCTCCGAATGTCGTGGAGGGAAATGGCTCTTGATCGGGTCCGGGTTGACCATGCCCAAGGGCGGAGGGTGCCAACCTAGACCAGCATCCGGATTCGACGCCGATGAAATCGAACCCCGTTTGAGCGCTTGTTGTGTATCGAAGAAGGGGACCCCCGGAGGCGTGACATGTTTGGCAAACGGCGACGGGCCATTCAAGCGAGGTTCTCGAAACGCTGCAGGACGATATGGGATATACGCCCCATCCGGCCAATACGGGCCGTATGGACCGGTCCCCGCGGACGCGGTGGGCCCCAGACACGGTTGAAGGGTCGCCGGTAGAACGGTGGGCACGTACGCTCCGTTGGGCCAGTAGAGTCGTTGTTGGGGTGGCTGCATTGGTAGGGACTGGTTGAGTACGGAGTCGACTCCGGGGTTGTAGTTGAGGGAACGAACCCAGCTGGCCCCGTTCGGCCCTTGCAGCATCTCGGGCATGGCATTGACTCGGGCGGATTCATTCTTGTACATCGGCGGGAAATTCATGTGTTTGGAAGCGGCGGACTGATCCAGGGCCGGTTGGGACCAGCCGTCGACGGCAAACCCCGCTTGGGGTGGCATCAGGCGGCCGGAGGAGTCCAGGGGAGACACCAGGATGTGTTTGCTGGCAGGCTGAAGCGTGGTGTCCCCCGGCGTCCCATCATATCCCGCTGCGAGGGTACCGTTGGGCGTTTTCCTCCTCAACGCATGTTCTCCACCAGGCTTCGAGCTGGGAACATGGCCCGTGGGATCGTCCAAGCGCTGGACCGGAAGGTATGGGAGTCGGCGAGGGATGGATTGGTAGGGATCCTTGGCGTAGTCCTTCGGCGGGAGCGAGGCGGGGAAGGCGATCGGATTCCAGTAGTCGTAGGCGGCATCGTGGCGACGGTTCATATGATGGTGTGGTTGGACCGGAGGAAAGGGTGCGACGGAAGGTAACATCTTGGGTCTGAAGGGGTGCAACGGCTTGGACCTCTCCGCCCCCCACCGTAGAGATGACAAGGATGATGCACGGGATCGAGAGAGGACGAGATGGAGCGGACGAAAGAAGGAGGAGAGAGGGTATCAGGGGGTGGTAGGAACACAGGTAAGGAGATCAAGAGCGGTCAGCAATTCAAGACACGCACATTCACTCTCGCTGAGTTATCAACAAGCATCCTCCTTGAAACGTTTCCTACACCTCATCCTGGACGTGCGCGGGCACAGTTGACACTTCAGCGAAGGCCCCCACGGCTGGACTCTGGGTTCGACATGAACGCAGGCGCTAGCAAGACCAAACGTTGCAGAGGGGAGCGAGACGGAGGCGACGGTGATAGAGGTAGTAGTAGTGGTGGTGGTGGTCGTGGTGATGGTGACGGACGAAGACGAGGACGCGGTGGACGAGCAGAGCGTTCACCTCCACGAGAGGGCGGGATTCCAGAGGTGAAGAAGAGGCACGCAGTGGAAGCGGGAGCGGCGGTGCGGACTGCTGTCTGGGCGAATGGAGAGAAATGAAGCGAAGCAAGGGAGCAAAGGGATCTGGTCCGAGGTGAGAGAGCGCATCCGCAGTGACGCAGGTGTCCGCGAAACGGCGATCAATCACTGAGCAGGGGATTCTTGGCAGAAATGTTGTACTCAGAGGACGGTGGGAAGGGAGAGAAAAACAAAAGATCCCTTTAGGAAGAGGAATTAAGAATTAGGTCTGGGTGTCGCAGGCTGATCGAGGGGGACGAGCAAATTTCTGCAGTGGGCTTAAACCCTCCAGGGATTAATTTGGGAGAGTCCGATCGGTCAGTTGGATTTTCTTTTTCCAAACCGCTTTCGTGTCCGGTTAGGGAAGGAGATTGGTTTTTCGGGCCATGCAATCAATCTGCGCGAAGGCTCGGATTCCTGGCGGGCGGATGATGAAGGCGGAGAAGAAGCAACGGCGGGCGGAGGAGGAGAGGAGGAGGAGGAGTGGAAAGTGACCACGGGCGGGAGGAGAGGGTTCTGGGGTAAGGTAGTCGGCCGGTTAGGTAGGTAGCTGTCAACAGAATCAGAAAGAAACCAAAGAAGCACCAGGAACCGTCGACGGTACAGCTGAGCGGGAGACGACTCATACTAATAATAATAAAAGAAATAATAAGAAATATCATCCCCATAATCCAAAGCAAAGTATGATCCACGACTGCGATTGACACAGCGGAACGCCGACTGACGACTGGTCGGCCTGGAGCTCCCCTAATTGGGGTGGAGGGGAGGGGGGGTTCCTTTTTGGGAGTGGGGGGCTTCCTGAGTGGGTCCGTCGGTGGGTCAGCGGGAATCCATCCAATGATGCTGGTGACAGTGGAGACCACCATTACTGTGTTGGGAGGAGGGGCTTTGGGCGTCTGCTACCAACGGAGTACATGATTATGTGGCTTGCTTGTACATTGGTACTATAGACCTATTAGTATTAGCAGTACGGAATAATGGTAGTATTACTATTCTTCTTCTTCTTCTTCTTCTTCTTCTTCTTCTTCTTCTTCTTCTTCTTCTTCTTCTTCCTCTTGGTATAGGTCTAGGAGTCAGAACTGGCGAGGAACTGGATAGTGAGGAAAATCAGGGAAGAATGCATCACCTCCATTCCAGATGATCCTTGTATAATAAGAGATGATCTTGGGAGATATTCCAACATCAAACAAAGGAATTAAATCCAATAAATTAATTAAGGAGGAAAATAAAATAATAAAAAAAAGAATATTTTAAATCTATCACATTCGGTCCCACCCATCCGATCCAACGGCTGGGATGGACCCAAGACGCTAGCCGGGGCAAATCCAGGTCTGTTCAACGTCGGTGGACCCGTGGCGCCCGCTGTTGATCAAGCCCTGGGGAGCACACGGCCGTGGTGGAAGTCGGCGGAGCGGTGGGTGCAGTGGATGCAGTGGAGCTGGTCTGAGAGCTGAGGTGGAATCTTCCAGACAGGTATCTACTCTACGGCGTAGAAGATAAGAGTAGAGTAGGATATGAAATAATCATAAAGATCTGTATGATTATATTTATGGACGTTCAAGGTTCCCTCCGACGGACCATCCGACAGGGTCAAGCCGACGGGGTCGACGAGGCTCAGACACGTCGTCAGCCCCAGAGTGGAAGATGAATGGTGGGCGCATCTGCAGCCCATGCACCCAGAGCACGGGGAAGTGGAGTGATATATTACCATTTGATATTATCGATGGTACCACGTAAATACTGTAGGAGTATAATACGGAGAAAATATATGTACCTTATTTATCGTTAAATAGATGAACATACTAGTACCCGACATCCGTACCAAATGGATTAATCCTTTGAGCGACCATCAGAAGTACTCCAGAGTAACTACTCCGTATACAATCAAATGCTACCCACCGGTCCAACTCAAATCGGCGCCGGGGTGGAGCCTCCCCTCAGAGTTTCATCCCCATCCACTCATCGTCTCCGTCCGTTCTTGGCAGCTCTTCGTTCCAGCCGCTTTTCAAGGTTCTGTTCCATGGTCTGGTAGGCACCATCAATCTTCTTCCTATCCACCGCTATAGCGAAGTACGTCTATCTCCTTTATTTCTCCTTGAGCACAGCCGCGGCTCCGATCCCCATCGCCTGTCACAAGCCGTCGCCCATGACGATCAGCAAACTCTACTGTACGGAGTACCTTTGCTTGACTTCTCCACCAGTCTCCATACTGTAGATGATCTTTTTACTTGGCTGGTTAAAGAATAGTAGAACTCCTTTCTTCTACTCCGTACTCCTATTTCTACTCCTCTATACTGAATCGGACAGCGCGGGAAATACAAGAAAACAAAGTAAGAAAAAGAGCTCGCGGGATTAAAAAGTCAAAGAGACCACGTTGTTAACCTAAAACGCAAGCAAAAACTCCAACGGTCTATAGGGAACTATGTATGTACCTAGTCCCTGTCATCTCTCTGACTCATCAGGTTTATTTATTTCTCTCCTGATTAGACTGGTAATCACCATGCATGCCCCCCTACAGACTGCGTCACGCCGCACCACCATGGCAGATGACAGAAGACAAGTATACTCTCCCCATTGATAGGCCTTCCACCAACCTAAATATTGTAGTTACTCCGTAGTACTTAGCTAACACAGCTACGGAGTACCCCTATCGGATCGCCAACATGCCGATCGCCATTTGCAACGATCCGGTCGAGGTTTAGGGAGTACAATACGCTCGACAATGACGGTGAAAATAACTGGCTCGCTTTGGCGTGCTTTCTGATCAAATTTCGGGGCCGCCCGAGGATTGACAGTCAAGACGTCTGCGACTGTGGAGCTGACGACGATCTGTCTTCCACTGCGAGAGTACGAGGAGTTTGGAGTAATGGAATGAGGACGTAACTCGCATCAACCGCACCAAAACCGATGAACTGACCTCAATCCTTAACGCGACTGTCTTTCGCCCAATACACTGATGATCCGTCATGCTAATTTCTGACCAAGTCGCATGTACGCTACATCCATTGATAGGAAACGGTCCAGGAATCGGTTCTCTCCATTTGGAAAATTTTTATAGATGCTCACGTCAAATATCAAGGAGGTAAGACTCGCTTCAACGTAGAGCAGCTTCTGTAAGGGAGCAAACGCTAATATGTGGTTGCAATGCAGACATAAACACCTGTCTGTCAGTCAAGACGCACCGTGCTGAGGACAGCCAGGCAAACGACCAGATCCCAACGCACATCCTTACTTCCTCATTCTGCCTTGATGGCTGACCGCTGCTTTCCACGATCAGCAGGAAAGTCAACCCTTATGGCAAAATCTCGACTCATAACCTGAGCGAGTCATGTCTGTGCCACAAGTAGGACAGCTGTTGTCCCTTAGAAGCATTACATCCGCCGACACATTCCTCTGGCGATAGAAATTGCCTTCTCGAATGTAGAACACATCTATGTAGCTCAAAACAAGGGGGCTCCCTGCCTGCAGGATCGATATTCTGTTGACACTCGCAGTTGCCTTCTGAGTAGCGAGTGTCGGAGAACACCTAGGGCTCGTGGGACTTAATCCCTTGTGCAACATGATGTGTTGCGCTGATTAGCCCTTGATTAAAGCAAACCGGCTTGACACAGTGTTGGAGTTGTTTGTAAGGCATCGTTGGAATGCATGTAGACTTCTAGCTAAGGGTCAACTGTCATCAGGACTGAAGACAGATGATGAAATGGAATAGACAGGAGACAAACAGAAGTACCCCTCAAGCTCATCTTTTCTGTTAAAAATGGATAATCTACGTTTGTGAGGGAGATGGTAGTCTAAGAGTGGCATGCTGCAAGTTGAACCCTCGCTTCATGTACAATCAGTCAAACAAAAGAAAAATCAAAATTCGTAACTAGGCAGCTGCTGATATAAATGAAAGGTACCTTAGGTTCAAATATGAAATGTAATAAGAAGAGAAAAGTAGAAATCATATTATAACTAACACTGATCTACGATCCAACTACGACCAAGCCAAATGGCGAGATAGTAATATGATGTTGACCGTAAAGATGGACCACTGCATCCACAGAGGCAAGCCAGAGACTTCCCTCAAAGATACCGAGGTGAGTAGCGGGTCGAGCTTTGATCTTCTTTGCGTAAAATAAGCCTATACCACGTTGCATAAAGTCCAATCCAGGCCCGAAGGCGGGAAGGGACGGTACGGGCCAGAGTGTTGCAAAGGTCATTGTAGGGGGAGGACGATGTTCTTGGGATCCGGCTCGCATTGGGCAGCAAGTGAACCTCGCAAACAGATGAAGACAAAAAACAACGGAATGGAGAGGGATCCAGTCAAACAAGTGTCCATTTTCGGAACGTGGGAATCTTAGGTCATGACTCGTAAACATGTTTTCTTCGAAGGTAATGATCATATTCTTAGCTAGCATGCCGATACACATCAACGACCGCCGTCAAGACATGTGAACCATTTACTCCGAGGGGACTAGAAAACCGTTAGCGCGTTGGTTCGGCAGACGTCCACATCGCTCCACTTACTATCGATCTCGCCGGCCTTGACGTCGTCAGAGACATCCTTGGGGCTGCGGCCATCAACCTGGCAGCCGACGGAGAAAGCGGTACCCAGGATCTCAAGGACGGTACCCTTGAGCTCCTTGGCGAGGGAACGAGAGCGCATGGTGCGCGCAATCTCGATGATGTCGTCCAGGGGGATGGACTTGTTGTGCTTGATGTTCTTCTCCTTCTTGCGGTCACGGGGGGGCTCCTTGAGGGCCTTGATGACCAGGGAAGAGGCGGAGGGCACAACAGAGACCGCGGCCTGACGGTTCTGGATGGTGAGCTTGACAGTCACACGGAGACCCTTCTGTACAGCGGAGACAGTCCACGTTAGCCATTGCTCCTTTCGCACATAGCAGCAACCGTATGAAGAGTCCTTACCCAGTCACCAGTGTTCTTGGCAATATCTTCACCAATCTTCTTGGGGGACAGACCGAGAGGACCGATCTTGGGGGCGAGAGCGGACTGGGCACCGACTTCACCGCCAGTCACTCGCAGGTGACTAAAACCATTGTTAGCGAAAGTCCGAGGAATGCGATTGCGATGAGCTCAACTTACATGACCTTCACCTCATTGGGGTCGAACTTGGGAGCTGCCCAATGGGTGTTACGTTAGTTCGCCATTTTGACTATAACCAAGGAGATGATACTTACGCATGGCGAGTGCGAAAGGTCGTCAATCGTCCTTGGAGAATTGTCGGGTTGGTTGGTACAAGGAGAGGAAAAGAAGTTCTTGGGTGTTGCGGAAGATTATTTAACGGGCCCGCACTTCCAGCTAAGCGAGTGTCTCCTTCCGGAAAGGCCGCTAGGGCTCATCCCGTCACGTGAATAGTTCTGTATTACGTAATCTATATCGTCTAGTTACCTTAGCTACCTCCGATCTTGAAGCCAGGTCTTGCAACATTCGATTATTCTTATCTAAACGGGACTATGTTCCGACTGTATCGCGGGGTAACAAACTAAATCAAATCACCGCTAAACATACAAAAGACCGACTATTGCCTTCGATACCATCCCTTGCTCTCGTCATGGGCATTAAACCTCATAGATCGATCTAGCTAGTTCCCGAAACAGCAAGCTTCATCAGATGATCCATGAAAGTCTGCAGCGACACATCGTCAGTGAAGATAGTTTGCGATGTCACACCGCCACCGTAGCCTCCCGTCGTGTGGGTAGTGGAGGGGTTAAGCTTGGACAGAAGGAAACGGGCTTGAGAACCACCGGCATCACAAACAATGAACCGAGGCAGAGGGAAGCGATCCGCAATGAGTTCCTGTTGTGAATTTGTCAGCCATTGTCAGTCTGCAGATTGTTTAGTAGGGAATTCTCACTCTAGCATCCTCCTTGGGTTGCTCAAGAAGGGCCTTGATGTTCTCGTAGCCTTCCTGGTCCTGGTAACCGGCCTTTCTCCATTCGGCGATGGTCTCTCCGTGGAAAATCAGAATGTGGAAGAATGTGTCCAGAAGAAGGATGTGGGTAGGCTGAATGGAAGCCGAGTCCAGTAGAACGGGCTGGCTACCCTCGTGTTCCAGGGAGTATGAATCGAGCGTGGGCTGGATCATGACCAGAGAGTCGCCGACATCCTCGTGGTTAAGCACGTGCCTGTAGAATGCAGTTTCATCAGGGGAATTGTTGAACACCTGCAAGAACTGGCTTCTGCGGAGATGGAACATGAATTGAGGGTAGAGCGTGAAGTTCTTCTCCAGGCGGAATGAAGTCGGATCGTCCTTCCGGTAGTCGGCGAAACGAGAGCAAAGTCTGATGAGCATACGGTCGACCCATCGGAGGACATCGGGGCCATCATCCACCTCCGCCTTGAAGACTGCGATCCGTGCCATCAGCACTGCAGCAGCTTCCTGGTCGAAGGACTGTGCAAGGGTAGGGTCTCCGGCGGGGCCACTAAGTTCCCTTCCGACCGTCGTGACTCTGAGGTGGTAATGGCCGGACGAGTGTTGGTAGTATGTTAAGAACTGCATGACTCCTTTCTGGGTACCTGGCTGTACGGCTGCTGGGCCACCTTGGTTCGCAACCTCAAAGTAAATACCATAGCTCGAGGCGGGGTCGATTCCACACATCTTCCAGGCACATGTGTTGCCAATTCCGCATTCTGTCTCACCGACAGAGCTGGACTTCTTGTTCAAGGACACAGCATGTCCAATAAGCCCAGTGACCTTCAGTTCCTTGGTAGTCAGAACTTCAAGGGATGCGTTGAAACCCATTAGTAAGTTATCGTTGGCATCCTTATCGAAGACTCGGATAAATGATTGTTTGAACTGCGATGATGTGAAGCTGTCGGTGAGCAGCATGTGGCCTCCAGTGTAGTTGGAGAGGTTCTTCATTTCCAGAAGACCGACCTGGTCAAGGCAGCCCGCAAAGATGTCAACGATGTGTCCGTTGTGGGCCGCACGCTTGGCCATGTTATCGTAAAACTACTATCGTCAGCTACAAAGTCGATCGGCCCGATGACATAAGAGAACTCACCTTGACAGCCTTCTTGTAATATTTAATGTTATCCCGGTCAATGTCGTGGTGGGAACGAATGGGTTCCTTGAGCTCATGTCCAACAACCAGACCAGGACCCTCGGTGGCTGCACCGCTGGTGAAAAGCATGATGCGGGCACCGGCGTTCTGGAAGGAGGTTTCGAGAAGGCCAACGGCAACTCCCAGGGCAACGCCTGTGCATCTGAGGGGTCGCTTGTCGTTGGCAACGGGCCATGGGTCACGCTGCAACTGTTCAAGAACATTGGTGATCTGGAACTCGGCTTGTTGAACGGGAAGAAGGAAACGGGCCGCCGGGCCGAGAGGGCCCTGGGGCGGTTGGTTGGGCATGGCCGGACGCATGCCTTGGGAGAGACCAAGCATCTCCTGAACTTGCTTCGCCGCATACTCCTTGCTGCCCCGGAAAACGTAGGACTTGGCACACTCGGTGTAGCCGATCTCGTGGACTTGAGCCTATTGGACCGGTCAATACAAGCCGCTACCAGTAAATCTCGTGCACTCCTTACCATAGTACCAAACGTAATCAGGCCCACCAGCGCATTAGGCGGCAGCAGAGACAAGCTCACGACCAAAGCATCTTTCAAAGCCTTCAAGCTGTCCTCCTCTTGACAGGTATCGACGACATAAACAAAGATAGGCGGCGGAGGGGCGGGGCGGGGGCCGCGCGGCAGTTGATACTCGATGGTAGTGTTTAGCGGGTGAAGTTCCGGAGGAACGACAGTGGCACTGATATCCTTATACTGAGGAGGCAGGGGATTGCGCATCAGACAGAAGGGACATATCCAAATACGCGCCCGGTCATCAACGTTGCTGGTAGCGGTCAGTCACCCACAACCCAAACATCAGTGTAATGGGGTGTTCTCCTTACGCATATGGATTCAGGACACCGTTGCAGGGCGGCTTGCAAGTCACCGGTGCGTACTGAAGTAGTGGAGCATCGGGGCGTTCCTTGAGAGGAGTGTAAACAGCGCCAATGGGGACGACTAGGCGGGACGCTTCCTGTAGATGAGTTAGCACAACAACATGGATAAACAACCACCAGATCGAACCATGCGAGAGCTTGGAAACTTGTTCCAACTGAGCCGGATCCCATCACGATCCTCAATGTCAGTCCAGTAATCCTTCAAGGCCTCGTAGTCCATGGTGCCGGGAGGACGAAGGGGGGAACTCGGTAAGAGTGGATTCGGGGGTCACGGTCAATCGGGAGTAACGACAAGGTCAGGAGAAATGAATTGAAGACTGGACAAAGGTAGGGACTCAGTAGGAACAGCCCTGTCGCGTTCACCTTCTTCCAAATGGGCAACGCCAACAGCTGTGGTCTGGAAGCTAATGCGGGGATCAAGGAGGAGCACTGTTGTGTGAAGCTGGAGAAGGCATGAGGCCAGGTTGCAGCATCTTGGGTCTCTGTGGTCTCCCGTACCACCCTCGCCGCCTAATCCGCGCTAAATCCGCCCTTTAAATTCTCCGTCCGCTCCCGCTTTTCTTTCTTTTCTCTTCTTTTTCCATATGTTTTAATTCCGCCAGCCCTCACCTTATTTTTCGACAGCTTTCGTCCTTCTATGATGAAGCAGTCCTGGGGTTGAGCGAAGAGTAACTCGACCCGTCGCTGGGCACCTGGCTTTGAAAGGTCGTTCCGATCCTTTCGGATAATCCGGGAATCAGCAGTGGTTACAGACTTGTCCTTGAATATCGTATGGCAGAGACCTCTACAGAGGGGCGAGCATGGCATTAAAAGCGTAGACCTCCTATTCACAGAATTCGGTTCAAATCTGAATGCGTACCTCTGGGCCTGGACCGTATCTGACATCTCAACACCAAACGCCTCGCGTGACCGCACCAAGCAAAAAGAACAAAAAAAGTGATAAATGAAAAAAACCAAACCCTATCACCGGTCAAGACCATCACTTCGTCAATCCATTTGGCGTGCGCGGTCAAGCGTCTCTGGGAGGCTTGCCCAGTTGCTTGAGAAGGTAGCTGCGCTTGAAATATGTGTTCGGGTGGACAATGGTATCCAGGTCGGTCTGGTTCCAAGTTCCATCCTCTTTGACCTTCTTGATCTCGGCTTTGTGTGCCCACTCAAACACTCGGTTGCACGCAATGTGATACCGAGTCTTCTCGACATCCTCGCGCACCCCTCGTAGCACATCTTTGTCATGAACTCCCGTGGACTGGAGCAGCCCGATGAGATTGTCGGGAGAGAAATGGCGGTAGGGGCAGCCATGTGTCTGGCCAACTCCAGGGTTCGAATCATTAAGGATCTTCTGGCATGAGTAAGGGGGGTATCCTCGGCCTCTCCGATTGACATCACCACCAACATCTCCGTAGGCGTGTCGCACATTGTACTTGTACCGAGAGTTGAATTCGTCGTCCGTGAAGCCTTTGAACGATTGGCGCCAGAATAGAATACATTCTTCGAGCGATAGGCCGATTCCTTTCAAGAACAACGTATACTGAAGTCGCCCATAGTGCTTCAAATGGTTGTTCTTGCGCAAGGACATATGTAAGCTGCGCATGCAAAGAGGGAAATGCTGGGAGAGGTGATCGATGCTGCTCGCGGTGATCGGAGCTCCATCAACGAAGCCCTCTCCCTCAGAATACACCGATTCAGCACTACCGAAGTTCTTGGACAGGTGGTTGAGGATGGGGGTCAGGCGATCGTCTTCGTCCAGTCGTGGTAGGGCTCGACTTGTGAGCTACGAATCGTCAGCTCTTCAAATATCAACGTCAGGATTAGAAACACACACCTCGAGCGCACGTTCCAAGCGGTTCGTGAATTCTGCCACGATCATACTCTGCTGCTCCCGCGCCGGAACATAAGCCTTACCCTTCAACAGGAAAACAGCCCGTCGTTCGACCAACTCGGGAACCCTCTCCCAATCGACCTTATACCATAACTCGTCCTTGGAGCTGCGGAGGCCTGGCGTCGCGCTCAGAAGATGCCCCTCAAGATCCAGTTTCTCTTTCTCGCTGACAGGCTCCCAGTCCAGGTTGAGGCTTTCAATAAATGCGCGTCTCTCTCTTGAGTCATCCCTCTGGAATCGGAAACGAAAGAGCATTGTCTCAGCCCGTGCGAATCGTCGGCGGAGGTCTTCGGTAGCCGAAAATGCCAAGCGGAGAATAAAGTGTGAGTAATGATCTTTCTGACGCTCATTCTTCAACCGTTGTTCTCCGCCGGCGGACGATGCCGAGGTGTTGGAACTCAGAGGAAGGTACTTCTGGAGCAGAGGCTTAATATGGTCCTCCGTGTCGGAAGCGGATTTGTTTCGATAAGAGCAGGCCTCGATCTCAGCAAGAACTAGGCGAATGATCAATTAGTAAAATTGCCAGCAAAAGTGCCGTTGCAGACTTACCCTTTAACCGGTCGATCGCCCATTGTTCAAATTGTTCCAGAGTGATCTCTGCCGTCGGGGGGACGTCGTAGAAATTCAACCGATGAGGATAGTCCTGTTGCTTGAAGACGGGGGCAGCGAATTGCTTCTTTTTGTGATCAAGGTTGGCCCTTCGCTTTGGATCAATTCGGTGAAAGTCTTGCCGGATCATCTTGCAGGCACTGTTCTGTGAGTTGTGTGCAGATAAAGCGTGTCTTGCTGTGGTTGATCATTCAAGTGCATCTCATACGGGATCGCCATCATCCGTTTTCGCGACTTTGACGCGACGCGCGCCGGCGCGGTCACATGATTTATGCATCCAATCGGGAAACGAACAGAGCCAATTTACCGAGGCCTCGATGGGACCACCTACTTTAGTAGACGTACTAAGGTAGGAGGTAGTTACGACAGAGGATTGCATGTGAATGGTGCGGAGTGTAGTACAATCTCTACTACTTCTACCCTATTCTTCCTAATACACGTAGGTAGTGTACTCCGTATAGTTCCTTTGCCGTTTCCTTAAACCATTCAATTTTGTGTCTGTCGGAAAAGCCGCCGAGGCCTCCGCTCACCGACTTCCTAAAGGAGCCACCATCTACAACCCCACGCAAGGATCGCGTGCTTCCCCAGTCGGCAAAAAGTGTTGAGCTCCGGAGAATCGGAGAACCGCCGCAATAAAGTACAGGTGCACTCCGTCAGCTTCACCTCCACGACGACACACAACTCCTGTCATCGCATATTCTCGCAAATAAAGACCTGGGGATTCTTGCGCCATCATCACCATGAAACAATAATACCGATTATTACCTGTCATTCTTTCGATCCGGAAAGCTATACCTATCCACCCTCGACTGGCTGTCGCCAACAGCGCACGTTCCATCTATCGTTTCGCACGACTAAGACTCCAATCGCAGACACTAGACTAAGACACAATGACATTCGCAACTCGTGAACTCAAGAGGGCCGCGCGAATCATCCTCATCGGCGCCCCCGGCGTGGGCAAGGGTACCCAGACAGAACGGCTGCTCGCCAAATTCCCGCAGTTGGCCTCGATCAGTTCCGGGGATCTCTTGCGAGAAAATGTTCGAAATAAGACGCCTTTGGGTATGCTGAACATATGTCCGGTGACGATGACTGCGTGACTAACAGCCCCTTGTCTGCAGGAGTCAAAGCCGAAGCAACGATGCAGTCGGGGAATCTCGTCCCCGACTCCCTGATACTAGACCTCATATCTGCCGAATTTCGATCCAAGGGCTGGCTCTCGACGGCGCCAACCCCGACGATATCCCCCGCGGCTTCATTCATTCTGGACGGCTTTCCCCGCACCGCTATCCAAGCCTCCATATTGGATTCCCTCGTCCCCGTGAACTTTGTCGTCCATCTTGTCACGCCGCCGTCTGTTATTCTCTCCCGGATCGCCTCGCGCTGGATTCACGAGCCTTCCGGCCGGGTTTACAACACCGACTTCAATGCACCCAAGGTCCCCGGCAAGGACGATGTCACCGGCGAGCCTCTGACACAGAGGGAAGACGACTCGATCGACACGTGGAAACAGCGGCTCCACAAGTTCGAGGAAACAAGCAAGGCCCTGATCGACCATTACCGGCGAAAAGGCTGTCTATGGCGGGTGGAGGGCAACACGAGCGACGAGATTAGCCCTAGACTTTTCGCAGAGATCGAGCGGAGATTCTGTTGACGCATCTGTCCCTTGATACCACTGTTCGATACTTCTCTGTACTATACGTTCTTGTGATGTCCTGTTACTTGGCGGCACATCTTTTCTGTTTGGTTCATCTTCGGGTCACGAGTTGCAATTCCATCCTTGAATAGGTAATTACAGAAAGACAGCATTCTCCATGTCTTGTCTATACCAGTCATGAACATCATATCACGATGCGGGATATCATACAATCATAAAATTATAAACAGTGTATCAACCCTAACTCTTATTCTCCCTCCCCTGCGTCTGATCCTCCAACCCCATCCGAGTCTTAAACTCCCTAGGACTCTCCCACTCCTTATTCCGCCGAAACCCTTTCCACAACCCAAGCCCTCGGAACTTCGCCCACCATTCCGCTCGTCGATACTTGCGCTCCATGGCGGGCCCCCCAAACTCCGCCCCAGCCTTGGCCTCGTATACCGTCGCCAGCCCGCGCCGCAACATCTCATACGAAACGTCGCGCCGGCGGAACGGCGGGAAATCCAGAGCCCGGCGCACATACACCGACGCCACGACCCGCTGGTACTGGTCCTGGCGGTGGACATACGCGCGCACCCGGCGCGTCATCAGATACGTCGTCAGCCACTGGTGCGCCTCGCGGGCGAACGGCTGCGCCGGCCGCCCGAAATGCGCCAGCTCCGGGGCGTCGATCCCCGCCAGCCGAACATGCACCTGTCACACCACCCTCATTAGTCTGAAACCCAGTAAGCACTACGAGGAAAGGCACGCACGGTTTTATCCCTCAACTCCTTCTTCGACGTCGGCACCTTCTTCCACGGCAGCCAGCCCCACCCGGCCAGGCGGCCGCCGGGCGTGTGGAACAGGCGGAAGTTGTCCCCATCGCCGACGCTGGTGACCTGGCCGAGGATGCTGCGCTGGCGGAAATACGACGGCGCGATGCTCACGGCGTCCGGGAAGCGGCGCAGGTACCGGCGGTGGATGTGGACGATGCCCAGGATGGCGGTGGTGAGGATGGCGGTTGGGATGATGGTGCGGAGCTCCGTGAAGGCGGCCCAGTCGAAGGCGTTGACGGACTGGTTCCAGTCTTTGTTTGGGCGCGATGGGCGCGCGGAGGGGGCTGTTGGCGGTTGTTGTGCTTGTTGCTCAGTGCTTGGGCTGGGGGTGTCGGCTTGTTGCGATTCGGAACCCCATGGCGGCCATCGCATGGCGGCTCATAATCTCCTTGCTTCTTTGGGTGGGTGCAAGACCGTCGAAATGTGGTGGTGGTGCGGAGAGGGTAGAGAGTTGGAGGTGTGGATGTTCCACAAGTTGATTGTGTTAGGCCGGGCGGTCAGTCCGCGGTCAGTCTCTTATATATCAGCGGCACATCATGATAGTTGACCAGCCTACCCATCTCACAAAGCGCACGTTATGCGTTCTCCTTTTATGCGAGTGGTTGACACGCTTCTTATATATTTCTAAATATGATCTTTTCAAATATTAGAGATCACCCTGTGAACGTTGTATTGTGCGGGTCTATCCTAGTACAATGCCTAAGAAGACAAGCTCTATACACTGTAGCTGCAAACTATACAGGAGCAAACCCCGGTAGTGTGGATTCAAACAACAAAGAGATCTACAACCCACGCGCCATTGAAAGATGAACGACAGAGGAACAAGGAAGCAATATGTCCATACAAATAAGGTAAGAGGTATAAAAGCGTCTATTTCAGGGTCGCCGGGAGGCTGGTCTTCGCCGAGGAGGCGGCGCTGTTGACTGCCTTCTTCAGCTTCTCGTCCTTGAGTTTACGCAGGTAGGCGAACAGAACAATGAAGATGAGTTCCATTCTACAGGTTGTCAGCACATCCATATGGAAACTTCGCGTCGCATATCAAGAAACATACCTCTCTTTCGTCATCATCAAAAGACCCTGCACCAAAAGACCCTTCAGGATCTGGGGTCCAATACCCTTAAACAGGGAGAGCATTCCCTCGTTCTGAACGATATAACGCATGACCTCACCAAAGGTCTTGAACGGCTTGCCCTCGCGGCCTGGGGGCGGGCGAGACTGGAGGCCAACCTTGGCCACGATCAGAGGTTGAGTGGCAATTGTGGCCATGGCCTTAGAGAGCGCACCGAGGACTGGTATCGTTAGTTCGACGAGCCTATTGGTAAGATGGATTCGAGGCACTTACGGAAAGCCTCCCAGGGCTTGAGGTTGTTCTTTCCAGCAAAAAGAATATCCTTCAGGCGCTGGTAGGCACCGTAGGTGATGGCCGGGTTGACGACGAGAATCAGACTGGCCTTCAGACCTCTCCACAGACCAGTCCAGCCATCCTCACTCTCAACAACCTCACGGCCGGTGTCGATCAAGCCCTTCTTCTCGCCCTTGGGCTGGGTTTGCTGTCTTGTCGTGATGACGGCGACGGGAATGGTGAAGATCTGGGCGACAGCACCGGCCACCGCGCCGAGGGACAGTTCGATGGCCGTACCAGGAGGCTTCGGTACCGACTTGGAGGACATATAGAGGGTTCTCACCACCGAGTACCAGTAGAAGTAGGCGAAGTTGGTGGAAGCGACGCCCAGCAAGGATCCCACCATTCCCGAGTATAGACCCTCCACACCTTCTTTCTCGACGATCTTGGAAATACAATCCCAAGTTGACTTGTAGTGATCGGCATCTGAATCCTCGCCCTCCGATGCGGCCTTCTTTACCTGAACCTGCAGTTTCGTCTTGACCCTGGGTGACAACCAATTGGTTAGCCGGGGCGTTCTTCTTGTATTATGATGCGACGGGAGAGGACTTTCACCTACAAGTCAAGAGGATAGACCATGGCATTTGCGAGGACTGCACCGGTGGCACCGGCGACAGCACTACCCCAAGGGGAGAGGCGGACCTGTTTCGATTGACCGGCCATCTTTCACACGGAGGCGGGCAACCTCTGTGGTTCTTTAGATAGATGAGGGAGAACAGCAGGGAGGAGAGAGGTAGGTAGGTCGACAATGGTGCAGTTCAATCCTCGGCTCGGCGTGGAATGTCAGCGGAATTAATTGGGAGGAGAGTAAATTCCGGGCGGGGTCCGCGAAGCCGAACAGGAGATGGTGATACGGAGGTTGATAGAGACGGGAAAAATAGAAAATGGGAGGACCACCAGTTCGGAAGCGAGGAGAGAGAAACACAGGAGATAGACAATGGCCTCCAGACCAGACTGACCGAGAATTCCCAGCTAGCGAAAAGAAATCGGCAAGGAAGAGGAGGATCGAATGCGCGCGGCCAGACCGAGAGTAGTAGTCTGTCTATTGTAGAGGGAGTGGAAAAGCACCTCGGCGCGCTTGGAGGCGCATGACGAAATGAGCCGAGGTCCATCCGCCGACACGGCTTTCCTCTTCCCTTCACCACTCCCGTTTCTCTCCCCCGACACGACAACTTCAAGTCGTTGCGTCGTCCTTCTGGTCCCTTTTCAGCTTACCTCATTATTCATCATTTCCACTTGGGGTTAATCTTTGAGTTACCTACTTCCAGTTTTCTCCCCCATTCCTTCCAACTCCCCCACCACAACGTGATTGGGTGTGGTGCTTGACCTCGGATGTCATCCCCTCGGACGGTTGACGGGCCCGGTCGGAAGGGTCACAGAAATTCTGTGGACTGCGTCTTCTGATAGGTGCTTTTTTCGCTGTCTGACGTCTAAGGCTGGTTGGGGTAGCCGTTGTGGGGGAAGGTCAGGGCAGTGATCATTGCGGAACGATCCCAGTCGCGCATCAAGCACGATGTCCCGACCCAGCGCCGCCACGCAAAACACGTTAATTACCCAGGCTCTGGTACTTAGCTGCTTTAGTCCTCCCGACATGTCGATGCTTTTCCTAGTCGAGAGTTCTTCGCACTAACCTCCAGTTAGAGAGCGGAACGCAATGTATCATCGGCAACCTCGCAAGCGCAGGCCCTGGAGGCCGCCATTGACGCTGCTGAACATTACATGAGAGCCCTGAGATTGGCAACCGTCCAAAAAGACAAACAGTCGCTAGATGCCAAATGTAAAGAGTGGCTGACTCGAGCGGAGAGAATCAAGGAAGCCACGGACTGGCAGTCGGCAGCTCGAGGTCAAGCCAGGGCTTCCCGCTCTCTGGTATCTGCGCGCAAGCTCACCACCCGTGAAGAGATTATCCTTCTAGAAGGAGCCAAACTACATGGGTTCATCTTCCCTCCCTGGACCAGGGCACCCGATCCGTCAGAGTTTGTGCAGGGTGATGCTCCTTTCATGTACGTAGAGTAGTCCGAGGGAGGGATTCAAACAATTTACCAACATTGATCATTCTGACACCAAACAGCGACCGTCCAGAACTTCATCTTTCCAGGCTGCAGAGAAACATCTTCGATGGCTGGAAACGCCCCGCCGAATTGCTGTCGACGGAGGCTGGCGATGGGTCGACAGCCCCCGTCATGTCTGTTTCGGGGAAGACGGATCTGGTACAGGACGTCTTAACCGACTGCTCCGTTGTTGCCAGCCTTTGTGCTACCACGTCGAGATTGGAACGTGGTTTGGATAAGGTATGGTTGCTTGTTCATTTGATGGACCTGTGATCTAACACGGAAGCCATAGTATTTCCTCCCATTGGTGTATCCTCGTGGGGAAACCCCCGAGCCCTCACCGTCTGGGAAATACATCTTCCGATTTTACTTCAACGGCTGCTTCCGGAGAGTGGTCATAGATGATCGCTTGCCATCTTCCAAAACGTCAAGGTCGCTTCACGTGATCGATCGCAACAACCCCAATTTCCTGTGGCCTGCACTTGTGGAGAAAGCGTACTTGAAACTGCGCGGAGGATACGATTTCCCTGGGAGCAATTCTGGCACCGACTTGTGGGTGCTGACTGGCTGGATCCCGGAACAAGTCTTTCTCCACAGCGACGACGTGACCGGCTATCAACTATGGAAGCGATTGTACAGAGCATTTCATTGTGGAGACGTCCTCCTGACGATAGGCACTGGGAAGCTAACCGAACGGGAGGAGACCGAGCTCGGGCTCGTCAGTGAGCATGATTACGCGATTCTGGACATGAAGGAAATTAAAGGCCGTCGCCAAATGCTTGTAAAGAATCCATGGGCTGGGGCGGAGAGCTCTCCCGAGGAACCGAGACACACTTCAGAATCCCCTTACGATGCACCGTCGTTTTCTCCTGGGACCTTTTGGATGGACTGCGACAATATCCTCCAACACTTCGAAAATCTCTATCTGAATTGGAACCCGAATATTTTCCAATATCGTGAAGATATTCACTTCACATGGGATCTCTCAGAGGGAAGAGGAGTGGCTGGGTGCTTTGTCAAGAACCCTCAGTTTGCGTTGTCCACCGAAATAGGAGGGACGGTCTGGTTGCTCCTTGGCAAGCATTTCCGGACCATGGAGCATCACTCGAGCACCGATGCTTATGGCGATCCAGCGTTCATAAGCTTGTATGCGTTCAACGCAGGTGGCAAGAAAGTGCCGCTGAGTGATGGAGCGCTTTATCGCGGACCCTACGTCGACTCACCCAACACTCTTATGAGGCTGGAAATGCCTCCCAAAACGACGTACACGGTGGTGGTTTCCGAACAGTCACTGCCTTCTCTGAGTCAGAACTTCACTTTGTCTGCCTTGTCGACCGCACCAATTCACCTATCTCCGGCCCAGAACAGGTTCATGTGTGTGAGGAAGCTGCATGGCAGCTGGACACCTTCAACCGCGGGCGGAAATGCAGAGTCCGCCAGGTACCCCCTCAATCCCCAATTCAGCCTAGAGATATCGGAAAAGACCGACGTATCTCTCCTGTTGGAATGCCCCGACACGGAGCTGGCGACCCACGTGAAGCTGTTCTGGTCCAATGGTAGCCGCATATCACGAGTGCGGAGCCGCGACATCATCACCGATAGCGGCGACTATCGTCGTGGTGGATCTCTCGCGGAGAAGAGTGGTCTAGACAGAGGGTCTTACACTATTGTCTGTTCCACATTTGCCCCTGATCAACTGGCCCGCTTTACTCTCTGGGTCTCGTCCTCTATTCCATGTCAGGTCAAGCCCCTACCATCAGAATCTGCTGGACGAAGAGCGGTACTCTCTGATATTGGCGTGCTACCTCCGGGCAAGGACCGGATGCTGGCCCCCCTGCAGGTTCCAAGGTTGACGCGCATTAAACTTATCGCTCGGAGCAGACTTTCAGTGATCGGCAATCATCCTGTTGGGCCTTCCCCGGTGTTGATGACGGTTGAACTGGGCCAGGGGCCATACAAAGAAATATTGGCCACGTCGGAAGACGGAAATCACAGCGACGCCATCTCGGGAGTCCGAGTGGAGGATTTTGATCTACGACCAAATCTCGAGGACGAGGGTGGCGTCTGGGTTGTTCTTGAGAGGATCGGAGGACCTGGAGGGCAGGTGGAAGACCACTTTGAGGTGGAAGCGCTGGCGGAGGAGAGGGTGGACATTGGCGAGTGGATTGTGGAAGATGCCTAGATTTGTGCTACTTGGAGTATAGATTAGAGCAGATGGGCTCAATAAACATACCAACGTGGATTGCATTATATGTGCAGGTACCTAGGTACTACCTTGATCTATATAGTACATCGATCTCGTTCAGATAGGCGGGTCGGGTGGAGCCTATTGCTCGGGGCGGAAGATAACAACCTAACCACTCTCTCCCGAGCTTCAACGTCATCCCGCTTCCTCTGCATCGTTTACCCCCCACCACCCCCAGCATCCCCGCTTCTTCAACAAAACCTCCCATCGTATCTCCTTCCCACATGGCGACCTCTATCCCCGCTGGTCTGCGCTCGGCCGACCTTGGCCGCTTTGCCGTGCGAGCCGCCCAGCTCGAATCGGTCAAGCCGGTTGTTGCCTACTGGTGTGAGCGCTGGACCTGACCTGACCTGATCTGACCCTGAATTTGCACTGACAAGACCTCCGTCCGCAGGCAATTTCTTCATCGTGAATCAGATAATTGAACGAGGACTGCACACGTCCGATGACGAGATCAAGCTGTACACGACGAACCTGGTGGACAAATTGGAAAAAGTACGCCCGATGGAGTGCGTCGGCGACGGGAGATTGTCGACACTGACGGTCTACAGTTCAAACGCGAAAACCCCGATAATGACACGGTGACGGATGCGGTGGCTGCAAGTGCCTACGTGGAGCAGTTTGCTCTGGAGGTGTTTGGTCGTGCGGAGGCGACCATGCGGGCGAACAAAGTGACGAGGTCGGTTTCCGCTGATTTTCCCCCGGAGATCAACGAGCGCTGCGGCTGACTGTGTCAATTGCAGACAAACGGCTGATACGTTCCAAGCAGCAGCTACCTTCCTCGAGCTCCTGCAGATCTGGAACCCCCCGGAACCCGAAGTCGCGGCCAAGATCAAGTTCGCCAAGTACCATGCGCTGAGGATAGCAAAGGCGCTTAAAGCCGGCGAGGATCCCAACGCGACGAACCCGGCTGTGAAGGAGCCCGAGGATGAGCTCAATCCGGCTGACAACGATCCGGAGGTGCAGGCTGTAATGCAGTCTGCGTCGCAGGAAGCGGCCCGTTCCCGACAACCTTCCGTGGAAGATGTGTCTGATGAGGCCGCGCCGTCGCTACCCCACGAACCACATGTGCCCTCCGTCCCTATCGACGCGCCATCCGCGAGACACGATGCTACACCGCCGGAGGGCCGTGACGAGAACGCGGGTGAAGACCAGGACGAGCCGTTGACTCTGCCCTCCGCCCCGGCGACGATCACATCCTCGTCGACCTCTGTCCCCAGACTCCCAGATACACCTGCAGACATTGGTGCGGCCCACCCTCACCCTCCGCATGACTCCCATTCCACAGCCTCCTTCCAGTCCTTCCCGCCACCGTCGACCTTGCCATCACAGAGTCCTGTGATGCCCCCTCAGGATGTGAGGGATTTCTACAACCAACCTAGCGTGCCGCCTTCCCCTGCGCCTGCTCCCGCTGCCGCTCCTGTAATGCCGCCTCCCGCACGCCCCCATGCCCCTGCTGCTGCCGCTGCACCGCACATATCTCCAGCTCCGTCATCCAGCCAGACGAACCCCCAGTCGATCGATGATCAGGGCATCGCTTTGGCCCAGAAGCATGCCAGATGGGCGGTATCTGCTCTGGCGTTTGATGATGTCAACACAGCTATCAAGGAGCTACGGAATTCGTTGAGATATCTGGGGGCAGAATGAGCGGATTTGTCTTTGCCACGTTTGCAGTATACCAATATCAATTATTTGTGTCCAGCATTCTTCTTAATAGAGACGTTTTGACCCATGCGATTGCATCTTCCTCCTGGGTTTTCCAGAACTAGGCGGCCATACTCGTGGCAAATCGCCTGTAAAAATCTGGCGGGGGATGCGAGCTTGGGGGGCAGTCCCAGATAGATTGAGCGCCTACTCTCCTAGTCCCGAGGGAAGGAAGCCAGCATATCTAATATTTTGAGACGTATGTGCGGAGCAACCAACCACCTTGTTTGGCTTTGGGGTACAGGACAACTTCGTAGTATCGGTTGGCTGGTCATGTTATATTGGTCTGATATGCCTGCCGAGGCATGGTGAAAGAGCTATGGTCGCATGTAATGGCAATTTGCGTAAACAGTATGAAGATCCAGTATGCGAGTACCGGACAACGAGCCGAGCAATAGATGTATATATATACATGAAATGACATCAATATATATCCACCAGAGTATGTCATGCAGTGGGTGTAGACAATACACTGCAGTTAAAGCATATGCTTCTAGACACGGAGAATCAGATTTAAAAAATATCGTATAGACTAGACTAGTATCTAATGCACAAGTAGAACGTTAGGAGCGTAGTAACAATAGGCAAGGAGGACTGGACCTATTTAGGTAGGTATCATCTCTTCCTTGATATTGTAAAATTAAGCGAACTTAATCACCACATTCAGCATGTTAGCTCAGGGGAAGAGCGCCGGGCTCATAACCCGGAGGTACGTTTACACCGCATCTCAACCCCAACCAAAAACAAATCTAACAGACAACAGGACCCTGGATCGAAACCAGGACATGCTAAATTTTTTTTTTTATTTTTTTTATTTGACCCCTGTTTCCAAAAATGTCTTTATTTATTTACTCTTTCCTACACTTGCCTGCCACCAGCCATATATTGCATATTAAAGCAATTATGTATTCGATAAAACATACCAGGCCTGTTGGATTTACACAGGAAACTGCGTCTAAAGGGTACTATAGAGTTCCAACTCCGCTGCACCGAGCCACCGTTTTGAGATGATGTATATACCCAATAGTCAGCAAATATTTGCCAGGGAAAAAAAAAAAAAAGGAGAAAGAAACCACACATGAAGTCTTCCTCCAGACTTTGAGCTTAGAAGACTCCGGGTCCAGATGCGAATGTGCATGATATATTCTTTGGCGAGAGCCCTACTGTTGGACGCCTCGCCTTGAGTCTTTGGAGCGATAACCTGGACTCTAGGCTTGATATTGCCTCTGTCGCTCCTCCTATATTGTCTCCCTATGATAATTCTGGTGAACCGTTGGAAATTATGGATAGTTGACTGGTCCACGATAAGATATTCCAAAAGAGGTTGGCCATCTCTCCTTCTGTCTGTCAGCGTCCGTGATGTGCCGAAGACATCAATTACCCACTGAGGCTTGTTTGCTACAGTAAGTCAGCATTCCAGGACAAGTACGCTGTCCTGACAGTAAGATCCCTCTCAGAGACCGGGGAAATTCTTAATGTCTCTCACATTGGCCCAGGGATGAACCCGCACATACAGCTTGATATATTTCATGATCTTCCTCGATCACTGCGTGCTACAACAAGCGAGCCGTAGAGCCAGAGAGTGACCGCGAAACAGCCGTCAGACGTATCCTTGTATTATAACTAAACTGATACTCCATCTACCATCAACTGGACACGCTCCTATATCACGCATCAAGGAAGATGCAGCAATGGATTCTTACGGGGAATGGCCTTTATCTTCTCTTGTGCGGGGGGACATTGCTGTGCGCTACGCACCCAATCCCTCTCAAAGAATATCCTTGGTCGAACCAGATCATCCGCCCGACAAAGCATATATTCATGCTTCAGGACTTGATTAAGCATCCAGTACCCCCCTTGAAGGCTCTCAGCAGCCATAGGTACCTTATTGTACTAGCGCCATATCCAATCCATCTACCCCCAGATCACGACATCAGAAAGTCAGAGGAACGAGGGAGCAGAACATACTGCTGACATAAGGAGAAAGTCCTAACGAAAACGGCTACATCAAGATACTATATAGCTGCAGAGATCATCCTTAGGCCCAGAAAAGGGCCCGATACAAATCAGAGTGAATGATGAAGGAAGACGAGACACAATGCAGGGTCTTAAAGACAACGGCTGAAATCGCAGTTAGTTACAATGCAAGTCACACCAAGCGTTACTTGGCTGCAAAAAGCTTTTCCTTCTGTTGTGACTTGTTTACCACCCTTTGCCTACTTCTTAATTCTTCTCTCCGCCACCTTCACGTCCTTTTCTCTTCCCCTTCTCCTTCCTCCCCACTACCCCATCTCATCCGATCGGTCCCCTACACCTATCTACACCCTCAAACCAAATGGGGATGAGGACTTCCAGAGTGATATCCCGGGAATCTTCCCCTTCTCCCAGCCCCACCAGGGGATCAGTGGATGTTCACCCCATGAGGGCTGACCTGGATGAGGGCTGCCTCTCTACCCGCCATCGTGATAGAGACTTCACCATGTTTCTGGATCTCGGCCAAGCTCATCACAGCGAGTTTATCACGAAGCTCAAGCAGAGTGTTCAAGGCTATGGGTTCAAATGGGAAGAGCTCAGGGACTCTGAGGAGGAGCGCAGACAATGCGCGACAAACTTCACTTTGGAGTTCGGGCCTCTCTACTGGGGCACCGCGGAGGGCCGCCAAAAGTACCTCGACTCATCAGCCCTCAAACGCACTGCAGAGCTCTGTGTGTATCCGCGCTGCAAAGAAGAGTAGTTGACCCCCTCGCGCCTCCGTCTTGCTGTGGTGTACTGATCCCTGGACAGGATTATCAGTACTATCATGATTCTTTTGGAGAGAAAGGCGAAGAGCTACTGTCGAACCGACAAGCAGGCTGAAGTATGCCATACATCTCCCTTTCCCTTTTGTTTCTTACTGACTTGGACATGACGCAGACCTCTGACAGGCCAACTACTACCAATCTTGTTTCGGCTCCAAAGGAAACCAAGAATGAACCGTCCTCGCCGGAGGTAACCGCGTTCAGCCCCCAAATGCGTGAGGAGAAACATGGCGACACGACCGTGTTCGCCTCCGTGAAGCGCGACAAGAAGCGCGACAAGAAAAAGAAAAGACGCGAGACGGAGGAAAAGGTGACCAACATTGTCGATGCAGCTATCCCTAAGCCCAAGGCTAAGACCGTGTACTACGTGTCGGACGACGAGCAGCCTGCCTTTGATAACACCGTCATGTCGAGCAGAAAGCGCTCTGTTTCTACTCCGCGAGACATCCGTCCTTTCAGTGCCGTCGCGAGTGGAACTTCGGACACCATTACAAAGCCGACGAAGCGAAGAAAGCTAGCCGATACTGAGAACATCCGGACTACTCCTGCTGTTGGGACCCTGGCCACACCCGAGCAGGTCGAAGAAGAAGGGGAGTTTTGGAAATACACCAAGTTTCTTGTTTCCTCGTCCAACCAACAGATGGCGCCTGTGTGGGTACCCTTTACGAAGTTCATCTCTTCCTCTATGTTTCTGGCACACATGGCGGATGAATGTCAGACCCCGGAGATGGGGCAAGCTGGTACTGAAAGTTCCAACTGGCACAGCAACACCCCCACGCAGGTGGTCGTTGCAGCGTCTATCAAATTCGAGTGGTCCAACTTCGAGATCAGAGTCCGCCAAGGACAAGACCGTGATCTGGAATACGTTATGACTGAACTTGAAGACTCGTGGAAGAATGCCAGCGAGGACAGATTCGAGGGCGATATCAGTCGCCAGTTCAAGATTCTTGTCATGCTGCACATGGTTGGATAAGTGCGGCTAACTGGATGAACAATACTTTGTCTCCTTCTTCCTCTTTTGTCTTTTTTGTTTTTCTTTCTCTGCCTTATCTGCTATGGATTTCATGCCGCATTGGAAGTCTGGAAGAGTATTCAATAAATCACTGAGTTAGTGCCGAACTATCAATGCTTAATTCCGCACGCACGAACCATGGGCGGATCGACCGGACCTTCAGGAATGTATCGGAGAATTAATGGAGGGATTGACGTCAATTGACGACTTTCACCAGATCGTCGCCTGCGGGATTTGACACTGGGAAAGAGGGACAATGGAGTTCCGGACAGCCGGTTCTCCATGTTTGGTACGTGACGGGGCGAGCCGAGCAGATATCGTACGGATGGTATAGTTAATTATCACGAGACCTGGTGGTAACGATGGAGAATCATGACTCGTCGGTAGTTGAGTGGAACAACATTTGGAATTCTGATCGAATTATTGACTCTAGCCGAGTAAGCTTTTAGAAAGATGTCTTGGTGAATATTGTCCATGGAACCTGACCGGGAACAGTTAGAAACGAGGGCATACTGTACTCCGTAATATCGCAATCTCCACTGGTCAGACGCAGATCATTCATTGCCCTCCCCTTCCTTGTGATGATCATCCTGCCTATGAAGCACTGTGGCCTGTCTCGTTCGTGTCGGGGCTTTTCTCCAGTCTCTTGGTGGCCGAAGATCGTCTTGTGGGAGGGATCCGTGCAGCAACAAACATGTGTCGAAGATGACTCGATTTCTTTCATCGGGAATTTCTGTTCATTCTGGGACCGTATTACCCCTGGATTTGGGATGGACTTGACCCTCCCCACCTTGGGCTCCCCTCTCGTTTTCCCATTGTGCTCTCCTTAGTCTAACTACCCACTTGGAGTCGAGACTAGATCAGACGGTGTCCCTAAAGAAACAGACCGTGTCCCACAACGCGTGGCTTGGCAGGGGACGAAATGATGAATCAGGCCCGGTTCTCCAGAGACCTTAAATTTCGCACCACCCACACCGTGCTGGCGAAATTTCTAGATGCCGCACTAACGGAGTTTGTTCGGTTGGAAGCGTGCGAAGTCCTGGGCCGACCCCCGGGTTTCCCGTGGCGCAGCGTGATCCTGTGGGAGATGATCCTTGTCTCGAGGGATCAACCGTGGATCGGACGGTCTGATAGTCGAGAATCAATCATTGCGTAGTACTCCGTAGAGAGGGTTGGATCTGAAGCTGATTGTGAGCAATTGCCCCCATTAAAGGAGTTGTCAGCAGGAGGTGAATAGTAACTAGTGACTTACTCGGATACGGAGTACTGTCTCGGTAGAATGGAAACGATCCACTTCCTCACTAAAACCGTTAGTTAGTTGCAGAGAGAGTTGGGTTGCGTGTCTCAAAAAGCAAGTTGGAGTCGTAGTTTAGTTACGTAGTTGGTGACAAGATGATGGATGAGGATTTGACGGGCAGGGAGTAAACTAACAATTAGTGACTTTGCCCACCTTCCCCCATTTTTCCCTCTGATTATTATTAACATGATCATCGTCTTTCTTCTCCTGCTTCCTTCTTCCCTCTTCTTCTTCTTCTTCTCCTTCTCCCATCTTCATCTCCATATTCTTGCCCTCCCCCTGGTCGGCACTCGAACCCTGTCCGGTCCGTCCGCTGCTCCTTTTTAGTCCCGCTGATTTGTTCCCTCCCTTTTCCCCTCCCCCTTTTCATCTCCTTTTCATATCTCCCCGCATTCGTGGACTGCATCGGATTTGGGTGCGGGGTGCGAGTACCGAAACGATCTATTTCATTCCATTGAATCCTCCATCATGGCCGGTGAACAAGACAAAAAACCCGCCGTCCTGATTGTAGGTGGTTTAGGTATGCGCAGCCCTCATATCAGATCCACTTTTCTCCGCCGTGACTGACGACCTGGTCTTGGATTACAGGCTTCATCGGCCGACACCTCGCTCTCCATCTCCACGAAAACAACCTAGCGTCCGAGGTCAGGCTCGTGGACAAGGTTCTTCCCCAGTTGGCTTGGTTGGCGCCCGAGTTTGAGGAGGCTTGTTCCAGGGACAAATTCGTTCAGGCCGATGCCAGTCGAGAACGTGAGAGACCCTATAGCCTTCGACATCGTTGTTTAACCGAAATTGTGTCTTACTGACGTGGGTTCTAGAGCACTTTCCTCGTATCTTTGACCGCGCCAACGGCGAACAGTTCGACTATGTGATCAACTGCGGCGGCGAAACGCGACATTCGCAGCCGGACGACGTCTACGAACTCCGCAGCTACGCCCTGACCGTGGCGCTCGGCCGTGAAGTGGCCCGACGGGGCATCCGCTCCTTCGTTGAGTGCTCAACCGCCCACGTCTACAAGCCTGGCTCCGGCCCGCGGAAAGAAGACGACAAACTCGAACCGTGGCACAACCTGGCCAAATGGAAGCTAAAGGCGAGCGATGAGCTCCGGAAGATCCCCGGTCTGAACTACTGCCTCCTGCGCCTTCCATATGTGTACGGCGAGTATTGCTCCGGGTATTTCGCAACGGGTATCTGTCTGGCCCGGGTGCATCTGGAGATGCAGAAAGATCTGGACCTCCTTTACACCAAGGATCTGAAAATCAACACCGTTTATGTTAAAGATGCGGCTAGCGCCCTGTGGAAGGCTGCGGAATGGCGATACAATGCCCCCGCGGGGGAATCAACTCCCTTGGCTTTCAACGTGGTCGACCACGGTAACACCCGTCAGGAAGACATTGCCAATGCCTTGACGACTGTTTTCGGTCTGAATTGCTTGTTCCTGGGATCCTTGGCATCGCAGTTGGCGAAGCTGAACATGGATGACGTTGTGGATGATATGAACGAGGAATGTCTGCAGGTCTGGGCGGAGCTGCTCGAGGAGAAGAAGATCGAACGACCCGGCCCTATCGGTCCGTTCTTGGAGAAGGATATCCTCAAGGACTCGGACATGTGTCTAGATGGCTCTCTTTTCGAGAAGACCACCGGCTGGAAGCCCACCCGGGAAAGCTTCGGCGCCGACAGTGTGCGGGACATGGTTGACAGCTACAAACGCATGGGCTGGTGGCCGTAACATGCCTCGCAAATTGGAAAGCAGCTTGCTCCACCCTTCCGCATCAAGTCGCGACACAAGACACGCAATCAACACTCAGCGGCAGGATGGACAGGCGAACCTTGAAGCTATAGGGTATCAGCGTGACTGGCTGATGATCTTTCACGATGGCGCTTTACAAGGGCTTTGATCACTGCATCACGCACGAAAACGGGACTGCCTTAAACGTAGGTCAACCCGATCCGACCGATCACTGCAGCTCCATTTTCTCGCCCTCGACCCTAGTGTCTCTTGATGTACAGTGGCCACATATTGCCTGTAATGTATAGTAACAGTTTCTTGGTCCAGGGAGGTGTTATGGTCTTGAACACTGGCCTGTTCGAGACCTTGATTGTTTTTCCTTTCATGTTTTGGATCCCATGCACATTTAGAGCTGGTTACCCTGCATGTGGATAGGCTACCTTGTTTCATTTCTTTTGCTGTACAGCGCTTTGGTTTCTATTCGATTGCAAATACGGCATTGGATTATATGCTTCCTGTGTCGAGGCAGACAGATTCAATGACTCCGATTTATCAACCGTCCAACTACGTCGTCACACCCATACACCACTAAATATTGCTGATTCAAGTGAGACCCTGTACTGCCTTAATGTATATCTGCTCTCCTTAGTTCATCTCAACGTTGGTCTTGTGATGGATCTGGTTGGATAGATGAAAGAGCTGGACAATTCGAACTATCTAGTCGGCGTCTCCTAACGAGGACAGAGGGATCAAGGACGCGGTAGGCAATGATCATTTGCACAGAACTGGAATCTGCTCAAGTTCTCTGACCTATCCACGTCCACGTAGCTCTATCAACCGGACCATATCGGTCAATGCTGATCTCTCCACAGGTCTCTCCAGGGGTTCCATTCTACCTCGACGCGCGTATTCATTGCCAAACTCTTCTTGCGCATGAAGTATTTTTACCTGTACGTGACTAATTCTAGATTGTCAGAGATGAAGAATCTCGCGACTGTCTAACTACACAGGTCAAGTAGGTAGGAGACTTCCTCTAGAATACCTTAGCGATGGTATGTCATTTTTACCTGTTTGAATACCTTCGGAGATTTAAATACGTTAAGAAAAGGACTCACCCTGATAAGAGGGCCTGGATATTACTGAGTTTTGGTAGAGATGACAAAAAGGAAAAAAAAGATGATAGCATGTCCTGGTTTCGATCCAGGGTCCTGTTGTATGTCAGATTGGTGTTCAAATGAACTGTCTGAGATGGTGAAACGTACCTCCGGGTTATGAGCCCGGCGCTCTTCCCCTGAGCTAACATGCTGATTGGTGGAAGATTTGGCGAAATTTGGTTTATTGAATCAATGATTCTCGTCCTACTTTGCAGAGTACGTCAGCCTACACAGATTTATGAGCGACCTTCAACTTACTTTCAATAATGTACCTTTGAGAGCATCATGTCTGATGATCTGTCCACAGTGTAGGTGCTATGAGAAGATACCACCCCCCAGGACCGTGAGAGATGTCAATCTCAATACGGACTGTCCGGCATCATCCCATAGTCGCAAACAGTGTCATGTCTACATCAAAGGGAGTACGACCACATCGGCGTATACACCACCAGGGCCGACGGAGGGACGAGCAAGAGATTGTACGGTGCTTAGTTACAAAAGAGCCTTTATTCGGGAACACCCTAGCTAGAAGTACTAAAAGTACTTTTTTTTCCCTCTTTTGTTTCTTTTCTCTCCCTCAACCATCAACCATAACCTCGTCAGATGCCCGGGAGTTTGAATGCAGGCCTTCACAATATCGCAATGATCAAAATCCGGAGAGCATTCAGCCGAGTGGCCATGGATCTCACCCAGTCAGACATACATAGACACCGAAACACAAAGACTTCAGAAAACATCCATCACATCTGCGCATACTCAAACTTGCAGGACACACAAGCCTTGATCCCACAGCCAGGGCAAGTCAAGGTGTAGATCGGCATCCAGCGATGACACGCCTCGCACTCAATCGGTCTGAAATCCTTCTCCCAGAATCCCAGGTGAGAGCAGTGCTGCGGATGGAGACCGGTCTCGAGAGGCCTCGCACCAGGAACACGCAGACGGAGATCCTCCAGCCAGCCGCAGTAGGTCTCTAGGATCAGACCGCGTATCTCAATGTTAAGGTCTTCGGATGTGTATCTACCACTGGGGTCGTTGAGCTTCGCGTTGAAGTAGGGGATGAAGGGAGCGAGGGGAGACTCGGTTTCTGTGTTGAGAGGATCCAGCGTGTCTCTGTAAGTCACCTGTTCATAGGTAAGACTGGCCCGCGGCTGGGCGGATGCGGGTTCAGAGGACACAGCGGATGTAGCGGCTTCAGAAGGGGTGGTTGAAGAGTAGTGGTCCGCAGGAGTTGCTGCGCGAGAGGCCGGATCCTGTCCGTCCGCTTGGTGTTCAACACAGTGTTTGCCAACCATCACTTCGTCACCGGTGTGGTGGCTCTGATCTTCAAAGCCCCTGCAATCATAGTAAACGGTTCCATCATCCGAACTGCTGTCTCTGGCGGTTTCATATTCAGTGAAGGAGGCACAGGTCGAAGCGACAGACTGATGGTCGACCTGGGCCTGCTCATGGACTCCGCAACCGAGACCATCTTCATCAGTACGCGCCCCTCCAGAAGACTGCTCTACCTGGTCTCCACGATGCTGTCCAGCCGGCGACCCGCGAGTTCCGCCAACGCGAACCTCGCCCGCAAACTGCTTCTCTTCCCAATCATGAGAGCCGTTGTCGACGCCGTGAGAAAAGAGGCTAGCATGGGCCGTATCCATGGGATGATGGGTTTTCACACTCGCCTCATCATCAGCACGCCGCAGCTCCTCCTCGTCACGCATGACACTCGCCGACATGGCCTCCCTGCGCCTGGCCTGTCCCGCACACTCGTCCCCGAAAAGAGACTGTCTCCATTCTTCATACTCTCTGCGCATGCGGTCACTGCGGGCTCGCTCCTCGACGGAGTCCTGCTCGTGGGGGCTCATATGCACGCTATGGCTATAACTAAACATGTAGCGATCAGTCCACCAATTGTATCGCTGCGGTCTCCAGCCCCGATAGTGAGGATCCGCCGGGTCGGACATCTCGCTAGGGTGGTGCGGGTCGCGCGACCATCCTCCTCCAAACGCGAACGGGTCCCGGGTTGGCTGGGGTTGATGCACGAACGGCGCGTGGGAGCGTTTGTCGAGCTCATCGTCGTGGAGGGCACGGCCGGTGGGATCGCGGAGGATCTCTACGGCTTGTTGGATCTGGCGAAAGTTAGTATGCTCTATCTTCTGACTTCTATAACTTTAATGGTTGACGTTTTTGAGAGCCAGTGAGGCAAGGTCCAGGGCACCGTCTATGGGAGAAGTTGGGGGAAACGAACCTTGCGGAATTCGTCCACAGAGACATTGTCACTGCCAGTTTTGTCTGGATGATACTGCAGGGCCAGTCTCTTGTACGCACTGTTGATCTCCTTGAGATCCGCGTCTTGGGCTATGCCCAAGACCTCATAACAGTTCATTCTGTTGGATGACGCCGACATGGTGGCTTTAGGCGCCACACGGGCTTCGTTTCTCAGGTCTGTTTTGATTTTTTGACGTGGTCTGAATGCCTTTACAGGTCTTCTGATGTATGCGGTTATGGTGAAGGTTGTGTTGATCGAAGAAGCCCTCTGAGTTGGCCCTTTGACGATGAAGTGCTGGTTGTGACCACAACAGCAGAGCCAGCATTACCGAAGGGTCGCAGGCTGGAGGAAGAAACAGAAAGAGAAAAGTGGGAATCACTGGAACAGAAAACATGTTGTGGGTGGAAAGGTGACGCGAGGTCATATAGACCAGTCCGGACCTGTATGGATGTGAGTGGATGTTCACTAGAGGTGAGGGTTCATATACTTGATATGTGCATGTCCAGTAGGTAATGCCAATGTTTCAGTGGACTGCGCTTTGTCAATGCCTAATGTTTATCAAGGACAGGTCTATGCTGTAGAACGGGTTAAGAACATAGATGAGGTACCATTATAAGCTTGGGTACGTAGTAGCTTCATGGTGGTGATGGTGGAAGAAATATCTTGTACGACATGGTGCTTACATGTGAACATGTGCTCCCTCGGAGAACAATAGACGTCCCTACATCCTGACATATCAGACCAAACCAGTGACAAATGAAAGATAAACTGATTTACAGGCTGATAGACTCTAGCTAGGTATTTATGACTAAGTCTACACGAAGGTCGACGACTCCTTCCCACAGAAGCTCAGAGAGCTTCTTACATATCAGCACTGGCGGTGGCACCAGTGATAATCTCAACCAGTTCACCGGTAATGGCGGCTTGACGCTGACGGTTGTACAGAATCTGGAACTTGTTGATCATCTCTCCGGCGTTCTTCGAGGCGTTCTGTCAAAAAGTCAGTATGAGTCTAGATGAGGAACAATAATTTCAATCTCCAGTGGGACTTGCCTCCATAGCGTTACGACGGGCCTGGTGAAAGGTCGGTTAGTGATTGGATTTTATGTCTCATTGGCGCATGACAAAACTTACCGAGATTTCACAAGCGTGTCCTTCAGCCATAGCCCAGAATAGGCTGTTGGCAAGGGAGTACTCGCGGAGGTGGGCGAGAGTCTGGTCGTCAACCTCAAAAGCAGAGATGTTGGCTACATCAACGTTAGGATCGAGTCAATTCATGGGACCCAACGACAGGACTGACCGGACTGAGTGATGGCCTCCTCGGAGAAAGCCTCGACGGTGGCAGGCTCGTAGCTCTGAGCGTTGAGGAACTTGTTGTAGATGATCTTCACGCTGGCGTAGTCGGTGGGCAGCAGAGCGATCTGGTCGGCAATGGCCTGGGCGTCGGCGAAGGTAGGAATATCCTTGCAGACGTTGGCGAAGCTGAGGACCAGGTTGTTGGGGTTGGTACGGCTCAGCTGGGCCTTGGCCTTCTCACCCAGGACAACGATATCGGCCTCGGGCGTCTGCTGGAGCATGCGGCGGGTGGCCTTGCTCAGGCCGGAGTGAATACCACCGCAAAGACCCTTGTCGGAGGAAGCGACAACGAACAGGGTCTTCTTGTCCTCGAGGGGCTTGGTCTCGGCCTGGTCGAACACGGTGTTGGAGGTCTGACCGTAGACACGGGACTCCTCCATGGCCTTCTGGGCGCGAGTAAGACGGGTCGAGGCAATGACCTTCAT
Organism: Aspergillus pseudoterreus; assembly: GCA_002927005.1. Lineage (NCBI taxonomy): Eukaryota > Fungi > Ascomycota > Eurotiomycetes > Eurotiales > Aspergillaceae > Aspergillus > Aspergillus pseudoterreus. The sequence goes on along the minus strand of PIJX01000002.1, from coordinate 449,069 downwards.
GGTGTTGGTGATCTTCTCGATGTTCTTGATGGACTTCAGACGGCCCTCGATTTCACGCAGAGTCGCGAAGTTGGCGGCATTGGGGGGAGCAGTGCTATTTGATGCGATCCAACGTTAGCGACTACGAGCGATTCGAATTGCAATATCCGATCACGTTCGTTCCATGATAATTGCTGGGCAGTTCGAGAAGGGAATGGCGACAGAGGAGGGGGACCATGAGGCCAACGGGAACCGACGGGGCGACCGGGGAATGAAGGAACTCACCGAGTGACCACAGCACTGCCGGCCCTGACGGCCGGGCGAACAGCACGGGAGAGCATATCGAGAGAGAAGGAGGTTGAAGTGAAGACTCAACCAGGAAGAGCGAGGTCCAACGTGTGTTGTGTGGGGGGGAGGAGGAGGAGGAAGATGAGCTCTTCTGCTGGAGCGGGCGGATGGGAAGACACTTGAGTTTCGACGTCTTCTCCTGTTTCTTTTCCGACTGCCGGCGAGGCTGGGACTAAACCGGATGGGGCAACATGGTACGGGCGCGGAGAAAGGCCCGTAGTGCAGTACATGAATACACACAATACCGTCGCAATACGTCCTCCGGGACGCTCGGTCCCGTGATTTTCCCAGGCATGCAGGCAGCCGTTACATAATCATACCGTTCGGGTGGCCTCAGGCAAGTTCTTGCCCCCGGAGAAACGTGAGGATCGATCGCCTCAGGCCTCGTTTTCCATTGCATTCCTCTGTTTCCCTCCTCTTCTTCCTTCTCTTCGTCTCCTCTCTCCTCCTCCTCCTCTCTCTCTCTCTCTCTCTCCACCTCACTTCTTTCTCCTCTTCTTCCCTCTTCTTCCTTTCCCCCCTCTTTCCTTTGTTCATGTGTCGACTCTCCCCCTAACACTCCTTTGTCTCTACTCATAGCTCTCTCATTGACTTCATCTATTCGTCAAGTCTCAGCTCGCCGCTTCAGACTTGGCACCTGGTCAACCTCGAGTTCCCCTGCCTCCCGGCTCCCTCCGTCTCGGCCTTACTCTCTTCCTCTGTCTTCTATTCGACGCTCCCCTAAACTCGCGACAATGAGTTCCTCGGAGGACGATACCCCGCTCGTGAAGATGAATGGGCGATCTACCGGTAGGTTTTCCTTGCTTTCTCCTCACGTCTTGGCCGTCGTTGCACCTAGCGCATCTCGTTCCCTTGGCTACATTCCACACACACACCCTGTCAATTCATCCCAAGTTTGTCTCTTCTCGTCCTTTCATACCTCTCCAAGCCTCTACTTGATTAGGTCGAAGCTGACTTTAACTCCCTCCGAAACCTCCAGGCACCCCCAACGACGTGACGATGAGCGACGCAAAGGAAACCAATGGTCATGTCGACCCGGGAGTCTCCATCCGCTTCGGTGCCGTTCAGAAGAAACCCGACGTGCACATGGTTGATGCGGATTCAGCTAGCGCAAGCAAGCGAAAGTCCCGAACCAGCGTTGGCCAGAAGTCCTACGCGGAACCCGAGAGCAGCGAGGATGATCAACCTCTGGTACGCCTTTCCCCTTCGTTTCGTATCCCTATCTACTCTGCGACACTATTGCTATCGCTGTTAGTCTCGGCGACTGACCTTTCGACAGAGCAAGCGCCGACGCACATCCGTCAAACACGAAGATCCGGAAACCGATGAGGACGTTCCCTTGGGGCTTAACGGAAGAAAACTCCCCAAGGCTTCGGAGACGGCCATTGGCGAAGAATCCGACTCTGACGTCCCTATCGAACGGAAGCTTGCCATGGAGAAGAAGAGGATTGAACTGAAAGGGGAGAAGGAAGGTCAAAAGTCGACCGCAGCTCCTAAGAAGAAGCCTACCAACGGTGTCAAGAAAGAACCTGTGGATGACCAAAAGCCTTCTGCTGTCAAGAAGACAGCAACCAAGGTCAAATCGGAGCCGAAGTCAGCGCAATCCACTCCGGCGAAGAAAGGCACCGCTAAGGCTACCCCGGTCAAGAAAGAGGAAAGCGCTGATGCGGAAGAAGCGGAGGAAGAAGAATACAGGTGGTGGGAAGATCCTACAAAGGGTGATGGAACCATCAAGTGGACTACTCTTGAGCACAATGGTGTTGTTTTCCCGCCTCCGTACGAGCCATTGCCCAAGAACGTCAAGATGAAGTATGACGGTGTCCCTGTCACCCTTCATCCTGACGCGGAGGAAGTCGCTGGTTTCTTCGGAAGCATGTTGAACTCTACCCAGCACACGGAGAACCCTACTTTCCAAAAGAACTTCTTCATGGACTTCAAGGACATCCTCAAGAAGACCGGTGGTGCCACTGACCCGAAGGGAAACAAAGTTGACATCAAGGAGTTCAAGAAGTGCGACTTCCAACCGATATTTGATTACTACGAGGCAAAGCGCATTGAGAAGAGGAATCTCCCCCCAGCCGAGAAGAAGCGCCTCAAGGCCGAAAAGGATGAACAGGAGGCCCCATATATGTACTGTATGTGGGATGGCCGCAAACAAAAGGTTGGAAACTTCCGCGTGGAACCACCCTCTCTCTTCCGTGGACGTGGCGAGCATCCCAAGACCGGCCGTGTCAAGGCTCGCGTTCAACCCGAGCAGATCACTATCAATATCGGCAAGGAGGCTCGCGTGCCTCCGCCGCCGGAGGGCCATAAGTGGAAGGAAGTTAAGCATGATCAAGAGGGCACATGGCTTGCTATGTGGCAAGAGAACATCAACGGCAACTACAAATACGTCATGCTTGCCGCGAATTCCGATGTCAAGGGCCAGAGCGACTACAAGAAGTTCGAAAAGGCGCGTGAGCTGAAGAAGTACATCGGCAAGATTCGCAAAGATTACCAGAAGAACTTGAAGCACGAGTTGATGGTCGAGCGTCAGAAGGCCACCGCGGTCTATCTCATTGACCAATTTGCTCTTCGTGCGGGTAATGAGAAGGGAGAGGATGAGGCCGAGACAGTCGGATGCTGCTCCCTGAAATATGAGAACGTGACACTGAAGCCACCCAACAAAGTCGTTTTCGACTTCCTGGGTAAAGACAGTATTCGGTTTTACGACGAGGTCGATGTCGACCCCCAGGTTTTCAAGAATCTGAAGATCTTCAAGAAGGCACCCAAGAAGGAGGGTGATGAGATCTTTGATCGGTTAACCACATCTGCTCTCAACAAGCACCTTTCAAACTATATGCCTGGGTTGACAGCGAAGGTGTTTCGTACTTACAATGCGTCCCACACTATGGCCGAGCTTCTCAAGGACATGAAGGCGACTGGTAACATTGCAGAGAAGGTCAAGGCATACAACGATGCGAACCGTAGGGTTGCCATTCTTTGCAACCACAAACGGACTGTCGGTGCTTCTCATGCAAATCAGATGGAGAAGATGAGCGAAAGGGTGAGTCTTCACGTGGAGCGCTTCGGTGTAGCGTGAGATTGCTAACTGGCCCCTCTACAGATCAAAGGCCTGCGCTACCAAAGATGGCGACTCAAGCAGCAGATGCTCGACCTGGACCCAAATCTTAAGAAAAAGAAGGGTGCTAAGTTCTTCGAGCTTGATGAGGATATAGACAAGGAGTGGATCAAGGAACACCAGGCGTTCCTGGTCGAGGAACAACGACAGAAAATTCGGAAGAAGTTTGAGAAAGACAACGAAAAACTCGCAGCAGAGGGCGAGAAGGAGATGAAAGCGAGTGAACTTGAAGAGCGACTTCAAGTTGCGACCGAACTAGAGAAGAAATATAATAGAGAGAACAAGACCGGCAAGGTGGAAGCGGAGGGCAAGGCTCCAACTGTCGAAAAAATCGAAGCGAATATACAGAAGCTTGAGCAGCGTATTGAGACGATGGAGCTTCAGGCGCAAGACAAAGAAGACAACAAGGAAGTGGCGCTTGGAACGTCCAAGATTGTGAGTTCTTCAATCTCTCTTGGAGGTTGGACCTTGGCTGACATCTCAACAGAACTATATAGATCCTCGTCTAACGGTCGTGTTCAGCAAGAAGTTCAACGTTCCCATCGAGAAGTTCTTCTCTAAGGCCTTGCGGGAGAAGTTCGAGTGGGCCATCAAGTCCGTTGATGAGGACTGGGAGTTTTAGGACCACTCTCTCATTTAAAGGTGGCATTTCTTGGTTACCTATGTTTTAGAGGCTTGTGGCTTTGTTTGCTTGAATCTATCGTTCTTCGTCTTTCTCGATTTGCTTTCCTCGCCCCCTAGCATTGCAATAAAAGCGGCATGCTGTCCCTGCATCTATCATGTACCTTATCCTTTCCAGCTCAGATGGACATTTTCATCGCTTGACTCTTATTGACCGTCTAGCCTCGCTGTATTGTTGATTCTTGTCTTTGTTCTTTGCATTCAAAGTCAAGTGCTTGTTCCTTTTAGAGAAAACACGCAGAAGGCGAAACAGTCAAAATTTCATACATACATCTGCACACCGATTAATCTATGCTGGTTGACACCTCTAGCTACTCCATAGATTCCAATAATACTTTAGCCTCTCTGGATGCTCTGTCACTACAAGACCACCATAAACACTACCTTAGTGCTTTGTTGCAAAATTTACCCGCCGATGATCATCGAATCCAGCATTTAAGCAACTGCGCATACACAGCACAAACAAATATACGATACTATCTTGGAGTAAGGGTGGCAAAAAATTTATAGCATGTCCTGGTTTCGATCCAGGGTCCTCCGGGTTATGAGCCCGGCGCTCTTCCCCTGAGCTAACATGCTGCTATTGATTAACACATCTGTGTTACTGTTTTATCAAAATAATTTAGGTGGAGAAAATTTAAAGTTTTCAGGTGGTTGAGTCACAGAAATAAGAATCGAAACGCTAGTCCTAATCTGGCAACATAGAAGTCATGCCTGATGTATCAACACATCTACGCTGTAACTAACTACCCAAGGTATCAACAATCGAGCACGTCCGGCCAGAGAAGGAACAGGTCCCTCAAGAGTTCCCGGTTTCGAAACATTCTGGCTGGAGCTCTCGACTGATCCCAATTTTAGGGACGGATAACACCTTGCAAAGTCTCCAACGTGTCGGTGATTATAGTCAACGGTATCACATAGGGGGGAGAAACACCATAGACTCCAGCACATGAACGAAACGACTCAGGTTATGTTATGGCCATAATTTACGGGGTTTATGAAGGCCCATTGCCTATCTCTCGAGTAGGTACGTACAATCCACATTAAAAGCGTTTGATTAAGCCATGACCTGTTAACATCGGATATCAAGAGAGAAAAATAGAAAGCAAAATACAATCTTGAATACCACCTACTGCGCTCCCTCTAGTTTCAGAGATGATCTCGTCGACAACCGGTAACGGCTACCGAGCTTACTTCTCTTCGTCAACCTCAGCACGGGCTTCCGAAGACAGAGGACTCTCTGTGAGACGCGCCAGAGCATCATCCAGACCAATCTCCCGAGAAATTTCAGCCTGCCGTTCAAAATCCGACACTGCTGTTCCTTCAGATCCAAAAATGGCGTCCATCTCCTCCAGTGACAACTGCTTCGTCTCAGGGACCAGGAGTGCAATGAACAGTGCACCGAGGGTGGTCAGGAGACCGAAGAAGATGTAGGTGCCATATCGGATGTGTTTTAGCATATCGGGGGTAACCTGACCAATGATGAAATTGCACATCCAATCTAATTAGAGTGGTCAATATCCAGACATCCAAGTCGATTGATAGAGGTTAGACTTACTAGCCGACGCCCCAAGGGCAGTCCCCTTCGCACGAACACTCAAAGGCCAGATCTCTGCAATGATAATCCAAGCACAGGGACCTATTTATCAAAACTTAGTGATTGCCCGTTCGATAACGCCTTGAATATCCGAGGTCTATACTCACCCCACGAATATCCGAAGTGGACTACAAACAACCACACCATAGAAACAGCACCCCAGCCAGCCGCCTGATGCGAATCCCACTGGTTCTCATTCGCTCCAAAAATTCCCGCGATAATGAAATGACATGCAGCCATGCCGATAGCCCCGGCGACAAGAACAGGCTTGCGGCCCAAATTATCGACCCAGATGACCGCTGGGATCGTCGCGATGAACATGGCTATGCCGACAACACCTGTTGCAAGGAGCGAGGTCGTGTTGCTGCTCATTCCGAGTTGTTGGAAAATGGACGGCGCGTAGTATAGGACAGCGTTGATTCCGGTGAACTGCTGGAAGAACATGGTGACAGTCGCGACCATGACACGCCGGAACATTGGCCAGGTCGTGAACAAGCTGGCGAAGCCGACGGCCTCCAGCTTGACGTAGCTCCAGGTGTTGGTCCGATGGAGATGGGGGAATTTTTCCTGCTCGGTGCGCTTCTCGAAAAGACTCTGCGCTTTGATCTCGAGGAATTCCAGCTGGAGAATGGGGTCGTCCTCTGGGAGACCGCGGAGACTCATCAAGACCTTCTTCGCTTCGTCTTCGCGATCGTGGTGGATCAGCCAACGGGGGGAGAAAGGCATGAAGATCATTCCGGCACCAAGAATCACGGCGGGAACGAGCTGCAGGGCAAGAGGCAGCAGCCACGCAGCGTCCTTCTGAGTTGGACCGGTACCTCCGATGTGGTTTGTTCCGTAGTTGATCCTGATCTGGTAAGACGAGGTATGATTTAGCAGAAGGGATGCTCACCAGAAAGAAACCTTGGAGTTTGGTTAGTGAGAGCAGTTTTGGACCGACTGACCAGAGGAGTACTTACCATGATACCAAAGGTGATGGCAAGTTGTTGCATCGCTACCAACGAACCTCGTACTTCTGGCGGAGCGATCTATCCAAGTTCAGCGGTGCGCTTGTAGAGACAGGGAGGTGACGACCTACCTCTGCATTATACATAGGGACACTCATCGAGAGACTATAGTAGCGTCAGCGCAATCCAGTTCGGTTGGTTATCATTCGGCGCATTGCATACCTTCCCACTCCCATACCGGTGATGAATCGACCGCCCAAGATGTTAGACGAGCTGCCGTTATTTGCAGCTGCCGTACACTGTACCACGACGCCGAGGCAAAAGATTCCAACGTTCAGAAGGATGGTGTATTTGCGGGAGATTCTTTCGCACAGGAGGCCGGAGTATAGCGCACCGAACCAGGCACCCAGCTCGAGAATAGCTATCGATATTATTTAGCTTTAGCGGATGGACATCACGGGTAAAAAAATATACCTGTCAGCCATCCTTTCTTTGTCTCGTTGGTGACTGCGTCGCCCATCTAACCCTGTCAATATGAAGTGTGTTCGCGATGTCGAGGGCCAACGTACATGTTCTGCAAAAGAATACATCGTCACTTATCGTAGGTTAGGCTAGTTCTGGTACAAGTAAATATGGATGTTGATATTGAGTCACTTACAGACACCAGAGAAAACACCCTACCAAGCGCAAATCCATTAGTTTCGTTGTCGCACATACAACAGGAATCATACCTGATTGTAACCATAGAGAAGACTGCTCGCGAGTCAGCAACCATTGTAACACTCCGAGGCGCAACTTAGAAGACCTACCCCCCAAGACACGCAAACATCGCAATCCCAAATACCTTCCGATTCTGCACCAGCGCTGCTGGGCCGGACGGGCTCCTAAGCTTTGCCTTGCGAATCTTCGCGGCGGCATCCATAGCCGCAGATGTATCAGCGCCACCCATGTTGTCTGTCTACCTATACTTTTGGTCGCTTGCGAGAAAAAATCGCCGGGAGATAGACAGTTCACTCTCACGTCACACAGGTGAAAGCGCCGTGCCCCTTTTATTAATGTCTCTTCGCAAGAAATGGGCTAAGACCGACGATTTATAGGTAGCCTCTGGCTATTTTGGCTATTACCATTCTTCCGCATGCTACCTCGAGCACCCCCGCAGGGACATGAGGAGATACCTGCCGTGCCTAACATATTTAAAGGTTGTTTTCTCTGTCACTGGACCGGTGTTGACAGGGGTGAGAGCGCCCAAGGGCCTGATTTGTTCCAATGACTGGCGGCGACGGCAGTAGCAATCTACCGGAAGACAGACATTTCTCAGCGTTCATCTGACTGAGACCTCAGGATCAGGTATAAGCCGGTTGAATGACCGGATAAAGACTGACAATGGGAGTCATGGCCCAGAATCCCCAGGAAAACTCTCGGTGTTCGGCTGGGGATAGGCTCACAAGCAAGTCGCCAAGTTGTGGAAGGACCGTGGTGGAGGGGGCGAATTCAAATTGCTCCAATTGAATACGGGGGCTTCTTCTACGCCCAGGCGCCATGAAGTCTCACAGACCATAGTTGATGCGCCACCTCCGGACTTTTCCTTTCTTTCGCTAGCCTCTCCGTCAATACGAGGAACGGCAACGCTTGTTTAAGATTATGCGGCAAATGTGGCCTCTGAGATTTGCTTGATGGGTCAAGCGTTGGTATAAGTGATTGCAAGGTAAGCTGTATTCCAATCGACTGGTCTCTCATGCAGGGTATCTACATGTCTGGGATCTGATTCGTTCTGTGGTCTACCGATCGAATCTGTGGATGACTAACTCGCGATTCGCGTTCTCGCCGACCAAATATCGTTCCGTTCCGTGGACGGTCCCTTTGCTTGTAAGCTCGAAAATCTCTTCATGTTTTAGAGTCTTCTCCGATGATGGTGTGCGAATCGTCAGGAACATTTTCAGATCAAACGGCCATGTGATTGGAGATAAGTGGAGACAGAAACCAACTTTCGCTTCTTCATCGACCGTCTCCGAGATGATGGCATACCAAGGTTCATCACAAGCTGAAAAGGTAAGAGGCTTTGTCTGTAGGCTGTTACTTCCCCGATAGGGTGGGAGAGTCGACTGAACCGATCGTCTCCAGGTAGGACCATTGCCTACTATCGGGATACTGGTGATTTGCACCTGGGACGTCCACTCGGCTGGCCCCACGAGCCTGTCTACCGGACCTGTACAGACATTTTCGACAATGTCTATGGCTAGATTATCGTCGCTGATATTCAGGCATTGCACGGCCGGGAGACCTCGCTGTCTGACAGAGTAAAACCCCAACTCCCTGAACCCGAAGCGCGAAATTATAGAGGGGCCAGTATCTCCATTATCACCCCGCAGTCGTCCGGTTGGATCTAGCGACGGCCTGTAATCCGAAGGCTTGGAGATGTCCCAAACAGAAAGCGACTCGATTGGGGCATCATCATCAGCAGTGTATAAGCTGCGATTGGGCTGCCAGATGTAAATAGCGTAATGCGTCTCGCTATGAGTAGAGTAGAATCGGTCTCTCTCACTCAGTGGATGACCGAGAAACATGATCTTCCATTCGTTTCGAAACGTGACACTCCAGCCATTTAAGGTCTTGTTCACGTCGAATGACGATGCAAAGTGTCGGTGCACTCCGTCGCTGTCATTCAACCAGTGGAAGGCCTTTGGCTCTGCCCACTCTACAACCAGAACTCTCTTTTGCAGTCGCAACCGGCGAATCACTTTCCCTCCGATCAAAAAAGGCACCATGAATTTCCTGTCGGTGTCCAGATCAAGCAGAACGAGGCATGAATAGTCTGCGCTTGGAAAAACCAAGAGGCCGTCCTCGTACGTCCAGAAGGACTCTGAAAAGACCCAGTCCACGCGCTGCATGAGGTGGCTGGCATGATTCTCCCAGGGCTGTACCTGGAACCATTCTCTCTCGCCAGAAACCCCGAAGTCATCGCAGAGCTTGTATCTCTGAACGGATTTGGGCTTGCCTCGGCACAGGTGGTGATACCTCAGGGCAAGCTGATCGAAAATCACGCGCGTCAGATCGGATTCCCCATTCGATTCTGCGGTGCTGGTTCCATCTCCATTCTGGAGTTCTCGGACTTCTTTTGCGAATGGGAAGAAGTCGGCCAGTAGCGGTGCCAGATTGGCGACACTGCTGAAGGCCTCATTCCACGATCGCGAGACACGGCGACAACAGACGATATCTTCCGGCTCCAAACGACGCAAGATCATCCAGAAGATCTCCCGTGGCAGCATTGATATGCCTTGAGGTCGTGGAGCGGACAGGTCCATGGTTGACCTCCCCCACAATGAACAATGCGGAGAACTGGGGGATAGAGTTTGTTCAGGAATGTGATCGAAGGGTAAATATTGGCCTAGTCGAGCTCATTCTCTATCAATGAGAGACAGGCGCCAGATGTGCAGAGCGATTGGGAGGAGAGTCTGTCATGCAGGGCGGTCAAGGAGACGAGATCATAGTGCGTGGAGACGTTGACGGTTGAATAATGGCGGAGAAAGAAGTTGGAGATGCGCGTCACATGCCAAGACCAGGCCAGAACCGGTGACAGCTTCAGGACACCTTGCTTCTTACCTTCGGTCCCTCATTTAATTCCTCCCCTGCGCCCTCGCTGACAGGCGGTCTTTGATCTATCCTGTATTATGAACATCCCCTTCTCACGCTGATACTCTTCCTCGGATACGCTCACACCCTCTCCGCTCCGCCATGATGTGGCAGCCAAGTTCTACGCTTCTCCTCGCGGCATCCCTTCTCGCGGCCCTGCCAGCCAATGCGGATGGGCTGTACACAAAGAAGTCTCCCGTGCTGCAGGTAGACGCGAAGAACTATGACAGACTGATCGCCAAATCGAACTACACTTCGGTAAGCTGAATCTCTTCCCTCGATACAATGGACCGACCAGGCGCGTACTAACCGGCCCTGCAGATCGTAGAGTAAGCCGTCCTCCCCGCACCTAGCTTGTTTCCAGCTTCCTAAGGCGTTCTGGTCGATAACAGATTCTACGCTCCGTGGTGTGGCCACTGTCAGAACCTCAAACCCGCCTACGAGAAAGCGGCGAAGAACCTCGACGGTCTGGCCAAGGTCGCCGCCGTCAACTGCGACGATGACTCAAACAAGCCTCTCTGCGGTCAAATGGGAGTCCAGGGATTCCCGACGCTGAAGATCATGACTCCGTCCAAGAAACCAGGCAAGCCGCGAGTGGAGGACTACCAGGGCGCAAGAAGCGCGAAAGCCATCGTCGACGCCGTCGTAGACCGCATTCCAAACCACGTGAAGAAAGTGACAGACAAGGAGGTGGATCAATGGCTGTCTCAGGACGAGGACTCGCCCAAGGCAATCTTGTTCACGGAGAAGGGCACCACCAGCGCCCTGATCCGTGCGCTGGCCATTGAGTTCCTGGGCTCCATCAACGTAGCCCAGATCCGCAGCAAGGAGTCTGCGGCCGTGGAGAAATTCGGCATTGAGAAGTTCCCCACCCTAGTTTTGGTGCCTGGCGGGGGCAAAGAGCACATCGTGTACGATGGCGAGCTTCAGAAGAAGCCAATGGTTGAGTTTCTCAGCCAGGTCGCAGTGCCCAATCCTGATCCTGCCCCGGCGAAAACCAAGAGCAAGCCTGCGAAATCAGCCAAAGCGTCCTCGTCAGTTGTTCTGGAGGATGAGGAGAACAAGCCAACGGGATCTCCAGAGCCCAAGATGGTGTCGGATGATGCCCCCAAACCTGCGCAGGTTCCCATCCCCGCGCCTCCCATTGAGAGCCTGGCCACCCCCGAGGCGCTGGAGTCAGCTTGCCTGACGCCCAAGTCGGGCACCTGTGTTCTGGCTCTCCTCCCAGAACCAAGCGAGCCTGACGCGGAGCTTTCTGGCCCGGCCAAGGAGGCGCTCGTGAGTCTGTCCGAGATCGTGCACAAGCATGCCCAGCGCCAGAGTAAACTGTTTCCTTTCTACAGCGTCCCTGCCATCAACACAGGTGCGAAGACTCTCCGGTCCGGGCTCGGACTGTCGGACGGCGCCAAGTCTGTTGAGATTATCGCCCTCAACGGACGTAGAGGCTGGTGGAGAAGATATGAGCCTTCGGGTGATACGGCCTACGGACTTGCTCCGGTAGAAACCTGGGTTGACGCTATCCGGCTGGGCGAAGGGGCCAAGAGCAAGCTGCCGGATGGGGTGGTTGTCGCTGAAAAGGAGGCTGAAAAGGAAGCTTCTGAACACGATGAACTGTAGGTTCGTCATTTGCAATGAGATCTTCCTGGGTGTCACGCGGCCTGTCTGTCCAGATCTTGGATGGGCCCGTGCAACATCCTGTGTAACTGGTCTGGAGTGCAGGCGGTTCTAGTTGCAGAAAATTCAAAAGAAAAGGCATCTTCATAATCTACCGAAACTTTTCGGATATAGTTCGAAAGTATGTATATACAGGAACATTCGTAGATCGATACCCAAACCCATATCTTTGCACGGAACCCAGTACTGCCTGACATTAACACCGTCTTATTCATGCAACCCAGTAACATCTTGATCGGGGATATCTAATACGTTTTATTCATCGGTCTAATCAATCAGTGCTTCCCCTTTCTTCCTTCTGTGCCCTTCTTGATGATCTTCTGCCTCTTCGACTCTACCTCTTTGTCGTAGATCTCGCGCGCAGTTTCGCCCTTCTTGCGCTTAGCGGCTTTCGCGGACTTGACGCTGACGGTCGAGGCACCGCCGCTGCGAATCTGCTTCTCGGCTTCTTCCCAAGTGGCACTGCCGTTGTCAATTTCGTATCTGAAGGCTAGAAATCAGTTATTGTTCATTCATGGGGGACGGCGTCTCCAGCCGTGGTGCGACACTTACTGATCCAGAGGGAGAGCGTCAATCAGAGCCCTCTGTTTCTCCCGCATCTCCTCATCCACTCGCTGGCCACCCTCGGCAAGCTCCTCTTCTAGCCCGGTTTCCAAGGGCTTGAACCGCTCGTCAATAACTTCATCATGGGCACCCGAGCCGGCGTCCGTCGCTCCCGCGCGATCAGACGGCAGGGTCTCGGCAACGGCACCCTCGACCAGCGAGCGGAAGTGCGTCGACATCTTCCGGACGATCTTGAGGAACATAGCCAGCAGCTGAGACGACGGCAGGTTCAGTTCCTTCTCGATGGCCTCGAGGTTCTTGCGCTGCAAGCCGATGGCCAACAGGATGGACTGCTGGACACCGGAGAGGTTGACCTTACCGGTCAGACGACCGGACATGTAGTACTCGGCGATGGTGGGGACCATGTCGAGGATGACGTGGTAGTCGAGGAGGTTGTTGGCGTAGCTGTCAATACGCTTCAGGTCGAATGGGGAGAAGACGGTGTCGAGTTCGGATTTCGTCAGGGGAGATGGGCTGAAGGAGGTGTCGAGTTTGGCGCCGGCCTTGGCAGATTCGCAAATACTGAGCGAGAGTACGGAGGGGAACTCGCGGAACTGGTAGGAGAGCAGAGCGAGGAAGCGGCGGTGGAAATCGCGGGCGAAGGCGCCGAGCCAGGAGGCATCGTTAGATCCGGTGGCGAGGGTGCGCAGCATCACGCACGAGTGCTCGCCCGTCAGCTCGTTGGGGGTCTGACGCAGGTAAACCGGGACGAAGGAAGAACGCTTCCAGAATTTGTGAAGGGAAGGCGTCAGGCCGTAGCTCACGCCGATGTAATCGAGAGCATCAGGACGGCGTTCGGACAGCTTGCCGAACAGAGGCGGCATGGAACGGATGTCCCGAACGTGGATGTTGTCGTCCAAGAGGTTGGAGTTGGTGAGCTCTTCGTCTGTGACCCGGACCATCTCTTCCTGGTTCTCGGCGATATCCTCAGACAAGCTCGTGAATTTGCCCTCGTAGAAATCAATCAGGAGCTCCATAGCGCGCGATCCATAGCCCATGTTCAAGTACTCAGGGTTGGTGGCAATGCGCACGACTCTGGCGCCGGAGAGCCCAGCAAAGTCTTCGTCCTGATACTGTTGACTGACTAGCCAGGGGATGAGGTCACCTCCAGCTCGTTGGCCACGACTCAGGCTGTTCAGCACGCTCTGTCGGCTGATGCGACCTTCCAGTGCGACCTGAATTACACACAGAGGCTCTGGCAGCTTGGTAGCCTCCTCATCAATGGGAGGGACAAGGACGTAGAGTTGATGCGCAGGGGCGTCACTCATCAGCTGGAGGTCGTTGGGGGTGTTCTTGTAGTGACTAGCAACGTAGAGAGCCATCATTTGCTGAAGGAACTTCTCCGACACAGGGTGGAACGAAAACAGCGTGTCGCGGTTGACTTGGAGCAGTTGGCACTGGGAAGGGTGAGGGCAACCCTGTGTGTTCATCTTAGACTTTGGCAGTGTCGCATCCAAGCACAGCACCTTGTTCAGCCATTTTTCCACCGAGTCTCCAGGTGCGTATCGGATAGGCTCGGACAATGTGATCTCTCTCAATGACCGTCCGCCCAAGCCCTTGTCCGACGTTTTGGCGATCTTACCCGTCGAGCGATCCGCAACGTCGATATCATCACCGTTGACCTTGGCCCCACCTCTTGACTGCTCACGCAGCTGTTGAATCAGCTTGAGAGACAGTGATCGGCCGGTTCCTTCGTAACCGTTGATGGTAGAAGCCATGAAGACTAGGTAAGGACCCATCAGTTTGCGAACCAACGGCAGAGGGATAGCCGCAGCTTCATCAATAACCAGGAGCTCCGCCTGTCCCAAAACATGAGCATCCTGAGGCTGGATATACTGGATGGTCTGGCGGTGCTGGCGGTGGATGTTCACTCGCACAATGGCCTTGTTGAAATCAGGGTTGGTGGACTGGAGGATGGTGTAATCGACGTGATCAAGGTATCCAAGAGCATCGAATCCCTTGAAGACAAATTCAAAGAGGGTCTTCAAGTTCTCCGGGCTTGGAGATGTGATGAAGATGTTGCTGTAACCGTGAGCAACAGCCGCCGCAATGGCGACACCGAGAGCGGCCGATTTTCCTCGACCTCTACCGGCGGTGAGAGTCACCGTGCTGCGGAGCGTCTTCTCAGCAATCGCATCGACGAAGGTAAGAAGAGCCTTCGCTTGGTCAACGGTACGAGCCAGACTGACAAGCGATCCGATCGGCTGGGATTCCGCCAGGCTCTCCTTGATCTCCTTCAATTCCTTTTTCGTGCCCGTCGGGTCGGCATCAACGGACTCGGGGGGAGGAAGTTCTTTCACGTTCTTTCCTCCCGAGATCGGGAGGACATTCATCTCGTCGTCGAGGACCAGGCACGAATCGCAGCTGCCCAGGGAAAGAATGAAACGTTCATTGAAACGTGCCACCACATCGTCATGCGCCTCTGTCCGGTATCTGGAGTGGATGTCCATCGACAATGTATACAACTGCTTCAAACTGCTCATTCCCTTCAAAAGTAGCACCACCATTCCACCTCCTTCGACGGTCTCGACGGTTCGGGCGAGGAGGTTCGGAGTAATCGCTTCGAAATCTTGCAGGATGCACATGCCGTAGGTATTTCCAAGGATCTTTTCCGTCTCTTTGTAGTACACATACCGGATCTGATTGAGGGTGACGAACAGTTCGAACGCATCTTCTTGGTTCGGCTCGCGGATGCCTCGCTTGACCTCTCTCTTGATCTTGGCCTCGCGCTTCTTGCGGTGACTTGTGAAACCTAGCAGATCCTTCTTGTAAGCCCAGAGGACGGACTTGTTCTGCTTCACATCGTGGTTGGACATGATATAGTGCAGGTTGACAATAACATCCTTCGCGCGATCGCCGACCACGACGAAGAAGCTACGCTTCTTCTCTTGCAGGCCATTCCGGATGAGCGCCGGGATTCGCGAGTCGATTGCCTTGCGCGGCATTATGGATCGCTTTCTCGGTCTGCAGCTGAGGGGGAAAAAGGGTCTCTTCGTTCGCAAAATTGGTTGATCCAGAGATAAACCCGAATCTCCAGATATGGAACCAACCTTGAACTTGGAGGTGAAAGAATTGAAGTAAAGAAGTGGAATCCAACAACTGCCGCGCCAACTGATGCGATTTTTCGATGCCAACCAAAGAAAAAAAAAGTTATCGGCGAAATGCCGGACGATACCGCTTACTGAAACTGATACCGCCCTAGCACGTGCAGAACCTGACCTCCTTTTCCTAAACAGGCTAAGCGGGCTCTCTGAGCGATGAGTAATCCGAATGACTAACGCGGGATGAACCGTGTGTAACTAATACAAAGTACTCCGTAATCAATCATACCTCAATCTATCCATGACGAGTCCACTACGAATCCTTCCGAACTCCTAAGCTACAGTACGTATCTACCAGCCATACCATAGGGCTAGCGTTGGCAAGACCGGGAACCGAAGGTACTTCTAGTGTCTTTCCCGAGCGAGGCTTGATGGCATGTTGCAATAGGTACTCAAGTCCCGAGAATCGTTCCTTGGACCCTGAGGCTAACGAGGTGGTATAAACAGTTTCTCGTCCGTGGAACGCTTCAGGACCATCATCTTCGTCCAGAATCCAATTGGTACTTATGCATGGCTTCAGAAACTTCCGACCGATGCCCTGAATCCTGACTGATCATACGCTCGACTAGATCGACCGGCGTACGCTAAATAATACTATTAATACCAGCAATATCCTGGCAATCCACCAGCCAAGTCATGATCATCGCTGCTGACGTCCTCCCCTTGACCTTCGAAACGACTGGCGAATGGGCCTAAGCAAACCCGAGTGTGTCGCCTTCCGTGGTCCAGACTGTTTCGTTGACGTATTCACCCACAGCGCGTGGCTTCTCCTGGCTTAACCCTGCCTCTTTTTTTTACGGTCTTGTCCCACTCGCAGTTTACTCCGTACCTCGTGAAAAAAGTAATAATACAACCCCCTGTGGTCGGTCCTTCCACGATTTCTGCTGCTGCTGTTACCACAACCGAGAACTGGACGGTCCTTTTTATGCCACCCTAAAGCGCCCAGCCAGCCTGGTCCACCTAGCCAAACACCCCCCTCCCGACTCCCCTTGATGTCTCCACCCGAGAGATTCCCCATGGACAATTTACCCTAGCCTGTCCGGTTTTCCTCCATCTCTCGCTGTCGCGTGCATTCTCCCGATCCCCAATGCACACGACGATGTGAAGCTCCGGACAATACAATAATGGCTTTCGGTTCTTCTCGCGTATGAATTTTCGAAATGACTTTCTTTTCTCCTGAATCGGGGCTTCGCGCCTCAGTAGGGTAAACAAAGACGCCGCTCCCCGATCTCCTCGACGCTGGAGCTAACGCCGCCCGCAGAGTGTTCTTATTGAGTTGCATGTTCATCACGACTTCGTACACGACAACGTTTGCTTTCGGTGAGTCAGTCCGATCATATGCTGTTCTGGAACGGAAGCGCGAGCCTTCGCGCGACTCCGGGAGAGTGAAGGGGTACCTTCTATCTCGTCTACAGCTAACACGCTCCGAGCAGATCATCCCCTCGAAACTGCCGTTCTCGCATGTTTCCTCACTGGCCTTTCCCTGTTAATATTAAGCCGATTCCTCCACAGCCTACCACAGATCTCCTCTCCGATCCAAAAGTACTCTTCCATCCCACTTGCAGAATTCGACCGACCATCAGTTGAGGCAGCGTCCCCAGCTCTCAGCCATGTCAGCGATACGATCGCCTCCACTGGAACACCCCATACGACTCGCTGGAAAGCAATTGGCCTTCTCTCTATCTTGGGCTGTATGCGCATCGCCCTTTACCACCAACTGACTCGCTACACTGAGTGTGCACCTTCTGGTTACGCTGTGAGTCCATTCACTCCAGAAACGAGCCCCGACGAGTCTATACCTTACTGACTTGACGGCTCCAATGCAGTGCGTGATCCCCTTTTTCGTCGCGATATACGATTACTGGCGCAACCAGCGTACCAGGTCTATCTCAAAATGGAGCGCGCCCGAAGGTCCTTCAAATCCCTCCGTTCGCCGAGTGGTATCCGGTCTTAGTCGCCTACATTTCCAGCTTTGCCACAGACGTCTCCGATATGTCATATCTGCTACCTTACTTCTCCTCGCTGCCGTTTTGACCAACTCCTTCTTGGAAGCCAGACGCACAACCTACATCTGCTCCATTACTTCGAACCACTTTTCGCTAATGCGGATGGCTAAAATCGGCACGGTCATTCTGGACTTCTTAATACTAGTCGGCGCTGCGGAACTGTCCGGGGACGGTGTAAGAGCCGGGAAAAGAAAACACGCACTAGTTTCATGGGGATATTGCTTTCTCGTGAGTTCGGCCAAATCAGACTGCAGACAGTAGAAATTTGGCTTAGTTCTGACCTCGCTATTCAGGGAGTGGCCGTTTTCTGGACAATCACTACGCTTACTATAAAGCACTACACCGAAAGCAGTGGTGATTTCGTTAGCTCGCATTATCTGCGAAGCGCTGTGAGTCAGGCAGTCCTCGCGACTCTGATCGTCGTTTGCGCGTCTCAAATAGTAAGCGACAAGGCTATTCCCGTCCCCGATGGTCATTAACGCGACTCAGATCCCTTACTACGGAGTTGTGGGCCTCACAATATTTGGTGGATTCCTCTCCGTTTACTTCACGTGGTCCTCGGAACTGTTCAATGGACAAGAGCCCTATCCATTGATTCGTGCTTCGCAAGCGTTTTTCTCACTTCTGTCCGCTTTCGCGGGTGTGATGGTCTTTCTCTTTGGCCGAACAGCCTCCGAAGATGAGCCTCAGTTCCTATATGGGTTCAACATCTTCCTGCGATTACTGTTTACGTTCATGTTTGGAGTGGGCCTAATCTTGGTTACCCACCAGCCTAGCGATGTTAACCTTCACCCGATCGATTTGCTCATCTATGAGGGTCGGCAACACCATCAAAAGTGGGCATCCGAAGCTAAAGGGAGTCGAACCCTTGCAGAAGCTGTGCAGCAGTACCGAGCGCGGTATAACCAACACCCACCTCCGTAAGTTGTCCAAATTGCCGCACGAGTTGGGAAGGGGCCTGACCAGACTTAGTGGGTTCGACAAATGGTATGAATATGCCGTGAACAGATCATCTGTTGTTATCGATGATTTCGATCAAATATACGACGATATCCTACCGTTCCGGGCTCTGGAGCCCGCGCAGATCCGGGATCTCACCCAAAGATTGGCCACGAACCCGCTCAATGATATTGGCGCAATCAGCATTCGGAACGGCTCGGTTCGGGTCCAGGATGGCATCAAACCGACGCATGCTTGGATGGTCCTTGGTGCGGCAGACATAATCAGAAACTTTGTGGAACATCTCCCAGACATGGATCTGGCCTTCAACTTGAACGACGAGCCTCGTGTTGCAGTTCCCTGGGAGAAGATGTCTGTGATGAAGAGCTTCGTACGATCGCAGCAAGCGCCTCCCGACGAGGCGATAGTGAACGGCTGGTCGAGGAATCGAGACGAAGGCTGGGCACCTATCGAGCCCGCGGATCGGACGCCGGAGACGATGTTCATAGACAGCTCTTTCAAGAACATTTTCGACCGATATGTGAGTGCCACATGCCCACGTTCGTCGAAAGCTCGGTCTCAGCGTATCTGGGATCGGCGGAATCTTTGCGTCCATTGTGTTCGCCCACACTCGCTGGGTCAGTTCCCCTCCGATTGGAGAGTGGCCTCGGATATCTGCCACCAGCCCGATCTGGCCTTCCTACACGGGTTCTTCATCTCGCCCGCCTCCTTCAGGGTCACGCAAGACCTAGTCCCAGTCTTCAGTCAGGGATCGGTTTCTGGGTTCAGCGATATTCTATTTCCGAGTCCTTGGAACTATGTGGACAAGGTGAAGTACGAACCGTCCGCCGAAAACCCTGACATGGACTACAAGGACAAGTCAAACGACCTGTTCTGGATTGGCGGCACTTCCGAAGGCATGAGCATCAATGGCGAGTGGAAGGGAATCCCGCGACAACGGCTTAGCCACCTCGTCAACAACAACACTTACAACGATGTCTCCCTTCTCCTCCCCACAACCAGCGACCCGGACACCTTCGTCTATCGCACCATCAAGGGCAAAGCGCCAGCGGACACCTACGGCCTGAATGCCTCTGTGCACCTTACGGACCCGATTCTGCGGTGCAGACAGGATTGCAACGACCAGCAGGCCGAACTCGGTACCGCAGGGCGCGTCGAGTTCCAAAGCCATTGGGGACACCGGTACCTCTTCGATGCGGACGGCGCAGGTTTCAGCGGGCGTTTCCTCCCCTTTCTGCAGAGCCACAGCCTTCCGTTCAAGACCGGGCTGTTCCGGCAATGGTTTGACAGTCGCATTACGGCGTGGCTGCATTTCGTTCCCATTGACGTGCGACTTCACGGGCTGTGGAGCACCCTGGCGTACTTTGCTGGTGTCGACATCACCGTCGGGGTTGATAGCATCGGGCAGCGCGAGGTCCTCCTCAAGCCACATGATACTGAAGGCCGCTGGATAGCCGAGGAAGGTCGCAAGTGGGCACAAAAAGCCATCCGTAAGGAAGACATGGAAATATACTTTTTCCGGCTGCTCCTCGAGTGGGGACGGCTCACGGATGACCAGCGAGATTCGCTTGGGTATAGACCGTGATGATGTTACCTCGCTTTACTGTATTGCATTCACTCATGTGTTCATGTATATTTCCCCCCTTTGTTATTAGATGGCCGGCGTGACGATTGTGTTGATGTTGCATTCTCTCATTGCCATTGCATTGTTTGATTCCCACGTTGCATTCTTATGATATAATGTGTATATAGTTTTTTTCGTTCAGTTCACTACTACAAATAATCAAGGAGAGTATGCATAACCAATGGACAGAAATGTCAATGATATATATAACCTAGCGAATGTATGAGTACGTACAGACGAGTCTATCGTCGATCATCTAGTCATGTCAAAAACGAAAGAAGGGTATTCTAAGAGCTCCAACACCAAGACCGTCCATCGAACACTATGAAATCAATGACAGACTACGCGACATGACCATGTCTCGCATGCTGAAGCATCTTCACAAAGCCGGACGGCTTCGACGGGGCATCCTGGAGCCCGCTCTTAGTCGAGCTACCCTGTTGATAGACCTTGAGTGAGTTGATGGACCAGTAGGCATCACGAAAAGCGGACGGGTTGTTCGCGACATAGTTGTCGCAGGACGACGCCTTGGACGCACAGCTAGTCGAGCCCCAGACGGCGCCGGCCCAGTCGCCGCAGAACGTCGTATCAAAGACCTGCCAGAGTCAGCCGCATTCTGGAACCCAACCCAGCCAGCAACCGCAGAAAGAACAACACATACAATCTGCATCGCCTTGAAATGCGCATCGATATCGCACTGCCCCGCGAACCGCGCACTGGGCGTCCCCCACGAGCCCGGATCGGGGTTCCCGCCCGCAATATTCCCGGGGATACGTCCGCGCGGAAAGAACCAGATACTGATCGCGTTGGAGGTCCACTCGGTGGCGAAAACGCCGCCGTTGGCGGCATTGAAGCCGGCGCCGTAGGACGTCGCCGAGGCGTCGGTGATGCCGCAGCCGGCGTTGGCGGCCTGGCCCGGCGCGGAGGCGTAGCAGTTGCTTGTGGTTAGGGTGCCGGAGAAGCCGGAGCCGTTGATGCTGCAGCCGTCGGTGGTGTGGCCGGTCATCGCGTTGTGGGTTTGGTCGTGCACGCCTTCGATGATGTCGATCTCGCCGTTGGAGGGCCAGTTGCTGCCGAGGAGCCAGCTATCACTTGCTGTTAGCGGGGGCTCTTTCATTGTGGGGAGGTAGAGGGAGGGGGGGGTGGGGGGGGAGTACTAGGCAGGCCAGGTGCCGCAGATCCCGCCGGGCATGTGCGCCAGGTCCAGGATGAAGAGCCCATGCGTGTAGCTCTTTTTGCTGGTGATGCGGACGCTCTCGCGGCCGCCGCTGGCGACGTTCTTGTAGTCGACGCCCATGTAGACGGAGCCGTTGGACGAGGAGAGTAGGCCGTCAGCAGTGGCGGTCGAGCGGTCGACGTACTTGACGTAGCCATGGGTGGGATCCGTGGAGGTGAAGAAGTCGAACTTGTCGAAGAAGGACGAGCCCGTGCCGAAGTCGTCCACCAGGGAATACGACGCGGCGAGTTGGGTGGAGAGACCCAGAATGGGCAGAAGGGTAGGGAGTAGATACATCTTGTACGGGTTGGTTGGGATTCTTGGTGCTGGGAGGATCTACCACGAATGGAAGACAGTATCCAGTACTGTTGTATCCAGGCAAGAGAAGGTGTATCTATATACCAATGGAGTGGGTATATATAGCGGATTGTTAAAGGAACGGCGGCATGGAGCCTTGTGGCACAAAGGAGCGTGTGTTACGGAGAGAGGCTTTCTTCCAGTCTGGGGACGACGGCAAACAATATATTTATACTCTGTCACCGCAGGCGCAGGGCGAAATTTCCATTCTTGACATCCACTATCGAAGCGTGGCGTCCGCCATGACGCGCCCACCCGACCAGGCCGTGAGACCTGTTAGACCAGGAGCCATGTGTGTCGACTGGGCGTGGAGAAGCGCCTCAAAAATGGAGGTCCATGTGAACGGATAAAGATTCATGCCTGAAGAAACGGCATGAGGACCAATGGGAGATAGCGTTCCTGGATGAAACTATGGTAGAGCGTCAAAGGAAAACCGGGCAAAGATGACAATCAATGATGAATTCCATACCTTCCGGGTCGGTGGCAATGATAGGCGAACCGGAGGATTTCCTCTAGTCGACGGCCGGATAGAGTTCACGATAACCAGGATGCAGACGGACTCGGAACCAAACGATCGAGTTCGGAGAATGAGAGATGACGACGGAGTACAGGCCGTCCTCTGTGTCACCCCTGAGGTACCACCGGAGCGCGTCAGCCAGGAGCCATGGATACACAGCGACACGGGCCTTCTCCTCGGTGTCTAAGTGTCGTCGGACAAGCTTCAGACCCCTTGTTGCGTGGATGCATTAAGGTGGGCGGTCCTGGTTGGAGGCTTGCGGGGTCGATCCGACATAGCATGAGTCGAAGGTGTCCCGGTGTCCGACAGCCGTTGTCACAGACCAGCTGAAGGTGGGGAGAACAGGTAAGCCATTGGAATGCGGCGAAGGTCAAAGGCGTGAGTGACTCTTGGGGCCGGTCGAACCAGAGCGAAGAAGGCGACGATCACCGGGCATCCATCTGTCGGAGACTAAGAGGCACGCGGGAATCCAGCAGACCCAATGAGCTGTGGAGGAGAAGCGCTCTGCATCAGCGGGACGATGTGATCATCGTCGCAAAACCAGCACCTGCAGATGCCGAATGGGTTCGAACCCAGTGGAGAAGGACAGGAAAAGATCCCGAGATGCAGAAGATGCAGAAAGAAAGATGCAAGGGGGGATGTGCTTTGTCATCCGGGCTGGATTCATCAATCTCTTCGACATCATCTGGTCAGCCGACGCATCGCCGGACGGCAGCCCATCCGATCGATCATCCGCCGCTAATTGATGAGCCTAAATTATGGTCAGTCAGTCCGTTCCATAGATCAGCCCGCCTCTCCCGTCATATTGCCACCATCCACAAGAAGAGAAGGACGGAATTAAAGATGATGATATGCATAGCATAACATGGATATCAAAAGACACACGGGACTAATAGATACATAGGCTCGATTAAGGGGCGTCAAGTATGATGATGATGATGATGATGGTCATCGCTATGTACAGGACAAACCGGGCATGACAGGCCCTCCCAATCTGGCCCTTCGGCCGGGAAGCGGTGGCCAGGCGCTCGCCTCCCCCGTCCGCTAGGATCATCTAGCTCAAGCAGACAATGGCGGTGGTAGAGATGCCGACAGGAGAACACCACCGCAGGCCCTGCCGAAGGCATCTCGTGGCCATCTCCAGAGGGATTCCACTCCCCATCCACAGCATCCTGGTTCTCTTCGCCATGACCGCCCTCGTGAAGATGCATCATATGTCGCGCCTGATCAACGTCGGCCACGGCAACCCCCTTCCCTTTCCCGCGTGCACTCGCGGGATCAAGCTGTCCCTCCAGTCGTCGCGCAAGTCGATGTTGCTGGCGTTCTGCCTGCTGGGCTTTCCATGCGTCCCAGAACTGGGATCCTACGCCAGGGCCCCAGATGCGTTTCCGGCACAATTCACACACCTGTCCTCGCGGGCGCCATCCCCGTTGGCGCAGCCTGGTCACCTCGTCCACATGGACAAAGAGATCTCGATCGAGCATCCCATTGGCCAGCGCAAGGAGCGATTTCTCATAGGTGTAGGCGGAGAAGATGGACGCCAGCACGGCTCGGAGCTCCAGCAGTGAAGGGGACCACCGGGCGGCGCGGGTGAGAAATGCTCGCAAGATGCGAAGGAAAGCAACATCGCTGCGTTCGCCGTTTGCCGATCCTCCGCCGATTCGCACCGTGCTGGAAAGCAAAGCGCTGAAGACCTGCTGAACCAAGTTGCGGAACGATGTGATCAACTGAATAGCATTGCTTCCTGCCAAGTGAGGCGCAATCGGGGCCAGTTCTGTCATACTGTGCTCGGCATGTCCTTTGTGGACCCGCGCAAAGACGCTGCTCGCAATGCGAACGACCGCCTCGATCAGGTCTAACCAAAGCTCCTCATCGAAAGACAGGGCCTGATCCATAGCATGCTTCTTAGACCCGTTCCTTTCAGGCGCTCGTGGCTTTCTGGCGGTTTTCGTCTGCCCCTGGCAGAGCCACGTCCCAACCCGTGCATATTTCTCCAAGGATTCGACAAGATCGTTGATAGCCTCGGCAGTGCTGGCGGAGTCCGGGCTCTCCTGTATACTCTGCAGGATACCTACAAGACCCGACTCAAGGGTTCCCAAATGGGTTATCAGGCGGTCCATAGCTGCTCTGACTTCACCCTGTCGGGCCAGGAGAATGACGGCCGCATCCACAACGCCACTCTCCTCCATCGACGGTAAGAGTTCCTCCAGTCGGACATCTCCCACTCGTAACTCATCCACAAAGTCGGCAACCTGGGTCGGGTTGTATCGGCAAAGCAACTGGACATACCGCTCAAGCATCCAATTGTCAACTGGCTTTGCTGGGCGGCCCTCAGGCACAGACTGCATTGTCGATTCAACGATGACCGCAAGGTACCGGTACTGGCCGTAGGCGTCATCCTTCAGAGCTTCGAGGAATGTTTTATGGGCCTCTGGGGCGAAATCCTGCATGGCCTGCGCAGCTTTTTCGACATTGATCGCTGCTAATTGACCTGCATGGCTCTTGACAACATCCATCACGTCACGTATCTGCTTTTTACCTAGCCGGGAACCAGGCCGGAGGCAGTCCTGTAGACAAGTAAAAACGGCTTCCTGTTCGTTTGGATCTTCGAGATAGGTGAGGACTAAATCTGGGAACAGCCTTTCCGAACGGTAGGTGGATTTGAGAATCCGGTAGAAGTGTGCTCCCCTAAACAGAGGGATCAAGCTCTGGATGTCTGGGGGGTGGTAGATCGACAACAAATACTCTGCGCTGAGTTCACAATCCTCGGCCATCTCCGGGAGAGGGTATTTGCACAATCGCTCCAGAACCTGGTGCAATGTACTTCCAGACAGTAGGATGTACTGAGGGTATTTGGGCAGGTTCCGAGCCACAAACATATCGAGATAGATGGTGTCGGATGGTGGGAAGGATGCCGAGCTCATGATCTGAAGCAATATGCTGATCAGGTATTGTCGGTTTATCGAGACGCCCTGAAACGGAGTCTCCTCCGTGTCTTGCTCGTTCAGGAAACTGTCTTCGAACGCTTCATTAAGCATGCTCATGAAACTGGGGGTATCGAATCTCAAAATCTTCTGAAGATCTGCAAATGAGCCGTCTGACTGGGACCGAGCTCCAGGCTCGGTGCCAGACAGATTTCCTGAGAATAGATACTCGTACAAAGCCGTCTTCGCCTTCGTAGCCTCTGCATCATCCATGTCATCGCCGGTCGGATAGATGCGACCAGTCAACACGAACGACAGGTACGGGAACATCTTCATCGCATTGGTGTACTGCTTGAGCTCATCCGCGGAGCTTCCGTTCGCCAGCGACTCGGTTGTCGTAATAAGCCCTAAGAGCTCCTGGAGGGGTCCCACATAATCTCCTAGACAGCGATTCCAGACGTATATGAAGGCATCATATAGGTTGTGGTGCTTACATAGAGTCGTCACCTGATCGATATCCATCGTTGTCGTGTCAAGCAGGCAGATTATCTCCTCCAACCGACTAGCAGTGTGGTTCGTCGAGAAGTGGGTGATCAGGGCCTTGACAGCCGTTGGTGGTAAGGAGCGCACAGTCCCTTCAATGATATTTGGCTCGAGGGCATCGAGAAAGAGCCCCTGCGAGTCCTGTTCTTCGTACCAGTTGAAGACCTCGTCCCAGAGAAAATCCTCGTCAGCCATGCAAACGCAAGCCGCGATAGAGACTTCGGCTAGCTCCTCAAGTTGTCGGCTTTCAAGCCGCTCGTTGTTTGCCTCCACATTTCGGCCAAACGCGTACTTGAGTGATGCCGACACCATTTCCAGCAGCTTTTCTCGGACGATGGGCTGTCGTAGGGCATCTTCGTCCGGCAGGCCGACCGTCAGTTTCTCCGAGTTTCCCTTGTAATAAGCTGTCGCCAACTTGATCGCTCCGATGAAGTCGCCTGCTTCCATGAGCGCAAGGAGTCGGTCGGCCCAGTTCGAAACGCCTCCGACTAACGTTTCGTTGTATCCCAACAAGAACAGTCGCCCCTTGTAAGACCGAAAGCTCATGTAAAACGCATCGGCTACGACGCCATGCATTGATGTGTCTTCTTCATTGAATTGCTCGACCAACGAATGAAGCTGAGAAGAAAACAGATCGACGTGGTATATGTGCCGGCTAAGCAGGTCAACGGCGTCTGTCACCCGCATTGAATGGTCCTCCAATATCAGCAGCTGTTGGGTAATCGTGAGAACTGCCAGCACCGAACGACTTAACCACTGGACAGCGACAATAGCTTCTTCGGCCTTCCATCTGCTGCGTGCCTTGAACTCTAATGTAGGGGGTCGGTCCCTATCGGGCGGGTCCTCGGTTTCTATCTCGGCGACATCCAGCACAGTCAGAACATTTGACCAACAATACACAAGTTTCGTTTTCGATGTCTGGGAATCTTTCCCTTTCAGGCGGATTGCTGGGAACCAGGCCATGGCGCCTGTCATGGCGCCATGGGCAGCTACCTCCTTCGGTCGAGGCGCCTTATGCTGAGTATGGGCCACGGGCGTTGTAGACACAATTACAAGGAGGTATGGCGTGAGCATGGCAACTAGTCCCAGCGTATCGGTCGGTTGCTCGACATTGCCAAGTGGAAGGGGCGAAAAAGCGAGCACGGAGCTCGGCTTGCGGGGTCGATTCCCATGAGAGACATGTTGGGGATATCGACCCAGTATCCTCGTGGTCTTCACCGTACGCCCAACTGCGCCCATACCTCGAGTTGCCAGATGAGAAAACGCCATTCCTCGCTTGTCGGCAGACACCAGCGCCGTGCGTCTGGTGCCAAGGAAGCCGATGTGAATGACAGCAGATCCCTCAACGTGTCCATCAGAGCTCCGAGTGTCGACTTGGTTCGCGGGAATAGGGGGTATATGGAGGAAAGGCCGCGCAGATTTAGAGATCTCCCACGTGAAGATATCGCCCGAGACATGCCCTCCGGCAATCGTGGAGTGATCCGCAGAGAGCGCCAGCGATGCGATGGCTCCGCATTCGATCGCTTTCGTCCCTGTACCAATAATTGTTTTCAGGTTCTGTTGGTAATCGAACACAAGGATAATCCCCTTGGACGTCCCAATGACGATAGTGGTAGTGACAGCCAGGCAAGTCGGAGAGCCGAAATTCCGCTTTCCAACCTCTGAGAAGGCTTGCCCGGTTATCTTGCGCAGCTTCGTCCACCGCACTACGTCCCACGGTCCTTGGGGAGTGTCGGCTCCGGAATCTACAGTGGCGGGGGATAGCCGACTGGTGAGCGACGACTTCCGAGAATGTATCTGGGCTAGATAGGGCGAGGACGATCGTAAACCGCTGAAGGAGCCGGACGACAGACGAGACTGAAAACGAAGATCGAATGGGCGGTGCGACGGGCTAGGACTGGGGCGAGGAGAGCTTCGCAGGGCCAAGGCGCTGCTGCTTTGCGACGACGGCAGAGAGCCCTAGATCATCAGCGGGCCATACACAACAACAGAGTGGGAACGGTTATTTAACTCACATGTAAGGAAGGGAGGTCGTCTGGAGTGGACGCGGTTTCGTCAATGCTACCAGGGGTGTCGCCGGGCTGACCGGGCCCCGGCGACAACGAGGCATCGGGGGTCCCGGGGTCGATGGAGATGTGGTTCCCAGCGAGTTCCTGGTCGGAACTGGCTACCACTGGAAAGTCATCTTCGGCGTAGGCCATTGAAGCATGGCCGACGAGCTCTTGCGACTTATACGCCTCCTTAACACCGTTTTCCTCCTCCGTGGCATGGCCCAAGTCGAGCTCATCCTCTCGTGCCCGGTCATCACTGCCCTCGATCATGGAGCTCATCGGTGAAAGGTTCGCATTACCATCGCTTCTCCTCTGTGTTGCTGGCGATCAGATCGAATAAATTCGGTGGAATTCGCGGGCGGTAACGGCGGCAGGGTACGGATCAACCTGGGGAAGAGGTTGTAATGACGGAGTTGTCTGACGACCCGCGGAGCTGCTTTGAGCCAAGCTTCCACGAATCCGGAGGATAAAATGGGTCGAGTACAATTCCAAGGGGGGAGCTGATGGGAGGAAGGATGAAAGGAAAGGAGGAAAATTGAGAGATTGAAAAGGAGAGGGAGGAGGAGTAGGAAGAAGATGGTGGTAAACTGCCTAGTTAGGTGATGGTGGTTGAGGGGGCGATGCACTTGGTGTGATTGGGTTGATTTGAGATTCGGCGGCGGTACTTCATTCAACTACGGGAAGTCACCCAACTCGATGTACCCTTGTAGTACCTCTACTCCCCCGACTATATTCTTCTTATTGTTTCTTAAAAATGTATGGAGCTGTAAACAATAATCGCAATGATGAGTATATCTCCTTGCAGGACTCTACATGGGCAGAACATCTGTCACTGCATGTATGTCACACATGACAGTTGCACAAATATATACTGGGTCGTGTGCTCGATTCCACGAACCTCAACAAGCCGTACATGCATATAGACATTATCGAGGACAGAAACTCATCTGCACAAGGCCAGCTGTTCCTGGCCATAAAGTACCTTGATGTCCCATGCTAATAAAATCACTAGGCGTGTCTCCTTCGCGTGACATGTTCCTGAACACCTCATGATCCCATTGGCACAGGGGCCACGGCTGACCCCTTGTTGTACAGAACATGCTGCATTCTCCGTGACTCGGTCATTCGAATGTGGTCTCTTAACTCTGCCCACCAGAGCATATATATCACAATGAAATCCGGGGCTTTTCCACAAGGGATATGGCTGTATCTCGTTTCAAGACTGACACACAAACGAGATAGTCGACCATGGTGATGAAATGGTGCATATAGCACGAGATACATACGCGATGAATGCAATGTCCCCTCTCCTGCCCCCAGGCATAATCCCTTCTCTTCTGCTCTTCCTCCTCCAACTCCCAATCGTCACAGCAGCTACCTGCAATGGCCAATCAGCCTACTGTGATCGCCCGTACTCCAACCTCACCCAGATGGGCGCCCACGACAGCCCCTTCGTCGGGCCCCTCCCCCAGCATAACCAGAACATCGACGTGACGGCCCAGCTCGACATGGGCATCCGCTTTCTCCAGGGCCAAACCCACAAGGCACTCACCAACGACACCCTACGTCTATGTCACACATCCTGTATCCTCGAAGACGCGGGCACCCTCGAAGCCTACCTGGTCACAATCCGGTCCTGGCTGGACACACATCCCGACGACGTGGTGACGCTTCTCCTCACAAACGGCGACAGCGTCCCAGTTAACCGCTTCGACGAGACGTTCGCAAACGCCGACCTCAAGAAGTATGCGTTCGTGCCGGAGTCGTCCCCTAAGACGTTGCCCGTGTCGTCGTGGCCCAAATTGGGAGAGTTGATTGACAACGGGACGCGGTTGGTTGTGTTTCTAGGTTAGTATCGATGCACGAAGTGCAGGAGTTCCAGGAAGCTTTGTTAATGTCATGGTTTTGACTGTAGATTACGGCGCCGACACGGCCTCTGTCCCATATATCCTCGACGAATTTTCGTATTTCTTCGAGAACCCATACGGCGAGACGAACCCCTCGTTCCCGAACTGCAGTATCGACCGACCGTCTGGTTTATCGGACGATGGACGGATGTATATAGTCAATCATTTCTTGGATCTTGATATTCTGGGCATCAAGATCCCAGACAGGGAGCATGCGTCGCGGACAAATGCGGCCTCTGGCAATAGCAGCATCGGCGCGCAGGCTGATCTGTGTCGCTCCGAGCATGGCCGACTGCCGAACGTGATTCTTGCGGATTTTGTCGACCAGGGTGAGGTCATGTTGGCGCAGAATACACTAAACGGCGTAAAGCGTTGAATATACTTACGATTCAAGCGAGCAATGTCTTGTTTTCTCCAGATAGAACGAATTCATGTATTGGCCCATGCTCGTCACCGCACAATGCAGGCATGTATCAAAGCGCTCCGCGTCTATAGAATACAGGTAGTTATTCATCCTGTTCAGTGGTATAAGACTGCACAACCCTGACGCTTCACAAGAGTTTCCCAATGCGATAAATTTTGTGTCCAAAAATCAAACAAAAGAAGAGGTGTATTGACAGAGAGGTATATAAGGAAACACCGCCTACTCATCAAGCTCAAGTTGCATTTCTCGTTCTGCGACAGTCAGCCATTTGTAGACGAGCACGCGGACTGGCAATAAATCAACATACCCCATATCTTGTTGGCCGATGCGACAATAATCTCCGCTTTGGCGAGTAGCTTTTTGGAATAGCGTTCAGCGTCCGCAGGGTCCAACTGGCTTTTCTGTGCTTTGCGTGGGTTCGCCTGTTACACGCATCAGCACGGATTGGAGGCGGTACATTTGATCTGAGTTCCAACATACCATCATCAGCACCGGAACCAGGTCTTTTGCGTTAGCCTCGGCTAGCGCTCTTAAGTTTCGAAAACCATTTTCACGGAGAAGCCTTGCTGTCCACCCTTTCACATAAGTCACCTGCGCCATTTCCAGCAAGTCGGCGCGAGCGCCGGCCTCGAGGCGGTCCCGCATATGATCCAACACGGCCGCGAGCATGCCCCAACCCATGCGTTGACAAAATTTCACCATGCCTGCCGCGAACCCATGACATTGCTGCGCTAACGTCTGGATCGCCCCGCGGGGGATACGGTAGCGATTCGCAATGACGGATAGCGGCACCTCGTTGCTCAAGTCGCGCAGTTGGAAAGCTGTGTACGCACGACGATAAATCCGAGCTAATTTCACCTGTTCGGGGGTACTCTCCTTTAGGGATGCACCGCTCTGGACCCTGGGAACCATCAGTATTTTCGAATGGGCCAACAGGCTGCGCGGAGAGACGCATATTGCGTGTCTTACATTGTATTCACAAAACCCGGCTGTACCCCGACGAATTGAAAGGCGCGCAAACCGCTTTCGTCGAGTTCGTCGAGCTGATCACGAAACACTAGCCAATCGATCTGGGTATTCATCGCCATCTGGAGAGGGGTAAACATGTAAAATATGTGCATTTCACCATCCATTACAAAGGCCCGAAGGGCTCGACGCAGCTCTTCGTGTACGAACAGGCCATCCTCAGGCGCAAATGCAGAGGCGACGACTGCCTGGCCAAGTTGGGTGGCCCCATACGACTCGTCGTCGTTTTGCCGAAGGAGCTTTTCGTTGATTAATTCTTCGAGTGCCGAGTGCATGATGTTGTACGCGATTTTCTTATCCATCGTTCGATAGAGCAGGGTACATTTCACGTATTCCTTGATCGCATCATAGCCTGATACAAGGCCCGTGGCAATGGCTTCTAGGAGCGCTCTTTACGGGGTTAATTCGGGACGGCTCTAGTCACAGCATCAACTAACGTACCTTTTGAGACCCCGCTTTTCCGGCGCGAGACAGCTCTCGATCGCCGGCATATCAGCCTCTAAGAGATCGCAGACGGCTTGAAGATCGGATTTGCCACATATCAAATACGTCTCGCCGACCTCATCCTTCCCCTTGCGGCCGGCTCGACCACACATTTGACGACTTGACCTATTAGCAAGAATTATGATAAGAGAATGATGACAGCTTACAGCATCGCTGGTCCAACCAGTTCTCGGCCCATGCGAGCCCCGTTAATGATGACTCTCCTCGCAGGCAAATTCACGCCTGCGGCGAGGCTACAAGTAGCCACAAGTACTTTTAGCGCCCCCTGGTCGTAAGCCTGGGCAATCAGCTCCCGCTCCTCCGTGGTCATTCCCGCGTCTGACGTAAAGTCAGCCATGGCTCGAATATCATTCATTGATCATAGCCAAGTACTCACGATGAAACCCCACGCCCTTGACAAGCGTAGTCTCGAGGACAGGATCAAGCCCACTAGGAAGGCTTCGTAATTCAGCAAGTAGATCTAATCGTTTCCCAAGCTCTTCCGGGTCAACGGCAGACAGCGCTGGCATTGCCTCACTAATGGTAGAGGCATGGATTTGACAACCTTGACGACTACCACAGAACACCAACGCACCGTATCCTGCAACTGCGGTGTCCACTGCCAGAGCAACCATGGCGTTTGTCGTGGGATTCGCAAATTCTCGAAAGTTTGAAAGTTCAACGATGCGATGTGGAGGCATTGTGTCTGTAAGGGATGCTGTCGGTGCTGACGCTAGTTTGGTGATCGTCTGAAACAATTGTCTCGAGGTTGCAGCGGGATAAATGGCATTGTCAAACACCAAATAATCATCGATGGGGACTGGTCGATAAGTCGAGACAAAGTAGCTGGCATTCATCCACTCCGCCAGTAGTTCCGTATTCTTGGCGATTGTCAGATACTCTCGACACAACCATCTTAGATATGACTTACAGAAAGCGTGGCGCTCATGCCAATGATTTGGATTTTCTGCTGGAGTAACAGCAGCTTAGTGACCATCAGCTCTATGAGATAGCCACGATGTTCATCATCCAACATGTGTAATTCATCTAGGACGACAACACCCAAGTCTCCAATAGTGCATTCTTCAATCGCCGAGTTGATCAAAGAGTTTGCCTGAATGCTGGGTCAGATGGATAGCAAAGATACAGGAAAGGAGCATACGGGGCTAGACCTTCTCTATGGTGCAAACAGCGATATCAGTATCGGCCCAAGACGCCGATGTCTTGCTTCCACCGAAGTAACCGGTCACCCGAATTGAACGCTGCAGTTTCTTCCAGCGCTGTTGATACTCCTTCAGCGGAGCCATCGGATCCTCATCGGTGTCAATGTACTTCTCTACATCTTGCACGATGCGCCTAAGCCACTTTAGTTTCTCCTGGACCAAAGCGACGTAGGGTAGCACAAGAATCGCTTTGCAGGAAGGTCTCTCGATGATGCGTTTGAGCATCAGCACATCGGCGACGAGAGATTTCCCTCCTCCTGTGGGAGCGGTGTATACCAAATGGCGGGTCCCTTCCAGCAAACCAGGGGCCTGTAAACAAGACGCCTGCCAAGGATAGATGTCGTTGATTCCAAGGGAAGCAAAATTGGCGACCAGCGCGGGAGACAGATTATATCGAGGATGTTTCAAGAAGAGCAGGCCATCCCGATCATACTTCTGTCGATCAGGGTCTGCGTTGTGCTGTCTGGTCTTTGCTCCTGGGATGGTGGCCGTCACGGAGCGGATCTCGCTGGCGACTAAACGATTTCGTCCAGGGACCAAAGACGGACGAACAAAATCAACTTTTTCCAGGGGCACTCCTTGATACTGGCGAAAGCGTGTGTTGTTGGGAGCGTTGGAGGTGTCTCGTATACTTGGGGCCTTTTCCGGCTTGTTGTCCGCAGAAGACTCCGCGAGTCGTTTATGGCCAGCCACTGGAGTTACATCGTACGTTTGCTGACGTGCAACATCAATAGACGTCTGGAAGCCATGAGTTTGAACTGACTTCCCGGACTTTGCGGACATTCCTTGATTGAAAGTCTAGGTAGGAATCAATGGAATGGGTTCTGGACGTGATCAACAGATAAGCTCCTATCAACATTACAAGACGAGCAGATTCCAGCCCAACAAACAGGGGTCGGAGAATAAAAAAAGATTGACGCGTGCTAAACCAGCTCAAGCTGTTCCTGTAGGCACCTACCTCATCTGCCTGCCTGCCTGCCTGTTGATTTGAATCATCCAGAGAGACTAACTAACTAACGCGGGTGTGTAACGCGCCGAGTCGTTTCGGGAAGCTGCAGCGGGGCCGCCTCAGGCACCAGGGCACCGAGTCTAAACTCTATGCGGAGTAGCCTGCCTGACAGCCTCAGGCCACTTCCATATTAAATTACTCTTGCAGGGTGTGCGGAAACGTTCCTGGATCGCTCATATCGGAAGCCCTGCTGATCAGCATGTCCATCGGGGGTAGGGATGACTCGGCCTAACCCAACTGAGCTTGGTTCTCTGCATTAGCCCGCGCACGACGTGCTCGTTTACCCACCACGGATACCTTGGCCATAATTCAGCCAGCAAAGAGGCCGCCGTGGTGTCTGAGGACTATCGGCTCTCCGTACATATGTTCCCCAACCCACTACTACTCAGACCCATTCCATCATGAGGCCAGATGGATCGCCGACCGCAGTTCGCCCAGCGACAATGTTCTTACTCTGAATTTATGTCGGTCATGCCTCACCACTGCAGAGGAGATTTCGTGGACGACTAGTCCATGTGTCCTTTGATTACCCGATGAGACCGTTCGACGTTTTCCAATCTCGATACGGTGGCTCCGCAGTAGGAGCGGCCTACAAGTACAGAAGTTAATATTATTTGACACCCCTTGACGCGGAAAGTCCATTTTACATTCTCCCCTCACTTCTGGTCCGCTAGTTTCTTGGGGTTAGCGAATGATATTGCCTATCCTCACCGGTCTGGTTCCTCAAATATCGACTGAAATATCTGCCTGCACCCGACCCAGCGGCACAAAAGCACCATGGAGTACGGAGTACCTAACCTAGACACTACTGCTCCGCTGATGACAACCCGGCCTGGGTCGGATGTCTCGGCGAAAATGCCGCGTATATCCAGTCTCGACCTCAGGATTATGAATCCAGGACGATATTTTTTAAAAGAGAGAAATAGAAAAAGGAAAATAGAGTACTTGGGGCTCCACTTATGTGGCCATCTCTGTTTAGAGCAACTTGTTCCTACGGAGTACATCATGTTATTTGTTCAAAGTCCCAATAGCCGGAAATCTCTCCAGCAATACCGGCCGGCTGACTTTCCGATGGAGAGCCATCTGATCAAAATCGGTTCATTTCCGTTTCTCGTTTGACGAATGCATCAGCATGTCTTCATCTCACAACCAAACAGACCTACCTGGTCGTCGTCTCCTGTTTGTTCGTATCGGCGCGACCCTGTCTACCTTCTAATTCGCCGACGGTATGCCTCGAATGAAGAAACGTGATGTCAGACGAAACTTTCCCGGAGTTCGTCGATGCCTTCCCATGTTTCGTTGGGTATGCCCACCGCCCACAGTCTGGTGCTTCTGCTCTCAACTTCAACCCTCTGTCGTAAAAATTACCAGTGGCACCCAAGCCTTGATCGCCATAATCCCCACGAACTTGTAGGAATGGCCAGAGAACATGGTCGAATCACAGGCGCAAGGTCAAGGGGCGATTATTACCAAAATAAAGGAGTCGAATAATCGATCTCGCCAGACGCGCCCATTCCAATTTGTCCACAACCGAGCGACGGACATTTTGCTTTTGCTGGTGTGGCAGGCTAGTCGTAGATTGTAATGTGGCAACTGTGGGCAGAGTCAGGGCCATTTGTACGCAGCAAATCAGCGGACGCGGAGGTATTTTACCCTGCTAAAAGTGACTATTATTGGCCCGAGAGTGCTGCGGTAGATGATCCTAGCAAGCACCCAAGGTACGTAACCTACCGGCAACTTGACCACCTACATTCCTAGGTACCTACTCCGTACAGCGAGGTGTGGTCAGACGCCCCAGGCTCACCCAGAAACAGAAAAGACAGGCCAGATCGCCGGAGAGCTGTTATCTTCACCCTCCGTCGTCACGATTTCAATCATTCCGGTGGATATGCTGTCATCATACGTACGGAGAAGTAGAGGTCCATCCCCCTTTGGGTGACGGCCAAGAGTTCAAATGGCCCGCTCTCGCGGGGAGGACCCAGTAGTGCCATATCCTACATAAAATCACCACGCTAAGGATTTCTCCCTGTGTTATCATCACCTCGGTCCTCCCACTCTGTCGTCCGTCCCGGCTGTAGCGAGTGTAGGTCACGAACCAATGATATCAACAATAATATTTTGTCTCCTGTAAGCATCACGCAAGCAGTGTCTGTGAACTAGGGCGACCAAAGCCGTAGGTCCGCATAAGGACGAAACTGCATTGAAGGATCTACCGTGTCCATGCTAAATCGCTACTAGTGAACGGTTAGTCAGTACTGTAGGCCAAAAAGGAGCCATGGGAACACCCTACTCCGTTTTTACCGTGGTGCTGTTGAACCGAGTTTTCGGTCGTGTAAACTAGGAGCCTTTCCCTTTTCAGTAGGTCTCCATCCACTCAACTTCCACGCCTTCAAGACAAGACGGTTTGGTCGTACAGGACCACTCTGTGAAAATACCCCTCCTCTCTCCCTTTTGCGTGCCCGGGGTAAAAAGGTTGCTATGTACGAGAGAGGGCGTTGTTGCTTTTGAGATCCTTTGACCCGAACCCGTCTCTCGACAGTCATTCGTTGAATTTCCTTTGCGTTTTAATTAGAGTCGCTTTCATTTTTCATTTTCATACCTGGTTGCTGGGGTTGCTTTTCTATCAATGTCTCTTGATGACTGTCCTTTATCTGTCTCAGATCGTTTGTATGCTGAAACAATGAGGACAGGAATAGGTCACTAATCCACGCCGGTGAATGCTGGTCACCAAGTGATCTCATGCATAGCCAATCATGAAAATATCAAAGTTTGAATGTTATGATGGGGTTGAGAGATCGGATTACGTCTTGATAGGGGAACAAAATAGGCGGGTAAGTAATGAATCATGTGGTATGTTTCGTAATAGTGTTATATGCACCCTGAGTCTCTCTGTTCATGCTTAACATCGTCTACAAACTGACTCAAGGCAAGACATTTCTTTGTATCCATCGCAACAATATCTTCCGGTAGCACATACAACGGATTATGATCGTGATTGTCATGATCGAGGGGCTCATGGATCCTTTCAGCCCACATCCGCGATAGACTTAGCGCTTGGGTTTCCAGATCCAGCCTGCAGGCGCTGCCCTACGTGACAACATTCCTGCCACAGGTTATTATTATTGTGTATCCATACCCTACGGCCGTGGCTCTCCCTTCATTAAGTTACCTACCTATCCACCTAGGCACCTACTTATGGCGCCGCGACCAGACGGCCTTTGAGCCGAAGGTACCAGGGCTACCACCGCAATCAAACCATCTTCCTTCGGCCATCTGAACGGGCGATACTCGGTACCTGGGCAGGGACGTCGAAGCGTGCATCTTTGTTTTTTATTTTTGCTACAGTCTTTCGCTACTGAGCCTTCTCTGATCTCTTTGACCCTCTGGGGATTCTTTATTGTTATTGTCGCGTATCCCGTGGCATAATAGGCAGACCATCTTTCTCCGTGCCCCTCTCCCCGAACTATTCGTCTCATCGTTATTCTTCCTACCGGGCCGCT
The DNA here is from genome assembly GCA_002927005.1 of Aspergillus pseudoterreus. Lineage (NCBI taxonomy): Eukaryota > Fungi > Ascomycota > Eurotiomycetes > Eurotiales > Aspergillaceae > Aspergillus > Aspergillus pseudoterreus. Next base: position 411,618 of record PIJX01000002.1, on the reverse strand, counting down.
CGGCCCACACAATCCGTTTCTAACAGGACCAGTAGTAGTAGCCACCGTAGTGGCAGTAGTAGTCGGTGATACTGATGCCCTCCCGCTAAACCCAGTAACTACGTAGATCATCCCACACTGCGTAGGAAGAGCAAGGGGAAGCGGTGATAAGGAAAATAATCAGGGACCCCCTCCAAAAATTCAATAATCGTGATGCACCCCTCCGCCTCTCTCCGTTCTAACGGCGCGGGAAGAAGTTAACTCATCCAGACCACCGGGACGCTTGACCCTATCCCGAACTCGACAGGGCCTGCACCTCCCGATGAGAATCGTCGTGGGAAGGGAGATCGCCCAGGAATAAAGAGAAAGACGTCCAGGCCAAAATCAAAACGAACAGCAGGGACAAGAGGAATGGGGAATTTCTTTGGTTCATGGTGGATGGAGGATCCGTCATATTAACACATCGGGACTAGGGGCGAGGACGTGGACTGGTCGGGATCCTCGACGGCTTTCCTGATTCTCTCTTTCTTCTCTTTCTTCGCGTTTCCCTTCTTGTGTTTCTTGTTCTTCTTCATCGGCCTGTCTTCTTCTTCTCTTCCTCCTCCTCCCTCTCCTCACTCTTCCTCCCCGACTCTACTATCTACTATCTCCTCCCCCCTTCATCCTTCTTTCCCTCGTTCCACACATCCCCACCTCCCTTTCTTATGCTCGACCTGTTCATCCATTCCTCCCGTCTCCTTTCGTTCCATTAGTTCGTCAGTCCTGGCCCAGTCTATCTGGGTAATCTACGAACTGATCGACTCCCCACTGACCTGCACCAACTTCATTTGGGCAGAGTATTGCAAGACATATCGCTTTCATTATTGCCTCTTTGCCTCCTTCTGACGGTCTCTGGCCTGACCGTGACTCTTACGTTGCTCTTCGTTTGACTTTCCGATAGCCTCAGTGGCCCTGCTTGACTCCCCTGCCTCAAGAGCCACTGAATTCCTTCTCCTTGTTTCTTAGCTATATTGGCCACGGTACCGTCACTTCATCGCCTCTGATTTTCTTCCCAGTGATCTGGGTTCTTGATCCCCTTCCCGTCCGACGTAGGACCGCGATTTGGTTGTTTCCGGGAGGTCGTCGATCTTGATATCCGAGCCTCTTGTGCCTTTCTCAGCATTGGGTCCGCTACGGATCTTCTTCACCCTTGCGGAAATCCCCAGGAGCCAAGAAAGAAACCAGGCCAAAAAAAAGGTGGCTACGACTGGGGAAGGAGAGGAAATCAGAAGACTTTCACCATCATCATCACCGACAGAAGCGATTGGGCCTTGCGCCTTGTTTTCCAACAGGCTGTCAATAGGCACCCCATCTGCGCCACAGGAGATTTTCTTCTTTCTTTCTTGGTACTCGGCCGATGCCGTTGTTCAAACTACCTTACCAACTGTGAACCCAACTTTCTGATGAGGGATCGCCTCCCACCCCCATCACGGCCCGTTGCTGAACAGCATTACGTCTAATCTCTCCGTGTGCGAGACGCTTTTTCGTGTTCCGCCCTATCTGGAACCTCCGCCGCCTTTTTGATTCCTCCCNNCTCGCGCGCGCCTGAGGGTTGGTCATGGCCTCCGATAGGTCACCGCCCCAGAAATCACAGCAACCGCACCACGTGAGGCCTAACCCGCCATCCTCTGCCCCTGCTGCCGCTTCCACTGTCCCATCGTCGCGCACGGGTTCTCCCGACTCTTCACGCCCCCAGGAGACCCCCGTCGTCGATGATTTGCAACCACCCCCATCCCAGCCCATGACTGCCAGCACATCGCCTGGTGAGCCTGGCCCCTCGGAGCCCCCCAGTAACTCCGCCACGCCTGCGCCGTATGGCACTCGTTCGCGAGGTCGAAATGCGGCTCCTCGCCCCAATTACGCCGAGGACCGCGATATCGACATGGATCTGGAGATCGCCCACCCAGCGCCCTCAAAGTCCGCCAAACGGAGTAGTGGCGTCGGTGCCAACAACATACTCAACGGCACCAGGTCAGATGGCGAAAAACCTCACTCATCGTCAAATTCCCGAAAAAATCAAACAGCGGTGAATGGGTCCAATGCCGCTGCCGCCGCCGCCCGGGATGCCATTCCAGGCACATCCTCATTCTCGACAAAGTCCGATGAAGCCAACACGTCTTCCTCCAGCTCCAGGAAACGGAAACAGCCGGCGAGCTCGGCCAACTCTCAATCTGCTAATGGGAATGCGACAAAGAAGATTTTCACGACGGCTCCCAGCGCCGCCGTGGGCGACATCTGCTCCAATATGGTCTCTTTCGAGACACATGGAGCTTATTTGAACGATGGGCAGCTGAAAGCTGATGATGGCTCCACGTTTGCCGTAAATGGTCAGTATTATTTGACCACCCCCCCCCCCCCCCCCCCCTTGTCCGCGATCCTAATCTCTAGCCAACAATTCGTACTGAGACGTTCATCTAGATCATGTCTATCTTATCTGCGAACCTCCGGGGGAGCCATATTATTTGGCACGTATCATGGAGTTCCTCCCTTCCAAGGACAACCCTTTGGGGCCGATCGAGGCCTTACGGGTAAACTGGTATTACCGGCCACGTGACATCCAGCGTAAAGTGGCGGACTCCAGACTTGTATTTGCATCCATGCATTCCGATACATGTCCGCTTAGTTCGCTGCGGGGAAAGTGCCAGATAAAGCATCTTTCAGAGATCGATGATCTCGACGAGTATCGGAAGACGCGAGATTGCTTTTGGTACGACAAGATGTTCGATCGGTATATTCATCGCTATTACGAAGTGATCCCTACGAAGAGGGTCATCAATGTCCCGGCAAACGTGAAGAAGGTACTTGACGACCGTTGGAAATTCGTCCTGGTCGAAATCGGGAAGCGCAAGGAGTTGACAAGCGCTGTCAAAACCTGCAAGCGATGTGGTCTATATGCTGCGAGGTATGTACCATCCTTACTGGCATTTTCTGGACAGGTTACACTAATCTTGTTCCACATAGTACTGATTCCGTCGATTGTGCCGTGTGCCATGACACATATCATATGTACTGTGTGCGCCCGGTCCTCACGAAGAAGCCCGCTCGAGGATTCGCCTGGGCGTGTGCAGCCTGTAGTCGCGCCCAAGAACGAAAGCTCGAGGCCCGCAACACCCCCATTCTGGGCGAGACTCCCGCAGAAGCGGAAGAGGAAATCGTCGAGGAAGAGGAAGAGGACCCTAATGCCGCTGCGAATGGCACCGCGGGAAGTACGCCTGCTCCAGTGGAAGAAGAGGTCCGACCGGCAACCGAAGAGCAGATGGCCCAGGCCAGAATGTGGCCTTATCGCTACCTCGGAATTCACTGCCGTGTGGAGGACGCTTTGGACTATGATGACCGTATATACCCTCGCGCCAGTTCTCGATTAGGACCACGACATCAGGCCATGGTAACCCCGTGGCACGGCCGTCCCGTGGAATACGTGAAACCACCTGACATCAAGAAGAAGTACGTCCGAACTCCTGGAGGCCGCAGGGAGGTCAGACTCTCCAAAGAGGCGCTTGCCGCAATCGAAGCCGCCAAGCAAGAGAAAGCAAATCGGCCGAAATGGGTAATGGATGAGCCCCCTGGGTACATTCACCGAGGCGAGGACGAGCCAGTGACCGTGAACGGCAAGCAGGTGCGGACAGCCGAGTTGATGTTCAAGATGCCCGAGCCGGACCAGATTCCGTCGAGAGGCGAGGACGATGCACCGGGATCTGATCTGAGTCCTGCTGATCGAGAGAAGTTCATTGATGAATATATGGCCCGTGCGAAGGAATTGGCTCCCGAATTGGGCGTGGAAAAGTATTCCACGAATTTCCTAGACAAGGCTTTAGAGCTTCTCTACGCTAACAGCTTCGATGTTGAGGCTGCTCTGGCGAAATTGAAGCAGATGAACAAGTTCAAAGACCTGAAGGAACCTCACCTGCGCCCGGAAGAGATCAAAGCGTTCGAACAGGCTGTCGCGAAATACGGGTCCGAGTGGCGCAATATAACCAAGCATGTCGGTACCGTCCCGCACTATCAAATTGTGCGCTTCTACTATATGTGGAAGAAAACCCCCCGCGGCCGTCAAGTTTGGGGTAATTATGAAGGAAGACGGGGCAAGAAGGAGGCGAAGCGCACCACCGCGGCGAAGCTGGTGGACGATGTGGCCGACGATCAGGATGACTCCGCGTTCGATAACGATAAAGCCGAAGAGAAGAAACGTGGTTTCCAATGCAAGTTCTGCTCAACTCGAACCTCACGACAGTGGCGTCGCGCTCCTGGTGTCCCACCTGGCACCACAACACCAAGCGAACCGAACTCTAGGCAACGAGATAAGGGGCCCCAACTAACGGTCGCCCTTTGTTTACGCTGTGGCCTGCTTTGGAGAAAATACGGCATCCAGTGGGAGAGCGTCGATGAGGTCGCCAAGAAGATCGCGCAGAGTGGAAACAAGTCCTGGCGTCGCCGCGTGGATGAAGAGCTGCTGACACAGCTGCTTCTGTCAACTGAGACGCCGATTAGTATCAACCCCGCGACTGCTGCCACTGCCGCTGCTATTGGTGTCCCAGTAAACGCCAACCCCCAGGTGCAGCAAGAGAACACGAAGAAGAGGGGCCGGACATTGGAGAAGGAGAAAGACGGTGGCGCAACTTCGACAGCTACGTCGGTCGAGCCACCCCCGAAGAAGAAAGCCGTCCCCGAAAAGGTGCAAGAACCACCGCCCCCGATTGTACCGGATCCCCCGAAGGCCAAGATACTTCCCTGTGCTATCTGCAACAAGATGGAGCCTAGTGGCGACCAACATTTGTCTTGCAGAGATTGCCGCCTGACGGTTCACCGGAGCTGTTACGGTGTCAGCCCATCGCGAAATTGCGCCAAGTGGCTGTGCGACATGTGCTCCAACGATAGGAACCCCATGATCTCGACTTGCTATGAATGTGTCTTGTGTCCAGTGTCTTGGACCGAACATGAGCTGATGGAGGCTCCCAAGCCTGCGACGAACAGGAAAAAGACGGAGCGAGATCGGGAGAAGGAGAGACTCGAGAAAGAAATGGTCAACGAGGCTATCAAGCTATATCGTCAAAGACAAGAGGCGGTTGGCAAACCGATCGGGCCTCGGGAGCCACTCAAGCGAACTGCCGGTAACAACTGGGTCCATGTCATTTGTGCTGTTTGGAACCCAGAAATCAAGTTCGGCAACGCCAACGAACTCGAGCCAGCTGAAGGATTTGGATTGATCCCTCAGGAGAAGTACCGAGAGGTCTGCAAGGTCTGCAAATCGAGCAAGGGGGCTTGTGTACCGTGTCATTTTAGCGGCTGCAATGCCCACTTCCACGTCGGCTGTGCTTTTCAGGCAAAGTATACATTCGGCTTTGACATCGCCCCTGTGAAGAGCTCTCGGAGGGATACTGTCAGCAGCGTGCGCCTTGGGGAAGAGACCGGGGTCGCTTCAGCCGGAATTTGGTGTCCTCATCATACAACTCCATCTGTTCATGCTATTGGCGAAGCCACCGAGGAAGAGGGCGTCAACGCGCTCCAACGATACGTCCAAGCTTATAAGCAAGCGGACCTCAGTCTGACGGGAACGGTCCGCAGGGCGACACATATCCAACAGTCTGTCGGTGTATCGCAGCCCGCCACGTCGCACCGGCGCGCATCGACTGTCAATGGCACTGCTGCAAAGGAAGGTCATAAGGGAACAAGGACATCACCCGCGCCGGACGAGATGGCAGTCGATTCCGAGAACCGAAGTCTCCCTCCTCAACTGGATGGGGCAGGTGTGGCCAGAAAATGCGTGCACTGCTCAACGGCATACAGTCCGAGGTGGTGGCCTATTGAGCAATACCGTCGGGTGGATCATCGAACACCCCTGCTTAATGGAGTCGGCCTGAATGACGCGGCTGGATCCAGGTTTTCCTCCTCAGCGAGCCCACCATACCTTGCTCGGAACCCATCCCAGCACTCTCTGCCGAAGCTCAATGGAGATTACAGCCCCGCGGATCGGAACGGACCAGTGGGCATGGCGGATGGGCCATCCCAGACGGCTTACGAATGTCATAAATGCCACCTGAAGAAGGTAACAACATCTCAGCCTTCCCCGGAACCCAGACCATCCCCATATTCGGCGCAACGTCCGGTTCTTCCGGCTCCGCGGCTTTCAGAATACCACGGCCATCCATATGGACCGCATAGCCACCCCTCCCAGCCCGGAGTCCTCCCGCGGCCGATTGGCCCCACGCCCAGTGGGCCTGAATGGGGTTACCACAGCTACGATCAACGCTCCAGTGATTACGGCGAGAGCAAGGTTCGCAATGGCATGACCATGCCGCCCTATCGTACTGGGCCTTCTGCTCCTGCACACCACATCAACGGCTACCAACCTTCTCCACATCACGCGCCTCCCCCGCCCTATACCGGTAATAGCGGCCATCCCCCTCCTCCTCAGCCTTATTCGACACACCAGAGCCCGTATGGGCCGGTCCCCTTGCGTTCACCACATCCCTCGCACGCAGTGGGCGCTCGGGCGTACGCACCATCCGCCTCGCCCCCCGACGTACAAGCGACGATGGTCCGACATTCCCCGCCGCATTCTCTCAGTGCGTTGAACGGCGGGGCACCCTCACGTGTGTATTCGGTTGACCGGGTACTAGGCCCTGCTACGCAATCACCGCCGGTATCGCAGGCGCCAGTCGATCCTCGCGGTTTGACGCCCCCGACCAAGATCGAAGAGACGCCGAGTTCATCTGGGCCGCTGAGTGGTGGTCGCAACCCCAGCGGTACCAGCGGGGCCAATGGTGGCGGGTCCGGTGCGAGTGCCAGTCCGTCCCTTAAGAATCTACTCTCTTAGCAGAGGGAGGAGTATTAGAATAATCCAGAATTGTATGATAGCCCTTTTGTCATTACAGGGACGACGTTTTGTTTGCTTGCGCTTTTCCTTTCTGTGTTTGCATGTCAAAAAGGGGTTGGGGCTATTGGATTAGAATTGCTTACAGTTTGCTCTACTTCGTGAGGTTTTGCTGTGCCTTTACTACCCATTCTGTTTTCTTTGAGTTATACTTCTATCGGCTTCTGAGCATGTTGGGCGGCGGATTTTGAAAGCCAACCATGGCGGCATGATCCACGCGACCGACCGGGATGATTTGTCCTACCGGTGTGCTGCATTGATCGCTAGCGTGATATCATAATAAGACATTGAATCTACCTATATTGCGTTGTATCCGTATTGGCGTAGAGAGTTCTCGAGGGCCACAACCATGCCGAGGAGGAAATGCGGGGTCAAGGGCCTAGGTCAGTCGGCCACGGTATTCCTACCGAGACCCTAGGTCGGGCCTGAGAGAGGGAGATCGGCATGGTGGCCTACGGAGTACACAATAACTACAGGTGCAGGCAAGAAAATCCCGCAGTAGGTCCGGATGCAGGCCGGCTGGTCAGGCGTACCTTATCGATGTAGTCTCGCTGGGCCGATGAGGATGTGCCTACCATCGATACTGCAGCTCCTTCGAAGGGCTTCGAGGGGAATTAGTATAGAACAGGATCCCTGATATGCAGGCGAGATGAGAACCGTTCGGCGCTGGCCGGGAGTTGTGATTGGGCCCGGGCCCGAGCTGCAGATACATACAGGCCGCCGCGGAGGATAGTACATGAAAAATAAAGGATAGTTACCTACCTGGTACGACCTAAGTCGATGGTTAGCGCTGTCAGGTTGCACTGGGAGGATCCGATCCCCGTGCTCCAGCTGTGTTTGGCACGCAGGGTCTAGGTTGGTCGGCAGGGGTTGGACCCGACGGTGGGGAGGGAGTCCGGAGCACAATTCTATTCTTAGTTTAGACCGAGAACAAGGATATTATGATCCTCGTGTCCTGATACCTAACGAGATAGATACATCCTCCGTATATTTATTTATCCAAGATTGATGGAATGGAAGATGCTCGAAGGAGTAGTACAGTAGGGCGTGGGAGTTCAGTGCAATGCATCAGGGGTGTCGCAAGGACGGCCGGCTCCTTGCGTGAGGACATCAAAAACGAAGAATGGAAGGAATGTGACTCCCGTCGCATCTCCGACCGTCTCCGGCTGATTGGTCCATCGCCCGAGCGATCGTGCTCCGTCTCTCTTTGGTCTTAGGTAGAGTCTTACCTGGTACCTAACTAGGTATTATCCTCCTACTCCGAGTACTACTACCTAACTAGTTAGTCCTGGATTCAACGGTACTGCGTAGAACGCAGGGAGAGACTGGTCGATCATCACATCATCGAACCAGACTTGCGTGCGAGGCGCACCCGGCGTCGACGTCAGAGGCGGTTGCCACCCGGCCTCAACAGCGAGGCATGATCATAACCATGAGCTTACTGAGGGATGGGGTACTCGGATTATGATGGGTTCCGTTGAAGGGGAAGAAGTGGTTGATCCAGGATGGGTCATTGGGGCAGTGTTGAATTCTAATCTTGAGTTAGTTATGCGCTGCTGGGGGTGTCCGACACTACACGATGTGAATTTCCCGGCGGTTTCTAGAAAAATTACCCACCGAGCTAACTAATGAGATCGCTTGCTTAAGCGTCATCTGCTCCACTCTCTCCGGTCACCTTATCTTGCTTCGGGACTTTCTTCCTTTGGTCGATTTTCGCTCAGAAAAGGGCTGTCTATGGATTTATTGTGCATGATGGGGACATTTTTCAAAGTATACATTGTTATTCTGTCCACATGTTATTGGGATGTTCTTTTTATTCTTGTAAAAAAGATCATAAGAATTATAAGATTAATAAAATAAAAGAAGTGACTGCCCCACTGGGTTCGTCAAAGTTCTAGTGCTCTTCCTTACATTCGGCGCCCGAAAGGATTGGACGCGCAGCACACCAGGATCGGGTACTTCGTGTTACAGCCCTCTATTGGCCTGAGGGGAAATATCTAGTACAGAGTTGGGTACTTGATGGATCGTATTCTCCGTAAGGAAGAGGAACAACATAATAACCAGCATTATGAACAACTGATGGTGGTGGAAGACAGCGCGATACACAAATAGTGCATGCCCAAACCTAAGAATTTAATTTTGAAAACTTTTTTTTTTCCTGGTATGATCCCGCGATGGCGACATCACTCCATATGATTCTAAAGACCGATCGAAAATACGAGGTAAAGCAAATTATACATGTAGTATATTAGGTAGGTATATCAATATACAATCGAGATTAATTTAATGATCAATCAATCGGGTTATCGGATAGAATAAATAATAAACCATAAATAATAATAATAACAAAAAGAAAGGGAACAAAGGAAAAGAAGTTAGAAAAGAAAATGAACCCGGATCAGCGCCGAGTCTCTGACGACGCCCGCACCCGCCGTGCCGCGACCTTCTGGAAGACTGAAAGAAGCGAAGGGGGAAAAGAAAAGCCTCTGAGGCACTTCCATCGAACATTCGAACCGCTTTCTGACTACTCCTCCTGCTGCTACACTCCTCCACTTTCCAAGGACCCTCTCCACCTACCTACCTACCTACCTACCTAACCTCGCTCTCCCTCTCCTCTCCTCTCCTCTCGTCTCTACTCTTTCTTCCGTCTGTTCAGAATTCGTCAATCATCTTTGACAACATCTTCTCTTCCCTTTTCTCTCCTTCTCCCTTCTCTGTGTCCACCCTCCCCCCCAAAACGTGCTCGACCGACCCTCATCCCCTTTACTCCCTCCCCCCTCTCGATCGTCTGTCCAGATCGTGGAGGTCCCTTTGTCTAGTCCCTTTTCGTTCTCCCTCTCACCCTGAACGATCGGTCGCTTTCTTTGCGCTGCATCGTTCTCCATCACTCCCTATCTCCTTGTCGGTCCACTTTCCCCTCATCTCCTTTCGCGCCGACCGATCGTGGTGCTTCGGTGTCGCTAGCCAGCGAGACCCTGGTGCGACCACCCACCTTCGTTCCGATCGATCCCTCCCTCTCCACCAAGGTCTCGTGTCATCTTTTCTCCGTGCGGCCCTGTCGCTGGCCCACCATGACGCCCTAACTTCAGCCGCTTCTGGATCTCTCTCGATTTTCCATCACCTGTGTTTCGCCGAATCGTGGATGTGTCGCGATCTGGTCTAAACCCTTGAGCGGTTCCCATCGGCGCTTTTCGCCCCGTGCGAGTCCACCCGAGTGTCCTGCGCCGCGCAACGCGGACTGTTGGTTTCTGTCCGACAACCTCCTTTCTCAACTCTCCCCGTCTCTCCATCAACCCGTTTCCCGATTACTATTCGGCTTCTTAGACTGTGAGTGGTTCCATATGGGTAGCGGTGGTGTTGCGGTCGGCCGATCTGGAAACCCGCGGCGGGACAAGGAATCGGATTGTCTCAAACATACCCGAGAGTCTGAACGACTTCTGCAGGCCCGCTGGAGACCACTGGCCCAATCTTTGGCCGGACAACTACAGCGAACAAATTCATTGTTTGAGGGCGCATCGCATGGCTCCGTCGTGGACTGTCGCTGTTTCCTGCCGTTCTGTCTCCTCGTCGCCCGATTGCTTACCCCTGGCGCCCACCCTGGCTCTCCGTTGGTATCTGATGTACTGATCCATTGCCACGTTCTAGGCCGAAGGATTTAGTTTCGATTCAAGTCGCACGCCTCTCCTTTCACGTTCAATCTACTCCAACCCGTGTCCGTGGTGTACACTCCACTTGTCGTTCGTTTACCCAGGATCCTGCCTCTCCTGCGACACACTTGGCCGTCTCCCATATGAGACCAAAGTCAGACCGAGTAACCAGCAATAACCTCTCCTTTATCTCAGCTTCCTCTGGTTCTTGTGAGTAGTAATCGGCTGGAAGCTCCGGGCGAATGGGCGCACCCTTTGACACCATGGATCGCCTCGAATGTTCCGCAGTTTACATCGACCACCGCGTGAGCGCGGAACGATGGGTGCACCAAAATACGTCCGACGGTGCGACGGCAGGCACAGGTGGTAACATTACGCTTCCCGACGAACCCGAATCACTGCAGATGGATGTGCAACTTCTCCTGGAGGTCTGCAAGCGAAGTATGTTTGATGCTCTTCAACTTTCCACGTCATTCTGTGTTTCCTGTTTCTCACCTGCATTATAGTCTATCTCTGCAACGCGGCGCAGTCTCTATCGTCAAAACTGGCCGAAATCAGCGAAAGCGCCATCACTACCTGTTCCCCCGTCTTTGCATTCTTCGACATCGATGTCAACGGCGATGAGTCGGGGTTGACCCGTCGAAAGAGCAGTCGCGGATCGTGGCCGGAAGTAGCACCGCCATCGCCATCCTCCCTCCGCCGCGGTTTCACCTTTTCTTCGCAGTCGGAAGGAACATTCGATTTGAAGTTGTTATCCGGATTATCTGCCGATATCCAGGTTCAGGAATCTCCGAATTTGATTGTGCCAGTTGCCATTCTGCGCTCGTCTTGGGCAACCCCAACGAGCATCCCCGTCGACCCCCAACCCATCAACACGGCACCAGAACCGCAACAGATCTCCAAATGCCTCGACGCGGGTGCTATTGATGTCCTAGCAACTCCTTTGGACCGGGCTAGAGTGCAAGGGTTGGTTGTTCATGCATTCCGTGCGCGCAAGTCAGGCCTGAAGGAACAGTCGCGCTTCATGTCCAGGAAAAAACTTCGGAAGCACTCGTGGGTAGGCGTGCATGATGAACAGCCGTATGCCTACCTCAGAGAGGCAATGGTGTCCAAGCTCATGAAGGGGATCTGCAACCCCGAAGATGTGATCGAAGAGTTTCAGGACCGGGAATTGGATATCTCTCCAGAGCGAAAAGAATACGTCCAAGAGCAGATCGGGTATTGGAGCTTTACCGCCCACGAATTTTCGGAAGACGAGCTCGTCTTCGGGGCCTGCCAAATGCTGCAGCATGCGTTCACATTGCCGAATCTAGAACATTGGCAGCTGACACCGGGAGAGCTTCGCACCTTTTTGCTTGCTTGCCGCGCGTCTTACAACTCGTTTGTCCTCTATCACAATTTTCGACATGCCATCGATGTTTTGCAGTCGGTTTTCTGCTTTCTGGTCCATATAGGGGCCCTACCTCCCTACGGGACAGTCGCGCCAGGGCTTGAAACAAAAAGCCCTCTCGCCGCCATCCTCACGCCCTTCGACACTCTCACCCTACTTATATCCGCCATTGGTCATGATGTTGGCCACCCGGGCGTGAACAATTTCTTCCTAGTAAAGCTGAACGCTCCTCTGGCACAGCTGTACAACGACAATTCGGTTCTGGAAGCCTTCCATTGTGCTGCCTTTTCCCAGATCCTGCGCCGCTATTGGCCCGCTGCGTTCAAAGACCGCCAGCTCCGTAAACTTTTGATCAGCTCGATCTTGGCGACGGACATGGGCGTCCACCAGAAGTTCATGGAGAGGCTGGGGTCGCTGCAGGAGAAGTTCGACGAGAACAACAGAACGCTGGACGGCTGGAAACCCCAGGATATAGAGATGTACAAGACGCTCGTCTGCGGTCTGTTAATCAAATGTGCCGACATCAGCAACGTGGCACGGCCGTGGGATGTCGCGGAGCAATGGACCAAGATCTTACAGGAGGAGTTTGCCAATCAAGGCGAGATGGAAAAAGAGGTGGGGATGGAGACCGCTTTGTTCGGTGGTCCACCTGAACTGGGGAATATCTACAAACTCGCCACGGGTCAGATCGGGTTCATGTCAATCTTCGCTCTTCCTCTGTTTGAGGGCGTTGCCGACATAATCCCAGACATGCGGTTCACTGTCGAGCATATCCGGAATAATCAGGCTAAATGGCATATGTTGGCCGACGCTGAAAAGAAGAGAATGACACTACAAAATGACAGCCTGACCGACGACATCATCTCTCCGCGTACCAGGAGCCCAGCCGACAGCCTTAAGAGTCTCAAGGGCCTTCGGGCGCCTTTGACCTCAACAGGTCCTGACTCTCCTGCCAAACCGTCGTTCCCGGCACATGACGCAACTCGGCGTTCAAAATCAGACTACTTCGGCTCTGTCCGCTCGTCACCGGGCTCCACCTCCCCATCATCGAGCTACAATGAAAATACCATCAGTCCAGTCGTGTCACCGGACACTCCGGGGCCGTCGATGGACATCACCGGCAGTCCGTTCCCGTCGGACACACCGTCCCGCAAGTCCTCAAGTGCAGTACCGGACCTCGCCATGCTGTCCATCTCTGGCGGCTCTCCAAACCGCAACCGAAGTGGGTCGAATAAGGATGCATCTAACGGTAACCACTCAGGCGATGATGCTTCACAGTCGCGAGATCCGGCAGTGGTGGCGGCCGTTATATTTGCCAACTCGAAAGCCAGCGACGAGACCCCTGATCGCTCCAGCTATCACGATGGCTCGGTAGACGGGGCTGCAGAGCGGCCAAGCAGCTCACGAAATGGACCACATGCCTATCGTCGTCACCACGCCAACACTGGATCTTCCGGACGCACTTCAGGGCCGTCAAACCGCAACAGTTGCACGCGAACCCACAGTGTCAGCACGTACAGCAACAATATGACGCCTATCTCTCCTGCCACGAACGCCACCAGTTTCCTGGATAGCAGCGATGAGAAGGGATTTTCTCAGGATAGTGCTGGACGGAGCGACCATGAAGAAAGCGACCAAGACAACGTACCCATCGACGATGGTCACCACCTTGGCACCCAGCCCACTGTGCACTCGCAAATGGACGCAGCTGACAACTCCACGTCTCCACCACTGGCACTGGGAAGTGGACACGACAGCTCCGCTCAATCCACGACCACCACGACTGGCAGTCTCAAGAACGAGGGCCGAGGCCAAGCGGTTGAGGAGCCTGAGCACACGTCCCGCCGATTACCCAAGCGTCGCAGTCGCATTCGGTTAGCCTTCTGGAAGCGCAAACCCCATCATTCACCCACGCATGAGCTGAGCGGTGAATCATGAACTGTTCGTACAGGTCTGACCCTGAACTGGCTCCGGCGGAATTGAAATACGCATGTGTATTGGATTCTTTTCATGAATTCGGGTTATGATGAAATTGCATGACAGTCACGACCAGGTCGTGTACGGGAGACAGGCCTTCACTCGACGCCGTCCTGTTCACGATATCTGCGATATGACGATATAACGACACTATGGGAATGCGAGGGACCTCGCAGGGATATATGGTCGGCGCTGACCGGACTCCCGGTCATCCGACGTTGAATGATTCTGTCTGACGTGGCTTTGGCGCATGCATGGGACATTCTGTTTGTTTGTTTGGTTCTTATCTTTCTCTTCTTTATTTCGATATACTTCACTTTCAATCAGGGCAGGCTGGATTGGGGACATTAGAGTCGAGGCGTGGCTGGCGTTTGGAAGTTTACGTGGGTGGACTGGACGGTATTTTGATTCTTGAAAACATGGGCGGCCGTTGGTTTTGAATTACTAGTTTAGCATGGTTGGCATGAGGTATAGGTATATATATACAGTCTTCAATGAGCAGATCGAACAATAAGATCGTTCAATCTACCTCTTCATTTGCAGTCCTCGCATTCTTGTATTTGACCTGTCCCCTGTCCTCCGGACGCAGTCTGAGCCTGACTCTGGCTTTCCTGACTCACCCCCGAAACACCCCCCTCCTGCACCGGCACATTCGCCGCCCGCAACGCCCGGTCCGTATGTCCCAAGTCGCGCGACGGATCCACCACATTACGAACAAGTGACTTGAGCACTTTGACTTCTACACAGCATTAGCCTATCTCGCCCCCGAAGGCCAGAAGGGGCAGAGAAAAACAAACCCGGAAACCCGCCGTTCGTCTTCCGATCCCATAGGACCGTCTGGTGAACGTCTGCACCGGCGCTGTCGCTGTCGCCCGCGGCATGGTACATGGTCACGGTGAAGACGCCGCCCGTTGCGGGGATGAGGGCGACTTCGCCGAGATCCGTGCTGAAGGTTGAGAGGAGTTCTTGGGCGAACTGGTCCGTTTAGTTTGGTTGCTGCGGACTGGATGGTATGGACGGGGGTATGGGTATGGATGATGGGTTGGGTGGGAAGGGAGGACATACGTAGGCAGCGCGGAGCATCCATTTACACTGGGTGCAGTATTTGATTGTGATGCGGGGGAGATGGATGGACTGGGTGAGCTTTGATGGTTGATCTTGAGAGGTCATTCTGTTGTTTTTGTCTCTGTATGCGTTTTGCTTGAGGGTGTGGTGTGTGGTGTGTGGTGGTGAGTCGGAAGTGCTTATCTATGTAGTTAGTAGTTAGTTAGGTCGGATGGATGATGTCAGCGCACCACCTAGGTAATTATTAATACTTACTAGTTATGGATACACCCTTATTAAGTTTCTATTTTCTTATAATCCATGCAGTATATCATATTCATCAGGAAGTAGTTGTAAGGAGAGAGGTTTAGAGGTAGAAAGACCCATGACTAAGCAACCTGCAACTGCAAGCGGAACCCCCCGGCAGAATCACATCACCACCTACCTCTCTCTACCTTAATCTCACCTCCTCCTCCAACCCACAACCACAACCACAAGCCAAAATGCCACCTACAAAACAAGAAATCTCCCTCCTAATCAATCCGCTCGTCCCCGAAGCCGTCCAACACAACAACCGCGTACGCCCCGTCCCCTTTCCTCAGCCCCGGAACGCAACTAACAAAAAGACAACACAACAGGTCCTCTCCCAACTCCACAGCCTAACCTCCTTCCTCCTCGGCCTGACGGCTGGGATCCTCGCGCTGCAATCGACCGCCGGCTTCGCGTTCTACCTCGCGGGCACGGTGCTCGTCTCGGGGCTCTTCCATGTCGTGCTGTTGAGCCGGTCGCGCGGCCAGGGCGCGGGCGTGTTCTTCCCCGGCTCGAGCCCGGGCGAGATCGAGGGTATTGATATGAAGGGGATGATCTGGACGGAGGGCGCGCGGCGGGTGCGCAAGGGCGCGTGGAGGGATGTGTGGCTTGGTGGGGGGGTGTTTGGGGAGGCGTTGTCTGGGTTCGTGCTGGGGTGGGCTGGTGTTGGGGGGGTTCTGCGATGATTAAGGTATACTTCGTATTGATTTTTTTTTTTTTTTTTTTTCATAGGGGGTGATTACTTGGGGTGGACTGTACAGGCTTAGATGAAAAGAACCATGCTATGAAATGTGCAATCATGTCCATAATCAAGTCTATCTATTTACAAGCAAGGGTATACCAGTGGACCAGCAATATCAACAACTCGCTCAGCCAAACATTAAATACTAAGAAGTGTGAAGATCCAAAATCGAGCTCGCCCTCCAACCAGGGAGAACTGCTGCAATGCTCTATGCGTCAAGCGCATCCAGCGTCGGGTCCGGCTCGCCTGCGTTGGCCAGCGCGCTCTGCAACGCGCTGGTCAGGTCAATGTGGAAGAATGGCCGGTTGATGCCCTGCACCATGGCCACCTTGCGGCGATCCCGGTATGCCTGGCTATCCTTCAGGTCGCGCTGCAACTTGTCTTCCTGCGTGCTGCCGCCGTCCGAAGATTCAATGCCGTGCGTCTCGCGCTCGGTCAGCTCGGGGTCCTGCTTGAGACCCGTCTCGATATCATCATGATGCGCCTTGTGCTGCACATGCTCGTTGTTCACCATCTCCGCGTGCGCCGCCGCGGAAGCTTTCCCTTCAATCTCGGCCACGCTGAAGATGGGCTTCCATCGGTGGAACCCGTCCTCAGACGACGGGGTGGGGAAGCCAAAGCCCGCAGCGGCCAGCGCGCGCTTGGTCCAGCGGTTGTTGATGTGGGCAAAATGCCACTGCACCGACCGCGGAGAGGCGTACATATCGAGCTGGTTGCGCACATCGATGAGGTTCTGGACCGAGGTCACATCCACGTTGTTCACAGAGGAGAAGTCGAGGATCACAGCCTTGAGAACCGGCAGATGAGATTCGTCGGGCTCAGTCTTGCCCTTTCGCGGGCCAGGGTTATTCCACGGCCGATCGCCAGGGCTGCCGTAAGTGAAGGGGTTGGTGCGCCGGGTCTTTTTGAAAATCGTATCGACCAGATAATCAGTGTAGTGGTTGGCGTTGGGATAGTTGAAGCCTTCCGAAAACCGGTAGATGAAGATACCGGGGTACGGCTGCTCTACTTCGACCTCGGGGTTCGATCCATCCGTATGGTTGATAGGAAGGAAGATGCTGCGGTGGGTGGTTCCCGCATCACCAGAAGGATGATCGGCGCCATTTCCAGAACCGTATTTGCCATCGCCTTGCACCAGGTGGTCGCCGATGACGGAGTGGATGGTGACGCGACCGAGGAACTGGCCGCGGGCTTTTGCGACACGGAACAGCAGAACGGCAGCGGAGACAGAAACCGTGCAGTAAATACCGATTTCAATCGTAGTGAAGACGGTGACGATCACTCCGATAAAGAAGATAATCGCATCCAAGGGCGAAACACGCCAGAACTGATACACGGTGTTGGGCGGAGTGATCAGGTCGCCGACAGCGTGAATAATGACACCCGAGAGGGAGGCTTTCGGGATGTAGAAGAAGACGGCCGGCAAGGCATAGATGGCGAGAAGGACAACGACAGCCGTGATAACACCAGCAAGCGGAGTGCGAACTCCCGCCTTGGATTTGATGGCAGTACGAGAGAACGAGCCGGTCGCCGGGTACGCACCAAGGAAAGGTCCGAGCAAGTTGGTCACGCCAATAGCGACGAGTTCTTGAGAAGGGTCGATGGTGTAGTTGTTCACACGGCCGAAGGACTTGGAGATAGCAATGTGTTCGATCAGCAACACAATGACAGATGCCGGGAGCTGGTTGGCAAAGGTCTTGATGATCCGAGCGTTAACCACAGGGACAGCCGCATTTTGGAATCCACGAGGGACAGTGCCGAGCAACTTGAACATCGGGTCATCTCTCCGATGCAGGTTCACAGCAGCGCTGATCATGGTGTAGAACAAGATAACGAATACGGTGCGCAGAGTCGACGCAAAAAACCAGATCTTGGCACGATGCGGGTATTTCTTCGCTCCGTAGTTGCAGGCCGAACGAATGATATACAGCATGGCGAGGGCAGTCACGCCCATGGCGGCATCGATCGTACTAGACGGAAGATGTTTGAGGGTATTGATGATCGTCATGTAAGTCGCGCCACGGGTAGAGAAGTCTGCCTTCTCTCCGAGTAAGTCCTTGACCTGACCAGCACAAATGTTGATGGCCGATCCAGTCATGAATGCCGAGATGGCCGGAAGAGGAATGAAATCGACGATGAATCCAATCCGAATAAGCCCCATGAAGCACACAATAGCACCTGCAATAATACTCAAGCAGGAAGCAACAACGTGTCCAGGGACATCGGGATCCATTTTCTTGGCCTCCAGAACGACCTCGCCAACCAGGGTTGACATGACAGCGACGGGCTAGACAGAGAAGATCAAGTCAGCGTTATTTCCCGCCTAGAGGGCCGTGGACCACTTACACCGATGGTGATATCCTTGGAAGTAGCAAAGAACCAGTAGATCAAGACACCCATGAACGAAGAGTAAAGACCAAACTGCACAGGCAGCTCAGCAAGCTTGGCATAGGCCATACCCTGAGGGACGACAACACAGCCGACAGTGATACCTTGATAATTGTTTAGTTGAGAATTTACACGGTTGACAGCCTCGATGACTTACCAGCTACCAAGTCTCCAATGAGCCATTGCGTGTTGTATCTCGTAATCCACGACAGAAAGGGGAACAGTCGTATAAAGTACTGGGCGATTTCTCTGCGACTGGGAGTAACCTCCTTCAGCCATTCGGCGGAGGTGGGTTCGGGTTCGACGTAGGAGTATGTATCGATAGTACCAACGGAAAACATCGACTCGCCGCGAGTGACGGGATCCGCTTGGGCACCCAGAGGGTCACGGTAGGGAAGCTTGATCCCTAAGCCCTTGGCCAGGCCGTGGCCGACCTTGGTTTTAAGGTCACCCGGCATTGTGATCGAATCTTAGGGAGTAGTCCCGGGTGACAGGATGTGGTTCGGTTAGGGCAAGAAACACGCCCGGGGAGGACGACTGTAGATACTCGGGAGTCCTGCGTGCAACGACAATCGGTAGGGGATGTCAGGTAAAGAGACCGTCGTAGAAGATATAGACAATGTGTTATGGACGTCAAAATATGTACTCAAGCAAAGTCCATTGCGAGCCGGTGGTGTGGTGCTGTCAATGGAAAGGAGGATGGGCGGGTGGTTTTAAAGTTGGACCCAGAAGCCAAGAGCGATGTCGTGATCCGGAGCTGGTAATGCGAATTGCTAGCTCTCCACGGCGGCACGGCTCAGTTCACTTTTCGAACAAGGATTGAGTGAACTAAACGAAGAGGCGCAAGAAAAGAAATGAAGAGGAAGTGTAGAAGGAAAGCCAAAATAAGGTGGGTAGACAGCAGCAGTGATGGGGGTCTCGCAGGTGGCGGACTAGATATCGGACAGAAAAGACAAATTGTCCACAAAGTTTGGGCGGGACAGCAAGAAATAAGAAACGATCAGACCCCAGAATACTTTATGTGATTAGTGTGACTGGAAGTAGTTAAGATGGGCTGCACCGTGGGGGGGGAGAGACGGAGTGGAAAAGCTGCCAACGGAAATGGTGATGAACAATATGGAAAGGTTGTTGCTGATCGATCAATGGGCCGGGTCAGGAGAGGAAGGTGGAGAATCACCGGCAGAAATGCTAATAAGCAAGAAAATAATAGAATCAAAAGAAAAGAAAAATCACAATGCGGATTCTCCGTGGATATTGGCCGATGATCTAAGCCGGTGGGCAGGTGAATGGTCCGGGATAGATGAGCGGACGAGTCGAGGAAGAATCATCGACCATGCGACACCGAGGCATTATCCCCCCCTAGTTGCACAAGGACCATAAAACGAAAGGAATTGCACCAAGAAATTAATCCCCGGCAGAAGAAAAAGTCCCAAATAGGGAGCTCATTCCCCGATAGAGGAGCAGAATACGCAGCGGATGGGGCCAGGTGATCCACCGGGGATCGCCAAGAACGCAGAGCGGCGTCGCAACTGCGCATCAGCGACACGAGTCAATCGCCGCAGCAGCGGCAGTCTCGAGATTGTCAGACAGACGTTATGGTGGATCCAGTAACGAGGGCCTGGAAGCGAAGGATGACGCTGTGGTTGTGGAGAGCGGGCCCGTCCACCGCCTGGGCCCATGGGTTCCCGCGAACATCAGTATCTGCCATGGAAATTACGCGGTCTGTCCCTCGTTAGTCCGTGTCTGATCCCGAAGAGAGGAGGGAAGAGACATCTGATACTCTTCATGTTGCCAGCGATGTGATCGTCCTCCTCCACGCGACAACCGCGTGAACGTGCGTCCGTCCGGAAGTGGAGGGTGACAGGGGCCGTCGAAAGAAGGACCATATACTGCCGAGATTGACCGCCTTCCCGCGCCCGTTCCGGCGCCAATCAACAGTGGCAAAGGGGCGGCGGGGCTCCATGACGGGGGTATTGGCCAATAGGAATGGCGGCAGAACACGCCATCGCTCAGACTGATGGTGAAAGCCGCCCGGTCCACCGCGTGGGAAATTTTCCTTTGGGTTTTCCCGAGCCAATATTATTAAGCATGTCCCGCAGACTTGATGCTTTGTCTAATTTTATACTCAGAGTACTATATCTTCAGACAGAGTACTGTATATGACGGAATATCTCATGTTTGGTTTTCTCCTCTTCTACAATGAATATGAATAGATATTCAGATATTTCAGACCACCACAGCAGTAGAAGAATACCACTAAAAAAAAAAAAAGTCGATATGATGATCTCCACCCAAACGTGTCCTAGCGCAGTCGTTTAGGTAGTTAACCTTCCATGCCTCTGCCCCAACAGGCTCTTGCATTGCCGATGGCGCTTGGCATCCTGCACGAACAGGGAAGCGCTGGGCCCTGCAAGACCCGACTCTTGTCCATAAGCTCAACGTAACTCACGGACGGGTTGGCTCTAACGGACCCCGTGGAGCAAAAGGAAACTCTCTCATGATGATCTATCCATGCAAGCATGTTCCTCCACTCATCGTCAACAATGTCCCTTTCGGTCAGACCTGTCAGGTAACTAACTAACCCCCCAGCGACATGCACTCAGAGGCTCCAAGGCCCGTCCCCACTCTAACACCATCAAGATCAAAATCGCGTCATCGATCTTATCACTGGCTGTCTAGCGGCGGATATACTTTGCGGCCCGTTAACTCTCTGCAGGATGCTTGCTTGCCTGGTTTGATAGGATGGTCCATTCTATCCAGTCTTCCCACGGAATTCCATTGTAGTAATGATAATTCTAATCCTCATTAAGTACTCCATACTACGTGCCTATCTAACCTCCCCTGTGTTCGTCGATCCGCTTACTCATTCTGTCATGCTCAGGACCCTTCTCATACGTGGACCACCCTATCCCAGGTATGTTAACTCTTTTCGCGCTCCAACTGACACTGTCTCACAAGCCGTCTCAATCTTACGACCCTCCTTGATAACGTGCGTCAGCCACCAAATGCTTTACCTCAAGCTAAGCACGGTCACGCCATCGGTGCACGAGAACATCGCATACCCCCCTGCTACCTTGCGATGTGATGCTCATCCAGGATCTGATAGCGTGGGGTCTGAGGCGCAGCCTGTCATCGCTTAGACCACTAGCTTTTACCACCGAGCTGGTTCCTGTCATAGTTCATGGACCCAGAAGGTTGTTCCTATGAGACTCCAGGGGGCAACACGGGGGTGCAACGTTGCACATCGGATTCGTCACTTTAGAGGCGGATGAGGTCATTTTTAACGATACAGAGGGCTTTATTTCCCCAGGTTGAGAGCGCCACAGCTGGCCAGAAGTAATATAAAGAAGCAAAACCAGAGCTGGCCCGACCGGGACGAGCTAGAGCTCCCCCGATGAAAGGCAACCTGCTAGATTTTGCTCTTGCGTGCTTTCTCCCATAATGTTGAGCCCAAAACACCCGCGGTTGCCTCGGGACATGTCCCTTTCTCTTACGCGATAGCATTGCAAGTCACCAGATCCACATGATCCATCAGCACAATGAATCGAGGGATGTGAGGGAGAATCCCGAGAAGTGCAAATTTGGGAGAGACCGAAACGAGACAGTCCGGGATACACTGCCTATCGAGCATAAAGGGTTGACAGTTGACGGGCATAGAGAACGGACTTGTCCCCCAGACACGTGTCACATGGTCGAAGCCATGCCGCGGAGAAGTACCTCGAACGTCCAAGCAACATGGATCTTACAGTAGACTCGTGGTCGCGACCCAAGTATGTGGGTGAGCTCTCCTTGGATGCAACTGTGTGACCCTGTCGCAGATACCTCTGTACCGCCCCACAGTTCACCCAGCGGCCTGAGCAGCCAGCTCCAGTCATCCGCACAGCCTCCCATCTCGGCTACCGCCGCTCTCGCGACCAAGGAGAATATATCCGATGAGAATCAATGCAGAATGATATCATCCTCTCATGCCGAAGACGATACTAGCTTATCCAAGGTCTTAACTGACATCATGCCACAGCACGTTCATTGCGGACAACATCGTTACCTTAGTGATTGCCTATACTAGGCGAGATATCATCTGAGTTGCTCGAGGTACCTGCATGTCAGTGTAGGACTCACGTGTCTCCTGTTTTCTGATGCTCCGACATCTTTATGGAGACGGATACTTGGATCTACACACCTCAGTCCGTCCTCCCTGAATGACACCAACAGCTGGCAGTATATCGGAGTGGGCCTTGATTATGTGTCGTCGTCAGTTAACTGCTTGGAATATGTACCAGGTGATCTATAGGCATGACGACCACTCAAAACGGAGATGGTAGTGGTGACAGGGGCCATAGGTTGGGGTTTGAAGTAGGAGAGGCAAGAGGAAGACGCACCACATCGGGTGTTTTCTAGGTACCGCCTATACCTTGCTGCCCATGTATTATCTCTGTGAAAGAGGTGTACTGATATTCCGCTCCCCAGCAAGACATGGTCACCCTCGCCCTTCTACGGAGTACAACCACAGGAATAACCAGTCGCCGCATCTGGGCGAATAAAGCATCCATACCCACTCAAAGATGGATCTTGCCAATACACCCCTGTTGTGCCTACTACGTTCGGCGTCAGATAGTTCGAGACCACTACCTAGGTAACGACTCAAAGGGATCATAAGGTAGGTAGATACCTTATGCCTACCTAGGTAGGGCCCCTTTGGCGTAGGGCCAGTTAGTTGTGGTACATGTTGTGATGACGGAAAGAACCAACTCCATATTTCGAAGGCAGTAAACCAAATTGGTATGTGCCTGGGACGTTGCTTTCCTGAACAGGCAATAAAACGCAATGAGAACTGGAAAGTGTCAGTTGCGACGGTCAGTCGCGACGGCAAGAGATGAGAAGGGAAAGAAAGACACAGCAGCCCCCAGTTCATATATAAACAACAGTGTCCTCCAACTTCACCCTACTTCGTCAACACACCATCTTCTACTACTGAATCTCACAGCGCCAAAGCATCGTTACACATCGTTCCACGTCGATCCATCAGAGCATTCTTTCCTTATAGGACAACCCATCTGAGCTTCATTCTTTACAGAGCAACACCATCATGGACGGCCCAGTGGATACAAGCGACAACCGGATCATTCCCGAGCCGTCAGAAAACCCGCTCGTCATCTTGCTGTGTCTCGGCAGCGCTGCAGGAGCAAGTCAAGCCAGAGCTCCGCCATCAACGCCTACAGGCAGTCCTGCAGCGGCCCCGACCCCTTCAGTCGGCGTAGACTTGCAGAGATTTGAGCCTCTGGCTGCGTACCTGAGGGAAAGAGGGGCCGAGGTCGAGATCTGTCACGACACAGTTACGGCCATCCGTTTCTCCTGGGACCGACGTCCACACGCCGTCATCGTCGTCGACGACAGACTCTTCCACTCAGACGTCCGCGGGGACCCTCTCCTTCAACATGTGGTGATTAGCCTAACAGCCTTTGCTATGAATGGCGGATATCTTATCTTCCGGCCAAGTTTCGGTAACCACGGGGCTCTTCAGCCGATGTTTCGCCAGCGGTTCGGCCTGGACTGGCAGATCAGGGGACATTTTTGCCTCCCTGTCAGACGGGGGGGTTGGCTCGACCTCGTTCGGGAGAACCTCTTGGAACGTTTACCGGACGAGTATACCGCTTCTGGCGCGTTTATCGACAGCGCCACTCCCGCTTTCCCAATGTATTTCTCAACGGGTATACTGGCAGACACAAACAGTAGGTTGGCCTCTACTGCCGCGGGCAGATTGGCTAATGGATTGGTGGTCTACTGTGGCGACGACATCACGCAGAGAGAAGCAGATCAGATTATTTCGATATTCTGTGGAGTCTAGAGCCAGGTCTGGACGAGTTGATGATTGTTCATGGGCGATGCCATGATGTTATGTGTTCTTAGATGTCAGTGATGGCAGCATCTGATATTACTATCCTAAGTTTCTTGTACTAGCATCCGTCAACGCCAATAATTGTTCCATCCCAAGTGAGTCAGCGATTCCACCAGCCCGAGTATGGAGTTACTCTTAGTAGGAACTCTTCATATGTTATTCAATGTATCTTGTACGTTTGACCGCGGGTATGGCCCGTCTAGAATCTGCTTGTCAAGGAAAGGACAGATCCATTTCCAGACCCGTGCATTCTAGAGCGTGCAGGCAGTCACAGATGGCAGGCCCTAGGTGGAGTTTCGTTGGGAACAACGAAGCTACTCACTAGGATAAGTGCTTTACCTTCTGGGTGACCGTTGTCCGTACCATCAGGCATAGCTCGTTACGTTAGATGAGCGTTACCAAAGTACTGAAATGCGTCAGAATGCTCGTGGGGAAGGCATCTGCAGTCTTTCCAATCTCCCCAGCTTGTAGTGTTGACGAACTGACCCGTTCATAGGTGTCACGCTCGGTCAGGATGAACTTGGCGTCTGGATTGTCTATGTAGCTCTTCAACAATCTCATGCCAATGTACGGTGGGAATCAGCGCGGCCTTGCTTAGCTGCAGGTGCTGTTCGAGAATGTCAGAGGCAGAAGATACTGGGCGATGACCGGGTAAAGTTTTTCTAATGGGGGTCAATCGGGCGTCTGGGACTTGCATATGTTGGTCTGTCTGTGTTTTTCGTGTTTTTCGACGTAGGCTAACCTTGGAGAGGACATGAGTACAACGGTTCTTTGGTCTACTTCATCATTTTTGAAAGTCCGTGTGGAGTATATATAATCTCTCTAGTATCTTCACCAGCTGCCCCAGTGTGTTACACCGAAGCACCCAAGAAAAGCAAACTACAACTTTATTCGTATTTGTTCTTTATTTTCCCAGATGACCATTAGAGATCTCGAACTTGTGCTAACTGTATCAAACGGATATTATCATACAACGACAGGTCGTAGTGGTAGGCGGTGGCCAACGCCGAAATGCGGGCCGAGGGCCCGAGGCGGAACACCACCAGATTGAGCTTGTCGGCGATACCCCTCCCTCTCCGTCTGCAACTCATCACTTTCCCCGCCAAGATGCAGCACCAATTTGAACCCTTGGAGAACGACCTCTTATTGAGGGCCGCAAGAGGTAACCCATCTACAATGCAATTGGCACAGTCCCCGTACTAACGATAACCAGGCGAGAAAGTCGAGCGCCCTCCGATATGGGTGATGCGGCAGGGTACGTAAAACCATGCCAACTCCTACCTACGACCGTCCTGTTCTAGAGCATAAGATCACTGGTTCAACGCTGACATGGCATTTTTTTCAGCCGGACGCTACCTCCCGGAATACCATGAAGCCAAAGGCGGCCGCGATTTCTTCGAATGCTGTCGCAACCCGGAGATCGCGTCGACGCTGACGATCCAGCCCGTGGAGCGGTACGCCGGGCTAATTGACGCCGCGATCATCTTCTCGGACATCCTGGTCATCCCGCAGGCGATGGGCATGACGGTGGAGATGGTGGACAAGAAGGGCCCGCACTTCCCGGAGCCGCTGAAGTCGCCGGACGATGGCCAGTACGAGCGGGTGATGGCAAAGGCGGTTGACGTGCAGGCCGAGCTGGACTACGTCTACAAGGCGATCACGCTCACGCGGCACAAGCTGCAGGGCCGCGTGCCGCTGATCGGCTTCTGCGGCGCCCCCTGGACGCTGCTCTGCTACATGGTTGAGGGCGGCGGCAGCAAGATGTTCGTGCAGTCCAAGACTTGGATCTACAAGTACCCCAAGGAGTCGCAAGCGCTGCTGCTGAAGATCGCCGAGATCTGCGTCGACTACCTCGCGCTGCAGGTCGCCGCCGGCGCCCAGCTCGTCCAGGTCTTCGACTCGTGGGCCGGCGAGCTCTCCCCCGCCACCTTCAAGGTCTTCTCCCTGCCGTATCTCCGCCACATCTCGGCGAACCTCCCCAAGAAGCTGAAGGAGATGGGGCTGGAGCCCGTTCCCATGACCGTGTTTGCGAAGGGCGCTTGGTACGCCCTCGACGACCTCTGCGAGTCGGGGTACAACGTTGTCGGGCTGGACTGGTTGCATGACCCCGCCGAGGCGATGCGTGTTGCCAACGGCCGCGTGACGATCCAGGGAAATGCGGACCCCGGTGTCCTCTACGGCGGGCGGGCGGCCATTACGGAGGCGGTGGAGATCATGGTGGAGGGATTCAAAAAGGGCAAGCAGGGGTGGATTGCGAACTTGGGACATGGTGAGTTTATCTTCCCGTCGGTTGGTTAACAAATTGATGAGGTGCTGACTCGGGCAGGCGTGACTCCGTTTGTCAAGCCGGAGGATCTCAAATTCTTCTTCGAAGAGATTCACCGACTTACGGCGTAAGGTGTTGTCGGAGATCATGGCATTGAGTCGGAACTGATACCTCTGGTTATATACATGATGGGTTATTCTACGGTTGTCTTGTATCAAAAGTTGCGCGCTTAGACAGAGATATCCTCGTTCCTGAACGATATCACGATTAGCATTAGGATGAAAAAGACACGAGTCAAACAAACTTACCAAAGCTCGGGTTTCTCTTTGATAAACGTCTCCATCAGCTCCTTGCACTCGGCATGATCCAGCACGACGACCTCCTTCCCCTTGTTGAGGAGGAGCTCCTCCCCGCCAACAAAGTTCTTGTTCTCGCCAATGACGACGCGATTGATCTTGTAGAGGATGCACGCACCCGTACACATGTCGCACGGGGACAGCGTGGTGTACATGGTAGCGCCCGCGTACGCCGAGGCAGGCAGCCGGCCTGAGTTCTCGAGCGCCGCCATTTCGGCCTGGAGACAGTCAGCTCAACACGCGACAACCACTTCTATTGTTCGCGGCACGCTCGTCCCATATAGCAGGATTTGACTCGTGCAGCGACACCCAATGAGACTAACATACATGGAGCGTAGCGCTGCCCTTCTGCACGCGCATGTTGTGCCCACGGCCGAGGATCTTGCCATCCTTGGAGACCAGGGCCGCGCCGATGGGGACCCCGCCCTCGGCGGCGCCCTTCTTGGCCTCTTCGACGGCGGCGATGAATCCGGGGTCTTGTTCCATTGCGTTCGGGGTGGCTTGTATAAGGAGTTCGTTCGGGCTGGTAGGAGGAGTGGCGTGGGAGGACAGGAGATATGTGGCGGTAAAAGTTGTGAAGAACTGGGAATGGAATTATCCCACTCCGGTTGCAAGGGCTGCTTGATGTGGAGGGCGGTTGGCCCCGCTTTAAGTAAGAAAATTGAGGTGGTGGATGGAGGCTGATAAGCTCCCTCGGGGTTTTGATAGTGATCGGACTATCCTCGTATAGATCTTGAGCTATGCTGTCCTTATCATATCTGATTGCTACAGGGACACTTTTTGCTTTTTGGGTGGCCCAGGAGGCTGATTGTTTGATTACCTATCTGGGGTGTTTACCGTCGTGGATGCTATCGTGGATGTGGATTTCTACACTTGCCATGACAATCAGGAACCACTGAGGTATAGGAAACTGTGACCGATGACTAGGCCAAGTGATACTACAGGATCTCTTTAAGTATGCTGTTCTAGACTGGAAGTAAGGTTAAGGATAGTCTCTGACGTTGAGTACCTTGTGAAATAAGGTCCGATCTCCTTGCGGAGAAGACATTCTTATCTGAATCGCATCATAGCTAATCGGGAGGTCGACTCTTCTCCTGCATGAGTAGATACTCCTAGTTTCGTACGACTGAACAAGATCATACCTGGTTAGTGCGAGTACTCCGATAGTGTGCAAGGTTGGACCCCTGTCCTCCAGATATTGATAAGCTATCTTATCGATAAGAGCCACCGCCACATTGTCAGGCTGGGACCGTTACAATGCGCCACAGGAAAAAACAAAAGACTCTGATTCAAGGAATGCAGAGACTTTACTAGGCTACTTGACTGTCTACAGCAGGATGCATCTCATAACATGGACTCAGCTCCCTAGCGTACAGAGTGTATTAAAAATCATCCTATGTTATGGAGTTTGGAGTCGAGATAATCGTCGACAAAAATAAACCACATTGGACTGTTCAGCGGAAGGCTGATGGAAGCCAACAGAAGATGTCGTAAGAGACCGATACGAACGGGCCATGACCAGATTGGGCCATATAAAAATGGTAATCATCTGAGTAAGCCTTGGTAATGACCGGATTTGCCGCCAAGTGGAAAGGCTGGGAAGGCGATGGAAAGTCGGAGAAGTGCATGGAAACCTGCCAGTCGGGGCGGAATCCATGGAACTCCGCCTCTCGAAACAACGAGAAGCTGGCTTACAATCGGAGGGGACGAGGAAAGAGTCGAGAGGACTGGATAAATGGAATTTAGTTTTCTCTTTTCGCTCGGAATCTTCACATTGATCGTTGTTCTATATTCGCGATTCTGTTGCAAGTTGGAAGTACCCGAGTCGGTATCTGGGTATTAATTACCGCAAAGGAGGACCGTCAACCGCCAAAATCGGTGCCTGCCCAGGTAATTCCGTTACCGTAATTGCCCGTTCGCCGCCGCCTGCAAAGATCCTTTTTTTCCTCCTCGTCAATCAACAACAGTCCCACCTTCGATCCTCCTTCGCATTCAAGACTCAACTTTCCTCTTCTCTCTTACCTCCATAGAGTCTTTTCTCTTCTGGCTTTTCCTTCTTTACCACCTCCCGGTCTTCCTTTGTCCTCCGTTTCCTCCCTTGCAGTGCCTTTCGCATCGCTCAGGTTACCCTCTTCCTTCCGAATAAAAGTCTTGGTGGTTCATACTTTCGACGCTATCTCCTCCGTCGCCTCTCTTTTCATATTCCTTTTCTCTTCACTACCCCACTACTAGACACGATTCACAATGGTCAAGGATACCAAGTTCTACGATTGCCTCGGGGTATGCTCTTGGTCTCTCCTCAACTTGCTGAGTTAGGCATCTAGTAGATTATTAACCCTGCGCCCCTAATAGGTTCCCCCGACGGCCACTGAGGCTCAACTCAAGACCGCCTACAAGAAGGGTGCCCTCAAGTATCACCCTGGTACGTCCAGCCTTCCAACCTCTATCACCATGGACATTGCCTAATCTCCGCTTCCTCACAGACAAGAACACGAACAACCCCGAAGCCGCCGAGAAGTTCAAGGAATTGTCTCATGCCTACGAAATCCTGTCCGATCCTCAGAAGCGTCAGATCTACGACCAGCTCGGTGAGGAGGGTCTCGAAGGTGGTGCCGGCGGAGCTGGAATGGGTGCGGAGGATCTCTTTGCTCAGTTCTTCGGCGGCGGTGGTGGTTTCGGTGGCATGTTCGGCGGTGGTATGCGTGACACGGGTCCCAAGAAGGCCCGTACTATTCACCACGTGCACAAGGTCAACCTCGAGGATATCTACCGCGGCAAGGTCTCCAAGCTGGCTTTGCAGAAGTCGGTCATTTGCCCTGGCTGTGATGGCCGCGGCGGTAAGGAAGGCGCCGTCAAGTCTTGCACGGGTTGCAATGGCTCCGGTATGAAGACCATGATGCGCCAGATGGGCCCCATGATCCAGCGGTTCCAGACCGTCTGCCCTGACTGTAACGGTGAGGGTGAGATCATCCGCGAGAAGGACCGCTGCAAGCGCTGCAACGGTAAGAAGACTGTTGTCGAGCGCAAGGTCCTCCACGTCCACGTCGACCGTGGTGTGAAGAACGGCCACAAGATCGAGTTCCGCGGTGAGGGTGACCAGATGCCTGGTGTTCTCCCTGGTGATGTCGTCTTCGAGATCGAGCAGAAGCCCCACCCTCGCTTCCAGCGCAAGGATGACGACCTTTTCTTCCACGCCGAGATTGATCTTCTTACTGCCCTTGCTGGTGGCACAATCAACATCGAGCACCTTGATGACCGGTGGTTGACTGTTACCATTACCCCCGGTGAAGTTATCACTCCTGGTACGTTCCAACCCATTGCCCCTGTGACTCCCCCTTGCAACTTCTAACGTCCACTTCATAGGCTCTATCAAGGTCATCAAGGGCCAGGGTATGCCTTCTTACCGCCACCACGACTTCGGCAACCTGTATATCCAGTTCGACGTCAAGTTCCCCGAGAAGGACCAGCTGCAGAACCTCAACCTCCTTGAACAAGTCCTCCCGCCCCGCATGGAGCAGCCTCAGCCGCCGTCCGACTCCATGGTTGAGGACTTCGAGCTTGAGGAAGTCGACTCGAGCGAGTACTCCCAGGCCCGTGCCCACGGCGCGGCCAACGCCATGGATGAGGATGACGATGATGTTCCTCCTGGTGCTGAGAGAGTGCAGTGCGCTTCTCAGTAAGCGGGGTGACTTGTGGAGAGCAGGTTATGGAGGTCGATGTCATGCTGGGCTTATGATGATACCATGTGAGGGGTTCCTGGTCCTGCTGGGATTTCTTTTCTCTGTTTCTTTTTCTTTGACTATGACTTTCACGTGCTTGGTTGATGATATTCCTCTGCGATGGCGTTTGTATTGAAAGATTCGGAAGATAACAAGGGAGATTTCGTTTACCTTTTTCCTTTTGCGCTCTTCCTGTTTCTCGTCATCACACTTTGATTCCCACCACTAATGTTCCCTTTTTCCCTTTCCCGGTGCCTGGGATCAGGGGGCTATGGCTCTTGACGACGAGATGGATGATGCCGCTTTTTCTTCCACATGCTTTCTTGTTACCCAGCAATCTCCGGCTGAATCTGGGCGGGTTTATGGTGGGACGAGCCGGGGTGAATGTTCTTAACATATAGACTAGCGGACTTGGCTGAATTCATTCATGAAACCATTCTCGGTATAGTAGAGATCTAGGCGGCCTCCCTTTTTAAAACCCTGCTTATATCAGGTGAGAGCATACTCGGTAGTTCATGATTTGTTCCATTCGCTGTGGATCATCCCTGATGTGCTCGTTCAGACGCTTCTAGAACATCCTGCAAGGCTGGTGACGCCAGGCCCTACGATTCTCCTATCTTGTTGACTCTCTTTTCCACTTCATCTTCAACATGATTGTATTACATCAGACGATGTGCTCCATAGTTATGTAGTATCTTACTTTTAGACACGTGGTATTATTGTACATGATCGATCCTATTCCTCTCCACCCCTTTTCCGCAGACTCCCCAGGTTATATAATGACTCATTCAGCTCCTTCTGCTGCTTCACATCAGTAGCTGCGGACACCTCCGCTGTGCCAGTGGAGTTTATTTTGGCCACTATCTCCTTTGCACATGGTCCCCACGTGACGCTGCCACCTTCGGACTTCGCGGAGAAGGCTTCAAGGAGCGTCGAGGACGGCTCAGTGCTCCATTCCTGAGTGGAGTCTGCCTTGCGGATGGAGTCAACAGACACGAAAACAGTGCTGTCTTTGTCAACAGTGGCGACGTCGACGATGTTTCCAGATGCCTGGATAGATGCTTGCTCATTCAGTGTACCGTCGGAGCCAAGCACGAAGGATCGGAGCTTGGAGGACCTGCTTTCTGGTTAGATATAGTTCGTATCTCTGGGGGGAATTGCATTTACCCTTCGATCGAAACAAGAATCATTCTCGATGCATCCGAAGCGCCGAGGGATGCCGCCCAGATTCCACGAACAGCAATCGTTGCGTCAGATTCGGGATCGACCAGCGGAACTTTCTGCAGGACCTGACCCTCGGTCCATTTCCAGACAAGGAGGAAGTTGTCGCCTCCCCCGGAGATGAGGTACTCGGGCGCCCACTGCGGGATGCTCAGCTTGGTGACGAAAGCCGTGTGGCCCAGGCAGTAGTTCTCGATGATGTGCGCCTGCGGAGGACCGCGAGAGACACGGATATGCTCGTCGCGGTCTGCCGACAAGAGGTAAGTGCGCTTCTGGCTCGACGAAGGCAGCGAAACGAACGCGATGTCTGTGAGCATGGACACATGGCCCAGGACGATCTGGTGCTCAAAGTTCAACGTTGTCTTTTCGTTGGCCTGCTTTTCTTGTTTCTGCTCCAGCTGCTGTTGCAGCGATTTCAGGTTGCGCTTCGTATGCACAGTCAGATTCGTAGCCGCTGGTCCTTCTGACGTCTTCCCCCTAAGCGACACAGCCGGAACGTATGGCTTGTCACCGGGGATGAGAGGCAGAGAGTAAACGTCGCCAAACTTGTCGCCCACCAGGATGGTCTCGTCGTTAGCCAGGACGACAGCACATGGCCTCTTGGGCATGCATCTACAGGGAATGAGTACGGTGTGTTTCTCTGATTGTCGTTCTTGCAGTACGAACCTCTCGCTCAATTGTTTGAAACGGCCATCTGGGCTCAACTGGAATACGCGAATGCATTTGTCCTCGGATGTAACCGCAACCACATACTCTCCGCTAGAAGAGATGACCACAATGGGAATATTGGACCAGGCCAGATTCTTGGCCGAGTCGCTAGTAGTGGATTTCGAGCTCTCCACAGCTTGCGCTGAGGACTCGGAGACTTTTCTTCTCTTCTCAGGGGGCCCTTGGCTTTCGGGAGAGACTTCGGCCTCCGCCGCTTCAGTGCGATCTGCATCTACATCCTGGGGCCAGCTTGCGAGCCGTTCTCCGGTCTCGGCCGCATAAGAGTAGAGCTTTGCGCCGGCGGATGTTACGAAGAGGTTTGTCGCATGGCCTCTCTCCACGAAGTTGATGGTCTGGAACGGCTGTTGGAGGATTGCCGCCATGGCGCAATTCGGATTGAAAGATTCAATGGCAGAGAGAAATTCAAATAAGAAAAGACTTGGGGCACTCCTCCCGTACAGTGACGCTCTGGATGGATTTGATATCGCGAGGGCCAGCGGCTGAGTCAGCGCTATCACACGTGACCACTCGCTAAGCGCGAAACACACGAAGTTTTTCCCTAAAGCGAAAATCGAATTCCCGAACTTCTCCAACGTCACGATCAAAATCGGACACCGCCCGCACTTTCACACCTGAATTCCTCTTGCCCTTAAACATCCTATCTTCAGTGAAATAAGGAGACATGGGGGGCAAGACTGCTACCAAGGCCGCTTACTTCGAGAAGCTCAAGAGCCTTCTCGATGAGTACTCTACCGTCTTCATTGTCGGTGTCGACAATGTCAGCTCTCAGCAGATGCACGAGATTCGTCTGAGTCTCCGTGGCGAGGGTGTCGTCCTGATGGGCAAGAACACCATGGTAAGGCGTGATTCTTCCCTGCGACGACGATGCACAGTCAATTGACCCGTCAATTACAGGTTCGCCGTGCCATCAAGGGCTTCGTCACCGACAACCCGGAGTACGAGCGTCTGCTCCCTCACATCAAGGGTGAGTCGCACAGATCCAATTCCCTTCCAAGTCCCCGACCTAGGACATAACTGACGAGTGATTCAGGCAACGTTGGTTTCATCTTCACCAACGGTGACCTCAAGGCCACCAAGGAGAAGATCCTTGCCAACCGTGTCGCCGCTCCTGCTCGTGCCGGTGCCATCGCCCCTGCTGATGTCTGGATTCCTGCGGGTAACACCGGTATGGAACCCGGTAAGACCTCTTTCTTCCAGGCTCTCGGTGTCCCCACCAAGATTGCTCGTGGTACCATTGAAATCACGACCGATCTCAAGCTCGTCGAGGCCAACACCAAGGTCGGCCCCTCCGAGGCCACCCTGCTGAACATGCTGAACATCTCTCCCTTCACCTACGGTATGACCATCTCCCAGGTCTACCAGGAGGGTCAGTGCTTCAGCGCCGCTGTTCTGGACATCGAGGAGCAGCAGCTCCTTGACGCCTTCAGCGCCGCCATCAAGACCATCACCACCATCTCCCTGGCCACCAACTACCCCACTGTGCCCTCGGTCATGCACTCCCTGGTCAACGGCTACAAGAAGGTGCTGGCTGTCGCCATCGAGACCGACTTCTCCTGGCCCGAGATTGAGGAGCTCAAGGACCGCATCGCTAACCCCGATGCCTACGCCTCTGCTGCTCCTGCCGCCGCCGCCGCCCCTGCTGCCGGTGGTGCTCCCGCCGCCGAGGAGAAGAAGGAAGAGGAGGAGGAGTCCGACGAGGACATGGGCTTCGGTCTGTTCGACTAAACTTCTCGTATCGCTGCGCGGGTTGCAGACGCCATGTATTAGATATTTTTTATGACCAATTATGAAGGTTGGGAAATGAAAAATCATTGTCATGGTGATTTCGTCAGTTCAATTAGATGTGGAACGTAGAAATACGCTCCATTATCTTTTTGATCTTTTCAGGTGAGCAATCCTCTTCTATTTTTTGTTTCTCTTTCCTTTCCCCTCTGCACCAACCCGTCATCCGAGCGAATGATGATACTTTTTAACTCGTAGCACCATGTGGGTGCGTTGAAGATCAAAAACACGCAACAACAAACACTCTAATTTTTTGCTGACCGCTCACCTATCTTACTTGCTTTTGTCACTCATCTGTTTAGCAATATGGTTGCTAACATGACTCCAGATCTGATCTATGCACGTCGCTAAGCAATTCGGATTGTCGTAAGACGTAGGACGTAGAGGGTTACGATTGATTGTTGGCGGAAAATGGGCTTATCCATGTTACACTTCATCAATATATTCTAGCTATCTCAACACTACGGATCTACGTGAGCACCGCATCTCCGCTGTAAATGCTAATTGATTCTATCGTACTGCTTGGTATCGTACTTGCCCAGTCGGCACTCTATATATACCCATCCTACAGCCAACATCCCCATTCTCGGCCACGTGCACAACCTATCAACACAGGAAACAAAATAGGTATCAAACGCAACCCCCCTAAATACCATCATGATCGCTCCGCCCAAACCGACCTCCGAACCCACCCAGGTCCCGCCGGAAGAACTTCCCGATATTCTTCAGGTTCTCGTTCAAGTTGGAACCGACCTCCGCACTAACACCCTGCGTTTGGCCCAGCGGCCCCGGCGCAGAGGACACGGGCGTCGCAGATGCAGACCCGACGCCACCACCGGCGGTGCTGGCGGGGGTGCCGAAGCGGTCGACGCCGTCTTTAGCGGCGGAGATGAGCGCGGAGCCCAGCATGGACGGATCGAAGCGCGTGGGGAGATTGGCCGTGGCCGACGAGCCGAGGAGACCCTGTGAGACGGAGGTGGAGGACGCGGCGGGCGTGGTCTGCAGGGCCGTCAGGAAGGGGTTACTTTGCTGGAGGTTGGGCGCGTGACGGTCGGAGGCGCGGTGCACTTGGAACAGTTCGACGAGGTGGTTCTGTTCCTGGCGGCTGCGGATGCCCTTGAGGTCGAGGATTTTGCGGAAGTTGGCGTTGCTGCGGTCTGCGATGTGGAGCAGGTATGCCTGCACCAGGGCTTCCGGCGGGGAAGGTTGCACCTGCAGGGTTTTGAGGAGGGTCTCGATTTTGGTGAAGCTGGCGTTGACGCGTTTGACGAAGCCAGCTGGGGCTGGGGCGGGGAGGAGGGAGGACAGGCCGGTTTTGAGGGTGTAGGAGTCCAAGAGCATCTGAGAGGGTTAGTGATGGGGTCGTTTGGGGTAGGGGAGAAGGGGGGTGCTGACTTGTTCAGCGCCGGTCTCCGAGACAGGCTTGCACTGGAAAATTGTAGAGACGAAGGCGTTCGTGACCAGCTCAACGACGTGGTCAGCGAATGCTCGAGCGTACTGTTGCTTGTGCAGCAGCTGCAGGATCTCTGAGGACCTGGTCTTCGTCTTGGACATTAGCTCCCCGACGTAGGAACTCTGGTCGCTGACAGCCTCCAGTCGATTCCAGGATGTATTGCGCATTTCACGCCAACAGGGCTCCAGGTCAACTTCGACCTTGCGGACGAGTCCACGGACGGCCGCCGAGGCGATGCCCATGAATGAGTCCGCTTGGCTCTGCAGGTCCACATTCTGCTTTAGGTTTTTGTCCAGGCGGCCCTTGATTTTCTCCTCCAGTTGGTTGCAGGTTGTGTAGCAGTAATCGGCGGTGTTGAGAACGGAAATGAGATCTTCCAATGATGGCACGTTTGACGGCGTGTGGCCGCTGGGCCGTTCGCTGATGTAGTAGAGGAGCACCTGCTGTGCATATTGGTCCAGATACTTCGCAAAAACTTTAGCAAGATCAGCAAGGCTATTCCCCGTCGAGAGTTTAGCGCATTGCTGCAAGGAATGTCTGTAGAAGGTAAACAGCTCGGTCGAGGATGATATGACGATATTCGAGTCGAACTCTTCATCGGGGGGCCGCGGAGGCTGTTGTCGGTATTTTGGTATCAGGGCAGCCAGCTGCTTGTCCTGGGCCTCAACCCACACACTGAGATACGGCTCGAAAGCCTCGGAGATGGCCTGGCTGAAGACGGACGTTTCCAGTGCCGAGGCAAAGGTATCGGTCGACGGACGGGACGGGGAGACGAACCGCCGCTCGAGGGAATGCTCAAAGTCCAGCGTTTCTTGCAAACACGAAAGTAACAGGTTAACGTCAATCGTTTGGCCGTTTCGCACGGAGCGGGACAGTATCCCCTTGTAGTCCTCCCTGGTCCCCTCACAGAAGACGTTCGCGAGGATCTCATTCACCCTCCAGGATGCCGGAAACACTGCCGCGTATTCCTCGTCGTAGATCTTCAAGATCCGTCGGAACCACGAATACCGCCGCGAAATATTATCGAGCGACCCCGCCTCCTCGTTGTTCCGAAACACCTGTCGGTACTCGCGGAGCTGGAAATTGCAATACCACGTCACAAGGCGCGACCGCGCATGTTCGCCCAGCGCATCCATCACCAAGCAGCCCTCCGCAAGCATGGTCCGTTTCTGGCCCACCTCGCCCTTGGCGAACGCGAGCTCGAAATCCTCACACACCTGCTCCAGCAGCTCGCGCTGGATGTCCGCCACGTTCCGACTGAGGAGGGCGATTTGGTCGATGGAGCGGTACGACTTGAAGTGGGCCATCAGCTGGATGACGGCCTGCAGCAACTGGGCACAGTCGCGGTATTGGCGGGTCCGCCCGAGGGCCCGGAGCTGGTCGTACGCGGTCGTCAGCATCTGCAGACGCTTGAGGGCAGTCATCGACTGTGTCAGGTTCGTCTTCGCGTTGTCCAGCTGCTTGATGTCGGCCGTCATCTCCGTGATCGCCTGCTCGGTCTTGGACGCGCGGTCGCGGACTTCGTCGATCTTCTTGAACAGTTCGGTGAGGTCGGCCTTGGCCGCCTGGATGCGCTCGACGCTCTCCGCATTGGACGTCACCTGATCTTCTACCAGGGTGTTGATGTCGTTGTCGAGCTCATCTTCGTACTCGCGGAGGCGCTGGGACACCTGCGATACGGACGAAAGCGTGGACGGGTGGGAGAAGATGGCGTTCAGGTGGTCGATTGGGTCGTAGTCGGCTGGAATAGATCGGTTATATTAGCACAGCTGATTTGGATTAACATTCTGAGGGCAATGCTTCTCCTCACCGGCGTCTAGAGGATCGAGATTCGCCGCACCGTTGGAGGAGGGCATGATCGCAGCAGTGGAGGTTGACATTCCATTAGATCTTCAGGTTGAAGGCAGGGAACATGCTGTAATTGCAATCGCAATACATGCGCCAACACGCGCAACCAGTGCAAAGCTCCGGGATTGAAGGGGGAGTAAGTTAGAGGGAGGAGATCGTGAGTTGTTCGGAGTTCAAGCGGGAGTAGTTGTTCATTGTTGGAGAGTTGGCGGGTTCGCTGAGAGGGGTTTAGCGTCCGCCAAGAGGTCCTTCATTATCTACAGCTTCATCTATAACAAGACCAGCAGTACAACTACAACTACTGTATTACTCTCAGAGCACACGGAAGTGATGATGATGGTGGTGGTAGTGATACTATGTTCTGGGGAATGATAGACTCCCTCGCTTCTATATAGACATGATCTTCGTGATCTTTAGTAGTAATACACCCCGCTGAGGGGGACAAGACGCAAAAAAACAACATTCCGCCCAAATTCGCCCAAGCAATGCAAACAAGAAAAGTTTTTTCATAGTACAGGAAGCAACATCGTACACAAACGGATCCGCACCTCGCAAGGTGGAAAGGGTAGGGGCAGTTAGACTGCCGCCGGAAGGAAAGCATCGGCCGGAAGTTGCCCCTGTGCCTTCTCACTAGTTAGCAAACTGGTCTGATAGACATGGCAATTCACAGATTACTCACTTTCAGTTCCTCGAAATTCTTCAGGGCAGCCTCAATGTTCCAGCCGTTTCCGGAGAGAGCCGCTTCAGAGTATGGCAGCGTCATGTTGGTGTTCGCGCTCATCTGTATCACCAACTGCTCTTGTTGCAACTGGATTTCAGGCTTCCCAGGAGCTGGCATTCCAAAACCCTCCGGTGCTGGGGTAGGGGCACCCGGCGCAGCAACCGGCGTCGCGGGTTGACCAAGCGGAGCCAGCGCGGAATCCTCCACGGACCAAGCCTCATGTCCACCGTACGCTCGCAGACAGAGGATGTCGTTGATGACCCTGAGTCCACCTATCCCTCCGCCAGGCCCAATGATAAAAGTCCGATCGAAACTCCGGAGCTCGACCTTGCCATCAATTAATTCCTCAAACCTTCCGTGCGTCATGATAAGAAACCCTCCCACGCCCGTGGTACTTTGTCCAGCAGAATCGGGAAGTCCAGGGATCGGAGAACATTCAAGCAGCCACTCGTCGCGGCTCGCCACGATGTCAGGATGCCTCGTCGGGGGCAGCGAATTCCATAGCTCTCGGATCTTCTCCACGCCATGGTAAGTGCGAGACATCCGGGCAGGGAGATGGCTAATCCTGAGAAGATTTCTGCTCTTCTTGATGTACGGATCCCAACCAGCCGTCTCAGTCTGTTGGGCTCGTGGTGCAGTAGTGTTGACATTAAGTGAAAAAATGGAGTCTTTGTCATAGACTCCGTTGAGAAGTTCGTTCCGGTTGTTGTCATAGCCAACGAAGAACGACTTGATGAAGTTCTCGGCGATTTGAGATTCGTCAGCGAAATGCGGCGCCTGAACTGGAATAGGTGTTTTCTTCTGTGCAGCCACCTCTTCCGCTGTCCGGACCTCCACGTTATTGAGGATTCGCAGTTTGGGATACCATTTGAGCATCGTATCCTTGAAGGTAGGATCCGCACTGAACGGAGTCCCCGTCAGATCGAGGAACTCCAGATTCCGAAACTTCCATCGCCAGGCTAGCAGGGACTGAACGTCTTTGAAGTTGTTGTTCGACATATCCAAGTTTTTGAGATCCGGGAATGTCTGAGCCAGTGAGGTAACGGCGGATACATTTGCCAACTGATTGTCGGCAAGGCTGACGCTTTCGACGGCCTCGCGGCGGGCCGTCGAGCTGTTGAAGTTCAACTCCCATACTTTCATGAGAGCCGGGAAGAACTTCGATTCGGTTGATGTGCTGTTGAAGATGCCCATGGCCAGTAAATCGGGGTCGGTCCCGAGATTGGACAGGTTGAGCAGTTTGGTAGGTTGGTAGTAGCGTTTCTCCAAGATTGCCGTCATTTTCGCTTTGGTGTCGGCGGTGGAAGAGGATGTGCCGCCATTCCGTGATATCTCCGTGAGCATGGGCTGGTCCATCCCGTTTGCAGAGGGGTCGTTTCTTTCGATTGTGAGAGGGGCGCCTGCAAAAGTATACCCATTCATCTGCAGCATTCTGTCCAAAAACTCTGGTTTGACGAAGACTACCAGAGAATCGCCTTCAACCCGGGACTATTTAAACGTTAGCAAGGCACTAGAGACCTTGAGAACCCCCAGCCATCCGAATAAACAAACATAAACACAAGAAAGGGGAATCGGGGGCCAAGTGTCTCTCGATGGTCGCCGTTCTGGGAAATCTTGTCTACCCATCCCGCGAACAATGAGGGCAAACCGGGAGGGAAGGGGTAGGGTGGGGGAAGACACGACGTTGCGAATTTCATGGAGTCGGGGAGGGCCAGTTTCTGGTGTTGTGATGCACATACCTTTGTGATCCTTGCCCGCCCCCCAGTTTTCGAGTCGTGGGTGTTGAGCTTTTTCTCAAGGAACGTGAGGAGACTTTCAAGTCCGCCGTCGCGATTCGACGCCGCCTTGCTCTGTTTCCAACCGTGGACCCGGACCTGTTCTAGGGTGTTGCCGGCCTTTCCTTGCCGGATGTTCGCCTGGGATTCGGGTGTGTTGCTTGTGATCGCTTTCTGGATCGCATTCAGGGCCCTATCGCGTGTGCCCGTTCGGCCACCGGTGTCGCCGCGTGCTTTCTTTCCCCGACCTCTGGTAGCGTCGCCATCCATGGCCAGGTCGCCGTCTCGATCAACTCGTTTCACAGCCCCCCGCTTGCGGATACCCCCACGATCAGAACCGCTCGAACGGCCGGTAGCTTTTTTGCCTTTCATATTGAGTGTGGATAGGAATTTTTGGAGGAGAGAGAAGAGTAGAGTCCAGGAGGAATAGTAGAATAGAGAGAAGAGGATAGTAATGAGAAATGCCGATGTTTAGGCAGAGACAAGGTCTTTGAGGCAGACAGAGCGCAGTGCGCCTCGAGTGTTCCAGTCCGATACAACCGTCATGCAACAAAGGACATGCGGGATGAAAAGAGTGTGGGGAGAAGAAAAGATCGAATGGAGAGCTGAGACAGCACGTGCGCCGGTGATTTGAGAGAGTTGGACAGAGTAGAGACCTCTGGTAGCGAGAGTTCGGTGGTGGGATGAGTAGCAGAAGAGGAGGAAAAGTGACGTGAACAATACCTAGTTGCAGAAGAGCCGCAGACAACCTTGTCGCACGTGACTATCCTCAGGTGTGGCACGTGACCGCGTCTCAGGAACTTCGGTTCCGGCCAATCAGCGGCTGCGGTCTGTCCTTTGGCATTGTCCTTCATGCAAAACATTCATGTCCCTCGTCCCTCTCTGGTCGACACCGGGCTTCACTCGCCATATCAGCTATAGGTACGTCCTTATATACCGATTGAACTCCCCGTTGCTCAAGAAAAGCAGCCCCAATGACCCAGTCCACTCCCCCAGCGTCATTTGTAAGCTTGTTGCTGATTGATATAGATCGGTCTCCCCGCAGGCGCTAGCTGGCTGCTCCTTCGAAACCCGTTTCGAAGGACTGTCCTCTCCTTGACATTGCTGTGCGACTTTATTCCTACCCCCGAATGACCGTCGATCAATCGAGAAGATGCCTGCGAAATCGCGATTCACGAGGTTAGATGCGTTCGCGAAGACGGTCGAGGATGCGCGCATCCGCACGACCTCCGGCGGCATCATCACCATCGCCTCGCTGTTGATTATCCTGTGGCTCGTCTGGGGAGAATGGGTAGACTATCGGCGGGTGGTTGTGATGCCAGAGCTAGTTGTGGACAAGTCTCGAGGTACGTCGAGCCATTGTTGCCAGGAGTGGCTTCCGTCCAAAGGCAGATTGAAGCTGATGTTCCGGTGAACCAGGCGAGAAGATGGAAATCCATTTGAATATAACCTTCCCTCGACTGCCTTGCGAGCTCCTGACTCTCGACGTCATGGACGTGTCCGGTGAACAGCAAGTGGGCGTGGCACATGGCATCAACAAAGTGCGCCTGGCCTCGCCCGCCGAAGGGGGCCATGTCCTCGATGTCCAGGCCCTCGAGCTGTAAGCTTACAGCCCCTCTTCCCTTACCCTCTCCCTCCTCTACTAATACTAACGCTCCCCCCAGACACTCGGAGCAAGAAGTCGCCAAACACCTAGACCCGGACTACTGCGGCGAATGCGGCGGCATCCCGCAGCAACCGGGCGAGCCGAAGCGGTGCTGCAACACGTGCGAGGAGGTACGCGAGGCCTACGCGGAGCACCAATGGGCGTTCGGCAAGGGCGAGAACATCGAGCAGTGCGAGCGCGAGGGGTACGCGGCGCGAATTGACGCGCAGCGGCGCGAGGGGTGCCGCCTGGAGGGCGTGCTGCGGGTGAACAAGGTGGTGGGCAACTTCCACATCGCGCCGGGACGCAGCTTCAGCAGCGGCAACATCCACGTGCACGACCTGGAGAACTACTTCGAGCTGGACCAGCCGGCCAGCGAGAAGCACACGATGACGCACCACATCCACCAGCTGCGCTTCGGCCCCCAGCTGCCGGACGAGCTGTCCGACCGCTGGCAGTGGACCGACCACCACCACACCAACCCGCTCGACGACACCGTCCAGGAGACCGACCTGGCCGCCTTCAACTACATGTACTTCGTCAAGGTTGTCTCCACCGCCTACCTGCCCCTCGGCTGGGACCCCCGCGTCTCCTCGTACATCCACAGCGCCTCCTCGCACAACGTCCCCCTCGGCCGCCACGGCATCGGCTACGGCCACGACGGCAGCATCGAGACGCACCAGTACTCCGTGACCTCGCACAAGCGGCCCCTCATGGGCGGCAATGCCGCCGACGAGGGTCACAAGGAGCGTCTGCACGCTGCCGCCGGTATCCCCGGTGTATTCTTCAACTACGACATCTCCCCCATGAAAGTGATCAACAGAGAGGCCCGTCCCAAGACGTTCACGGGGTTCTTGACCGGCGTCTGCGCCATCATCGGTGGTACGCTCACTGTTGCTGCTGCCATCGATCGCGGCCTGTACGAGGGTGCGATCCGGGTAAAGAAGCTCCACGCTAGCTAGACGCAAGTCGGTGCTCTCTAGAATGAACATGGACATTGCATCATACAATCAACAAAGAAGAAAGAAATACTACCATAAACGGAGGCCCCTTTCCTAGGGTTCATGAAGGTTCTCCAAAGAAATATCATCGGTGGGAAGAAATCTACAGTTACAGACCTGGAAGGTCATGGCGTTTTCGGCATATGTTATCCTGGACATCCTTTTTGCTTGGTCTTGTGTTTTAGCACTGTGTGATACTTACAATATCCAGTTAGCATTTTTCTCAACACTCTATATCTTGCATTTCTGTAATGCTCTACGGCTCCTGACGCATGGACGCAAAGATGTCTGTAGTCGACCTCTATATCTGCATTCTGATCCTCAATATGCAATGAGTTGGTATCTATAAAGCAGATAGAAAACAACCGAGGTAACAGCGTGAATAGAAAGTCTTCCCAGCAAACAATTCTCCCACAGAAAGAGCTAAATACTCAAGAAATACCAAAAGAACAGCAAGTTACAGGTAACACCAAAGCGCCAGACCTAGTGTTGAAACTCCGTGCAATGTATGATGCAACTGCTGTAAAAGGACCGACAAGTGAGAAAGCAACAACAAATTTTCCAAGGAGATCGGGAATGTAAAGTCTAGCTCTAGTGATGCGTCGTTGGAGTTTGAAGGTCAAGAAACGAGGAAATGAAAATGAAGGATCGGCCGTAGTGCTCCCCAAAAGAACAAAAACATAGGAAATCGCAAATGATAATGAGAGGGATGCGGACAACAGAACAATGCATATGATTTAGTAGTGCATGGCGTTAGCATTGCTGAAGTGGCTAGGGTGTTGGTTGAAATATGGGCCTTGCTGATACGTCTGCGGCTGCTGTGCTGCAAACTGTCCATACCAAGATTGGCGTCGTGGCTCCTCCGGTCGGTACGCCTGGTTGAGAGCGTCCCACGTGTGGCTTGCCGCAGGGAGATTGTACACACTGTGACGTGCACCACCTTGGATTCCGTACTGGTGAGTTGGAGGGGTGGGAGCCGGCTGCTGTTGATGCTGCTGCCAGTGCTGCTGTCGCTGTGCAATAGCATGCTGCACCATCTGGTTCGACATGCCATCCATGATGCTCTTCTTTTCCCGCTCACGCGCATCAATCGCACCCACCAAGCCCATGGGGTTGACTTGAGGCTGATGCTTCTTGTTTTCATTGGTGAGATTGAAGAAGGATGACCCTGTCACACGAGCCACATGCTCCTGTTCGCGGGCGGAGAGATGGGACGAGATGTCGTTGTAGCTCATCATGCTGTTGGCACCGCGGGAATGAGGTCGCGCGGGGCCATCGCGCGTGATAGTCATCTGCGAGGCAGAGCGAGAATGGGTCATCCAATCACCCGAAACCGGGCGAGCAGGCGGCGGTGTGGGTGTTGTAGACGGGCTCCGGTGGTGCATAGCAATAGGGGTATTGGAGGTTGCCCTCTGTTGCACATATTGTTCGGGAGTCAATCCACCAGGAGTCACAGGGCGAGCAGCAGCCATACCCGGCTGCCACAACACGCTTCGTCGGTATTCGTCCTGATTTGGCGATCGGGAATGGGTACGGTCCATGGGGTGAGTGGGAACAGAGGAGCGATTCTTCTCTAGCGCGTCGGAGTCGTTCTTGTGGCTGGCCTTTTTCAGAGTGTCTGAAGTGGTCGGACGACCAGTAGTAGGCAAATACGTCAACGTCGGGCCGAAATCCACAGATGGAATATCCATGTTTGCATCCGAAGAATGGTCCAAGGTGTAGTGAGCATCACCAATGACGAGGTCCTTCTTGGGAGTCTCCCCAACAGTTTTCATAACGCCCATTCGCGGTCGAGTGACTGACCTCGTCGAGTGTTTGCTATAGACCGACTCATGAGTACTGGCATAATCAGGGGACG
This sequence comes from Aspergillus pseudoterreus, assembly GCA_002927005.1. Lineage (NCBI taxonomy): Eukaryota > Fungi > Ascomycota > Eurotiomycetes > Eurotiales > Aspergillaceae > Aspergillus > Aspergillus pseudoterreus. The sequence goes on along the minus strand of PIJX01000002.1, from coordinate 366,962 downwards.
TTGTAGAGGCGTCGTCATAAACACTGTCTTCATCTTGATGGTATTCTTTATCAGGAGAAGGGAGATGACGGGACCCAACACGATTCAAAGCGTCTTCGTCGACGGTATGACGAAGATCATCGTAGCTGGGCTCTGTCCCGGTAGGACTAGTGATTGCGATGCCGCGATATTGCTGGTGTGGAAGGGGCTTTCGCTTCACTGCTTTGGTGTCCAGCTGGAGACTTTGTCTGTTTGGTTTAGGTAAAGGTCCTCCAAATGTGTCGTTGGTCCGATGTTCCGGTGGCGGGGGCCCTTGATTTTGATGTGCAGCGGCCCTATCAGTCGAGCTGGCAAAGACGAGACCGGGCTCCAATTTCTCCGAGCGATGAGAATCGATCCGGGTCAGCTCATACGGAGCTGAGCCATTCAACTCTTTGGCTCTGCGTTGCTCAGGCGTTTCGAAAGCACCAGATAGATTCAGCTTCCCAGATGCAGCAGCCAGCTCCGTAAGGGTACCGTGAGACATCCGGTTACGGGCTTTTGTGAAATCCGGCGAAGGCTGTGGTCTTGTCGATGGTAGCTCTCCAGGTCCATGGGTGAAGGCGGGTGGCATAGTAACAGGCGACGGCGGGGAAGGAGACCGCAATTGCTGTGCGATAGGGTGGGTATGAACATCCGATTGTTTCCATTCGCCATCAGAGCTGCTCTGTTCGTTCGAGTCCTTCGTACGAGGACGATCTGTGCCTGATGGTGCCAATTCTTGAGCAGAAGATGAAGGGGAGCTCTCCACAATGGAGGTTTGCGGTTCATTCTTCATGGGGGAGAATCCAGTGGTATCCGAGGCGCCACGGGAATGATAAGTTGAGGAAACGGAATCGTCCTTGGGCACTTCGTGGATAATGGCATCGGTGGACTGGTTGAACCCAACCTGACCGGTGGGGAGCATATCGTTGTTCTGAGAGGCGACTCGGCTATACCGACTTGGCAGGCTCGCCCGGAATCGAGGCTTTCCTCCCGACAAACTGCTGGTCCGGCTACGACCAGACGCCATGCGACGTGCAGTCGCCTCCTTCAACTGCTGTCTCCATTCCGCTTCACTCCAGTTCTGGCTATTGGGCGACTGCATCAGGCTCGCAATATCCATGATGTCCAGGTATCCATAACGACGCTGGTTAGGGAAAGCGAACATGATGCTCTTGATATGATTTGTAGCAGCGATCAGGCGAGTAGGGCGACCATATAGGTTGAAGGTGTCGAACGTGGGAATTAGGAACCGGAGCATCATCTCAAAGCCGGGAATCGCGGGATGGACTTCAGGCATGACGAAAACAAATCCTTCCGATGTTGACGGCTGTTGTGAATGTATCGTGATCTGTCCCTCAATCTTCACCAATGTGGACTGTTCAATCAGGGCCTGGGATTCGGGATAGATCGCGAAAGCACTGTAGGCATCGGTGATTGTTGCGATGGGCTTTGCCTTTTTGGTTTTCCGCGTCTCGTAGAATTTGATATTTCCAGTGACCAACTTGGGCGCTCGATCATAGGCGGATTTGTTCTTCATCGACTTTTGCGCCTTCTTGAGCTGCTTCTCATCGGGAGGAGTGATGACAAACCAGCACCGTCTCCACGGTGTGCCTGCCCCAAACCTCACTCGTGCCCAGTCTTCATACTTGAACCGACTGCGCTCCATGATAGCGCGGATATTGTTGAGGTTCTTTCCCTTTCCTGCAATGATCGACCCGGTGTACGCTTCGTACAGAGAGGTGTGCTCGAATAGAGTCAGACGAATGGCCGCGGCCCATTGCGTGAGCGAGTGGAACGAGTTGAAGTGTAGCAGATATCGATTTTGCCCGGCAGAACAGATGCTCAGAACATTTTTGAGCGGCTCCACGCCTTGGTTGCGTGTGGGCAAGGTTTCAATCTACGGGGTCAATTAGACAATCGAAGCCATGGAGATTCTACGGATAACCCAGAGTTCCTTACCACTTTGATCGAGGCGTCCGCTAGGTTGATAAAAGTCGGAGGGACCTCTGCCTCTTCGCCGGCCGCGTCCAGCGCAGCAGCATCCCATAAAGAGAGCGCAGTTCCAACCAGTTGCGCATAGCATTCCACCCACTGTCGGTCCGCACAGGGCCGTCCATCTGTCATGAACATCGGTCAGTTCAGATTCAGCGGCCTATAGGATGCGCGGGGTAACTTACGGATATCCAGGTCGTTGAGCTTCAAGAAATAACCTTCATGGTAGAGCTTGTTCGCATGACTGTTGAGATAACCGAAGATAGGTTGGAGTTCCGGAGGCGTATCATTCGCCAGCTCCATCAATGGGGGATTGTGAGAGAAGATCATCGACCCGGGGCGGGATGCCCTCCGCTCGTTGATGGTGCTCATTTCTGTAGGCGACGCATCTGGAGGCGAGGGTGTGTCGGTGGACGGCGTGTCTACGCGGGACGGCGGGTTGTTTAGAGTGAAGGAAGCTGACGAAGTACGGTGATTCTGGCCGGCGCTTTCTTTGCGGGACGAGACCCCAAAGGCGGATATAAACGAGCGCACTAAGCACGCAAGGGGGTCAGCCGTCATAAATTTAGAAAACGAGGAGGGTGGGAGAGTTTGCTTTCTGGTTACTGACCACGCGAACGACCCATGATGTCTGAACTTTATTCGACAGCGGGGATGTGCGGAATGGAGAAAGACCAGCTTTCCAGTCCACTCTGACGACCGGGCTGTATGTGTCGTCGAGAGACGGAAGGAATGAGGCACAGAGGGCTTCTGTGCGAGAGAATGGGCGGACGATAGGAACGAACGAGGGAGGAGAGAAGAGAAGACTGGAGATGGAGATTGAACCCGGGAGCTCCGTCCGGAGATAGCGATAGAGGGGGGCCAGGACCTGCCAAGACTAGATATGGCAGTTGGATTCCATGGAGCGCTGGCCGGTGAACTTTAAAAGAGGTCGAGAGGGACGGAACGAGCGAATGGTGGCGAAACAACGATTTCCGCCGGGCCAAGTGACAAAGGCGACTAAGTCGGAGGGAGGCGCCTGACTTTGCGATGAGGTCAGTTAGCCGGACAGGTGATGTCTCAGTTGTCGGCGGTTGGTCGCGGGAGAGTGATGGAGGGACCAAAAAACGAGAAGAGCTGAGTGAAAGGATGTTGGGAGTGAAGGAACGAGCGAACAGGAAGAGGGGGAGCGAGAGGCAAGGATGAGGAGGAAGTGAAGAGGAGGAAGAGAAAGAGGAGGTCAGGATGGAGCGAGCAAGCAGAACATACCTCCTACTCAACTCTCCAGGCTTCCAACCAGACGTGGGTCTGGAGGACAAATGTGTAACACAATTACCAGACTTGGTGCCAGGCTGGGTCTGAATGTGGATTACGTCGACAAATAACAGATGGGGGGGAGAGGATGGATTGAATGGATCGAAAATCATACAATCAAGCCATTGATGTAGTTATTCGGGGGTTGGAATGTGGGAGGGACGGGGGTAGATGGGAATTAAAGATAAAAGAGAGTCAATGTAGGTGGTACCTTAGTACCTTTAGGTAGATGCGATCTTGACGGGATTCCCTACGGCCAATACTGGTTTTTTATTTTCCTGGTTCAGTCCACTCTTGGGGAGTAAGAGAGAAAAATTAATATTTTGGCAGGCCTAAAGTCAGAGAAAAGGTAAAGGCTGGCGTCATCGCATGTGTGGCTACCTACCTTTTTATCCTTTTTTTTTCTTTTCTTTTTCTCATTGATTTAAAAATAAAAATATCATCCCTGCTGGTTTTTCCCCGAGGGGCTGATCACTTTGCTCATCCGTTGATGGATCGACGTGGATCAAACAAATCATCTTTTCTTTTCTTGTCGCTGAAGAAAGAAAATACCCAGATAATCAATTTGAAGAAGCTCATATCATCTGAGGACGGGGGGATGTTGGTTTCTGGGGCTCTTTGTTCTCCATCTCGCACGGAAGAATTATTTCATCCTCAGGATTGAATATATTAACCCATCTCTCTCCCGCTAACCATTTCCTAACCATCGTCTTTAGAGGGTTTCAGATCCGTCCCGTACAGTACAGTAGTTACCAGTCAGCTAGGTATCTGTCTACTCCGGAGTAAGCGCACTCTCCTCACTCCTCCATACTCTGAGTACTGTCCTCTCCCAACCTCCTTTCCCCTCTCGCTTGTCCTCTCTCATAACTACGCGGAGTACACCCTTTGAATGATTATGCAATCGGATGGCAACAGATCTCACCTAGTCGCCAAATATAGCAACCCAAGCCCTGCATGTCTTAGCTGACGGCCATTCATCCCCTACTCCGTACGGAGTACTGAGCTATCTACTGTATTCTTTGTTCCCCCTTTTACGATTCTCTTGTCTCATTCCCACGAGGTAAGGAGGGGGCCAACTCCGTCCCTCCGGAGTAGTTAGTCTACCTATGCATGTAGACGCCAAGCGCCTCTTCCCCATCAATGGGGACCGAACATGTCCACATCAGGAAACAAATGGAACCTGCTAGGAAGTGTCAATACGATAGTACTAAGTAGTAGGGGGTTCCCTACGAGACTAGTAACAGGTGTCCATCTCTGTGCGAACAGAGACGGAGCCGTCGACACCCGAGTGGCCATCTGCCTCCGAACCAATACAGACCATTGACGGCACTGCCACACATTCCCTGCCGTGCCACAGCATTATTGACCACACTAGCGAGGTTATTAATAATTCCCTCGTGCAGAGAAAACCCACCGCGCGGGCGGCTAGCCCGCGCCCGCAACTAACGTCTATCGCTTGGGTTAGGTCGAATTAGGTATTGGGCACATACCGAGACCATACCCCGGGGGTAATTAATTCGCATTGACCCTTGGAACACGGCAGAGTGGCAAGAACTGTTTGGACCGCCCACTCACCGTGCCTGACAGTATCCATGGATGGTGATTCGGTTCAGGGTCGCAGTGGCTCTTTGCCATCAGCACTCAGATGCGGAGTCTGCATAATCCCGACAGATCGTAAAGTACCTACCTTGGGCAAAAGGGCTCATCTCTGCCAGACTTGGCTCTTTGCTGAGCCAAGAGAACCCAAGTCTCTCCCACCGCTATCCCTCCAATCGCTCCCACCTACTCCAACAGGCTGTCCATTGACTCGGCCAGAGAACAACAGCCACTGGTGATGTGCGTGTGGCAGCATCCCGGCCCACCCGGTCCTAGGGTACAGATGGCATTGAAGTACTCCTAAGGGACGGGAATAATGGGTCCGGACGGTTGAGTTAAAAAGACTGCGGAGCTTGCAGGACGAGACTCGGGGCTTGACGCGCACTCCAACAGCGATCCCTGCTCAATCGATCGCGTCCCGCCTGCACCGATGACCTCAGCAGTGGGTGAATCGTGCTTCATCCAAATTCCTGGGTTGGCTCCAGGATACATTCTTTTTTTTTTTTGTCCCCACGTCATCGTACAGCTTGTCTTGTAGATCAGATCACCTTGGTTTTTTCTTGTCTCTTCTTCGGTCAGGGTCTTGCGGTGACGGAGCCAGGACACGACAGCTTGCGCGGGCTTCCTTAATTGTCAATGTGGGGTGGTTCAACCCATCGAGATATAGTAGCTTTGTCCATTTCCCCGCAGCTATAGTATATATTATTTCAGACGACGCGAATCTGTCTGTGTGGGTTGTGCTTCGTGGACAGTCCATCGCTTGCGCATACCTCCACAGCCCTACCCATCTATAATATTTCGTGATATACCGACACCATGAGAAGACCAGAAATCCCTCCAGTGACACTACACTAGTCAAAATGGTCTCTTCCTGGTCTCTTGATATTTAACCAGGCCGTCGGTACATAATATCTCTCCAGAGGCAAGATCTGTCACCGACCTTGGCACTACCTAAGACCCACCGCGACCTCATACGAAGCATCCACTAGAGCATCTCCATCAGATCAGATCCTCTGCTTCATCTCGTATCGATCGCTCCAGCCAAAACCTTCAGCTGCATGCAGATCCGCAGTTCCTGCCAAACCTGCTGACGACCTCTTTATCTTCTACTGCAACTTGAAACCGCCCTGTCACCCTGGCAAATGTTAGCTTAGGTAGCTTAAGTGTTCTGTGAGACACTAGAGCCAGAGATCATCCAATTGACGAATCCAGCTCAGCGTTGTGGATAGCTTCCACTCCATGTGGCCCGACCGCTATCTGATATGGGGACTGCGTGACTTAGACTGATGTGTTGGTGGTGGCAGTCTGATAATTACTTCTTGTCGTCTAGAAGTGGAGAAAAAAAAATACAAAAAGGAAAGGAGAGGTCCTGCCCGGGATCGAACCGGGATTGCTGGAATCAGAATCCAGAGTGATGACCATTACACTACAGAACCGATTACGATACGGTTTGCAAAATTTGACTATATGAGTCAATCATATATTGAGGTCCCTTGTACTCTCCTTCTGAACGGGCGTGTTTGCCCTCTAATCATCGCCCTTCTCATCTTCTTGGTATCTCAGTCATTCTGCATTCCACTGCCGATGGGAGAATGCGGCAGGTGTCTTTTGGTGACATGACCTTTCTTGAAGATATATTATAGAGTCAAGTGAATCATTCATACCCCTGCATTCCGCATGTCAATGTTATGTGATATGGTGTCATTGCCCAGCTCCATACACATTCAATCAGGCACTACCTACCAATACACCTGACATGATTTGTTTGCCCATTACGAGTAGTCATTAGCGCTCACCAAGACCGAACAAGATAACTAGGTTGACATCTGACAATGACTTACATCCCTATGGCCCGTTGCTTTGACTGCACCCTGACTCTCGTCGGCTAGACAGGGGGGAATGCATGCTATATAAACGTCCATTGTACCGGAGCGCTAGGACTACTAATGGAAACATTATCAGCTTCTATTCCCCACAAGGCAAGCTCAGTGGTATACATAGCACGCGAGGTTAGGCTCTGTTGAACACCCCAGTACAATCTCCCAATACCACGCAATTCCCAACTGGGCTGAAGACGGGAATCCATGTTAAACCACTGAAACGCCGGAATAGCCAATGATAACAACCGTGTCACCTATCACTGAAGCCTTTGCTTCTAACAGTTTCAGTGCGCCACGGGCCATACTCTAGACGCCAAGCTACTAGCACATATAATGCAACCATGGAATGCGAATGCGACTGCGAAGCCTGTGAGGAACCACGTATGTCTGACAGCATACCTCCTGTATGAGCTAGAGGCTTATGATTCTACATCGCTAAACAATACACATAAGCCACTCCTCACTCAAGACATAACGACTTTAACTACTATACCCCAAGAAACGAAGGCTTCAAATAAACACGAGGAGGTTCGGCTTCTCAGAGTACCCCAGACAAGATTCGGGATGCTGGGAGAAACTGGGCCCTCGCTGTAGGTAGGCCAAGGGAGCATTCTATTTGCATCAGGCAGGATGTGACTGTAGCTCGACATCATGACAACGGAAGCAGATGGGCATTTGCAACTAATAGTCGCTTTGATGCCTTAAATTGCGAAGAACGGGCTTTTCAACGTTCGGTGTTTGTCTTCCTGGGGTGTCTTTCATATGGGGTGTCGTGTTATACATGTAGTCATCCAGAAGGTGCTACCTTGCCTAAGTAGGTAGGTGAATTCTGCAGTTTTTTCATAAAGCCACATACAAAGTGGAATATCAAGCACTGGTTCTGTAGTGTAATGGTCATCACTCTGGATTCTGATTCCAGCAATCCCGGTTCGATCCCGGGCAGGACCTCAGTGATTCGTTTTTTGCTTGTGATTCTATCTCTTGGGGACGACCTCATCGTCGACGGAAGAAATATCCGATTTCCAAGACGTCATCCTGGTGGTTTTCCTACTTCTTTTTTTTTGACACTATTTTAGTCTCACGCAGAGCAAGAGCGAGTGATGTCCTTACAAGATAGGCCTGATGCTAGGTATTTCGACAATTGTGGGCCCCGCCTAGATCGAAGGCCAAAATTATAGGACTAGTGAAGCCAAAGAACTGCAGAAATCTCTTTGCAAGCAGCAAAGTCTCCACTCCATCACACGGTTCTGTGGTGTAATGGTTATCACTCTGGATTTTGATTCCAGCAATCCCGGTTCGATCCCGGGCAGGACCTTTTTCTTTTGCTCCCTTGACTTTGCTTCATCCTAACAATGGTTTTTCTTTTTGCTTTCTACTTTCCTAAAGACTAGACGAACTGTTTTATAGTCGGATAATCTCTTTCAGCCGATTCAATTTCCTCAAGGGGCAGATTCGGATGGACTGTCTTTTGCGACGTCTCTCTTGGATGGTATGCACACTGCGTCCAGACTAGATTAGGAACACATTCGACAGCCGCAACCAAAGCATAGCAGGATGGGATGGCCACAATGAGGCAAAGTGACGGTGACAAGGTAGGGGAACGTAATTAGTGGTAGTTAGGTAGCTATGCCCTGTAAGTATTGGTAGTCATATACATATGAGTTCAGGGTCATATGTAGCTAGTAACTATTGTTCGTCATCACATAAGATTTGTGTCACCACATAACTAACTAGTTATTGGTAGTCATATGTAAGCTCTGGCAGTAAGTAGATCACAAACCTACAAGCTTGTGCTGTTTGCTAACTAAGCATGTCTCCTACTTGGCCTATGAAATGGCCATCTGTGTATATGTGTGTGTCTTCTGTTCCGGTTCCATGTGCTGCTTTCTAGCTTGATATAGTACCTGGATGGCATTCAGGGGCCTCCTAGGCCATGAGGAGACCCGCAGATTCTCTGGTAGAATATGTTGATCCAACCCTCGGCCATACCTAGGTAGTATATATGCGGTCCACATATCCGGGTTCAATCGAGTGTCATGAGAGATCAAACACCTACCTATACGAAGATCAACCTTGTGCGCTGTTCCCTTCCCTCCCTAGATATCAGAGAGTAGGTGAGGGTAATTCTCATCTTGCTAAGACTGTGAATAGACAGGCGGCTACTACAGGTATTGGAGAGACCGAAAATCACAACAAAATGCATTGAGTCACCTTGTCTGTTCGGTATCCAGAGTGAATGCCAAACGAACATATTCGGTGTTGTCACAGGTGTGCTGGTCTCTCCTATCCTGGCCGACTAAGCAATTCACTCACATTTGACCATTCATTCACCCTCTGTCTCTCTTCGTCTCTCCGCCATCTCTTCCCACTGTCAACTCTCTCCCTCGTTCATGACCCCGATTTCCCCCTCCAGCAATCCACTATGCAGTCAATCACGATGGTAATGAGCTAACCTCCTGCGTACCTCTTGCCGGGAATCATAGTGGTTCGCCGTATCCTAGATCTCTTTATCGTCTTACTGTGACTTTCCAGTTATTGTTTTTTTTCACCTCCCCAGTTTGTCTGTATCTCATAAACGAAAAAACGAATACCCCAAAGCAGGTCCAGAGTTTACGTCGTGGCCTTCAATATGAATATGTTTCCCTTGTCTCCTGCAGATGTTCCTCGATCCCAAGATGGAGATATCACCGCGCCCATCGATATCCCGTTCGACGAAGACGGACGCCACTATCCCCTGACAGATGAGAAGGCCAGGGAAGTTGCGGAGGCGCAGTTTCAGGAACTCGAGGAACTGATGGACAACTTCACCCGAGGCTTTGATCCCGGTAATTTCTCCAGAGAAGTCATGTCTTTGCTTCCCATGCTAGCTGAGCGCGCGACCCCTGGCTCGTTCAAGCACCTCCTGGTCCTCTTGCTGGAAAACTGGCCAAAAATGCAAAGTATCCAGGCAAGCTTGGAAGACTGGCTGCGGGGACATTACCAGCGTTGGGCCATCACTCATCCCAGCGACACCAGTATCACTGACGAGATGTACTTTGGCTCTGAGATTGAGATGCTGAGAAAGCTGTTGGCTCCCTTGCGTGGTGATGACACGGGCAAAGTCTTCTGGATGAATACCAGACTTCCCGACTGTGCGAAGGTCTGCAAGCAGCTCGAGGCGTCAGCAAAGGTCATCGAGGAGTTCAAGAGAGACATCCTGGCTTCGATTGAGTCTCGCGGGGAAGACAGTATGTGATGGCTAATTCGCCTTTCAAATATTTCTAGGCACTGACCATAGAATTTTTATTCACAGGAACGATCTATAACTCTCTCCCCGTCTCCCACGAACGCACCGTAATGATCAGCATGAGGCAGCTTCGGCTCGATGCCTGCAAGGCGACGCTCAGCTGGGACGGTTTCAGACAATCCGACATAGAGCTCACTAGGTTCTACCAGTTCTACAAGGAATACGTCTCCACCTACCAGCCTGCCAAAGCTCGCGCGTCCGGATGGTTGCCCCCCAATACCCCCCAGGTGCCTCACATTTCTGTCAACGCGCCCCGGGAAGACGACCTTGTGAGCTGGCCCTCCGCGTATCGCCAGAATGCTTCGCTCGACTTGCTTCTCAAAACTGCCCTGTGGCTCAGTGTGGCTCGAGGCCTCGCCGCTGTGCACCTCTTCTGCGACGTTGCCCGCATGTTCACCATTCATAAACCTCCCCAGGGCGCCAAGGACTCTCTCATTTCCTTTCTCCTGCATCTGACGCAGATAAGAGTCTCCGCTGATGGAGTCCAGTCACGCCTCGCAAGCCCCTTTCCGTACCGTGACGAGAAGCTGGCTGAGTACAACCCGGACTACTTCGATGACGTGTGGAAGTCGAACCGCAATCTGACGGAAGGTCTGGTAGAGAACTTGTCCCTGCTGGATAAGAACAACCCCGGGAACTTCAAATTGGCCAGGCCACCTCGTGGAAATCGTCCCCTGCGCAAGGAGCTTCGCAGCATTGCTCAGACCGCCGTGGTTCGCGGTAGCCTTGCCGGGACCTGGCCTCTGAGAGCTCACCATTTTGGAAGAAGTCGCCCTAAAGATACTGTCGTAAGTCTCTATACAACGTGCTCTCTATCTGAATGCTTTCCTTGTTGTCACCGCTGACCCCTTGTCCACAACCTAGCAGTACAGCGAGAGCTTCCACCCCGTGGAAACGGCGCACGCATCTTCCGCCCAGACCCTGGGAACTGCGCGTGGTCTCACGAAGCGCAAGGCCCGGGATAAGCGCGATAGGGCCGTGTAAAATAGCGCCAGGGCGACTCATGTGGGGTTTGATGTCCATATCAAGCGATCAAGCTCTTTGTGAATCTGCAATCTCCCATCTACCGCTGTTGTTTCAAGCAAAAGTGAAACGTCGACTTGAATAACGACGACTGAAAATACAGAGAAAAAAAAAAGACTTGAGTTGTTGGACAAGAAGGTTCATATCGATTGTTGGTTTGAGAGTTTAATACTAACTCAGAACCGGGATTTTCATGAGATTCCTTTTGTTTCTTTGTCTGCCTGCTTGCATGTCGTTTGCGCTTCATCGACGTTGTCTTTAGTGGACACTGGTCAGCTGGACTGCGCAATCGTCTGTCTTTGGCATGTTGGGTGAGCGCAGGTCAGGCAGGTCAGGCCATATTGAAAATATCTACTCAATGCCTAAACCAAATAGAAATAGACAAGGATGTATGTACTCTCCCTCTTCTTGCTCTTTTCCTTCAAAGAATGAGGTTCTTTTGGTTTATTCTGGCTGTTTGTATCAGCGATAACACAAGGCGACTGGGACACAGCTAATATCAATCCCAGATACTCACCACTCTACTTCTGATGGGATCTTGTTACAGGCTGTACCACTCATACAACTCAAGATAGCTCTGATGATATGAATATGGACTTGTCGTACTGGGAGTGGTCAGCATGCACCCTGAGACTGAAAGATCTAACAAAATATATCTCAGAGGTACGTGCACTTCTTTCAAATCACTGACCCCATCTGACATAGTATCAAGGCACTTCTGCAAAGACTTAGCTGACATCTATATGATTGATATGTGTGGATGAACGAGATGTAAAATGCTACCTATGCCCAGCAGATACAGTGGACATTATCAAACCAAAGACTTTTCCCATTCGCTAGATGCACTGCTCAAACCAGACAATAATCGAATACGAATAACTCATCTTATGACTCCATCATGTTATACGCCAGCAAAGGATCAACCATCACCATATCATCAGAATCGGGTATCTTAGGATCGACGTTATCCATCATCATGTCAAAGTTGTACTCCATATCACCCCCGAAGTCTTCTGCACCGAGGGCTGTGCGCATATCAGTGTCACCGTCGCCGGCCGTATTCGGCTCGGCAGCCGACGGCTCGCCCAGGACATATGGCTCGTACGAGGCGTCGTCATCCAGATCAAGGCCATAGATACCGAAGATATCGCCGCTGATGGGCTCATTGTCTTCAGCCAGCAAGGCGCGCTGCATGAACATGTCCCGGATCTCATCCTCGGAGCAGTGATGCTTGCTTCCCATATGGACCCAGAGATCGTAGTTGCGGTGGAAGCGATGCGGACAGCTCTCCACGAAACAGACAATGCGACGGCCACTTTCCTCCGCATATCCCTCACCAGTGAGCGCAGCCAACGCCGACGGCGCAGTATACCTCGCCTTGGGGGTGCTCTGGCCGCTGGCCAGGCCCAGACGTTGTCGGCGCTCCGCTTTGGCGTTGGGAAAACCAAGATGTGCGGTACGGATATGTTCTTCTAGGGCGAGCTTGCTGCCATACCGCTTCCCGCATCCGTTCCCATCCCAGCCGACAGTCTTTTTGGACGTGGATACGTCTGTTTCGCCGCAGACAAATCGCTTCTCGCCTTCGTGGACAGTCCGGATGTGCACGGTCAGGTTTCCCTTCTTCGTAAAGCTGCGATCACAGCCAGGGACGTTACACGGGAAGACTCGGCGCTCCTCGAGGCTCACGTTGCCGTGGGCTACTTCAAGGTGCCGACGTAGCTCTCGCTGTGTGGAGCAGCTGATTGAGCAGTGAGGACACTGGGGCGGATGCGCGGTTCGGATGTGGGCTTGCAGTAGGGCGTATGTCGGGAATGTCACAGCCATGTTGGTTGATGTGTCTGTGCCCTGATGTGTAGATTGGGAGCATTCTGCGCAGGTGAAGCGCCTCTCCGTGTGGATTCGGCTCTCGTGCGCTCGAAGGTGACCCGCCGTGTCGAAGGCCATGGGACATTTTTCGCCGGTATTTGGGTCGACATGTGGACACGGGAACGGCTTCTGTTTCAGATGCGTGGTCATGATGTGCTTCTGTAGGGTCGAATGCTTCCGGAAGGTCTCGCTGCAGGGCGGGTATTCCGTGCAGCGGTACTTATCGCGGCCGTCGTGCGCAGCGAGGTGTCGCCGCAGTCGGGAGCCGGTCACAAAGCTCTTGCCACAGCCGGGGCGATCGCAGACATAGTCGCGGACACCTGTGTGCGCGCTCTTGACGTGGTGGTTCAAATGTGAGGCTCGGAGGAACGTCTTGTCGCAGTTTTCATGTGTACACGGAAACAGCCTCTCATTGTTGTGTGACCGGAGGTGTTCCTGGAGTCGTGCTGGGCGATTGAATGCCTTTGTACAGCCCTCAAACGGACACAGATGGGTTTTCAATTCGGACGGATACTTTGTCGAGGTCGTCGAGAACGGGGTAGCCGGAGTCTCGTGGAGACTGTCGCTGGCTACACTGCTGGCATCCGAGGCTACATATTCGGCATCGGAATGAGGCTCTTCATAGATCGGATCTACAATGGACAGATGGGGTCAATTTCTTGGTCTTCGATGTTGGAGTAGAGATTCCTACCGTTCGCATCTAGCACAGATCGCTTCTGGGCTTTCTTACTAGGAGAAAGAGAGCCCTCGGAGGCCTTTCGTTTGAGGGCCATGGCTCAACCACCACCAGCACTCAGAAGAAGCAATGCATAGGAAAGAATAATACGCTCCGTAGGCGATGACTTCACCCGGTGCTGGAGAGGCTTCGATAGAGCAAGATCGAGGCAAGGGGATAGATAACTGATGTCGCAAAAAAATAATTTTGCCGGTAGAGGAACAGGGCGGTGAGGGTGACCACCAAAAGCGGTCTAGCGGCCCAAGGAACTTTTTCCGCCGCCTTCTTTTGATGCGTCGCAGCCCTCATCTTCTTTTTGCTCAAAGAAGTCGTCGCAACGCCCGTTGTTCCGCCCCGCCTGATTCTCCGGGACGTGTCGTCAAAAGTCCATTCGCTTCTGAAGCTTGAGTCGCCATTGATCTGTCTTTTTCTGTTACGACTGCTTTGAATTGGCACGATGTCCGACTACGGTGACCACGACGCTGAGGAGACGTAAGGCCTTCTTCCTCTCCAGAACCTTAGCCCCAAGCCTGGAAGCATCGCTGCTCAGTCTCTCATCCATGGAAGGTTCTTTCGCGTATGTGGTGATTGTCTTTCTGACTCGATTTGCCGCACAGTTATGACTACGAGCCCGCGGAGGAGGTGTTTGACGAAAATGAACCAGAGGACTACCTGAACCCCGAAGACGTCGAAGGCGCGGAAGGAGGAGCCGAGAATTATGATGGCGAAACGTATGCGCCTGCTGTCAACGGTGATCGCGTGGTCGTTTCGGGCGATCCCAACGCTGGATACTCGGGCCGGGTGATGGAGCAAACGCGCGAGAAGAAGGTGCCCAACGACCAGCGCACGACGACTCCCTACATGACCAAGTACGAGAGGGCGCGCGTTCTGGGTACCCGTGCTCTGCAAATTAGGTTCGTGCGAGACATCTGACTATAGCTTTTTGGGGGATTCATTTTAACTGGTGCTGCTAGTATGAACGCTCCCGTGCTTGTCGATCTTGAGGGCGAGACGGATCCCCTCCAGATTGCTATCAAGGAGTTGAACCAGAAGAAGATCCCTCTTATCGTGCGGAGATATCTGCCGGATGGATAGTGAGTTACCCTTCTACCCCCCAAGCCATGAGGTGTCTTGTTGGGGCGGAGTCTAACATTGCTACTTAGTTACGAGGATTGGACGTGCGAGGAACTGCTGTAAATTTGAAAAGACGAGACGGGAGGCTGTATCAATTGGGCTTATGTTTTATTTATTTTTTATGTATGTTATTCTCAACCCCCCTTGTGCAAGCATAGCGTTTGGAGTTTCGGAGTTGGAAAAGGGACCTTGATGGCTACTACAGCTGCTCAGGTCATTCGAAGGGCACAGAAAAACCCCAAAACAGATAACGCAGTGCAGTCCTATCCTATCCAATATAGATAGAAAAAAGTTTGTTGTTAGCTCTACATCAGGTTACTGATTCATCATTTTCCTGCAGGGATGATATAATGACGAGGGTGAACTTGTATGACCGGTTTTCATGCATGCTTGGAAAATCTACTCCGCATAAGAAAGGCTTTGACATGTTGCTTCTATCAATTCATACTCTGACTATTTCTTGAAGAGGGTTTTGCTCATGTTTCTTTTTCTTGGATGTACATGTCGATATCCATGTTGTTTGCCATTACCTACGACGAATGCGTTGTATCTTTCACTTCATGCTGTGGAGTGAATTGTTGGTGCTGAGGTTGCATTTCCATACTGTAACGGAGAGGACATGCAGATAGATGGAGTTGAGGGAGGGCTTTAAGAGGACATGAAGCAAAAGCAGAAACAGGATTGATATTTCCTAATCCACTCAATCTTGCTCTAATCATGGAGAGCCTGGGAAAAAAAACCAGACCTTGAGGGGGAACCACACCACCAGGCCATGACGCCAGAAGCTAGCTGCCTTTCAGTTCTGAGTGAAGAAAGACGGAGTACTGGTAGTGATTCATTGTCTACTGGAGTAGTGAATATGCCCACCGGCAAGCAGATGGAACTGCAATGACCTGAAGTATATAAAGGCGTAAGCTTCCCATCATGGATCCTTCGCAGTTCAAATCTCCAGACTTGAAGTTGTCTCGAACAACCTTTACATATCTACCACACACATCCCTCTGCCTATCCCATATTATCCACGATGGAGCTTAAAATCTTCTCTCTTACCCTCATGCTCCTGGCCCTCCTGACCCGGTGGGCGATGTCGGAGGTGATCGATGCTGATGCCACTGATATCGACTCTGATGCGGGTATCGAGCTGAACGTCCCAGCCATGAATGACACCGATCTGGATGCGGCCAACTTGGAGCCTGCTATGTCTGTCCAGTTCTGTTCTGGTGTACGTAAAAGACATAGATTTTCATTCCTTGATCCGGACCACTGACGTTGTTCTCGACATGTAGAAATGCAAAACTGGAATCGACAGATGCCTTGTCTATTGCGACCACAACATGGAGGCCACCACATGGGCATGCAACAAGATTACTCCGGTGTGTGATACAACATACTCAAATGACGATACTCGACACTGACTAGCTGTAGTGTCGCAAGGATAACGCCGAATGCATGAAACTGGCCAACAACGACGCTGTCTGTCATTGATCGTGGAGAGGAGGGTTCGGTTTGATGGATGAATATTATGGGAATGGAAATTGTGTCTTGTTGTATTGGAATTGGATCTGACTGAGATGCTTCCACACTCTCAGAGAGACTAGAGACTACTCCCTCCCTAGGTCTATAGTTCAGATTGATTGATGACAAACCAACCACAGCCCACCGGAAGTGATTTAGCACGTGCGGAGGGCGTGCTTAACTCCGAAGCCGACCCCTTCTTGTTTTCTCCCTTTTCCACATCTCCGCCATGCTTCCGCCATGCCAGACGGCTCTGATGGCATGTGGGTTAGACCACGCCATTCAGGATGCCCGTGATGGATTCTGACAGTCGGTTCAACCCGGTATCCGTGGTGGTTCACTTTACCATTATAAATCAACCCCGAAACCCTTCCCCGCTGGATAAATCGGCACGCTGAGAAGCGAGCCTTGTCCGCCTCGGCCAATAATCCACCACCTCATCTTTGGGCATCCACTTCGACTTCAACTTCTCACGCAGCCTTTATGAAGGATCGTCGCAGGTGCATCATCACCATGACTTGTTCGCGATACATCACCAGCGTCGTCTTGTTCTTGGCTTCCCTCGGGGCGAGTCCCCTGACCGATCCCCGACTCCGCTGACCGATTCCCGACTCCTAGGCCAACTATGGAACCCACCCGCTGGTTTCGGCGCGCCAGTAGGGTACATTCCGCTGAATGGGACTACAAAAAAAAATTCGGTTACTGGCGTCCCCTGTGCACTTGGTCTCGTTAAGTCCGTTGGAGACCATGGCTGGCCCCAACAGGTGGAACCTTTTCTCTCCAGTCGGCTGCCTCTTCGGGTCTTTAGCCTACAAGCTTGGCCTGCTAGGACCCCCGCAGGCCTTCCAGACGCTTAAAAATTCGAGTCATTCTATAAAACGTCCGTTTTGCCGCCTAGTTTCTCACTGTAGTGGCTTTCGTCTGTCGACCCTGTGCAGTAGACCCCAGGAAGGGCTCCCTCCCGACTTCTTCCTGCACTTGCCAGTTTGTCAGCTGTTGTGTTCTTCTTCGACACACTCTTATCGTTTGTTTGTCAACATTCGTATCTTGGAAGGCCACCGGTTGTATTCGAACCATGCCAGAAATGGGAACCAGTGCTGATGTACAAGACAAGGCGGTTGTGGACAACCACCCCCCCAACAACTATGACGACGAGAGCCAGATCAGTTCGGCCAACCCTCCGCCGGAGGAGAAATCCCTAGATGAGCCGACATATGACACCGGGTTGTTGGCATGGTCGCAAGTGATTGGCTCTTTCTTTCTCTTCTTCAATTCATGGTATGCACTCCTCACCTGAAGTATACAGTAGCCCGCTAACCACGGCTTCATAGGGGCGTCATCAACACATGGGGTGCTTTCCAAACATACTACGAGCAGAATCTACTGTCTGATATGTCCTCCTCCTCCATCGCTTGGATTGGATCCCTGCAATCTTTTCTTCTGATGCTGTTCGGTGTTGTGACGGGTCCGCTTTTCGATGCGGGCTATTTCCGTTACCTCCTCTCTTTTGGTAGCATCATGCTTCCTTTCGGCCTGATGATGACCAGTATCTCCTCCAAATTCTGGCATCTGATTCTCGCCCAGGGCGTGTGCATTGGTCTGGCCGCCGGATGCCTCTTTGTCCCATCGGTGGCATTGTTGCCCCAATACTTTAAGCAGCGAAGAGGGCTGGCGAACGGTCTTGCAGCCTCGGGAAGCAGCATTGGCGGAGTGATCTATCCGATTATGTTCAACCAGCTCCAGCACAGCGTCGGCTTCCCATGGGCAACTCGTGCGGTGGGGTTCCTGTCTTTCGGAACCTGTTGCATCTCGTTCTGCCTGATGCGCCTGCGGTTCCAACCCAAGGAGAAGCGGAAGCTGCTTCAACTCTCAGCGTTCAAGGAGCCGCCGTTCGCCTTGTTCTGCATTGCCATGTTCCTAGGATTCCTGGGATTCTATAACTTCTTGTTCTACGTGCAGTCTTACGCCATCGACACTGGAATCGTCGACGCGAAATTGGGCTTTTACTTGCTCGCGATGCTGAATGCTGGATCGACTTTCGGACGAATCTTGCCCAACTTCCTCGCTGATCATATCGGCCCCCTGAACGTTCTTATGCCTGCCGCTACGGTAACGTCCATCCTCGCCTTCGTCTGGATCCGTGTTCACACTGTGCCGGGCATCATCGTCCTGTCCGTCCTCTATGGTCTCTTCTCCGGTGGTTTTGTTTCACTCCCACCGGTTGTGATGGCTAGCTTGACCAAGGATATCCGCACCCTGGGAACCCGGCTCGGCATGGTATTCGCTACGACCTCAATCGGAATGTTGATCGGAACCCCGATTGGCGGTGCCATCCTGAGCGATACGCACCAGTATTTGGGCGTTCAGCTATTTACCGCCTGTTGTCTCATCGTGTCTAGCGCGGTATTCTTGTCTGTGAGGCTGTCTCGCACTGGGCTTAGAGTTGTCATGAAGGCATGAGTTTGCTTATTTGCGATTCCTGAAGACGTGGGTCATGACCCCACATCAGCAATAGAAGAAGCTGTCCGGCCAAGGCAGCTCACCGGCTTTTACCTGCGAGGGTGTTCAATCTTGGAGATTGCTTCATAGGAAATGCTCTGGACACTGCTCAACAGCCGCACCAGCTGCCAGGCTCAAATCTGGCGGAGTGGACACATAAAACTTAATATGCATTTCAGGGATATAGACTGGAGTTTGCGTTCAAAAATGTTGCATTTCGATGTGTACGTTGTACATACCATGAGAATCGATATACAATTGCATTAGCGAAGCAGCGATTTAGATGTTCCATCCATACTTCTATTCATATATATTTTCAGGCTCAAGGGCAGTGAAGTAAGAAAGACACGCAGTAAACCATGCACACCACAAGCTTTAGAACGCCCAACACCCAAATGCTAAAACTATGCACCCAATCGACTTTTGACATCACCAATGCAGCCTCACGAGACATCCTCCGGGTTGACCAGGAACTCCTCTCCCTTCTCGCGAACATGCTGTAGATCCTTGTCTCGACTGCACGGTTTGCGCATGTCGAAGGCGTCTTCACCTGTCTCTGATAGCCCGGAGGGGTCATCGCTGTAGTAATTGACCACGCGGCGGAAGACGGAGTACCTGGAGAACGACAATTAGCAAGGCAGTCCTCAGCCCAAAGGACGACGAAGCATACCCCATTCCCTTATACATCCCCACTGCTATTTTATTGCTCGCTCGCACATAGAGGTCCACAAACCAGGCGTCGTTGATGTCAGACCCCCGCTCGAGACGCTCGGTAAGGCGACGCGCATGTCCGAGCCGACGCCATGCCGGCGCCACGGTTAGAACGGTGATGTGACCGTGCCAGGGGGTGTAATGTTCGGAGTGGCGCATCGAGGCGGGCTGTTCTTCAAGCTTGCCCATGACTGTTGTTGCGAGCGGACTGAGTCAGTGGCGTGAAATGGTCGTGTTAAACATGAGAGAAAGATATGTCATGTATTATTTCGACGAGATTACGTACTGTAGCCGACAATGCCTTCTCCGCGGTCTTGCACGCTGCTGAAGAGGGAGGGCCAGCGCATGAGGTAGTTCAGGTAGAAGCCGATGTCATAGTTTTCGGTGAGGGGATCGAGGTTGGTGAGGTTGAGGGAGAAAAGGTCCGTAGGGGACATGCGACGGATGGAGGTCATGACGACGGAGGGGGGATATTGAGCTGGGCGAGAGGGAATTCAATGGCGGAGGAGCGGAGATGTTGTAGATGGAGGGGAAGTTTTGCAGAAGAAACCCAAGTTGGGGCTTCGGCGGTCACGGGGAAAATAGCGGATCATCATCAACGCCAGCTTTCTTTCCTCCTCGTCTCGTCACATCCCTCTCTGCCGCTCTTTATCGCCTTCGCTTCCGTCGGTCTCATTGTTTTCGTGGGTTGACGTCTTCGTTTCGGTCAATTCCCTCTCCTCTACGGTCTTTCCACGCATCCTGGTGATGCGCTCCCCTATCCAGCGTTGATTTCCTTCCCCTCCGCGTTGAAAACCTCCGATTTCCGAAACACCCATCGCTCGACAATAGACACCTACAATCTCCCTCGATCTACTTCCCGGCTCTTTATCTACTCACATTTGTTTTGGAAGGATTGTCTTCTGCATTCGCGTGCTACTGTCCCTCTCCTGGAGCTCCATCCGACCCGCCTCGATACCGTCTTTCCCACCCTCTCCCCTGAGGATGATGTCTCACCGCCATAGTCAAAGCCAGTCCAGCTACGACGCCGATCCCATCTCCCCTGGGACGTACGCTCCAAATGGCTTCGCTCATAGTCCCCCTCAATCGCCTCGGTTGTCCGCCCCGCCGTCCCCTGGGACTCCCCGCCGACACCATGCGCAGAGTCTAAACGGGTCCAACAGGATGTCGGCGGACTACAGCGCCGCGACAGGCATGGGTGGTGGCCTGGGAAACCTCGCCGATGAGCTCGCCGATGCTTGGGAAGAGGAAGAAGGTGGCTACGGCTATGCGTCGGGTCAGGAGATTGACCAGATCCCGGCGGATGCGCAACCACTGGAGCATAGCGACGCAGACGATGACCGTCACCACCACATGCGAACCCGCCGGTCGTCCTCGGGCTCCTCTCCGGACCGCTCTCTGCAACCGCCGAAGCTGAAGATCCGAAACGGCCACCGGCATCGTCGGCATGAATCCCACTACGATGGGTCCGACTACGGGAATGACTCTGATTTCGAGGAGGCCGCCGATATCTCCCCCGGCTTGGAGAGCCAGATGGCGGAGATTGAGAGTCTGGCTCGGCGGGGGATCGAGAATAACGGAAGCGAGAATGACTTTGTCATTCAGCGCGCGGTGGAGGCTCTTCGAGATCTGGGTGCGCAGAGTGGGATTGAAAACAACGCCATGAGGTATGTCTATACTTGGATGATCCACACCCTCTATCAGATAGTAGATCCCCTGACTTGTTGCAGACTCATCACCGCACACTCCTCCATCACGTCACACCTCACCCACCAAACCCGAACCCTCCAGACACTCACCCATCCGCTTCTCTTCTCTCCGTTCCCGCTCCTCTCCGAAGACGCCATCGACACCCTCATCCCCCTCATCGACGAAGAACTCCTCCCAAACCTCCCGTATCCCTTCCCCGACCAGCCCCGCCAGTCACCCAATGCGGTCAGCCGCTCGCAGTCGCCCGCCCTCGACCCTCTCGTCTCCCTGCAGACGCTCATTTCGCAGACCTCCGACATCACCCTCTCCCTGCGCGGCCTGAGCGACACGCTCTACGAGTCGCGACAGCTGACTTCGACCGCCTCGCGACGCCTGCGCTCCGCCCGCGAACTCGTCGCCGAACTGCGCCGCGAGGAAGAAGGCCGCGAGGAAGGCACGCGGTGGATCGAAAAGGGCGACTGGGACCGTCGCCTGCAGGACCGCGAAGCCGGTCGCGAGTGCGGCGACGTTGTCAGCGGCTTCGAGGCCGTCTGCGGCGAGTGGAGAGAGAAGCTCTTCGGTGCGGCCGGGGCCGAAGTCGCGGCGGCTTAAACTTATCACGACCTTTATGGACCTTCTGCTTTCCATGCTTTCCTTTCTGAGAGTATATATACCTTAGACCTTGCGTTTGTCTCTTGAGACGATTGGTTCCGGTGACAGGACGTCACATATACAACCCCGTCTTCATCTGCGTGTTGATCCTTGCTCATACCCGGATATTACCTATGCAGACATACAGCCAGACACTTGCTAGAATTCTTCTTCCCTTTCCTTTTGTGAATCCTTTTCAACTTGCCACACTTTACGTCGCAGGCCGAGACAGCATTTCTTTTGTACAGTAGGCGCAGCAATCAGATTGAGCGTTACGTTCGTATAGTGGCTACAGATATAATTATGGCGAAGTCGGTCAAGCCGGTAGATTCAAAACGAAAGATCGTGACTAAATTTAGGTACTACTCTACCAACATCATGAAGAGCATGACCGCAATAACAGCTACTCATGAAAGAATGCACCGGAACAATTCAGATCAACGCATACCCAAGCCCGAGGAGCGGATATCCATACATTCGGCAAACGCCCGTTTGCCAACGACGAACAGAATAACTATACTTAAGTCTGCGGTTCATAACGAAGATGGATAGAAAGAAAGAAAGGACGGCAGAATAAACAACACTAGATGAGAAATAACCGTAGTGATGATGATCAAGGGAAACTAGATGCAAACAAGGAGAAAAGGAAAAGGAAGAGAACCGCATACATCGTCATTATTCTTTCCATTCACCCTTCATTCAACCATGCCAAGAAAGAAGAAGAAAAAAAGTGCTAGCAAACTTTTGTTTTCGTTTTTCTTCTCCTCGTCTCGTCTTTTCCAGACACGCACACACACTCATAAGTTCATCCAGGGAATAGAAACAAAAAATCAAAAGATGTATTTACTGGTTCTGCTGCTGCTTCCAGCGAGGCACCCACTTACCGGCGCTACCGCCCTCGGAGGGCTTGTCGGAGCCGGGGGTCTGTGTGCGGGAGGGGGGCTGAGACGAGGAGCTTTCGCGGGCGTGACGGGGGACATAGCGCTCGGGGGCGCCGTTGGAGGGGGGAGCAGCGGGAGCAGCGCTCGAACCAGAACGGAGATGAGGCGGGACGTAGCCACCGGGCCTGCGGGCGGGCTGGGGCGCCTCCTCCTTGGGGGCAGCTTCAGGAGCAGCACCACCAGCAGCCTCCTTGGCGGCCTGGCGCTCTCTCCAGCTGGGTCCGCCGGTGCGAGGAGCGATGTTGAGTCGAGGAGCAGTGCGTTCGGTGGGTTCGGGGCGGGCAGCCGGGGCGGCGGGCTCGAGTCCGGCCTTGCGGGCGGCACGACGAGCTTCGGCTTCTTCTTCACGCTGCTTCTGCTTGGCGGCGATCTCATCGAGTCTCCTGTAGACACGTTAGCATTTCGATCGAAAAGACAAGACGGGGGACTGAGAATGGAAACGCACTTTCTCTCCTCTTCACGCTTGGCCTTCTCCTCGGCCAGAACACGCCGGCGCTCTTCATCGCGGGCTCTCTTCTCCTCCTCCTCACGCTGGGCGCGCTCCTCTTCCTCCTTACGTTGGCGCTCGGCCATCTCACGCTCCATCTTCTCGCGACGGCGGCGCTCCTGGACCTCCTTGACACGCTGCTTCTTCTTGGCCTCGAAGTCGCGCTCAGCGGCCTTGCGGCGCTTCTCGAACTCCTCGTGGCGCTTCTCGGAGACCTCCTTGCGGAAGCTGTTGAAGTGAGGTACCAGACGGCTGAGACGATGCTTGAGGGCCACGGCCTCTTTGTGCTTGAGCTCGGCCTCCCTGAGGGTCTCAGCCTTGGTGGCCTCGTAGATCTCCATATCCCGCTTCTTCTGCGCCTCGTAGTCCTCAGGGATGTGCTTCAGTTCCTCACGGCGGAACGCACGCTCCAGATGGTCGATACGCTTGCCGGTGGTGCGAATGCGGTCGTTCAGCTCGTTCTTCTCCTTCTCGAGCTGGGCGAGCTTCATGGCACGCAGACGGTTGGCATCCAGATCCTGCAGATCGATCTCGTTGATGTCAATGCCCTTGACGCCGCTCTTGAGCTCCTCCAGCTGCTTCTTAAGCTCCTGCTGGCGGATGCGGTCCTGCTCATCCTTGATACGCTTCTTCTCACGCTCGCGCTGCTCGTCGAGGAGACGCTGCTTCTCGGCTTCCTGGAGCTGCTGGGTGCGAATGCGCTTGCGAGTCTCCTCCTCTCTCTGCTTGCGCTGGAGGGCGTCCGTAGCAGCCTCCTTCTTCTTCTCGATGATGACGCGACGAGCCAGGGTCTCCTCGTGTTCCTTGGCCGCACCGGCCAGGGCGCGAGCCTGAGCGGCGTGCTTGGCCTGGAGACGCGACTCGTTGTAGGACGGGTCGACATACATGCAGGAGACGTGCAGGGTCTTGGCGAGACGGGTGAGCTGCAGACGGGCAATCTCGGCGGGAGTGTTCTGCAGGCGCTGGACGGAGCCAACCTCGCTCTCGGCGGAGCCAGCGGCGCTACCGGGGTGCAGGGCCTTGGCCGACGAGAACACATCGCTGTCGAAGGTGAGGACACCGGAGATGTGGTCCACGCGGATGGCGAGATCTCCCTTCTTGCAACCGTTCATGATGAACTTCTCAATCATGGCGGGGGTGATCTGGAAGGGGTCGGGGAACTGGGCCAACTCGTAGACAAACTTGAGCTCAACCGACTCGTAGACCTGGGACAGCTGCTGGAAGAGGCGGGTGAGGATGACCTGCTGCAGAGGCACCACGTACTTCTCCATCTCGGGATCGGAACCAATCTGCTTGAGGATGGGAGTGATCTTCTTGCAGATGGATAGAGGGTGGAAGTCGACTTCGAGGATGTTGTACAGCTCGCGGATCTCGGGGCGGGCACGCTTGAGAAGGCCCTTGTTCATGGCATCCTTGAACAGGACGGCACGGGTCGGGGGCTGAGCCATGCCCAAGAGGTTGGTGAGGCGAGTGTTCTTGTTCTTGCGAACCTCATCCACATCGACCAGAGCGCCCCGGGAACGAGATGTGCTGATGACGGGGATGGCCAGGGCCGACAGGAGCACAAAGGAAGCGGCCTTGGTCATGTCAGCCTCAGTGACGGAGGGGTTCTCCTTCTTGGTGCTCTGGCCAGCCGCCAGAGTGGCGGCGGACTGGCGGAGGAGGTTGTAGTAGCGGCTCCAGGCGGCGGCATGGAAGAGATAGTTCTCGCTGACGAGGAAGATACGGGCCAGCTTCTCGTAGTAGTTGGCCATCATGACGTTCTTGGCGGGACGCTTGCTGAGGCTCAGAAGGGTGTGGATGTCCTCAATGCTGCGGAAGGCTTCCTGCCAGAGTTCGAGCTCGACGGCAACGTTGAGCTGCTGGAAGCGGGTGTCAAGGTGACGCTGAAGGGTATCGGGGTCGCTCAGGTTGATGGCGTGCATCTGAGCGGAGTACTTGGCGGCGTTCTGGACATGGTTGCGGAGAAGCTCACAGAGACGGCGGAACTCGGTCTTGCGGGTGTACTTGAGGCAGAACTGGAAGGCCTGGAGGGCGGTGGTCTGGTACATGACCTCGAGGCGGGCGTTGTTCTTCAGAATTTCCAGGACGGTGCGGTAGGTTTCCCACAGGAACTTGAGCCACGGCGTGACGACGGCACGGTCGGTGCGATCGCGAGACTGTTCTCCGGAGACGGTGGCGAGGAGAATGGTCTCGGGAGTCTCGATAGCTTCGAGATCCTCGACGTTGGCCGAGGGAGCGGCGGATTCCAAGGAGGACTGGATCTCATCGGCCTTGGTCTGGGCCTCGGTGACCTTCTTTTCGGCGAGCTCGATGAACTTCTTGAGAACGACCTATTGATGCGTCAGTTTTCCCGGTCCTGTGTGTGTGTCGATAAGCAAGGTGGTTGACGGGACGTACCTCGATGGTTCCCACGTTGGTGTTCTGGGCGATGTTCTTGTACTGATAGAGTCCATCCTTGGCGGCCTTTCCTTTGCGCAGATCGACACAGAGCTCGACAAACAGCAGCATGACGGGTTCGAGGGAGGAGATAGGGCTGCTGCGCGTCCGTTTGGAGGTGACATGCTCGTGGAGGACGTTAAGGGCGGCGGGAGCCTGGCCCACGGCGATGAGTTCCTGAGCCCGCTGCAGACGAGTTGCGTCAGTTGATGTTCTTGGATCTCGCGAAGTTCGCAATCCCTCATCTCCATGCATCACACGAAGCGATCCGCATCCAAGGCACGACTCACCTTCAGGACATTCTCGGGCTTGATATGCGGCGGAGGCGGCATGGTGGGCGATTAAAGGCGATCTCGGTAGGA
Organism: Aspergillus pseudoterreus; assembly: GCA_002927005.1. Taxonomy (NCBI): domain Eukaryota; kingdom Fungi; phylum Ascomycota; class Eurotiomycetes; order Eurotiales; family Aspergillaceae; genus Aspergillus; species Aspergillus pseudoterreus. Next base: position 340,880 of record PIJX01000002.1, on the reverse strand, counting down.
CACGACGACACGGTAGGTGGGAGTGAGAATCGCACGACGGGGCGGGCAGCGAAGAAGTCGGAGGCGGGAAAGGTCGCAGAAATTGAGAAGCGGCTGCCACGCGACTGTCGATAAAGAGACCCAGGACGTTCCGTCACGATGGGGTTGAAGGAGGGGGGGGGGGGGGAGGAGAGACGAGAAGTGGAGGAAGTCGTCGTCTTCCAGCGTTGTGGGAGAGAATCTCGAGAAAAAAACGCTGGGGTTTCCCACTTTGGGTTAAGCGATAGGGTCACGTGAGGCCATCCCCAATAAGCCAATAACTATACGGAATACCTAGGTGCACACCTAGATAGTGTTATGCAGTCTATGAATTGGATTATCTTATTATTGAATAATATCCATGCCATCACGAAACATGCCACCGCCAGCTGCATCTGGACGAAACATGGCGGAATGATGGATCAGTCGGCGAGGATGCTGGAGGGTAACAGACCGGTCACCGCGTGCTCCGAGACAAAGAAGTGGGTGTGTTGCGAGTGTTCGGACGGGTAAAATTACGCCGAGGTATTGTACTCCGTATACTCCTGATCGACTGATCGCATCAGAATGTATCAGGGTGGAATGGGACTGGGACAGAAGAAGAAACATCAGATGGAATTGATAGATCATTCTGCTATTGGTATATTACAAGATATAATATAGGATCCATGCCCAGCAGAAGGTGGACCGGGAGACTCTTCTACAGCACACACAGACCACCCACACTCTACTAACTCTGTCTAGTACGGAGCGCCCTCTCACTCAAACTCCATCGTCTCTCCCTCTCCCTCTCTCTTCTCTCTTCTTAGTCTCTCTTTTCTCTTCTTCTTCTTCTTTTTCTCCCTCTTCTCTCTCTCTCGCTCCCACCTCGTCATCACCCCCCAATCCGTTCGCTTCATCCCTCTCCTCTGGGGTCGTTCCTTACCGTCCCATCCCCATCCCTTCTCTCCGGAACCGAATCCCCTCCTTTTCCAGGAGCTCCGATCGTCTGTTCCCCTTACTCGCTCCCCCTCTTCCTGTCGTCTCCGTCCGTCCGTGCCGGCTCGACGCGCAAACGAACCTTAGTTCGAGCTTCAGGATCTCCTCTTCTACCGCTCACCTCGCATCAGCCCTTTTCCCTCCGACCTTCCTCGAATTAATTCGTCGCACATTCGCACCTCCGCCCCCAGCAAAATGCCTCCCTACGAGCTCCGATCGGGCGGTGACGTGAAGAACAAGAAGCAGAGCGTCGCCGATCTCAAATTCCGTCGTCTCACAGAGCTCAATGCCCGTCTGAAGGAGGACCTGGACCGGCCCCGAGTGAAGGTCTCCGAGGCCGCCATGTCGTGAGTTGCGCCCCCCGTCCATGCGGCCGCTTAGTCCCCGGGCTCGTCACTAACCCGCGTCCGCTAGTCTCATCAATTACTGCAACAACACCCGCGACTACATGGTACCATCCGTATGGGGTCAGGTATGCGACCAATCTTCCGTCTGTCCGTGTCGCGACGAATTTCTCTAATCGGTTCTTTCGCAGGTCGACAAGCGGGAAGACCCCTATGCGCCGCAGCAGCAGGGCGGCTGCTGCACGGTCATGTAAAAACCCTCACGATCCCGATTCTCTTCGCGATGACTCCGACTCGGTTTCTTTTCTTCTTCGCCTGACTTCTCGCTTGTCGCTATCCCGGGTGCCGGTGGGAAAGATCAGATCGCTTTCCTCGCAACGACCGGGACCGCCCGAAGGTGCGCGCGCTGGACCTGCAGTACTTCGGACATGGAGCGACCAGCGGGAAGCTTCTTTTTTCTTACTTCTTTGGGCGTCGCATGCAGCCTGTGTATGAATGGAGGGCGACCGCTTTTTTATTTTACCTTACTACTATTATCTTTTTTTTTTCTTTGTGGAAAATTTCCTCACCCCCATTTTCACCCCCCAACTGTCAAGTCTATTTTTTATAGTGACCTCGATATCAGAATATTTCCTTTGTTCGTGCACGCTGTGGATTTCCTTCTATTTCCTTTCCTTTTCTTTTTTTTTTTTTTCGCTGATGGACACGGGGCGCGTATGGACCAAAAAGGCGGTTGCTTCCATCCTGCTTGTAATATAGGATTGTCGATCGAGGATGGTTGTGGACGACGTGTATGTGTTAGTTGCATGAGTGGACCGTCAATTGAGTTTGTATCCCGTTTGCACTACGACATCGCACATGCTGATCCAGTCGGTTGGATTCTTGAGCTTTGCATCGGATAGGTACATTATCGGACTGCACGCAGGTACATCGTGCTGCCTAAGTGTACTGTATGATATAAAAGCCATCCATGTGCTAAGGAGCGACTGAAACTAACCACAGAAAACGACCGCATAAGCATACCCAACGCATATTGACTACCTAAGTACCTGCAACTCATGACTCGAAACTCATCCCAACTCGAACTCATCGACTACCCTCTGTACCACACAGCATGGGTCACCCTAGTGTTGCACAGACTGCAACCCTCGGCACCCCCCATGCACTACCTAAAGCTCACGCAGGACGGCCGATGCACTCACCGTGCCCCCAACACCACCGCCTAGGCACTGCAGGTCACCTTCGCGGGACAGCGCTGCTCGCGGCCGCGCCCCCAGACGCAGCTGTTGCTCGCGGCCTTCACATCGCACGGCACCTCGGTCAGCTCGTACGGCACGCACATCTGCGGGTCCTGCGAGAAGAACGTCAGTGCGGGCGTGGTGGCCGGACAGGCCGGGCCGATACCCTGCTCGACGCCGCCGAGACAGTACTTCCCGCACGGCCAAGCGGTGAGCGCGAAGCGGCCGGCGCGCGCAAACGTCTTGGTCTTTCCGATGTGTGCGCCGTCGCGGGCGTCGTTGAGCCACTGGCCCGCATTGGCGCCCGTCTTGGGGTCGCCCGTGAGATCGCGGATGTACACCAGCGAGCCGGGGTTCACGGGCGCGTTGGCCGTGCAGTTCTCGTCGGCGCACAGCTGGAACTTGCCGTAGTGGAAGTTCATGTCGTCGTCGTGCGAGTAGTAGATCCCGTCGGCGCCGGAGCCGAGGGTCTTGCCGTTGGAGCCGGTGAAGAGGTAGCATTTGCCTAGCGGAGTTAGTCGGTTATTCTCGAGGTAGGGATAAGACGAGAGAAGGGGCGTACCGGTTGTCAGGCCAGAGTCACAGAGCGGATCAGTCGCCGCCACGGCGGCGGCCTGCGCCGTGCAGGACCCGTCAGCCTGCGCGGTCTGGCCCGCCGGACAGACGCATTTGCCGTCGACGAGCACCTGGCCGTTCTTGCAGACTGGCGGGGCGGTGCTCATCTGGCACAGCCGGCCGTCCCAAGTCCAGCCGGTGGGACAGCAGTAGTAGCCGGCGGCCGGGGAGCCCACGAGGTCGTGGCCGGTGGCGCAGCAGTCAAAGGCCGTGTCCGGAGAGCCCAGGAGGGACTGGGTGGGCATGCAGCACGCAAAGTGCTTCTTGTCCGCGCTGAGGGTAGGCACGGTGCCCAGCGCGGCGCAGGACCGCGTGGTCTTGCACTGCAGACTGGGGCCGCAGTCCGGGTCGGAGTACGAGATGGTACCTCCGACGATGGTTGCGTCGCTGCCGACCTCGAACGTGGGCACGTTCTTGAGGTACTGCTTGGCATGGATGGAGGCCGCCTGCAGGGCGACGCTGAGGAGGGTGAACTGGGCTGGGTTCTTCATTGTGGATTGGTTTGCTGTGTAGATTTGCTGTTGGCTTGCTGTGTTGTTGATGCTGATGGTGAGTTGGCGAGTGGTTCGTGGGCTTTATATATCCTGTCCTGACACGATCCGGCCGTTGCTGACCATCGCCGTGCGAGACAAAAGAGCCAGGACATCTCGATGCAACCATCCTTCTGCGATGATCAACTGACATCGGGGACCACTCTGGTGGCCGTCTTGCGTCCGGAGAGAAGTCGGCGAAGACCGACGCGGCTCCCAATTCACGAGAAGCCTGTAGCCACTATCCCCCCTTCCCCCCCAGCCCGAAAGAGGGGTGCATGCTCATGGAGTGAAGCTGTGGTCGATCGTCGGCTGGCTGAAGAATTGAGACAATGTACAGGGGATTGGACCTCTGGTGACCTGACGATCGTCGTGCGTATTGGTTCAAGAACTACCGCCTGTGAAGAGAGCAATCAGCAAGAAATCCATCCACAGACGACTGGTAGACCAACCTGGTCGGCACCCGATAGCACACACATAGTATAGGGAGGGAGTGGTGGTAGCTGTAAGTAAGGTTAAGTCTGGATCGTCGTCACACATGATCACGCGGACCGTTCGGGTAAGCATGCAGGGTCGGTCCCCTGCGTCCATCATGCGAACTGGAGATGGCTTCGACCACCGACCAGACCGTGGGGTTGCTTCTTCGGCAGAAACGGGGATGGTCACCTGGTGCCACGCTGGTCGAGATCAGAATGCAGGTCTCTGCATAAGACATCAGCGGCACGAACATGATCCATTGTCTAGAGAGGTCGATCAGCCAGCCACACGGTATCCGATACAACCTCAGCAGGTACTAGCTATACAATCGGCCGAACAACGGTAATGCAGATGGTGGTACATGCGAAGGGTAGTCGTCAATTAATCACTAATATACTCAACATGAACATCTTGTGCTTCAAGCCAATCAGTCAAGCCTCGTCTTTGTCGTAACCCATTTTCCTGGCATCACGGCATTTGAGACACAGCCTGGTCCCCCAAATGCGTGGCCAAGGCAGTAGTGTGCTGCCGCTGGATGGGCAGCCCCAGTCCACATATCAAACACAAACATGGAAAATACACACACATAGCTAACCAAACAAGTACGTTCCCAACCGATGACTAGATGACCCTGCGCCCATTGGTCATCCCAGTACATCGCTCCTAGAGGAATGGTCGGATCCTGCCCCTGATGTCCAATTCACAATCTAGCGGATTAATGCAATAGAGAGAATGGTAAGAAAAGAGAACGGAAGGATGTTGGGCACACGCATCACAGAATGTTATCGAGCTTGCCCTCGGCCTTGGCTTCCCTGACTTGTTCAAAGACCTATCCGTCGTTAGCTCCATGTCCGGCTGAAACAACGACGCAACCAGCACCACTCACCTTGAGCATCTTGTTTCTCGCCCCGAGAGCATTCACACCCCGCTCTTCCAACGCCTTGTCGTTGAGTTCTACCAATTCCGTCCACTTCAGATCCTTCAGGTTCTCCGTATACTTGTGCAACCGCAAAGATCTCAGCCAGCTGGGAATGTCTTTCAGCAGGTTCGGGTCCGTGGGATCCTCTGGTGGCTTCGAGCTACCACGGCGACCGCGCGGGGAGCGTCCCCGGGTGACTTCCGAGTGATCGGACAGGTAGCCCTCGTGACCCCCAAGACCAAACTGTCCCAATCCCAGGGCTCCCAGGCCATTGCCCATCAGCGGGTTGTTCGGGTCATAGGCCGCCAAGAAGCCGTTGTTCTGGGGAGATGTGAATCCCATCGCTCCGAGGGCACCACCCTGCATGGCGATGCCAGGAGAGGTCGGGCGCGAACGGCGGCCAGCCATCGAGGCTTGCTGCTGCGCCTGCAAGGCGGCGAGCTGCTGAGCATTCAGAAGCTGACCAGCAACCAGCTGATTCGGCCCCGGAAGACCCGGGCTCGCCAGGCCTCCCTGAGACATGGGCTGGCTGACATTGACATTGGAGTTCTTTCCTTGCCCGTCGTTGGAGCGAGCCCGCCGGTACTTGCGAGCATCGTCCAGAGCAATCCGATTGTTCACGGTGGACAAAGCTGCCAATTTCATGGCCGTCGCATTAGCCACCATGTCGGCATGCGAGTTCTGCTGCGGTTGCTGCTGCTGTTGGCCGAACGTCGCCGTCATAGGGGTGTTGGTCATGGAGGCCCAGCTGGCATTTCCAACATTGTAGGGCGACAGCAACGGCGCTTCGATGTCGGGAGCGGGAATCGTGGCAGTCTGCGTGGGCAGAGGAGAACGCAAGCCAGACTGGTTGAACTGGCCCATAGGCTGATGACCCGACGACGACTTGGGCCGAGCAATGGGAGGCTGGGGCTCAGAGCCTCGCTGAGCCCAAGGGGACACCGGGGGTTGTCCCAGGCTGTCCGCACTGTTGTCCGGAGCAGAAATGGTCGGCGCAACGAAAGAAGTCCGATCACCAAAAACGGCACTGTTCCGGTTCGAGGGGGGTGCGTTGCCCGTCTGCTGAGTGAATTCGGCCTTCTTCTTGGCGATCGCGGCTGCGGCATCAGGGAACATGGCGTTGATGGTCGAGGAATCGAGACCAGAGTTCCGCTTAGCGCCAGGAGAAGGGGGAGGGCGTCCCAGAGAGTTCCGGGAAGTATCCACGTTCAGCTTTGACATGGCATCGTTCAGGCGGTTGGACATGGCATCTGCGCAACGGATAACGATGTTAGTCGCCATTCGATTGTTTCACCCGATCATACCGGGAAGAAATGCATACCTTTTTCACCAAAGTTGGCCGGAGACAACAATCCCGACATGGGATGGCTCTTGGCCATCTGCTGCAAGACCTGGATGAAGAAACGAATCTGCACCTGAGTGGTCTGCTGTAACAAAGCATACAACGCAGCGGTTCTCTCTGCCTCACTGAGGACACGGAACCACTGTTCGATGGCGCTCAGTTCATCCTTGAAATCCTGGTCCAGCGTAGCGGCCGCCATCTCTTCCAGTGTGGTTTCATACTGATCGATATCAGCCAGCCATTGCTGCGCCGCCCGATCCAGAGGGTCCTCTGTGTTGTTCGGCGTCTGAGACTGCTGGTTAAAGAACACTTCGGACGAGGGGCGGATGCTGCGCGAGGACAGCGGAGAGGGAAAACCCGACATATCGGCGGAGGCTCGAAGCTGATGCGTACCGAGGTTGCGAGACGAGGATGGAGGTCGAAGGGTGGTGGATTTGGTAGCGTCCGGAGTGCTGTTGCGGTTTCCGATGATGTGGCTAGCCATGAAGCGCGGAACGAGGAAGTCGTCTGACAGAGAATGTCGAGAAAGGATGTTGCGGTTTCACAAGACTCGGAGGTATGTATAATAGATACAGAAAAGAAATATTACTGCAAAGCACCGGCAGCACCTGCTGAGTTTGCGTGGAGAATTCGGTAAAGGACCTTTGTCGAAAGAGGACCTCTTGCACGATGATAACCAAAGAGCCGATTTATAGAACGAAACACAAGAGTCGAATCGGGAGCAGACAAGAGTGAACAAAAATCGCTCTCTAATGATGGAGACACCTTTTTGTTTTAATGATCTTCCTTTCGATCGGATGAGGAATCCAAGCGCAACGGCTCTAGGCGATGGCGATTGGGGGAGCACAGACCAGTCCAGTGGCTGCACTATCTGACTCGAATTTTGAGGCCGGAATCGAATCGAACGAGCATCCAAGAGTAACGAATCTCGACGACCGAGGGAAGAGAGAACGCGGTGGATTCGGGATGAGTACAGTATATTCAAAGTGGACAAAGCGGAGCGAACAACGGGATATAAATTAGGAAATGTGGGTTCCTTTTTTTTCCCTTTTTTTTTTTTTAACGAAAGGATGTCGGAATCAACTGCAATAGTGTGTCAAACACAGCAAGCATAGAATCCGAAGCATCAAGAAGAAGAAAAGGAAAGTAAGAAGAAACAGGGAGGGAGATGGGTGAGAGCAGGGAGGGAGGAGAGAAGAAGACAAAGTGGAGAGAAGAGAGAGTGAGAGAGAAGGAGAGGAGAAAAAAAGCAGGACGAGAGGAGGAAGCGAAGAGACGGCGCTTTTCCGTTTGGGGAATCACTGGACTTTTCCTCCGACCATCAATTCAACAACATCTTTCTTCCCCCATGACTCCTACTACTGTGTGCTGAAAGTCTTTGTCGACTTTCGCTTCAATCATATTAGATTCGATACTTTCTTCTGGATATTCCTACTCGGTTATTTGGATTCTTTCGGGTCACCCTGTTCAGTGTCCCGTTCTGCACCCTCTGCACGGACAGCTCGAGCCTCGAGGCCTCGGCTCCCAGTGGTCTGAGCTTGGCCCTTATTACACGATAATATATGCGCACGATCTTCAGCAGACCGATCTCCTTCTTGAAATAATTTCCATGCCATCTGGCAACACCTTGTTGCTGAACCCCAGTTAACGCCATCGCGGCACTCGGGCTAACTAGGTGGACACCGGCGACAAGATTGCCTGGACCTGGTTCGCTGAACCCTTAATTCCCGAGACGCTACTAAAAGCACCTGTGATCGGCTTCCACGAACATCCGCATTGTATATGCATGCTAGGATTTCCTACTAGCACCAGTTTTCTTGAACCGACTCGCGATCACATATCTCGAATCTGAGACATTTGATGCAGGATCAGCTGACGTCACCGCATCATGGATTATCCAAACGACGGCCCGCCGGACCACAACGCTCCTGGAGACCATTCTATGTATCCTGATATCGATGAGTCTATGCAATATCCCTGGCAAGGGACCCAGAAGACGACGCAGGGGGACTCGTCAATTCATTCGGTCATCGACCCCCGGTTGTACAAGGACTTGTTCCCAACCAACGCAGCCCAGTCACCCGATCAATCGGAGGCGGAGGAAGAGGTCGATGACATCTATTACGGAGCCCAGTTCTCTGATGAAGGCTCGGAATACCAGTACTCCGCAGAGGAAAGCCAAAGGTGAGCATCTCGGCACTTCATGTTGATCTTCTTGCTCCTAGCTAACGAACCACGACAGTGACGAGGACTTCTCAGACGTCCCAGAAGCAGAAGACGATGAGGTCTACGGGGGCCGGCGAAGACGCCGTCGAGGCACGGGCCCCTTTTCTGGTCGCTATGGTGCTCGAGGCGGAAAAGGAATCAAGAGAGGGCCCCGGAAGCCTGTAGAGCCTAGCCCGGAGTTTAAACTGTTGCATTCGGAAGCTACGTCTGCCTTTATCGATGGTGACTATGACCGTGCCATTGACTTGGTGAAACGTGCCATCCAAATTAATCCCGAGATGTTCGCCGCCCACTCGCTGCTGTCTGAAATCTTCTTGGCTCAGGGCGAGAAAGGCAAGGCTTTGACTGCACTCTTCAGTGGAGCTCATACCCGTCCGAGGGACCCCACCGTATGGGCCAAGGTGGCGCGGATGATTCTCGCAAGAGCGGGTGATGACCGTATCGATGCGTTGCAAGATGTTATCTATTGTTATAGCCGAGTGCTTGAGATCGACCCTCGAAACTACAATGTCCGGTTTCAGAGAGCAGCTCTCTATCGGGAGTTGCGGTATAATGGCCGAGCCGCAGCGGAATACGAAAGAATCCTCAACGATGTACCGCACAGCACGAGGGCTCTTCGGCACCTTGCAGAGGCTTACATCGATCTGGAGAAGGTGGACAAAGCTGTCACCCGCTGGGCTGAGAGTGTTGAATACTATATCTCTCTTGACCCGGAAGAAGCGCCCGACTTCTCTTGGTCTGACGTCAATATCTATGCCGAGCTCTATGCCTTACTAGGCCAACATGAGAAAGGGTTGAAGGCTTTGAAACAACTGGCACGATGGCTTTTGGGTCGCAGGGATGACACAATGTGGGAAATCTTTGACGAAGATGACCGCGAATGGGATGCCGACGACTCGCCGCGTCGAATCAAAGTCGATGGCTACATTCCCGGACAGTGGCCTCGGGACTCCTACGGACTCGGACTTCCGCTGGAACTTCGCATCAAACTCGGTCTCTTTCGCCTGAGAATGGGCCCCGAACACAAGGACGAAGCTCTGGTAAGCGGTGAGCGGAGAATTTCGATCATGTAAATCTCTAACACAATCCCAGTTCCATTTTGAATGGCTGAATCCCGAAGATACTGCAGAGGGAGCCCGGCTTTATGATTACGGGGACCTTTTCCGGGAGGTTGCCGATGCGCTCAAAGACATGGGTCTGGCCGAGGAAGCGCTGCGGTTCTATATACCCCTCCAACAGACCAACGAATATGCAGATGTCAGCTTCTTTATGGCTATGGGTGACTGTCTTCGACAGCTAGACAAATTGGAGGATGCAGAAAACTGCTATCTTACTGTTGCAGAACATGACTCGAGACACATCCAGTCCCGTGTCCAGCTTGCACGATTGTATGACAGCCTTGGCATGGCTGAAGAGGCACTCAAGTACGTTAACGAGGCCGTTCTGCTCGAGAGACAAGAAATCAGAGGGGATCGTCGACGAAAGGACACAAGGCTGGAACAGCTGGTGTTAGAATTCAAAACTGCCGATATGGGAGTAGATGTGGGTGCAGCGCCGTTGAGGCCGCTTGCCCCGAAGCCTGCAGGGGATGAGGGGTCAACAGTCACACTTACCACCGTCGCAGGTCGGAAGCGCTCGGTGGAAATTGCAGCTGACCGGACAGAGAACGTGCTGTACCTCTATAGAAAGCTATCGCAGTTACAACCAAAGGTTGAAGAAGGGAACGCGGAAGCCACGGAGGATTGGTTGGACATTGCTGATGCTCTTCTGCGAGAGTTTCGGTCGAACCGGGCCTTCTACCCTGCTCAACGGAGCCTCACTTTTCTGGGTTACTCGCGCGATGCATACAAAAAGCGCGCGAAGACGAAAAGTGATACCATTATGGATGAGATGCAGGAAATGGCCAGCCGCCTCCAGGAATCCCTAGGTAAGATCAGCGCTACACCGTACGTTCTGATGGCCTCTGACTTTGTTAGGCAATGTCCCAGAAGAGCCTCTCGAGAATGTCGTACCGACCGATTACCATGGAATATCGTTCGATGAATGGCTTGATCTGTTCCTGCAGTATGCTCTTATTGTGGCGGGACAAGGCGAGCCAAGTGAAGCATATGATACTCTTGGTGCTGCCGCTGATGCGAGCCTGTGGTATCATTCAAAGTCCAGCCTGCGTCTGATTCATGTATGCTGGTTCTGTAAGTTCTTGGCATCCCCATGCGGAAGCGCAAACTGACATTGTATAGCATGTGCACTGCGGGCAGGCGATGGGAAGACACTTGTGAACGAAGCTCGCTGGTTCATCAAGAAATATCAGTTTGTGACAGATACATACCGTCTACAGGCCATTTTGAGCCGCGTGTCAGGCGACCCGGTGTTCTATTCGCCGCCAGAAAAGAAATTTATGCTTCGACAGATCCGGGCTGTGGACTACAATCTTCCTAAAGAAAGTGCACGGACCCGGCTCAGCAGTGAGCCGGTACGACCGTCAGTGTACAAGGAGCGCGCATCTCTCACAACCCGTGACGAATCTGGAGAGCTGATCATGGCCGAGGAGATGGACATCACCCTGCTTTACTTGTACGGCCACATGCTCTTCTCTACCGACAGTTTCACGGAGGCGCTGAATTATTTCTTCCGTGCGTATGCGCTAGACGACCAGAACCCAGCGGTTCTACTCTCAATTGCGCTCTCCTACATCCATCAGTCTTTGAAGCGCCAGTCGGAAAACCGTCATTACCAGATTATGCAGGGTCTCTCCTTCATGCAGGAGTACCGGCGTGTTCGGGAACGAAAGGGTTGTTCTCTCCAGGAGCGACAAGAAATGGAATTCAACTTTGCACGCGTGTATCATACCTTGAGTCTGGCGCATCTTGCCGTGGAGGGTTACCAGCGTGTCTTGGCCTTGGGGGAGCAGATCCGCGCCGAGCATCAACGAAAAATACCCATCTCCCGGGTCACCCAACCGGCTGATGGTGAGGATGAGCCTACGACGGCTACAGAGTCTGAGAGCCAGGACATTTCTGTGGAGGACTTCTCCATGGAAGCAGCAATGGCTTTGCAGGGTATACATGCGCTGAATGGGGATTTCAAATCTGCCCAGGATGTCACTATGAAGTGGCTTGTTATTTGAGGATGGATGATTGTGATAGGAGTTATGGCTGGGGAACGTTGAGATACCCTTTTGGATTGAGAATAGTATGGGCATTGATTGCTTTTGAGGTGTTACGCATTGTTCGTTGCCACTTCTGGGATTAATGTTGTACATGGATTATGCAGAATGACGTGCGAGGCTGTTCTGCCACAGACCTTAGGGCGCCACCATTTACCTAGCCTTGGTGGACGAAGGCTATACATCTTTGAACTTGCTTTGCTTGCGACTTGCTAGCTAAGCTAATAATTCATTAACTATGGACACGAGGAGTATGTTCTCTGGATTGAACAAAGACAAATATGTCAGCATTGCACATTAGAACTTCTCATTATAGAAACACACTCACGTGTGATGCTGGCAATGGATGAAACATGCAGCATATGCACGTCTATCATTCAGCATGCGATACTACTTATAGTCAATGTATATATAGTACCATCACGCTGATGCTGTCCTCCATGCTTAACACACATGTGACTCCTCTGAATGACTCTTCAAGTATGGAATGTCAGACGGGTCATACGTGCCTTCGTCTACATTCTTGATTCCAGACTCGCAGGGATGGCTTTAAAGAACCCCCTTGCTCCTTCCCCAGTATGCTTCTCTAAAAGCTAAATCCAAAGCATTACACTCAGCATATTATGCTTTCAGCTTATTGCTGGGTCCGATCTAGATCCTGAGCGGCTATCACCACAAACAACCACAGACCATGCCAGTGGCAGCAGTCCTGCCCAGGCTGATGCGCACTCTGGTTGCCCTCAATCTCTGCCTTGTATTCGGCACAGCTTGGCTGCAGAATGACGAGGCCCTCCCCGACTCGCTTCAATCATGCCTGAATGCAACAGGATCATCGGTCTCGTACCCCGGCAGCGCAGCATACGATGCGCTCAACAGACCACAAAATGCCAACTACAGCCCCCAGCCCGGCGCTATCACGACGCCGGCCTCCTCGGAAGAGGTGTCGGCGATTGTGAAATGCGTAGCCGCCGAGGAAGGGCGCATCAAGCTCAGCCCCCGAGGCGGCGGGCACAGCTACGCGGCGTACAGTTTCTCGGGGCACGTCGTGATCGACTCCAGCAACATGCGAGACGTCACTTTCGACGACGAGACACGAGAAGTGACGGTGCAGTTTGGCCAGACGCTCGGCCCGTTTGCCGAGGCAATGGGCCGCAAGGGATATGCGTTGCCCCATGGGACGTGTCCTGGGGTGGGCGTGGCCGGACACTCGCTCGGCGGCGGGTATGGGTATACCTCGCGCAAGTGGGGGTGGCTTGTGGACCATAGTGAGTTGTGTTGTGTAGAGATTGGTGCATACGCCAGAAGTCCTAACCTGCGCCTGTAGTTGTTTCGATGGAGCTTGTCGATGCTCACGGAAATATCAAGCAGCTCACTAGCGGATCCACGGGGACTGATAGTGAGCTCTGGTGGGCGTTACGCGGAGCAGGGGCGAACAGCTTCGGCATCGTGACTGCTTTCACATATGCGATGGAGATGGCCCCGGCAGCTAGTGTGAATTTCAATCTAACGTTCGCCAGCCAGTCGGACTGCTCCCAAGTGCTGCTGAGTCTTCAGAGTCTTGAAGGAAATGCGACGAGTGATGAAGGCCTCCCTGTTGAGTGGGGAGTAGATCTTGTCATCACAGGACGCGGACCAGGAGATACAGGCTTCTGCAGCATGAAAGGGCAGTTCCTCGGCACCAAGTCGGAGTTCTCCGGTGTCATGGACAGATTGCTGTATAATCTTGAACAGCGCGGAGTGAGACCAGTAGAAAGGGAGGTTGATAGCCGCGAATTCACGGACTGGGTCGAGGCGCTGACAGACCTCATGGGCCCGCTGGACGAGCCAAGTGACCCTCATTCTTACTACGCGAGATCTGCTGGATGACGGAGCTCCCGGCTATACGGCGCATGATGCAGAACGTATAATGGACTCCATCCAGGCGGCAAGAGGTGTCAATGGCACTGCTAACCATGTAGCGTTCAACATGGAAGGACCAAAATCCATGACCAACCAGCCGCCTCCCACCGGCGACATGTCGTTCATCCATCGACAGAGCCTGTTCATCGTCCAGATATACTCGGATCAATTTCCTGAGTCTGAGCATGAGGCTGCTCGCTCGGACGTTCTCACCAAGCTTGACCAGGTCACAGACGCTATCAAGGGGAGCCGGCGCGAAGGCATGTGGCATGCTTATCAGAACTACGTTGATCCTATTTTGAAGGACTTTGGGAGAGCGTATTATGGGTCCAGTCTGGAGAGGTTGAAATCGCTGAAATCATTCGCAGATCCGAATGTGGTCTTTGATTTCCCACAGGGCATAAACCACGCGTGATATAAGCTGCTTGTTGCAATAATAGCATAGATCAAAGGAATACATACTCAGGTATCCACCAGGTATCACGATGTTTCTGTGTAAGCGTCAGCGTTATATAACGATCTCTTGGTTATTGCTTCCCCAGACAGACAGTGACTTACATCGATAGCATCATCACGAGCGCTATGAATGGTAACTCCGTCGATAGGTAATTTGGTGTTGAAGTGTTGAACGAAAGCAGGTGAGGCTGATGAATTATACATTCCAGTGCTGCCACTTCGAGTTAGTGGTTGATATCTCATGCTTCGACCTTGTAGCTATCTGTCTAGTATGCAGATTAGAGTCTGTCCTATAAACACTCTTTATGTCACAATTTAGGAAAAATCTAGTATAACAACACTCCAATAATACAACACAGAATCTACCAGAACCATCTGAACAACTCGGTACGACGATAAAAATATCACTGCCCCTTCCACGTGTCACTATCGACATCATCGAAGAAAACCGCCGACTGTCGCTGCATCTCAACCAACATGCTGTTCCGGCGCGGGTGGCGAGCCTCACGCAGGGCCGACGCCGTGGCGGAATCAATGCCAGAACTATCGGACATTTCCGCAGAGTTGGCATCGGCCTCCTTGGAATACTCTCCCGTCCGTTCGGGAAGATTCTGATCCAGACGTTCATCTATCGGGTTGACGGGCCCGTTGCCATGACCGTTGCGGAGACGGAGCTGCGAGGGGGACGTGGCACGGCCGCCGCCGCGCGGAGCGGTCTGCTGCAGGCCCTTGATGATCGCGTACTCGATCTTGAGGCGGTTCTTGATGAACTGGATCTTTGGGAACGCGCTCTGCTGGCCCATATGGATCATTCGGGCCAGGCGCTCCGGGGTCGGATCAGAAAGGATGTAGTAGAAGTCGGACGGGACGGTCTTTGACCAGATGGTGACAGTGCCACTGAACTTCTGCAGCCAGATCTCGCTCCAGTCTTGGCCCATCGGACGGGGAAGGAGTTCCAAGTGGCGGAGCACGCGCAGCCATTTATTCATGTCTAATTTGATGTACTGCTCTATGGCTGATCCCAGGAAGCCGCCGCGCCAGCCTCGCCCTTTTCTATGGGTGACGGGTCGCCCGACGGCGCCTCGGGAGCTGAAGAAGAAGAGGTTGATGTGCGGATTTACCTGGAAGGTGGAACGATCAGTGGTACGTCTCGTGTGTATTGCGTGGGCTCATACCTGTGAGACGATCGTGAAGTTGACGTTGAAGTGGAGATTCAACGCCTTGATGGGAATGTCAGTCCGTAAGCTGCCGTCCTTCCACTTGTGACCGAATGAGTACGGTGCCAGTGTGCCATCGCGCTTCTTGGTCATCAGGACCACGGGGTTCAAAATGCCGGGGACGGCGGCAGAGGCGAGCACAGCACTCCAGATGACACAGTTCGGGGATGTCAGGTAGTTCGCCAGGATCGTGGGTGAATGAGGATCGGAGGGCACGCATGACACGTTCAGAATTCGACCTGTTCGCTCGTACGCCTCCCGGAACGTGGTGGATCCCCTGCAAAACCAGCTGCATTGTCGTGCCCACTCGAGGGTGTCGAATCGTGCTCCTGTGCGCCACCACCGCCGAACCCACGTCGTGAATCCTTCATGGCACGCTCGAATGCGGTGTGCCAGGGCGGGCACGAGTAGCTGCTTCAGTTCTTCGTCCGTTCGCGTAGCAACCAGCGCAGCTACCAGTGCTCCTCCCGATGTGCCGGTTATGATCTCGGGCAAAACGTTGTTATCCAACAATGCCCGGACGACTCCAAAATGGTAGTAGGCAAAAGTGGCGCCACCCGATAGACAAAGCGCGGTGCGTCCAAAGTTTGTATCCAGGTGCTTGAAATGATGATATTTGTCTTCGTCGCTGATCTGCTTAGATTCGGCAACCAATTCCAAGCAGGCCTTCACCTCGTCAACGTATTCCTGTACCAAAACTTTGGTCCCCGAGTATGTTTCGCTGTAAAGACGGGGGTTTTCTACACCGGCGAAATTGTTCTTGACACACGCTTCGAGGATAGTGCGCAGCTCCTCGACCGCCGGCGACTCTGCCGCGTTGACCTGTTCATGGTGCATCTCCCATTCCGCATCTTGCCTCAGCTTCCGCAGCTGCGAAACCAGCTTGTTTATGGTGATATGGTCGTAGTATGCGTTTTCGTCGATCTCCTTCCATGCATGGTTTCCCAGATGGGCATCGAGCGCCTCCGCGGCCTTGAGCCAGTCGCGATAATTAGTCTGCACATAAAGCTGCTTCCGCAGAGACTGCCGCTTCCCGCGCCAGGACACCCACTGCTCGTAGATGAAGATGTAGAAGCGGGTCAGGACATACGCTACCCCCAGGAAGCTGATCCAGCCTAGCACAAAGGCAAGGAAGGGCCACTTCAGAACGGTGTACAGTACGCCTTCTCTGGTCTCGTCCTTGGTTCGCCGCGGCTCCTTTCGGCGGCCGCGGGTCTTGCGGACGCGCTGGTAGATGGGGCGCCAGTCGTTGAGGGCGACGAGGGGCAACACGTCCTGGTCATTGAGGGCGTTTTCGAACCGTTGCAGATCATCCGGGTGGATGAATTCGCGGTCGTAGTCGGGGAGGGTACGAGGATCGTAGACGTCGCCAATTGCAGAATCGGTCATGATCAGGACGCATTCATGGCGGGATTACGGGGACAGAATTGTAGGGATGGATGGGCATCTGTACCATGGCATTGGCAGGATTGCGAGACTCGAGTTGGAAAGTGATGACATCGACGTCACACAATCGGAGGCTACACCGCCACAGCTGTTGATCCAGCCACAGTAGTGGGGTTGATAACATGACTCAGCAGTGGCGGGAGACCCCGCGCCAGAGCCGAGATAAGAAGAACCATGGGTCCACACCCCCTCCCGCCAAATCAACAAGGGTTTAATCTTCTTTCTCAACAGGGAATGTTCATGGCGGGCTCCGACGTCTCAGCCGCTAAGAGGGTTTATCCCCGCTATCTCAGTTCTCTTTATGCTTTCTTCTTAGTTTCTGTTGACTTTTCATTACTAGTACCATCAGTTGGAATTGAATCTTCACCGACTTTTCGATGCAACCACGGGAAATCTGAACAGGTATCTGAACATCGGAACACCCCTCGCAAATAAACAAAGGTCTCCGTGTCACCTGAATAGGTACCTAGTAGAATGTAGGGGGTCCGGAGTATGTACCGACTGCTCGGTCTGGGGAACATTGTAAATGTACGGAGGGCCGTCTACATGCTTCAGAACACGCGGCCAGCGAGTTGATCGGCTGTGGGTATTCGTGGCATCTGCACATGCCTACGTACACCATACATCCTCTGGGACCGATATGTCGTATGAAATCCACTCCAGTGGCACAGAGGCAACGAAAGACTCACAACCTTTTCTCGGCGCCTTCAAAACCCGGATTGAATTTCGCCTTCAGCCTTCGAAAGAATGTCGCGCGATTAGCGGTCAAAATCTCAATCATGGCTTGCTGAAGCGGCGATATATGATATACCACTTGTGTCATCTCCTGAGGAGTGGCGAGCGTCTACTCCGTAGTGAGCCGGCTGATTGGAAGGACGTGAATATCAACCAAGCCACTTTGACCTTTAAGCATTGCGGGGTAGATTCCCAGCCGTCATGTTCGTAGTCCTGAAAGGGGAACCGGAGACTACCTACCTTACGGTGGGATGAAACGGATTCTCGACGCCGTTAAGTGGTAGGAGCATGGAAGGATTCAACACGAAGTCGTATGCGCGAGGACGCTCCATCCGATTCCTCCCGCTGAAGGGGTCAACCTGGCGATGATTTGCACCGCACGCTATGCGGGTTGGTCTGGCAGGCTACAGCTTCCCCCTAGCACGTTTTTGTGTGCGCTGCGATTCCTTTCGTAGGGGTCGGCTGCACGCGGGCTTACTCGAGAACATGGTTATGAACGCCATGGATCTAACTGCAGCTTTAGTGAGCTTGGGTTTAGCCTTCTCGGTTAGAGATCGCCGAGGGGCATCATATGGCCGATGTAGGCGCTCAAGAGGCTGGCTGGGGAAAAAGGAATGAGACTCAATATCCTATCGCTTGCCCCTCCTTTTCTTGGATACAAGATAGCAGACACCTACTGTCCACCGTTATGTCGGTGATAAATCACCCTTGGACGGGCCGTTACTGAACCTACACAGGCCACTAAGACCGACGGCCGAGATTAATGTTCTCGCGCGGTTGCCGCCGCGTTGGTTTCACGGTGGCATTTTGGGGTAACGGTATTGGGAAGTCGCAAAATCCTTAGCCCGAGGGTACCTCTACAAGTATTCTGTTAGTCAACGTCAGCCGTCACCATGGGAATGGATGGAATGGAAGAGTTCAAGTAGGGTTTCCCGAAACAGGAACCTGCAGGAGGGGGCGCGAGTGAACCCTCGCTCATGGAGTGTGGGAGGAAGAATTGAAATGGCCACCCTCCGCCCGCGATGGTGACTAAACTCTGCCCATCCTCTTCCGGATTCTCTCTAATGCATGAAGATCGGGCAAATCGGTGCTTTTTCCTTGGTCCGTGTGCGCCGTGCGCGCGCGCGCGCGATACATCCAACATGCATGACCGACTTTTGCAAACCCCCTTGAGGACTGACCAACCACCCCTCCCCGTCCGAGTCTACTCCATACACGATGCTTGCCTCGCACGCGGGATCGCAACATGCAAATGGTCGCCATGGACACGCTCATTGGCAGGAGAATCGCACCTTCGCTGATCGTTCGAGCGGTTGACGGAGTGGAGTCGTCACCCGCCCTCGCACCAGTCGTCCGATCTCCATATCCACTTTTGGCTCGGGTTGGTCGTGTCTGATGCGTTGCTTTGTGTGTCCGAGCCGGTGCTCGTCTTGCCGGCGCGTATTTCCCGGCGTGGCTCCATGAGCGCATCGAGTGGAGATGCAAGTCCCATCGTGCTACTCCATACCGCCTATGTGGATGAGGTAGCCCCCGTTTGTTCGCAAATGGAACTGCCTACTTTCTTCACGATGTCATTCTGCGGGTCATGTGCGAGGCGACGCTTGGGCTAATCTGATTATCGTTCCTAAGGCCCTCCCCCAATGACGAACTAATCCCCCGTCCCGTTCTTTGTCCTATGTCGGAGACAGCAAGACGAATGAGCTCTTGCCGGAGTCGCCGCCAAGAAACCCGAGCTTGTATCGTGTGAGACACAATTGATTCAGGGATCAAGTGCACCGCATCGTCGTACCGGCCGCTCCCTTACGTCGTGCATGATATAAAAAAGTTTTATACATGCATACATATGTATGCCGTGGGTCGCGGGCTTGCGCGCAGAAGCCTCCTAACATCGCAATTTACGTGCGGCATAGCTGCGCGGCAGGCAGCATTTCGGTTCGCCGGGCGATGGCGCAACACTCCCTGCCTCTTGATAGATATAAAACTCGCCTAACCACGGGAACGCCGTTTCAGACTTCTTTATTTGCCTTTTCCATCCGGGGCAAACTGGGCAGGGATTTAATTTGTATGATACCCGCGGTTCTGAGCGCGTATTGCGTTCGAAACGCGGTGTACCGGGGTACCGACACTAAATCGCCCTCCGATCATAACATCGCCTGCTATAATTCGAGGCTGACCGTGGCTATTTATTCTGTATGGTGATTCGTATGTCCCGTCAAGCCTGCAGACGGGGATTGGTGGGCAGCCGCAAGGCTGTCGGTCACCGTACCATCCACAATGATTCATGAACGTCATTGATCTAAAGCGCGGGGCCAATGTGCGTGCAGCGATGGATGTTTCCGGGCGATCACAAGAACGTGGGGCGTGGTGGAGGAAGAAGAACACCAAGAGGGGATGGAGGTCGGAAATGAACAGGACGGATGGGAACCACGGATCGAATGATGGAGAAACGGTCTATCTGGCACGGCAGGAGGGACTCACCGAGGAATGTGAATGGTGGTGGTGTGATGAGGCAGGCATGTGTATGTGTGTTTGTGTGTGTGTGGGATAGAGCGGTGTGACTTTTGATAGTGACTGATTTTGATGGTTGGTTCGGACCACCAAACTTAGTATACCGGGTCGCCTATTGTAATGCTTGTATATCGAGGCGACTGAGAGGATGATACTGGGTGAGGAAAACAGTCATCCTGAACGCGATTTCCGAGTCATCCCTATGAGAATCGTGATGATGATGACTCGGTCATATCCTGGTCAGTTGATCGGAGGCAAATTTGACAGTCTCCACTTGAGCCTCCCAGGGATAATAATATTATATCAGGTTTACGGTCAGTGCGAGATACTTACTATACGGAGTAGATACAGTGTCTTCGGAGAAATGGTTATCTTCCGGATCTTAGATAGGCCGTGCACCAGGGACGGGATCGATCAGGGGCGGCATGGATCCAGGATGTTCTAAATGTACGGAGCATACGATGGACTGACTCTTGTGTCCCCTGAATAGGGGGTTCATTCGAGCCGTTTTTTTTCTTTTTATTATTACTATTTATTACTACATATGTACTGTCTTTTTTTAACCCTCGTCCTTTGCAGTGCCTCTAGAGCCTCTGCAGGAAAGCGTCATGCAGGTGACCCAGAACCGGCGGTGATTCGCCTGTGATGCCTCCGCCAGGGCGCTATCAGCTGCACGTTGGAAGCCCCACTGCCAATCACGGGTGGTGTTGATAGCGAGAGAAGGTTGCATCGGGTAACAGTCGAGCTCCGCCCCAGCACGGGTCACTCCTCCCCTCCGATCATCGTCATTCAGCTAAAACTTTTCTTTGCCCGCTCTTTCACCCGCCCTGCATCCTGTGGGCGGTCTTCATGCTGCTGCTGATCACTCCATTATCATTGCTATGTACTATTATTATGACCGCATCAGAATTGAATTCTCTTCGGCCAAGCGTCCGCGATCGGTTTACACCCGCTTCACTCTCGTGTTGTCATTCAGAGTACTAGGTATCTATCTACTCCGTAGGACTCCACCGCCTGTCCGAGAGCCGAAGAATGTCATGACGGAATCCCTTGGGTCCAGCGTTGTTTTGATCTGGCAATCAATCATATTCCGCTCTGATTTGAAACCGTCCAGATATTCACCTTCCTCGTCATGTTCAGGAATGGTTCCAGGGAGGGGTAGAACCTTAAGGACATTATCACCATTCCAGACGGTGACCTCTCATTTATTGATCCCTCATGGAAACATGAACCAGGGGTAACACTCCCCAGATGAGTCTACCCCGAAACAGCTGTCCCGAGGACTAACCCGGTGGCTGACCATGGTTCGGCTCAAGCGCGATACTCTGTAGACTTTGATAGGGACGGCAGCGACAGGAGACTAGGTACTCCGTAAATCGAATGGAGGTTGCCACCGGTATTGTGGTAAAGGAGGAACGAAAGGGACGGCGGGAGAAGTTACCATCATATAATGGAATCACGACAGGAATAATAACGGACATATTAAAGCGTCTGTTAGTTTCAGAGGATCAGCTATCGAGGCAAATTCCCAACCCTATATTGGACGGGACTAAAGATGAGTGGTCCCCGCCATACCATACGATACCGGTGCACGTACGTACCTCGACTCCTATCCCGATAACAACCATCACCAGCGCCATCATAATAAGAATAATAATAATAATAAGCGAGCGTAGTCATAACAACCAACTAATAAGCGTCCGTTCCGATACCTTGGTCTTTTGTTCGAACACGATTCTTTGACAGATGACTTGGAGTTCTAAGCCAATATTAAATCCTAGACGTCTCTATCGTCTATCAACCTTTTTCTCTATCAGCTTACCGTCCGCCTAAGCCCCTCCTCCCTCAGCTGATTGATCCAGTGCACATCCCATTACCCACCCTTGGCTTGCCCCCCCATCGTGCATACCACCACTAAACTACTAGCCTGACTAGCCTCTGGTACTTGCATATTAGATTTACCTTCCCCCGGCCCTGTCCTATCCTGTCTGGTCTGGTCTCACTTTTTTTTTCCCTTCTCCCTATCCCGTCCTATCTACTCTATCCCATCTCATCTTCCCTCCCCTTTTCTCCAACGACCTTCCTCCTCCCCTTCTCTCAGTACGCCTCTTCTCTTTGCATTGTCCAGGCGACAAGCTCCCTGCAACACGGGATTGGAGGGTCTTTTCCTATTCATCTTTCAACATCACCGCCGTCGTGGGAGGTTTCGTGAATTCATTTCGTCTTTCTTATTGTTCATTTCGCCTCGGTTCTCCATTCTTCTGTAGACTGCATTTTCATTCTATCTATTTCGATATCTCCCAAGTATGTCCCTCGCTCGTGCTTGTCCCACCTAGACTGACCCCGTTTGTCCCAAGGTCCACGCGTCTCCGTCCTCTCCTCTGGCCTTGAGCAAACAAAATGTCGACTCCTGTCTCCAACTTTACGAGTATCCTTTGAGCGTTCCTCTTCAGAGTTCGCCTGACTGGACCCTGTCTTGTTGGGCAAAGCGTTGTCCGTAATGGAGAAGCTGAACACTGAAGATGGACAGCTTTTCATCAAAGTATGTCTCCCGGCCTCGACGACATCTCCGAGCTACTAACAAACCCCGCAACCTAGAATCTCGCCAGTTTCGTACGCACGCACGAGAAAGCTCTTGCCAATGCCCTGCAACTGCGCCGTCAACCCTCCAAAAATGGATCCTCCTCCCATACCCAGTCCGGCTCGTCTTCGAGCTCGACTACCGCCACTCTCGCCGCCGCTCTATCCTTCGGGGCACTAAAGTTCACCTCGCAAAATATCAAACCTGCGAAACTGACCCTCACCCCTCACCACCTCTTCTACCTTCTCTCCCGCTTCGAAGACTTGTCCATTTCCGTGGGTCCGATGAGTGTCCGTTTGGAGAACATCCAAACCGATGTATCTCAATCCTATGTCTCCTTCCTGAATAAGCCCCAGCGATCGCGGGGTGACCGAGACTCCATTCATTCCGTCTCCAGTGTCCGTAGCGTCATGTCTGGTATGAGTGGGCTCTGGTCATCATTCGGTCTAGGAACCAAGGACTCCGTATCCAAGTCGGAAAAGGCCAAGGCGGCTTTAGAAGCGGACCTTAAATACCTATACTCCGCCTTCACCAAAATCCCCTGTCTCCGTCTAGCCCCGGATCGCCGCGCGCGCCTGATCCGCGGATATGAGGAGTTCCCCTTCGACACCGCTGTTCCTCTCCACTCCTTCAAAAACCTGGGTGCTTTAGAGATTATTGACATAGATTTCCGCTCGTTTTTCGGCTGGGACCGACTCTCCGAGCAACTGAGAACATTGACTGTGAAAAGGGCCAACCTCGAGGATCCCGGCGACTTGCTTACCGGGATCGTGCTTGACGATATTGATAAGCGTCGCAGACGGTCTTCCAAGCACCAACCGTCACCGGTGTTGGGATGGAATGGAAATACGCACCCTCAGCCGGTCCATAAAAATGAGATGCCCGGATCGCTCTCTGCGCCGGGGTCTCCCGTGGCCGATGCGCCGTTTGGTTCGAGCGCCAGTCCCAAAGCCGCTCCGATGATCCGAGGTGCGTCCGAGGGTGCCAAAGGCCGGCCACGGACGGGAAGTATTTCTCCATCGCGTCCGACCAGCTCGAAGCACTCGCATCGTCACAGCCGAGGGAATCCTTCACACATACGCCGCACGGGTTCTGGCAGTTCGAACTCCAGTGAAGCCTCCGGACACCGCAGCGGAAGTTCGTCGAATCTCCTGGCTGGGATCCTACCCCCGATGAAATGGCGATTCCTGCGACATCTCGGTCTCCCGGACAACTCGTTGACGACCCTGACGGCCGCCAGTCTGGCCCCGGTGGCCAACACGCTCCAGTCCCTCGACCTGTCCGCCAATCTGTTCACCGAAGTTCCCGATAGCTTGGCCTCGTTGGTC
The DNA here is from genome assembly GCA_002927005.1 of Aspergillus pseudoterreus. NCBI lineage: Eukaryota > Fungi > Ascomycota > Eurotiomycetes > Eurotiales > Aspergillaceae > Aspergillus > Aspergillus pseudoterreus. The sequence goes on along the minus strand of PIJX01000002.1, from coordinate 316,857 downwards.
GCCTTGAGAGCGTTGAATCTCGCCAATTGCATGATTGAGTCTCTGCATTCCTTGTCTCGCAACCCGCTCCCCGCCATCACTGCTCTGAACCTCCGAGGCAACCGTCTTCGCTCGTTGGCCGGCATCGAACGACTGCTTTCGCTGGAGAGGTTGGATCTCCGTGATAACAAGCTGTCCGATCCAACAGAGATCGCCCGACTGACCTGTCTTCCTGAGATCCGGGAGATCTGGGTGTCGGGCAACCCGTTTGTGAAGACCCATTCCGGGTACCGTGTGGTGATATTCAACTTGTTCCGTCGCACGCCGGGGTATGCAGAGGACATCATCATCGATGGTTCGGGACCAGGGTATACGGAGAGGAAGCAGTTAATCGAGCGGGTGGCGGAACCCGAAGCCGCACCGGTCATCCGATCCGCCGCCGCCGATCATTCAGCCGTTGTCAGCAAGCCCACGATCTCAATTATCCCAGGGAGTCATCCGTCCAAAGCTGGGGAAGAGCAAGATCGGCCCACGCGGCGAGGGACGCCGGATGTCAAGGAAGTGGGGTCCAGTCGTCGCAAGAAGGGTCATCGGCGGAGGATCGTGGACCTGTCTGTCGAGAAGCCTTCCACTGATGGTAATGAACACCCAGGTGCAGTGGTGCCTTCTGCCCTTTCCGTTCCGCACCTTCAATTACCCGTTGATCCGTTTGTCACGCCGTCTGCCGACCGTCAATGGAAATCTGATGGTGGACCTCAGGCCGGACCTTCGAATACGCACGTGCCCCTTAGTGCTCGAGAGCTCCCTCCGCTGCCCGTGGAAGAAGCTCTGCCGATCCCCCGCTCCCTTCAGGGAGCAGACTGGAAGGTCGACCAGGAGTTTGTCCAACGGCAGCTTGAGGCTCTGAAGCAAGACGTGGGCAACGGCTGGCTGACTACGTTGGGGGAACGCGGTTGGGAACAAGCGTCGCGAGATCTCGGCGAGCCCAGCATGATTGCGACGGATTCCCTGGCTCGACCGAACACCCAACCGATCCTCAGCGGTGGTCACGCGCTCGGTTGATATTCGTTGGCATCATGCCTACTTTCAAAAGTGGATTTTGACCCGTTTTCTCACATAAAAAAAGAACCCCCACTCTTCATTGATACATCGATATACACAACCACCTCCTCGCGGAGGACTGGGCATACTGCACTGCTGGTTGAGCACGTCCTTGGCCAGCGGTTTGCCGATTCCCGGCTGCATTGTTGAAGGCGTTTAGTGATCTGACGAGATTGCGGGCCGGCTGTATGAACGCTTGTCATCGCCTCCGCTTTCCCCTCCCATTTGTTTCCATCTGCACTCTTCATTCGACCTTTCGGCTGGTCCATACTATGTGATGGGAGGCATTCGTTCTTCCAAGAGTCTTTAGACCACTTGTACTGTACTGGGGTGTACTGGGGTTGCAGGCGTTTCTGATTGTTTCTCTTGTTTCGACCTGGTTTGGTTGATGATGTCGCGGGATGATTCTTCTTTAATGATATCTTGGGGGGGATATGGATTTCCATTTTCGATTCTGTTTTGAGTGTCTTGCGGGATGTATACCTTTGGAATCTTTTTTGTTCTGTCTTTCCTGCTCCTGTTTCGTTTTGCCCTGAGAGCAGTGATGAGTTTCGGACCTAATGCATGAGCTACGAAGACGTTGTGATGATATTCTCCCCATGACTCGGGTACTAGGATTAGTTGAATGCAAACCGTTTGGCGTTGAATTGTTGATGTCCACTGGTATGATAGATGGTAGGGACGTGGTCTATGGAGGGGCTCCTTGCAGCTGTCCATGGTCGGAGGAGGTCGAAGCGCCGCGATGCTATTTTGGGACGGACTGGATGGGAGTGGGACGATAGGAGGGAGCGGGGGGTGAGCTGATAGAATATAATTCAAGTAAGAGAAGAGAATGTTCAGTGATGTTCAGAAGACTTGGTAGAGAGAGAAGAGTACTACCCAGTAGATAGAACCTGGTAGATGAAGAGACTGTTGTATACTACCTACCTAGTAGGTACCTAGGTACGGACGGGTAGAGGGAGAGGTGGAGGACAGGATGGTATTTAATACGGTAATATTACGCCTCCCTTTTTCTCCCTGCAAGCTGAATTCCCTTTTCTCGCTTTCTCGCTTTTCTCCTCTCCTCCTCCTCCTCCTGCTCCTCCTCTCTCTCCCCTCCCAACCAATCTCCATTTGGTGAGTCTTTCCTCCCTCTGTCTAGTCCGTCCATCTTCATCATCCTCTGCTCCTGAACTAACCTCGTATTTCTCCTTCGTTTCTTCCCACTGCAGAGCTTGTGGATTTGTTGCAAATTTTCCCTCGCCGCCCCAAAACACAAACAGTCCGACCGGCCGACCGCTGCGAAGAAAAAAGATCTCCCTTGATTGCCGACAACCGTTTCCATCGCCTCGTCGTCGTCGTCGTCGTCGTCTTCTTGTTAATCTTCCGTGGTCGACAGCTCCCTCACGCCACCTTGCGCTCGTGTAGAATCGGTTGGCCGTCTCTTATCTCTCGTTTTTTCCATCCTTCGTCGCATCGTTCCCATCGCGTGTCTGTCGCCAATCCGTCCCGGAATCCGAACCACTCCTCCCCCAACGAGTTTTTCCCCTCGTCTTGCACGCGCGCCTTATCTCCTTCACCACCATCCCCCATCCACCAAAGGTAGTGGGAGTCATTCACAACTTTCTGGCGTCACCGCCAGATCTCTCCGTTGTCCTCAAGGCCATTCGGCCTGTTTCCGCCGCCTTTTACTTTCGGTTTTCTTAGATCCCGTTTGGTAAGCCTTCCGCCCCTCCTCCCCCATCCGCCCTGTCGTCTCCCATCATCCATCCAGAGAGGGCAAAAATTCTCCGGGCGGTTGATTCACGCGTTTCTCGCGCCCTCGCCTTCAATACTGGTTGCCGTATCTCTGTTCTCGAGCGATCCTAACACCTTCCTCGCCACAGTCTATAGACGCCGCGTCATCAATCGTGCCGAGCTCTTCGCCAGCGATTCTTCGCCCTCTTTCTCTTCTCTTTTCTTCGTCGTCTTTCTTTTGTCGCCCCGCGCCTGTTTTAATCAATTCCATTGCCCTCCGTCTCTTTTCTTCCCCCTCCCCCTTCCGCATCTCTCGCTAAAGCCACTTCGTCATGGCGGACCAAGAAGTGGATCTGGACTCGATCATTGATAGACTGTTGGAGGTGAGAGGCAGCCGTCCGGGAAAGCAGGTTCAGCTCCTGGAGTCGGAAATCCGCTATCTCTGTACCAAGGCCCGTGAAATTTTCATCTCTCAGCCCATTCTGCTGGAGCTGGAGGCCCCCATCAAGGTAAGACCAATCCACCATCCGGAGCCGACGCTTCGTATCAGAATTGCGTTTGAAGTCGTGTTCACTAACTTCCCGGTGCGTTCAGATCTGTGGTGACATTCACGGCCAATACTACGATCTCCTCCGTCTGTTCGAATATGGCGGCTTCCCTCCGGAGGCCAACTATCTGTTCCTGGGCGACTATGTCGACCGTGGCAAGCAGTCTCTAGAGACTATCTGTTTGCTTTTGGCCTATAAGATCAAATACCCTGAGAACTTCTTCGTCCTTCGCGGAAACCACGAGTGCGCGTCAATCAACCGGATCTACGGATTCTACGATGAGTGCAAGCGGCGGTATAACATCAAGCTGTGGAAGACCTTCACGGACTGCTTCAACTGCCTTCCGATTGCCGCGATCATTGACGAGAAGATTTTCACCATGCACGGTGGTCTGAGCCCCGATCTCAACTCGATGGAGCAGATTCGCCGGGTGATGCGTCCTACAGATGTAAGTTCGGCTTTTCCATTACATCCCCCAAATTCCGCCCCCAAAGTAATGCGCGCCGGGAGGTTCCCGGTTCTCTCCGAGATCCCACCTACGCAGATGTACAACAGAATCTGCCGGGCTCCGTGAAGCTCAAGGCTCGACTTGCTAACTGAAATAGATTCCCGACTGTGGTCTTCTGTGCGATCTGCTGTGGTCCGATCCGGACAAAGATATCACCGGCTGGAGCGAGAACGACCGAGGTGTGTCGTTCACGTTCGGTCCGGACGTCGTATCACGCTTCCTGCAGAAGCATGATATGGATCTGATATGCCGTGCGCACCAAGTTGTGGAGGACGGATATGAGTTCTTTTCCAAACGACAGCTGGTCACGCTATTCAGCGCGCCCAACTACTGTGGCGAGTTCGACAACGCCGGCGCGATGATGAGTGTTGATGAGAGCTTGCTTTGTTCCTTCCAGGTAAGCCGGACGCCGAGGTGTGGCTGGACCGAGCTAATTATTTTCTTGCGATAGATCTTGAAACCAGCAGAAAAGAAACAAAAGTACGTCTACGGGGGCACGAGCTCAGGCCGACCCATTACTCCTCCGCGAAAGCAAAAGAAAAAGTAAGAAATCATACGAGCTTTTCCATGTGCAGCAGGTTCGGGCGGAGATAAGAAAGAGCGGCATATACCCATCCACCTTTGTCACCACACCAGAGACCCCTATCGCAACGTACGACATCGAATGGCCATGCATTAGACGACCGGAAGCAGCAGAGATACCGAACCACGCGAGAGAGAGATTCTCCCTACCGAGAGGCAGACCGTCACCTCAACCACCTCCCCGCACATGAACGCAGCGACTCGAATAGTTTCCCTTTCTTCCTCTTGTTCTCTCTCGGCTTTAATGACTTTTCTCTCTGGAAGGCACTTCTGACAGTAGGGGGTTGGTGTTGTTATTTTATTGTCTTGTTTCTCGCCGATTTCCATGTTTATTTTCCCATCTTCTTGTTCCATTGTTTTGTCCGATTCATTCCATCGTCCGGGAAGGGGAAGCGACGGGCTGCATCTGGTGTTCTCGTTTGCTCGTCTTTTTGAAAAGAAAATCTTCCTGTGAGTGTAATGCCAACCAATAAGCAACGACTGTTCTCTTGACCTTGTGCAATGAGACGAAGCCGACTAGGATTGGCGTATCCTGTACACGATGGATGACCGTACACTATATGGTCCTGTATTCTAGATCATATTGGACATATCGATACTGCGACATGTGGTAGTAGCATCTACGTAGAGACAGATAGAGATTGACGCTATGCTGCATTCAAGCTAAAGAGAAGAGACGGACGGTACGGTGGTATGAAACAAACAGAACAAGCAGGACTTGAGACGGATGGATCGGTCTAGTTTTCTTCCCCCAATGGTCGAGCGATCGACACAGGTTTCTTACGAGAGTCGACGGCAGTGTTTAGACATACTGCGACAACCACCGGATCCCCTCACCGTAACCTGTCAAACATCAGCATCAGCACCGCGCACGAAACAGCCCAAAGGGAGTAGAAGAAAGGAAAGGCAAAGAAAACATACCCTGTCTCATGACAACCGAACACATAAACACCTCGATAGGCCGGATCCCCTCAAGCGGCACCTTGCCCTTCCCCGTGGTCTGGTACAGCCCGAGCTGGTGGCGCAGCTCGTCCTCGCTGACGGCGTCCGGGTGGTCGATCTTGTTGCCGAGGATGAGGAACGGCACCTTGGCCAGCTCCTCCATGGCGAGGAGGGCGTCCAGCTCGGCCTTGGACTCGGGGAACCGCTCGTAGTCCTTGGCGTCGACCAGGAACACGATGCCGCTGACTTCGGGGAAGTAGTCTTTCCAGAGGCGGCGGGCTATTCCCATTATCATTATTGTTAGTTTGTGTTGTGCGGGTGTGGTGTTGTTTTGACGGACGGAGAGGGTGAAGGGAAGGACGCACCCTGCTGATGGCCGCCGAGATCAAAGGTGGTGAAGCGGTTGTTGCCGATGGCGAGCTCCTCGGACGCTGCGTGTGTGTGCACCGTTAGTATCCAGCTTGTAGTTGCGGTGGCTGATGTAGGGCCATACTCGGATGGGCGGTCGGCTGCAGGATAGCGACGCGGTCGTTCTATCAGCAATATTAATATTAGCATGTTGTCTGCGGCCAAAAATCTCCCGTTCCTATCCGCGGAACCCACCTTGAGCATGTGCAAAAGGGTCGTCTTGCCGGCGTTATCGAGACCCAGGAACAGCAGCTTGGCGTGCTTGTTCAGCAGGCCCAGCGAGGCCAGAATGTCGTAAACTGTCATCCAACGTCGCTCATGTCAGTCTCCAGCTCGGAACCGATTATTCTTCCCGTCCTCCCCGTCTTCTTTGCTGTTTGTTGCCCCTCCGGAGTGGTGGGTGGACTTGAGTCGACGACAACAGGCACGCGAACTTACACCAGTTGATGATCCACATGATGGAAAAGCGATCGGTCGATGCGCAGAAACGGAGAGGGCTGCGTGGGTGGTGGCGGGAGGTTGCGATGGGCTGGCGAGGACAGAGAAGCGAAGAGAAGAGGGAGACCGTCCGGGACAGGTTGACTGACGTTGAGTTGGTCCGCTCGGTCGCTAGACGCCCTAGCCGAGCGGCTAGTTGCGCGGGTAATGTTGGTGCCTCAGGCAAGATTCACATCATTGCCACATCACGGAATCATGCCGACTTTGCTACTTCAAGGTTACAGTGCAAGTGATTGAGGTCAGGTTGACTGCATTGACTTTACAAACAAAGGGGTATACTCCATAGCCGCCTCCATGCAAACGAATGCGAACAAATATGTATACGGGAAAGATTGAAGCGACCACCTGTAAATGCAGACAGATGTCCTCCATGAGAAAAGACAGACGGATAGTAAGAAAGTAAGACCGTTGACACGTCATGTAGTTAAAAACAATAAGCAACTGTAGCGAATGGCGCTCGCTCAAATGTACACCAATCAACCCATGATGATCAGGGGGCAAAAAAAAAGACTGGGTGACCGTTACAATCAAAAATATGTACAAGAATGACACGGTCCACCGGACGAGCTTAAACAGATAGGACGAGCTGCGCGTTCTCTCCAACGCCGTAGGCTCGGCACCTCTCAGCAACTGCGAGGCCCAGGTCCTTCATCCGTTCGGCGCCCTTGCCGGGGATCGGTCGTCGCTCCATCTGCTCCTTGGCAGCTTTGCGACAGTGTTGACGCCAAAACTTTTCCTTGCGTTTCTGGCGTTTCTTTTCGAGCCCCTCGACGATGTCGATCGGGCCTCGCGTATGCCCCTCGCGCGTACGGGAGGACTCCCGCTCCGGGGATTCCCGGAGGGGGACGATGCCCGTCCACTGGTGCGACTTGGTGAAGAAGGGGTTCGGGGTCCGGGGAAGCGACTTGGTCCGAGTCATGGGAGGCCGCTGCACCAATTCACTGATGTTCATGCCGCGGGGATCGAGGCGGGGCACGTCCTGGGTAGCCGCGCCTTCGCTCTTGAAGGGCGACTTGAACTTGACCGGCGGCGGCGGAGAACGAAGGCGACGGGGAGATAAACGAGAATGGCGACGAGTCGGCGGCGGCGGCGAAACCATCCGGCGCGGGGACGTCCGGGGAGACTGCTTCCGTGACTGGTCGGCACCAGAGCGTCCGCGAGGCGCCTCATCGACCACCATCGACTCGGCCAGTCCATCGTCGTCTTCCTCATCCTCTGGATCCGACGTAGGGAAGCTAGGGTCGATATCCTGAGGGATGACGATCTGCTTTGAAAGACGGCGCTGCTCCATGCACGACTTATAGGCGGCTTCCAAGGGCCGGTCCTCGTCAAACGTGCCGCAGACGAAATCCGTGCTGTCTGGCAGGTTGGGAGTGCTGGGACGCATCTTCGGAACCTTGGTCGGCCGGCTCACGGACTTTCCGGAGAGCGCAGGCGGCCATCTTCGACGACGGTCTTCCTTAGCAGAGTCAAAGGACGTATTGGAATCGCGACGGGGGAGAACGGTGCGGGGAATTTCGAGAGTCTGTGGCGTCGTAGCAGCCGTAGTCGACGTTGGGGCCCAGAATTCGTATTCCGAACCATCCTCACTCTCATCTGAATCGGCGAACCCGGCCTCGTTGTCGGACTCGTTTCCATCATCAGAGAAGTCGTGAACAGTCGAGTCGTCGTCGGCGTCCTCATCCTCCTCATCCTCATCTTCGTCGTCGTCGTCATCGTCCTCTTCAGCTTCCTCCTCTTCCATGGCTTCCTCAGCCTCAGCTTCTTCACCGAGCTTGCGGATCGCATTTTCTTTCTTCATACAATCACTCAAGGTGATCTTCTCTTTATAATCGGAAGACTTGACGACCCATTCGTCATCCTCCTCAACGGAGCTGGCAAACTCATGGAATCGGGTAGCCTCCGATTCCTCAAACTTACCCAGTCCACTCGGAATGACAGCCCTGCGGTCCGGAGCGGGAGACTTCTGCTCCTGGGGCGACGGGATGGACGGGGCGGTCTTCTCCGGAGAAGCCTTCCGAGCCACCGGCGCGGGCGATCCACGAGGCCGCGCGCGGGAGGTGGCTCCGCGGAGGGGAGAGCGCTCTTGGCGGGTGTGGGGATCGCGAGCCGGACAGACAAAGGTGAGGGTCGTCTTCCGCTTGAGGGGTTCGGTAGCAGTGGGTTCACTATCCTTACCCTGTGCGACGGGTCGTTGAGGCGTAGGGGGTTGTTGCTGAGGCTTGGGTTCCTCCGCTTTCCGTCCGCATGCGAAGCTAATGCACCTCTTGCGTCCCAGATTGGCTTCCACTGCAGACTCACCCGCTTGACCAGCAGCAGCCTTGTTGTTGTCCATCCGTGCTGGAGAACCTCTGTTGGTGAACTGGGCCGGCAGTGGAGGGCTTGGGGTGTTGGACAGGGACGGACTCGTCAGACCGCCATCACTGGTGAGCTCGGCGGTGGACATGCCACTGATGCTGTAAGGGTAGGAGCGGCAGAGGGGGTGATCCTGAGACGGGTGCTGTTCCGACGGACTGAGAACCGGACTGTGCTTGAGGGCCCGGGTGAGGAGTGATTCTTTGTGGTCGGTGACGACGGTGGGGGATTTGACGTAGACTAGGCCGTCGTCGGTGTGGATGGTAGAGGTGTCGATAAAACGATGTTCTGGGGGTTCGTCCACATCCTCAGCCATTTCGTTGTCCTGGTGGACAGGCTTGTTGGACTGATGAGGTGAGAGTAGCATCTTCAATAGGTTGTGCAGAGAGGCGAACGGTCGATCACCACCACGGAAGTGAGCCATCCCTTAATGGGTCCAAACTGGAGATCAGGTAGACAAGACCACAGAGAGGAAGAGAAGGAAGAAGAGGGTGGTGTGGTGTGGTGAGAAGGTGACGAGGTGGTGGGTGGCGGGATGATGAGATGAGGTCTTTCAGAAAGAGGTAAAGATGAAATCACAAATATCCGATAAGAAGATACTCTCTCAAGAATCGATCAATTAAAGAGATAACCGATCGACCCAGAGGACGACAGAAGAAAAAGGGGTCCCGTCAAGGACGCAAATTGTCATGATATAAAACGGCACATGGTGGGAAGGCAAGTATAGAAGTAGTCGTGGGCGGGAGGTATATGTGAGGGGGGCGGTGGAAAAAGGAAAGGGAGCGTTCAAGTATGCGGGCCAAGAGGATGTACGCCTTCTTCAGAGGATGGCAGCTCAGAGAGCGCCAGAAGAAGAAGACGCGTCGAGAGAGATAAACTCCCCAGTTGAATGAGCTGGCTGTGTGAGGTGGGAGAGGAGAGTGGAAAATCGAGATGGAGGAAGAGAGGAAGGAGGAATGTTCAAGTCGGAGAATAAAAAGGGAATTAAAATTATTATTAAAAAAAATCAGAATTAAAAAAAAATTCATTAGAAAAAATAATTTCCCCTCCGTGATTTATCGAGATTAAATGATTTTTAATAATACGACTGCGGGAAAGAAGAGGGGAAGAAGTCATGGAAGTACTGAAAGATTCCCGTCCGGCGTATTGCCACTGCGTTGAGATTTTCAAAACCCGGCTGCAAATGACTTCCAGCCAATAGCCATCCACATCCCGGCTCCACTTTCGTTTTTGCTCGTTTTTTACTTTCCAGGTAAAAGCAAATGTACTAGGTAGTCATCGGTTCCTGCGGCTACTCTGTCTTCGTGCAGGGAATAGACACCAGGGATGTTGAAAATAGTAACATGCATCGAAAACGCACGAGAACAAAGGTCCCATGTTCACAAGAGATGCTGATGAAAGAGACCTGCCGTGGAGGGTGTCTTTGTAGGAGCAAGGACTTCTCCGAGGGTTTTGACGGTTGGTAGAAGTCGGGGACGAGCCGGTTTCATCCATCGGGAGGTCGAGGGAGAGAAAATACTATGAGGGATTTTGCGACACCTTCTGCATCGAGCAACTGCGGTGTCTGACTAATATATTACTGAACCGTCCATTACATGACGTTGAACCCCCAACATCTTCAACTTCATATCGTGACATTTTACCTAAGAACAGTCGCTCTTCCAGAATCCACGACGCCGGGCTCGCTCGGCGTCGTCCTACCCTCCATCCGGGGTCAGACGCTGTATCACCCTGTCCGATCGGATCCTAGATTCAACGAGAAAAGTACGATGCAGATGGGGGGTGCCAATGCAGTCACCTCCGAACTCCATCCACGAGGAAGCGGCACGAGTGGGTGTCAGAACGCCGTAATTTACCGGTCTCCAGACGGCACGACTCTCCCGACCAGACCCTCCCGGAATCAGCTACATCTCATCATCATTATCAGGATCCAGTTGTTGGAGAGAGATGGATAAAAGAGCTCGCTATTATCATTATCCTCTTAAGGCGTTGTGTCTACTCTCTATGGTTCCTTGCATCTGAATTATTACGGGCTATGATCACGCTCGAGCGAACCCCTACAGGGTATGTGGAGAGTCGACCGGCCTCACTATGAACTAGCCTTCTCCAATTACCCGGTGTAGGTCGATCCGGCGCTCTACGCGCTTCCTCGAATCCTCCCTCCGTTATTACTCCGTGGGTTGGATTACCCCTCATCCTCTCTATCATCCATTCATGGTCTCCGAACTGATAGCGAAGACTACGAAGTACGCGCCATGGAGACGCTCTTTTTGCGCGTTCCCTTCGCTTCACCATGCCCTTGAGGTTCCTGATCCGGCCAATTGTGTGTGGGCTGGGCGGGTCTGCCGTCTCGAAACCCTAGGTACACCCAGGACTAGTCAACAGTCGTACCAAGAACCATCCCACAAAAAAAAAAATAAGAAAATAAGAAAATATGGATTGTTGGTGGAGCCCCAATACGATACAGACAGAGGGGAACCCGAGAAGTATCTCGTATTCATCTGACGGAATGGAAGCTGCAAAAGAAGCCTCAACGAAGAGGACCAAGTTTTCTCGGACCGATGCCCCCTTGCGTAGGAGCGATGAAGTGTACACTCTGACCACTGCCAAAATAACCCCCAGCATAGCTACCTGTCGATCCTACCCTCGGTCCAGCCATGACGCTATCGACTTGGCCAGGTACCTAAAGGAGCACCACCACCACGCCAGGAGTGGGATGGATGATGTCGTTCACTCTGGGGGCTCTGATTCAATCCATAATCCATCAATAGCTCCAGCGTCATCCGGGAATCGGCGGATTCAAATTATTGATGGCAACCTGCGACATCACCCGTCATTCCGACACCTCATCCCTCGTTGTAGACACCATCACATACTATTGCAGACTACCGACTCGGCGGAATAGTCTTGACTCTTGGCTGTGTGACATGCACGTAGATCATACTCTCTGCACAGTATCTGGCACCCTTCAGACGAACAACATCTCAGCACATTCCATCTTCGATCATAGCCTTCGTCTTGGCAAACAGGGAGATGGACAGGTTTGTACTAGCAGCATGGATGCCCAGAATCGCACAATGCGAGCGTCTCCACAATAATGATCACCTCAGGGATAGGGAGATTCCTAATGTCTTGTCTGCTTCTATATTCGTATCACCATCTGCCCAGGACCAGTAGTTCGCTGTCTGGGATAAGGTTGGAAGGCATTCATGACAAGACAGGCGAAGCACAGCAGAGCAGCCTAGAGAGGCAGTGTTTCTGTAGGCTTGCGAAGATCCTCCTCTGGCGCTCTGCCTCGTCGATGCGGGAATCTGTGCCAAGGCTTTCCCTGCCCCTGTGAGAATGAAACACAAAAAACAAGGGCAATACGGGCAGCCAGTACAATTCTCAAAACAGAATACGCCCCAGACGGTTACCAAATCTGAAACCAATCCTCGAGATCAATGTTCAAATCTCATCGCATAAAAGAAACTCGACAGTGACGACATCCATGCCCGACCAGATCACCCCCGATGAAGCGGTCAAGACAGAGCCGAGCGGCAAAACGGATACTCCTCCTACTCCGTACGATGTCGGCGAGAGAGAGAGGGCCCTGGACGAACCACCCACGGCGCCAGGCTGGCGTCTTGGTCAAGCTTCACACGACTCAGGGATCCCCCCACTTGTTCCATGTCGGGAAGGTCAGCTCGACTCCTACAAGAGTTTAGTGTCTTGTCTTTGATGTTTTTCTTTTGCCGCGAAGGGGCGACGGTTCGATACTCCCAGCAATCAGGATCGACGCATACGGAGTGCATCAGCCACTCAGCATGTTGTGCGAGAGAGAAACAAACCCAACCCTCTCTCCCTCCGCAGCTCTGCGACGGTCGCCCTCGGGCTTCCCCGTTTGTAGTTAGGTCGTTCAGCCGCCTCGTGCGAACCGCAGGGAATGGTCTCTGAGGGTGGTCAGCCCTCATAGGCGAGTCCTCAACAAAGCTGGCGTCGCTCGGGCTGTAAGAAAGCAAGCACAAAGAAAAGAAATTCAAGGGTTTCCTTTATGCTGACTGCACGCGACGCCTCGCAAGCTTCGCGTGCAACTCACCATCGGCCAATACTATCTATCTGGCTGGTTGCTGCCCGGAGGTTTATGGGGCATGTGGCGGAGGACTCGCGGACACTGCAGGAGCCATGGAGCTTCTTTTGAGGGCATCCCCAATCAGTGCTCGACTGATCGGTCACCGGGGGACCGAAGGAGAAAGGCTCTGTTGTCTCCAGCAGGGACATCCCGTCTTTCTCCATCCATCGTTCCCAACGGGCGGCGTCGGTCGGCCTCCATGCGCACGGCGAGATAGTTCTTTCACAGGTGTTTGGGGGTGGGTAAAGCTGCATCCAGCCACGCCATCCTCGTGCACATAAGGGTGGGGAGAAGAGTGACTTGTACATGGATGGGTGGATTCACTATGATTTGTATATACGCGGATTGTTTAGCTCCACGGAGGAGGCGTTGCGGATAGGCCACGCTCGGGTCAAAGGATGGGAAGTGCACAAATGTCATGCCGTCTTTCGTACAGGCGTAAGGCGTAGTAGCTATAGTAGCTTACTACTAAGTACGCCTTGGATCAGTTGCCTCACGCCCCAAGGACCACCACGGAGGCCGACGTCGGCGGCCAGAGTTTGTATGAGGGATTTATGGGCGGTGCACGGACTCAGACGGGAATTTTCTGCCGTCGAGCAATGGCTGGCTTATCGTTACCGCCCTGGCGACGCATGGCACTCCTGATCCGGTAAGTCTACTCGATACAGCAGACGGACTCTTCATGTTGAGAGATCAATACTACCGTAATAATATTAATGCTGGCACGGGAACTACTATCTATCAGACACAATCCTCATTGCCAAATCAATGGCTCAGCCCAGACGCTAATTCTCTCCCTCGGCGGATAACTGCGTCTCTGCCGTCCTGACAGACGTCCTTTGCTGCACCCAGACCATGCCATTGTTCTTGTCCCTACTGAGTATATCCAGGAAGGGATTCCTGGAAGCGGGGGCAGAGATCCTCCCCAAGTCCCATCCAGATCGATCAATTGACGGACGGAGAATGCCAACCTTTGCAACGCGATCCGAGTATTTCGAATACCGTCTGTTTCGAGGCAGGTATGCTCAATACGGAATACACAACCTCCTGAAGGAACCTTGAAGTCAATGGTTACCCCGGTGTAACCCCATCTTCGCACATGGACGTAGGCCCTTGCAGAGGCCAGAATCGTGACGGTGACCCTTTTTCCAGAACACTGTACGGAGCACGCTGTCGCCCCCTGGGGTCGGGCCAAGCATTGCACCCCGACGATTGATGAATCATGGACAGGCAGAAAGGGCAATAGGGGTGGACACTCCCATGATCGCATGATCGACGACGTCTGTCTCGCAAAATGGCCTGGCACCCAGCAACAACGCAGCATTCTAGCAGATCAGCCAAGAGCCCTGCGCCAAGAGCCCGCCAAGCCGCAGAATATGACCCCCATGCATCTCGACCAAGAGCACAAAAGAGCACAAAACAACAACAACAACAACCACAATAAGGTACAGTACAGGTAATCATGTTTGTGTACTTCCCCCCTTCCTTCCTGCTCATTCCACAGCAGCGCTTGGCAACGTCTGCGTCTGCTGACTGCGCCTCCCCCTCTCCTCCTCCTCTCCCATTCTCGCGGCGTACGACCCGACGAACGGTGGGAATCCGCCAAGAACCGAGGGGGAAGCACAAGTCGGGCGTCCGGATACCGCACCGCACGGAGTAGAGTGTCGTTCCCCCCATCCGGCATTCTTCCCCTTGCGCAGGAGTGACCTTCTTCGACGGCCGCGCCCCCAGCGTGACACAGCCAAGACCGCCGCCAAGACCTATTGGATTCCTACCCTGTTTGACTTCGATGGTGTTGCTTTGCCCTGCCCGGTCTGGCTGGTCTGGGGCGGCCTCCGGAGGACGAGTCCGTTTTCCCGCCGGCTGACCTCCCCCTTGTACAACACACACCCGCGGCGTGGCTGTCATAACTGCGCTGCGCAGTGGGAAAAGAAAAAGCCTGCCGGTAGATCATCGTCGATCATCTGCCCCTACTTGGTGAATGCTAGGTCTTGGCATGTAGTGATGAGACGGAGGGCTGGGCTTGTCGGGCGCCAGAGTGTCTAAGGGGGTCTCTTGACCATCGTGCAGCTTCCTTGGTCGCTGGGATGTGACGTGCCGTCCCGTTGCTCAGGGTAGGATTTGGCCGCGGTGGCGGCCTCGGAGTAGATAGACCTCCGGGGCTCGACTCTACGGGGTTTCTCGGTGCAGGCACAGACACTCAGGCACGCTACGGAGCACGTAGGTTTACTTATCGAATCATGTAGTGCAGTACGGAGTAGATGTAACACAACGTTCATAAGAAATGAATAAACTCATAACCTCGGTGGGTGGCAGTTGGCAGTAGTGCACATCACCAACAAGCAACCGATACTCCTTACGACCAGTCAGTCCGAAAATCCATCCATACATACATCCATATCGGCGTCCTCCGCAATGTAGATATTCACCCAGGACAGTTGATTAACCCCATCGAGTAAGTTTCTCGATCTCTTCCCCGCACGTCATCTCCAACACCCCCTACACATCAACATATATAGCTCACATCGTTCCCGACAAATTCTCTTCCTATACACCTCCGAACCCTCCCTCGGACATATTCAGTCATGAGAAGAATAGTATCCACAGGGCTGAAGACGTCATCGTCGTCGACGCCTCCCTCCAAAGGCGCCTGACCACCAATAGTATGAATGCCTAGGCAATCATCTCAAACACCAACCACCATTCTGCAACACGCCCGTCCGTTTCTATTTTTCTATTAGAAACACGGTCCTCTCTCCGAATACTCCCTACACAGGGCTTTGAGATGTTCGGAGCCGCGTGTCGGTCAGATGGACGCGTAGGATGATGTCATCTCCTGTTGCTGGTGCGCTTGGGGCGGTGATCGCCGTGACTTCGGTACCTAATCACCGGGACTGACCTGCTGCGTTAATCGGCTGCCTACGGAGTAGATGAATGTACGGTCAAGGGTATTGTTCTATTTATGGAGGCCATTTGGGCATGCTGGTGGAGCTTACGATGATCGATCTGCCGCTGCAACGGCGACAACTGACCGACTTCCCATGCAGTATACGTGGAGGGCGTACACGCCTCATGACGGCAAGAGGCTAAGCCATTCATCTTGAAACGATCGACCTAACTAAGTACTCCAACCGTAACCGTAATGCACCCCAACAGAGGAATCCCTGACTGATATTCACTGATCATCCAAACTCCACCATGCCCACCCATCCATAATGCAATACAAGATATCGGAGTGGCCTGCTCCAAAGAATGAAATAACTCAATAACGATGCGGCTGGCCGCGTAGAGGGACCAGCTTCTTTGCAGCGGTCTGTCCAGTGCGACCACCCGTTTTGACCCTGCGACGCTGTCGTCGGGCCTTCATGACTCGCCACCAGCGCAAGATGACGCCCTTAGCCCAGAGGATCCGATCTTTGGTTCGCACGACTGCGGCGCATTGTCTCGCAACGTCCCGTGCGAGCGCTCGCCGTTGAAGATCCCGGCGGGTCAAGATGCGTCGCCATCTCCTCTGGAGCACAGTTGCTGCGCGCGCTCGCTTCGTGGCCGAGAGTAACCGCGAACAAAGGAAGGCGAGGGCTCCAACTGTGAAGTCACTGTCGGGGATATGTGATTTGGAACCAGACGGGGCGATGAGGGTTGCTATGACTGCCGCGTCAGCGTTTTGATGTGAGTATCTTGAAACAATGTCACTTACCGAATTGTGCACTGCAGCCCAAAGCTCTCAAGCGGGTCTGTAGCGACGTCGCAGTGGTGCCTTTGCAAGTTGAGTGATTTTGATTTTGTCCGATGATGTAGCCCTCATATTCGTCCACGATACTCTCGTAGATCTTGCCATCCGCGAAACTCGTAGTGAAGTTCTCGGTACGCAGGCCTCTGAGCTGCGCGAGGATCGTTGCCCACTGCTTCAGCGATGTGGCAGCATCGTCTTCGGGGCCGTAGTCCTGGGTCTGGAACCATTCTTCGTCCTTGACTTGTTCATATCCAAGTTGACTCATTGCTTTCTGCTTCAGTCGGTCGACTTCGTTGCGCACCTCGTCCAAGTCCACTAGCCCGGACAGGTCCCATTTGCTAACCAAACCCCAAAGAAGGGCAATGGTCTTTTCGCGATGTCCATCGACAACGTCTTCGGCGCGCAGGTGATCAGCCAGCTCTCTGTAAGGAGTAGAGCGCAATGCATCCAGAGCAACTTGGATGTTGAAAAGCTTCACTGCTCGGCTCAAACACGGGAACTTCAACCGCTTGGAGAGAGGTTGCTGACTATCGGGATCCGCAGACGGGCTGTAAAGGAGCAGTTCTACAAGGCGGGTCAGTCTCACACCGTCCCTCATGTCGACCGCGAGGTTGTCCACGGCGAAACTGTACTCTTGTAGCGGCTGCTGCTCATAAGATAGCTGGCAGTCCAAATGTCCAAGCGCCTTGATGATGTCCCCACACGATGGTAGAAGGAACCGGGCGAGGCCTTTGAGAGCTGCTGCTGACGACTTGAACTGGCTCGATGGTAGGAACAAGCGTTGGATATCGGCATCCGCACCCATTCGTCCTTTATCCAGAAGGATAACGATCATAAGACTGCGGAGGACCGTCCGAAGGTAGGCACGGCCTGCTGCATCGGAACCCCCCTCGTGGAAGTCCTCTGCTAGATCCATATCCTGATTCTGTAGCAGGAATGTGTCCATGAAATGCTCCAACTTTCGTTTCAGCATATTATCATTGCTCGGATCGGCAGAAAAGCCATGGATATTGTCCTGGTTAATCTTGAAACCAGGGATTTGTCGCCCAGTGATTGTCTCCACAGCGGCTCTAAGCGCTCGCATGTCGTAGGTCTGCAACCAGAAATCCAAGAACTTTCGCTTCATGCCCACGTCTTGCTTCAGACGCATATTGCGGGAAAGGACTTCTTTGGGGATGCTCATGGCGCCGTATAACAGTGACGCTTTGACTCGCTTATAGAGATGTGTAAAGGATGCGTCTTGATAGATCGAGAGAAGCTCATGCCTCAATATTGCAGGGTCACTGGACGAAATTCTCCCATCGGCGCGATGGAATAGATCATTGATCAAGTGGGTGATGACGAACTCTTGATGGGAAAGCCAGTTATCTTCGTACATTGAGGAATCCCTGATGTTTTCGAAGATCAATGGATATTCATCCAACAGTTTCGTGCTGCTCCGTGACACAGTAGACCTGGAAAGAGCCACGTCTGATCTGGATTGTTTCAAAGACCTGGACATGGTGGAGGCTCCCAAAGATGGTGCCGCTTTGAGCACTGGGCGCGTGTCTTTTTTCGACATGCGTTCCTTTTCCCGCTCAGTATGCAGTGAGCGTGTCTTGACATTGCTTCGACATTCATCCATTGCCCTTTGCAGAGAGCCATTGGTGGTCTTTGCAGCCAAAGGCTTGGAGGTACTTGCACGTGGAGGCGGTGCTGTTCGTTTGCAACTCGGCTTCATGTCGTCAGGCTTCGGGGGCCGTACTTTGCTATCCTTGTTTTCTGCGAGGATGATCCCTGGGGGAATGTTTTCTTTCCCGCCATTCTTCCCAGCAACGTCAATGTGGATAGAATGTTCTTGGGCAACTTTTGAGCTCGGTTGTAACGGAACTCGCTGTGCGGATGCTGCCAGGGAGCGCTTCGCTTGCCGTTTCTTCATGATCCGGGACTCCAAAGTGTTGACCTGCGTGGTCTCGTCCACCTGGTAGCTACTCGGGTCCGACTTGAGCGGACTGAAGATTCCCATGAATACACTCGCAACAGTGGTATCATCTGGGGGAATATAAACAGTGTTGCGTCTGACATCCTTTTTTAACACGTCTTTGTTTTGGGACTCCTGGGCGTTTCCATTGATCTGCATCAAAAGGTCCTTGTTTTTCTCTGGCTCCACTCTTTCACTCTGTCTTCTTCTGTCCAGGCTGTCCTGCTGCCTCGCGCTCTTCGATGTCGAACTCGGACTCGGTGCAAAGCTAACCTTCGGACGGAAACGTTGGGCGGGCTGAGCAAGCAGCGACGACTTGCGATTCGAAGAAGACGTGGAGATGTTCTCCTTTCTTAGTCTACCAGTAGCCGGTGCAGGCTTGTTCTCGCTTTCGTCGTGAATTGCAAATGCCGTGGTGGCCTTGGTTCTTCGTTTGGGCTTGGCCCCGGTCAGGACCGGGGCTTTGATTTCGGTCGTGAAGTCGACATTAACAGTGTCTTCGTAGCTGGACAGGCTATCCTCCCACAGGCTATTAAACGAGTCGCTCCCGTTTCGACTTCGCTCGAGTCTCGAAGAGTTCAACCTTGACGGACATGGCGTACCGACTTCTTCCAGTAAACCGGACATGTTGAGGTTCGATGTCACATACACGGGTCAACCTGGATTTTGTGTTCAGAAGGGAGCCGCGTCCCTTATAGCAACATCGCTTGTATCGTTCGTGTGAACAGTTGAGGCCTGCGTCTCGGCGTTGTCGAATCGAGGGATGACTAGCCGAAAGCTAGTAACGCGGGGGAGAACAAGCGGTGACGATCAATCAAGGATGGCGAATGGACGGTGGTGTTGGGTATATCGCTATGGAATGGGTGATTAATTTTGTTAAATGAAGATCGTAGAAGAATGTACTAGTCAGCGTTTGACGTGATTTAAATGTTGGAGGACGAGTTCTGGAGACGCGATGTTGACGGTGGTGGTTGCCCGTGCAACAGTCCTGGTGCCTGAGGCAGCATATATACATCCCATACATCGTCGTTTCCCCTCCAATCAATTCGGAAAATACTGGGTGCTTCCATGATAGCTGGGTAGGTAGGTACGTTAGTTGGATAATTCTAGAGCTACCTTAATAGAATAGACATGACATATGTTTGGGACAAGCCCTTCTGCAGTGCACATCATGCTCTGCTATTTTTGATATCAAATTATCAAAAGGCAGAACCAAGAAAGCCATCGAGGTTGGCCAGATGGTTGAAAGGTATAATGTTATTGGATTCTAAGATCGAATGCTTGAGTTCAGTCCTGGGCCCTGCATGCCAATGATCCTACACCGATCTCATCATCTAGTTGTTGATGGCGCCAATATATATTACCATAGCTTGTGTATCGCGATTCATTTCACTACGTAGAGTGACTTGCGACCGCCAGAATGACATCAGCCCCCAGTCCGAGAAGGAATTAGCAATTGGTCATAGATAGTTGGACCGTTGTGAAGAAGCACATGTATGTTCCGTATGAAAGTGGAAAGAATACCATATTGTATCATCTGTAAGAGTACCCAATGACCTAGGGGGAAAGGCCTCCAGACTTCTCCCCCGCATGTAGCACATGCAGTGCGGGGTGCAACCCTTACGCAGTAAGGTTTGATTGAGATCCTCGATCGCATGAGTCCGTTATCTCCCATGCATATAGTTGCATGACCAGACAACGTTCAAGTCGAGACTGAAGTCATAGATGCAGGCGCAGCCAAATAAGGGGTCGCAACTGCAGCCAGAATTGACCACGGGGCCTAGGTAGTCAACCAAAGGCCCAAAGCATGCGAGAAGTTGGAAGCAAAGCAAGTAGTATATATCCCGTGGATGCCGCCGAGTTGCTCGTCCTCATCGTGCTGGTGGAGATGGTCCATATCTGGCACGATCACCGAGGCTCCGCATGATTTGATTGCCACTTCGGAGGATCGGCCTTGGTAGGAGACCCGAACCTGTTGAAGGTGTCTTCTAGCGTCAATCTGAAACGCCCTTGTGTGGAAAGGTCCGAACCAGCGAGCGTTGCACGTTAGGCTAACTAGTGCCCATGAATGTTGCCTGGACCTCGGTCTGGCACGCTGGGAGATTCACAAGATACCGCGACGAGTAGTAGCGTTGGTGCCGCGGTCGGTCTTCATAGAACCATAACAAAGAAGCTCCTTTAGCTCCTTTCGTATTTAATCCGGACCCAGGGTCCCTTCTGATTCCAAAAGGGTGTATCTGTAAACAAAGGTTGAGATTAGAAAGAAAGAAGTGGGTCGGGAGAGCCCTAGCGGAGAGGCCGCCATCTCCGATCAGCCAACGCGTGATGCGAGTGCTTCCCCCCTTCCCCAGACCCTCAATGCATCAGCGTCATCTTCGATCTTCAACGTGGCCCCCTTCTGCTCTATTTTTACCCTCGGTTCGCCAGGGGTGATTTCATCTTCACCCCTCTGCCGTACACCAACCCTCTCCAATCCAACGCCTCCTTTAGACGCCCCCGATTAACTTCGCGACGAAACCCCAACCACTTCGGACGACGCCGCCTCTCCCTTGCACCAGCGATGGGCCTGCTATAACTGATTCTGGAGCTCTTTCCCTCTTCATACTCCTCTTCCTAGATCATCGCATCCACCGTGAGCCGTCAGATTGACCTACTCCCTGGAGCGCGTCTCCCCGCGATATCCGTACTCTCTACCCCTCTCCTGTCGCCAAAGGAATTTCGTGAAGGCATGCGCACTGGCCATGGAATCTCTCGTCTATGAGAACTCGCCTCTGGCCGATTATCTCCAAGGTGAGTTCCCGAGCTCGACCGTGGCTCTCCGTGGTTTTGCAGAGGGTCTAACCGAGATGTACATACAATAGGGGCCGGAGAACATGATCCAAATTGGCCAGTTCAGGAAACCGATCATAACGATGACGCATCCGACTCGACGGCTGCGGATTTCGCCCCGCGAGGCGCGTCCAAATTCCAAGAACGAATTCGGAGCAAACTCCCCAAACCACTCGACCTCAAATCTTCCCGTCATCGCGCCCTTCTCCTTCGACTCTACGATGCTTGCATGGTATGTTTGGCATCATGCTTACCTTGCCTGTTGCTCGCCTCATGCTGATGACATATTTCGGTAGGACGCCTTGAATGCCCGCGTCGGACGAAGTGACAATGAACGATTCTTGGAACAATTTGGCTATGTGATTGTCGCATCGCAGTTGCTGAATGAGCATAATGCTCCGTCTTACACATCGGCCGCCGACATCCTGGCCAACTCTCATCCTGTTGATCTCCCTTCAATCTCGACAACGTTCGGCTTGCAGGGCGCAGTCGTCACGGCGTCCACATCCTTCTCTATCGCCTGGCTATTACACTGGAGTCGCTCGCGCACAGGATCCGGGCTGAACCCTCGGAAAGTTGGCGTCTTGTTGGTCCTTGTCCCGGTGATCGGGGTTCTCTTCTACGCTTTTGCGAAACGGCAATGGCTGAAGTACCTGCGGCATCAGGCAGTCGAAGCCGCCGTATCGTTCATTGGCAATGCTCAAGGATTTGACTCGGCTGCCTCCGCATCGGTTGTCTTCATACAGGAGGTTGAGCTGGTGTCCAGAGGCTATCGCATGTATGTCCACTTCTATGAGTTTGGCGTGACTCAGTGTACTGACTATGCCACAGAAGTACCCCTTTGCCGCCGATCTCGAGGCTCGAGGATCAGGTCCAAACCCGCCGCTGCCTGCGACTACGTCGCACCGTGTCCGAATGCTTCTATTCAATGCTAGGACGCTACATTCGCGCACAACATATTCTCCAGCCTCTGACAAACCATGCCGATTTGGCCAAATACTACGATATTTACGACATCGCCGAAGCGGATCTCGCAGAGGTCGAGTCTGCCTTTGCTCAACGCGCCACCGAAGACCAATATTCACTGCGTGCTCTCCGAACTCTCTTTGGACGGCTCTATATCGTCCGAAAGAGCGTCCTCTGCTGTCTTCTCGCTCTCGGCGCTGATGGTGGCGGCTCCGATATTTCCAGGTGGAGCGTTGCTCTGGAACAAATGCGGGACATGGCCTTTGTTACGGGAGAGAACACCCAGAAGATGACGAGCATCCTCAATGAGGAAGACCGTGAGTGCTCCAATCCCTTCCCCTCAAAGGAAAAAAAACCATGTGGCTAATTGAAACCAGGCGATGTCATCCCCCCGTCTCCACTGCCAACTGCCTCTCCCAACAGGGAGAATCTTCGCTCGCAATACCGGAAGCTCAACTCTCTTTCCCAAGGAATTCGCGCCTTACACGCGAAAATGCATGTGATTAAAGAGCTGTCGAGCGCTGATGTTGAGCGAACAGACTCGGGCGAACTCGAGGCAACCCTCCTTTCCCAATACGAGTCTATCGGGGCCGACATCAAGGGTTTACTCGAGGAGTGGGAAGCCGGTAAATCCGCACTAACAAATAGCTTCGAAAGACAAACGGCCATGGACCGTCTTTCGCGGCCACCAAGTGGAATGAAGTCACCCTTGTCTCCAACACCGAGCTTGGGCGGCGCCACAGCGGTTGAAGGCAGTCCTGCCGATGCTCTGAAGGCACTGAATGGCGAGCGGCCGGATTCGAGCATCTTCCAAAGCCTCGAGGAGGATGAGGAGATCTTTGAAGCTGTGGCTCTTCCGTCCCGAAATAAGAGGTCATCGTTGACTCGAGAGGAGCGCATTGCCCGCGTCAGGGAGGACCGAGCAAAGCAAGCTGCGGCGAGAGACCGCCTTGACGCGAATACCAACATGCTCAAGGAGCTCGAGATGGTGATCAAGCAGCGACCGAAGACGACTGCCTCCAAACGTGTCACGAGCATATAGTTGGTGATGAACCGCCCTTTATCTTCTGTATCCATATGTTTTGCTGAGCGCCTGGACTACATTAAAACCGAACTGCCGCCAGTCATCGACAAAAGTGCCGGTTGATACCCATTATTTATAGAGTGGATGGTGTCTGGTGTTTGAACGGGGTTTTGTTTCTTTCTGCGCTTTGGGTTGTTTTTCCTATGGGGTCATTTTGTACTTTCATGTATATGTGTTGTTTCGGGCGTGCTTTGGACCCTGTTTTGTTCATAATTGCTAGCCTGTATACTTGGAGGACTGGAATAATTCGAGCTGACTAAGTGTCCAATTAGGAGAGATGTATCTATATAAGTGAATGGAAAGATGAAGCATTGATGAAGTGGCTGAAGGACAGTTGGTGCCTGCCATCCAAGGCAGTCACACGCTAACCGCATCGGGTGATATCAGCCTCCGCCATTGACGCGACCGCGAAACGCGTCGGTTCCCCACTAAACCAACCCTCGAACGCGATTTCACTTCCTGCTCTTTCACCTCGCATTTTCTCTCCCAATTCAACCCATATCAGCCTTTCCACTCCTCTCAGCTCCCATTCTCCTCTCAACCTGTAGGTCTCAGCCTCTGCTCAACTTGTACTTATCGGTCTATCCTTACTCTTTAGAATTCGCCTGGCGTTAACTCTCTTCCTTTTTCTTCACCGCTACACATCACTCGATCCATCAAGAGTGCGTTCTCCAGACCACTACGACTTTGCTATGGCGAACGAATCCTGACCATTTCTGCAGTGTTGGAAGCCCGTCTAGAGCAAGCCTCCCTCCTCAAGCGCGTATGTGCACCAATCGCTACTTCTGCGTGCCCTGTGATTGACATTTCCTCCCCACCTAGGTCGTTGAGGCCATCAAAGATCTTGTGCAGGATTGCAACTTCGACTGCAATGACTCGGGAATTGCCCTCCAGGCCATGGACAACTCCCATGTTGCCCTGGTGTCCATGCTTCTGAAGGCGGAGGGCTTCTCTCCTTACCGCTGCGACCGCAACATTGCCCTGGGCATCAACCTGACCTCTCTGACCAAGGTCCTGCGCGCAGCCCAAAATGAAGACATTCTCACGCTGAAGGCGGAGGACTCGCCCGATGCTGTCAACCTGATGTTTGAGAGCGCCGAGACCGACCGTCTCAGCGAATACGATATCAAGTTGATGGACATTGACCAAGAACACCTGGCCATTCCAGAGACGGAGTATGCCGCGACGATCGAAATGCCGGCCGCAGAGTTCCAGCGCATCTGCAGGGATCTCAACGCCCTTTCCGAGTCGGGTTTGTGGCATCTGCCCTCTTTTCCATGACCACCACGTAGACTAACGCGTTCAATTCAATAGTCGTCATTGAGGCCACGAAGGAGGGTGTCAAGTTCTCCTGCCAGGGCGACATTGGCAGTGGATCCGTCACCATCCGTCAACACACCAGCGTCGACAAGCCCGAGCAGAACGTCTCCATCGACCTCTCCGAACCCGTTGCCCTCACCTTCTCCCTCAAGTACCTCGTCAACTTCTGCAAGGCCACCAACCTCTCCTCCAAAGTCACCCTGTCTCTGTCTCAGGAGGTGCCTCTGCTGGTGGAATACGGTCTGGGCAGCGGTCACCTGCGGTTCTACCTCGCTCCTAAGGTGAGATCTTGGTTGTTTTGTCCCTGGACTGGAGCTAACCTGTGCACTAGATCGGCGATGAGGAATAAACAGCTCACTAACGCAACACCACACTATTACCAACATCATGATGACGAGAGGGAGCATTCGGAGGCAATGATTTCTTTTCTTTTTCCTTTGTTCTAGTTCAAAAATATCCCAGATGATGTCCAGTCCTACAATAATATTCGACCTAGATATCAAGCGAATTGTTACATCTCATTGGTTATTGCAAAGTCTTGGATGAGCATGCTCGTACAAATCTATTTCACATATCTAATCCACTGATTCTCCCACCAAAGCCCTGCAAGACCCTACCGACCAAGACTCCCTCCTAAGCCCACCAGCCAAGCCCACACAAATCAGCATGGGCAAAACTCTTTCCAGTTGGGGGTAGAGAACTACTGACCTGCGAAGAAAAAAGATGAAGCGCCATCCCAGCCAGAATAATCGGAATCGAATGATACCATTCCCCTCCCCCGAGGGGAAGAAGGAAACCTGGTATGCTGCGTATTGCACTAAAGTGTCATGCAGGCCAGGCTGCACACACAATCTTCGCAACGACTCTCCCATGGGGAAACCGCACGAGACCGACGGTCCCGGCGCCCCGATGTTTCTGATGCCAATTGCAGATGTGTCTTGTCTTTCACACCAGGCCCTCACGGGCAGTACCGGCTCCCGTGGATGCCACAGGCACCCAGCGAGAGCGGGTGCTGGTAAGGTGAAGATTTCTCCGAATTTCTCATTTGCGGGCTCGGTGGCCGTCGGGGTGACGGGCCGAGGACAAGACGGGGGTCTTGTCGTGTGTAGCAAAGAAACGCAGCATTGGTTGGGATGGCGCTTGAAGAGAGGAAAGAAAGAGAGGGAGAAATTTGTTGTGGTGAGCTTTTAGCTGTTGCGGGATATAGTGACTCACCGCTTGCTGGTTTGGGATCAGGTCTTTTTGGGGTGGTGTGGGGTTGGCGGGTACTTTGCCCTAATTCACTAATCGGGAAGTGTACAGCAGCAACGACATGTTTTGATAACTTCATCTTTCATTCTGTGATAATAAGGTACTCGAGCTAAAGGTGCAAATGTGGCTGGACATATGGATAGTTCACAGTTTCGTTGTCAGCTAACAGTGGTACTGAGTCTCTTAAGGGATTTACATACACAGTACCAATGGATTGCTCAATTCCGCTACATCGCGACTCCTCGATTCCATGACACGTCGTAGTGAGGCTCGGTCCATTGCCTTTGATAATCCTTTAAAAGGTTGCCTAGTGGAGAGACTTGAGCCGTGGCTGACATGAGATTAGGCCGTCGCGTCTGCAGCAGGATTCATCGAAGCGCTTCCAGTATGGGGCAGTGCAAACCACCACCCGATGGATCGGCTGGGTCTCGCTTGTTGGATAACTACCAGCAAGACAAGAAATAGCCAAGTTGCAACAAGATCCACCTGCTTAGTGCAGGGGGTTTGTGGTGGCTGTATCTAGCGATTTAGCCTCAAGTATTTTCTAGTTCCATCTGTAGTATGTGGTTGCCTGGCATGCGCTATACATCCATACATATGCGGACGCTGTCCTGACATTCTCATCGCATTCCACTCCACCTTTTGACTCGCTTCGTCTCCGTGCTCTACGGTCTATACCGGCCTTTACAGTGTCATAATGGCTCTCAGCTATCGCAATGCAGTCGCTGTGGCCGAGATTGTCTTTTACTCGCCCGCGTTCCTGATTGCAGGCCTTCTCATGTTTCGTCACGGGTAATTGGCTACCTGGCCTTGGAAACGTAGAATCAATATGTACTGACGGCTACTCAGATGGCGCAGGACCGCAGGATGGCTATTCGTCGCTATCTTCTCGCTTATACGTCTCATAGGCGCGTCGATGCAACTGGCCACAATCCACGACCCAAGCAATGTCAGCCTCTATGTCGGCACACTGATCCTCGACGGCATCGGCCTCTCTCCTCTCCTGCTCTCCAGTCTGGGACTGCTCTCCCGTGCTCTCTACAGCATCAGCAAGACCAAGCCGACCAAACTTCATCTAGCAGCAGTCCATCTCATTGAGATCCTGACCATCGTCGCCCTGATCCTTAGCATCGTGGGCGCAACCTCCTTGCCGTCTTCCAGCTTCCTCTCCCGCACCCAACAGACCAATACAGAGATGACCGTCGGCGTCGCCCTCTTCCTCGCCGCGTTCGGCCTCCTGTGTCTACTAGTGCTGAGCACGTGGCCCTCCATGCGACACATCGAGAAGGGCGAGAAGCGTCTCCTGATCGCCGTCACCCTGTCCCTGCCTTTTATCCTTGTCCGGCTTATCTACTCCTCGGTCTCGATCCTCGGCAAGAACCCCGACTTCAGTCGGACTACGGGGAGCACCACGATCTTCCTCTGCATGACTCTGCTGATGGAGGCTTGCGTGGTGGTCATCTACGAGGGGACGGGCCTGACGCTGCAGCGGCTGTCGCCGGATGAGCTTTCGCAGATCTACGCTAGTCGGCAGGGGCCGCGACGAGATGATGCGCAGGAGAATGGGCTTGGTGGAAAGCTTGCCCGCATTGGGCAGAAGACGCTGATTGGACGACTGATCATGGCGATTTCGGGCAAGTCGTCGCAGAGTCGTTATTAATGTCCTGTTGCCTTAACAAGCATCAAGAGGGGTTTAGGGCGAGAGAGCTTAGCCCACTTATAACACCGGGTGTATGGCTCTCCGTCATGCCAGGCTTGAGATCAAGGGAATGATTTTTTTTAAGCATCGGCGTTTAAGGTTATCACACCATATGGAGTGTCTGATACTATCACAACCCCCGGAGGAGAGCATAATAAAAGCAAATAAGCGGGAACAAGGTATCAAGTAGCATCCACAAAACTCCACTGTTGACCTCCCATCCGAACCAGAACGCCATGCCTTTAAAAGCAAACACCAAGCCAATCATATCCATAGATCATAATTGCCGAGATGCTCCCAGGGTTTAGAATCCTGCATGCTTTTTGTTTCACCGACAGCAAAGCCCAGCCACCACCGGCAGAGCAATTCGACAAGGTTCCTATCGCACTGTTTCATATATGGTGTTTTGGGGTGGAACGCTCATATGTGAAATACGTTACGCCAAGTCTCTAAGCTAAGTAGAGTTAGTTTTCTGTCGATCCGCCTTTAAGTACAATTAATATCGTTTTATCTTTTTCAACGGACCTTCCGGATGGTTATTACTTCGAAATTTAAAGACATTAGAAGGCGCGAAGAGTCTAATACAATAAAATCTGTTCGATAAGATAGACTCGCAGGAAAGGAATGTCTTCCGCCGCTGGGCCGAAAGGCATTATCTTACCGAGAATACCTTTGTTAAGCAACTTACCATGGGCGCGATTCGGTATTGCCAAAGGTAGGAAGGCACTATAGAACTGTGATGTGATCTATTCGGATTGGGGCTTCACATCTAAAGATCTATATCAGAAGCATTCGTTGAAACCCATACTTATGGTGGGATTAACTAACGACCAGCTTGGCGGCTGCACTAATAATTGGATTGTTAATAATTACAGATCTGCGAGATTCAAAGAGATAGAAGACGGTCACCTCGCAACACAGTGGTTATGGATGAAATCTGGGAGGAAATGATAAGCAGTAAGTGCAAGCCAGTGTATGCCTCGTGAGACGTCATAATTCTGACATCCAACTAGTGACTACGCAATGATGTCTCAGACTCGAGCCAATCCATAAGCTGCAAGGAAATATGTGTTCCTTCCTCGCATCAAAGAATCTTTATAAGCTGTATCTTAGTTCTCAGTGTGGATGCGGTCTAAGGTGTTTTGTAGTCGTCTACTTCAATGGTATATCCTAAATTATTGGTATTGATATACTCGTCTACATGGTCACATTCACGGGAATAATGTAATAAGACTATAAAATTATATAGTTATCTATCTATTCCATGGGTCTTTTTCTTAGTAGTTTGTTACCTACTGATAGGCATCTATACAGAAGCGCAGTACTCAGGTAGTAGATACCAGTTGCGGTCACAAATAAGTAGGTGGTACGTAACAAATGCTGCGCCTAAGTTGAACAATAAAGAACGGTTCCCTTCCCACCCTCCATCCTACATCCATCATGCCGGTGAAAAAATGGCCTCTTCACAGGTAGACCTCCCTCTAGAAACTTCACTCCCCCACCTTTACTCTCCTCCAGATCCATACCTTCACGCCGCCATCGTCACTTCTCATTGTCTAACTTTCTTCGTATCGAGGGATTTTCCATGATGATGGCAGGCCCCGCTGATGAACTCATTGACGAGAATCGACGCAAACTCATTAACGAGCTGGCGTCCGTCCTGGGAAATCCCACGATCAACTCAGGAACCTGGACATGCCTCTGGTTTGCCGATATCGAAAGGCTGCAGCATCTTCTTGACAGATGTATCGTGGATCATGATTTCGCTGGCTTTGTATTCGGTAAGCTCGAAGGAAGTAAGCCGTCAGAGATGCTGAAGACCTGTAAGTACAGCGGCTCTATTCGTATATTAACTTGACTCTGACAGAGCCAGGGGGTGCCCGCTCCGATCAGGACTCCGATGAAGAGTCCAATGTTAACACGTCATCAGGGAAGGGAAAAGCCAACGACGTGGGCGACGTGGAACCTTTCATCTCCTTCGAAAATCCCTAGACTGGCGGCTAAAAAAGCAAACATCACTGGCTGTGATAAATCAGCCAAGGCTCTGGTAAGACCATCTACAGCATTCTGGGCGATATACTGATCTATCTCAGTGTCGAGAACGCTATAACTCGACTTGCCTTGTTACCGGCTTCAGAGAGCCGATTAAAGTGGCGCATATCTATCCACACTATATGGGGGAAAAGAGTGAGACCGAACAGAAAACCTTCTGGAGGACACTTAGACACTTTTGGTCTCCCGCCAAAGTCGCTCTATGGAAAGAAGAGATACTGGGACCCCAAGGCACCGAGAATTGTGCCAATCTGCTGACTCTCAGCAATATCACCCAAAAATTGTGGGAAAAAGCGCGTTTCGCTCTTCGGCCAATGTATGCTCACGAGACCATGATGTGGCTGCAGTTCTTTTGGCTTCCTAGACTGAAGTACATTAAAAGCCTGCTGTTGACCCAGATGCCGCCTCTGTTCGCTCCCGATCTTACCTCGAGCGACTTTGAAGGTACAGCATGTGCCAAATTGTTCAATATGACGACCGAGAGCAAGATCTAGTCGGGTGACTTGATCACAGTCCGTACTAATGATCCAGTTAATCATCCCCTGCCATCGATCAAATTGCTGCGGCTTCAGTGGACTTTGCATCGCGTCCTGGCTATGAGTGGCGTTGCCGAGGCCTCCGACGAAGACCTCGATCTGTTTGCAGGCATGGGGACTGGTTGGGTCACTGGTGGGTGGCTTGGTCATGTCGGCGGATATGAAGAGATGTCCGACGACGAGACTGGAGATGAAGAGACAGTCGACGACGAGAAAGGGGAGGAGGTTGAGCTGAAGGAGGCCTGAAAGTAGAGCAACAAGAGCGCCAATTCAATAGAAAACTTATACAATACAACCCCAACAACCAGGATTCGCCGATGATAAAACCCCCTGACTCTAGCCGACCTAAACAAATATTGGTAACTGATAGGTCCTAAGTCGGCTCTTGTAACGCTCTAATGTAGACCAATGAAGAAAGTTTTTCATTGAGCATCTTGGTAGGCCTCAATTGCATGTAATGTATCCAATCATCTAGCACTGGCTCTTCGCTTCCCATTCCTCCTTGTCCCCTTGGTGCTTTTCCTTTTCTTGTATTTTGTTTCTCGCGGAGGCGACGGTGATAAGGGTGCCGGTGCGGTCTCATCAACTCCAACAGCACAAGCAACAAACTCGTCGAAATTTTCAAACCTGGATGCTGCATTACTATCTTCAGTGTCCTGGCCGTCAGGTTGGAGTGTTGTGATGCCGTCTGCAATAACCATCTCTGATGGAGATGCCTGGCCGGAAATTATATGGATCGTGCGCGCTTCCCATAGGCACGTACAGAACAAACAGCTTGATGCGCACACTAGTTTCAAATGCTTCCCCGGCTCGCTGTTGCAAAGGAGACTGTACAGTTCGACGAGGGATCCAAGATAGAGCTTTGTTGGGAATTCTTCGCCGTCGTAACCCCCAGGTTGTTTTTGACGACCGACGTCTAAGAGCACCCACTCGCCTGGCCGTGCAAATCCAGATGCAGGGCTTCTCATCCGCAGGAAAATATCTTCCGTGACTCTGAGGCATGTTCCAGAGACCTTTCGGTTGTCCATTGTCGTTGCTTCCATTCGCCTGGATTCGCAATGTGGCAGAGAAATTCCTCGAAGAAGGAGC
Source organism: Aspergillus pseudoterreus (assembly GCA_002927005.1). Taxonomy (NCBI): domain Eukaryota; kingdom Fungi; phylum Ascomycota; class Eurotiomycetes; order Eurotiales; family Aspergillaceae; genus Aspergillus; species Aspergillus pseudoterreus. Next base: position 285,590 of record PIJX01000002.1, on the reverse strand, counting down.
CGCTGAAGATCTGCGCTTCCAAATGCGGTGACAAGCATCTTCGTAGATGATGTGGAGGCGGCACCGTATGCTTGGTGCTTGTCTCGCAACTGATTATTGAAGAGCCGATACTGCCAAGAATAGTTGGCTTGTAGTTTTCGGCTCTGAAGTGTCTCTTTGACCAAAAACTCCGGAAGCGATTCATTCTGGCGGAAGCTCATCATCAGCCGCAATTTTTCGTCAAATGTAAGCTGCATAACCGTGTCCTCTTCAATTCGCAAGCCGGGTTTTGGGTCGAGATCGTACACCTCCCGAAATAGGGAACAGTCTTTTTGGATATGGCCGGGGACCAGGCGGAAGGTTGCCATTTCTGTGGGTGGCAGGTTAGGAATCAAAAGAGAAGCGCAGCAGATCGAAATGCCCGACTCGGATATCGCTGATGCCCCCAGACTGAGTTCCCCTTGAACCGGAATTCCGGTCATAGTTTGCAAGATTGTTGCTAGCAGGTTATCTTTGATGTTTTGTGATACATGCGTAATATCAGGGCAGACAAGACGAACGTATGAGGGCTTCAAGTGAAAATAGAGATTTCGGAGGCCTGAAGAAGATGGGCGAATATTGTCATGCAAGTGGACATGTGCGAGAATCCATAGATATCCGAGTATAGTTATTGCTATGCGATGTATGCAAACCTCTCTAGGCAGGGGTATAAAACGAAGCGAGAGTGGATTCCAGTTTCGACAGCAGTCACAGCCACAGGTGGATCGAACATCCCTTTCGGCATCTTCGTGACTCCGATACTCGGATCCAGGTTTAGAGAGGACAGGCTCGAGCTCTGGAAGCATCTCCAAGATATTCTTCTTTCCGCCAAGCTCAGTATTTATACCGTCAGCTGTCTTGCGTAGAGCATAAGCGAAAGCCGGTCCTGCTTTAGAGGAAGTTAAACGTTGCAGAGCATCGGCCGGAAATGTATCAAATAGAATTGTATCCCATGTGGACCACCCTCCGGCGAAGACATAGTCTCCCACTTCGGTGCTTGCGCGGAAGATCTCAGTGCCGCTGGGAAGAAAACAGGTCGTGTCCCTAACATGAACCATGGAGTATTGCGTGTTAAACGTTCGCAAGATTTTGACCTGACCCGTCTCATCATTGGAATTGCCCAATTTCCGATACAGACAGTCACCAGTTTCGGCATCGATGACCTCGACAGTGAGACCCAGCACCCACTCTGCAATAGCTGCTATCCATGCGCAGTCTGCACCGCCAACAAAGGTCGCGCTTTGGAGAGTACCACTCGAGACGGCGGCTAAAACTGACAACGCCTTGCCAAAGGCGTGCGGCGATGTTGCGCCATGTCGTTTCCAGGCATCCTGGCCTGCGCCATTATACCAGAGCCGAGAAAACCCCTCGACCCTGTTCGGGAAATCCGAGGACAGGAGCGTTCCGGAGCAGGAGTCCACCAGATTGGACCATTGTGCGATCGAAGGGCTGAGATTGGCAGGTGCTTCTTGAATCTGCGTCATTGACCGTAGTACCTGCGCACAGTAGTATCGGTCGTAAGAGACGGAAAGACCGCCGCATAGCGCAACACAGGTCATGCCTTGCTCGGACTCGACGAGTAGTCTGACCACATGCTTGACGCCAAAGCCAAACCAAAGTATGTTGTTGTACGATGAAAAAGGTTTGAGATTCCCCAACACCGTGTGTATCTTCTGTTGGGTACTGGGAGGTAGTTGGAATCGTGAAAATATCGCTTGCCCCATGGCCAGGGTCAGAGGCTCAACCCCAGCCTGGGATAGCCTTGACAGGATTTCCAACGAGAGTGCAACACTCGACTTGGCCAGTTGAGTCCAGTCAACAGTTCCCTGTTGGCTAAAGCCCGGTCCAGCTTGGTTGGCGATGAGTGCGGACGATTCCATGTCGTAGCCAGTTCGTTCACCAAGGACCGTACCATGATGAAGAGAAGGGAAAGCAGATCCCTCCTTCTTTAAAGCAGCCCTGGAAGAAGCTCAGCCTTGGAGGCTTTTCAAGCACTGCCCTATCAACAACGTGTCGGGCGTCATTTGCTTTTGTGAGGAGTGCACAGCCACGACACGAACGCAGCTCCGTCACCAAGATGGGTCCTCGTATATTCAGGCCGTATGCTAGCTAGTAAGATCTACTAGAAATCCTAAATATCAGAGTAGACGGGCGCCAATTTTGCCAATTGGAAAAAAGAAGTACAACAGCACAATTGTGGTCGTGGTGGTCACCAGGGGCTGTGGGGGCGGAATTGTCCTTCACAGGGCACATCACGCCCCGGTTCACCTACCAGCATTCGCAATAGTATGAAACCACCTAAAAGATATTGCTCTCTAACTTATTCTGTGTCTCCAGTTATTCGCCCACAGTGTTTATTTGGGATACAAAAGCACATGACCTCTAGGAGGAACCCGTCACGTGCGGAATTCCTTTGACTCGTTGGAGTATCAAAAGCTCAGAGGCCATAAAAATGCCCTCAGGGGGCAAGAATGGCTTCAATCAGCCACGGTCAACGCTATTCTTGGGCTATCAATGCGTCATTCATTTCGTTGCTCTGCTACATCCCTATGGCTGGCTACTAGTATACAACTCACAGCAGCGACCCAGTGGGCGCTGAACAGGGATGCGACTGCGAGGATGTGGGCCTACATGGCTCAGCCGCAATGAAGTTGGCATACAGTATATTGAGTATCTTGTGCCCCACCCAGGTCTGCCTCATTTTGTCTCCTCTATTCCTTTAATCGCCGCCCACAGATAACGTACAGTCACCCATGGGAGATGTATCCAGTAATGGTCTTGAGGGAGTCAGGTACCGATTCGCATTCGGTATCCATTGGGGAATAGCCAAGCTGGCTATTGGGCTCAGGGCCTAACAATTGGGTCAGAGAGCAAATATCCTTGAACGATGCACTTGACTTGGCAAGCACCAATCTTTGAATCGGGTATACTTCCAAAAGTTACTAACGACCCTCGACGCCTCAACCCGCCTCTGGTATTGTCATGTAGGTATCCCATCTCTGCTTGGCTGACTACTCGCAAATATTAATAACAGGCAGCTTCACAACGGCGGAAGCTCTGAAAGCAGCCTCTGCAAATATGAGATTGCCTGCGGAGTTCCGCCGGGTCATCCGCGAAGACTCCCTCGGATCTTTTTACTATGACTACGATACTGAGGGCGATCGACATCAACACAGTAAGCATTCGGTCCTATGCTTCAACACTTACTTTCTGCAATAATCTGATAAAGCAGCGTCATGGGCCTGCTACAAGATCAAATTAGTCAGGGCTTCGTCTGATCATTCATGGATGCAGCCGTGTATGCTGGCGGAGTGGAACGGTCTCACACAACAGCAAAAGATCATTTTCGTTGATCTTCCTGGGGGGGGGGGGGAATGGAGCGGATCTCATCAGCTTTGCCCCCAAGCCATAGCCGGTCCTGCTGTCCCTTTCGTTGGCATACGGCATTGCAGAGTCTATTGTCAACGTTAACAATGATTCATACTGGTTGCTCAGAGATACAGTCTCACAGGCTGAGAAGGTATAGATTTTACTACGACTTTTTCCCTCGTGCGAAAACATCTTCTCATACCAACACAAGGATATAGTCACCGGAATTCAGCACTTTCTCACCAGATACGAGTCTTTTGGAATATGGCTGTCTTAAACATGCCTTCCATACTATACAAACCATGGAGATTGCTGTTCACACTTTGCAAAGCGTGGTGGAGGAACAGGCACGGTTCCAAGCAAGCTTTCCAGGTATGGCTGGCAATAGCTCCGCGGTCTATCTTAGAAACCAGCAAAGGTTACTGTTTCTCAGTAAAGAGATGTACGCTATAAGGATTAGTGCGGACTTTGTGCAACAGCACCTTTATAATCTAATCAACTTGGTATGTGATACTATCACACTCTCTCTACTAACTAACACCCCACTTTTCAAGAGCTGAAGAGGATGTTTAGAAGCAAAACAAGGACAACAAAACAATGAAGGTCATCGCTGTCCTCACCATGGTTTATCTCCCAGGGACTTTTGTTGTGGTGAGTCAGAATAACCACCCGGAAGGTGGCACACACAGACACTTATCGTGACTGAATTAGGGTCTCTTCGAGACAAACTTCTTTGACTTCTCTTACGGACCCAATGCATCCTGGGGTATCTCTACATCATTCTGGATATATTGGGTAATCACGCTTCCACTAACTTTGGGTACACTCCTGTTGTGGCGCTTTCTCTATTAAAGAGTGTAATTGGGAGACCCGGGAAATCTCTGATGAATTCGAACACAGCCTTCCTCAACACCGCAGGTAGAAGCAAAATCAAGTAAATACGTCTATGTACTTATGATAAGAGTGTACGAATCGTACCGGCAGTAGTAACGCTTATGGTAATTAAAGACTGTGTATATCTTAAAGTGAGCATGCCGGTCTCGGTAACTGATCCTTGCTATTCTGGTGTCATGGTAGGCTAGTAGAGCGGTAGTGGCATGGTTGATAGAATACCAAGATGTACTTGGTTTGTAGTCACTGAGCTACAGGGTGAACAGCGTGCATCTGTTTCTTGCGAAGTCCCGTCTGTCGTTCTCTCGAGGATCCCTGCTAGCGTAACCGCCTCCAACAAGTCGATTGATGTCCGTGATAAAAAGGATAGATAACAACTCAGGGGCTCGAGCTGCATACACACCAACTGCATACACACCAAATTCAACGATTAAAATGTATCAAAAACATACAACAGCAAGGATTCGCTGGTGGTCACCTACCTAACTACTAACCTGCCGGTGTGTGGCTTACATGCGGTCAGTAGTCGGGTAGGTATATCTAAACTTCTAAAGAGTTACCTACCCTCTACAGTGCGCCTTATAAATAGAGAAGAAGATATGCCTTATATATAATATATTAGTAATGCTTCTATTAAATCTCTCTTTAAGAAACTTAGAAGTAAGCACTCTGTAGGCGTATATATAGAGCTTTATGCGAATGTTAGGCGTTTTTTCTAGACTGTTTACTTTTATAATACTAGATGGGGTTTAGAAAGCTTGGCTGTCTATCAGCCTTACTCGGATATATCTTTTCTAAACTAAAACTTAGAGGCCTAGACTAGGAGTATAGAGTTTACAGTTTATAAACAGCTGTAAAATTTATAAGCTAATATAACGAGATTACTGGAGCGCTTGGAACAGGCTAAGGTAAGGACTTAGAATTAGATATAGGCTGATGCTTGAGTCTGAGACGGAGATAATTAAATTAATAGTTTAAGATACACAGACAATGATTAAGAATCGGGATATCATGGGTCCGTTTTCTCATCCGTTTTCTTACACTGGCGCAGTTGAGTGAATTAAGTTACACACGCCCGTCGTACACTTCTAATTAATCACATAATGTTAACATCTGGAACTCCTAATAGAACCTACGCCTTTTTGGGTAGCGAAAATGCGACACTGGCTGGTCATTGGGAGAATGTCCTTGGAGAACTTGTATAATCCCCCCATGCCCTTCAGATGATGCGGCCTGGAGTGCGTTCCCGTGCTCGGCACCGTGGACATTAACGTCAGCTCCACGAGTAGTTTCTGTGAAGCACAATCAGCTGTGGGGGGCAGATTCCAGCCTCGATGCATGATAACCTTTGGGAATCGTATCTAGAGCCATAAGGCGCTGGACGCAAAGATGAGAGACATGGCATTTTGTGCCCGTAAAACTTGAGAGTAGTACATATTCGCTACGCAGTACAGTATATAGCAGATTCCCACATCCAGGCTGTTCATCCACTCTCGTCACTCCCCTCCCATCCATCGGATAAGATAATGTATTGCAACCACTCGACGGGACTTGAATCCCGCGCGGCTTCTTTCACTCAGATGAAGTTGTGCGATGTCTTTGTCTGTCTCTTTCCGTAAAACTTGGAACAATGGCGCAAGGACTCCTTCGACATGCTTTAATGCTAGCTTACAACGTCTGTCGCCATATCCATGCCATATCCATAAAATATAGTCGGAGCTTGTCCTAACACGCTCACTGCACTGAGGTATTCCGGAACACTACCAACAGTTAGTCTCCTTCAAGTGCATCATAAGGTATAGCCACTATGAAGAACCTATTTGTTTTGGACAAGAAGAGCGGGCCACACTAGCACACCTAGGTGCGTTGACGGGAACGACTCTATTCTCCTGCCGCTCGACCCCACTTAGAGCTGGAATTAAGGGTCTAAGTGGCATCCCCAGGCAAAAAGAGTTCAGGGTCCCAGTGTGCTCGTATATATCTGGAACGTAGGCTCCTCTTGAGATTTGTCACTATATTTATTAGGAGGCTAGAATGTTTTACCTGTCTCTCCAGGGAAGGTTGCAGGACAACCAGTATCTTTATTCTCCATTACAGCGGTCTTCAAGCAGATGTATTTGGTGGATCAAGTAACGTCACATGTGGATAACAGGCAGTGGCATTAGGGGCTTCTAGACGTCCTGTATAACGCCAGATGATAAGTTCTCGGAAGACTGGCGAATCCAGGGTTCGAATCACTGCTGGGGCCTTCCAGTCGTCCCTCCTTACCCTTCCTTGAATACTATCGCCGTCGAGCTCTTCACGTCTGAAACCGTATCATAAGGCGACAGTAATCACAATAAATTGAATCCAGAGGAAATTAAGAAGGGATTTCTCTACTTTGAGACATGGTTTGGCCTAACATCTTGAAGCATGCCAGCGAGCGAATGCCGTAAGTTCGGTGCACCACCACCCTTTAACCAAACGACTACTCCTATTCAAATCGCATCATGAGCTTTCAGGCACCGGGACTCTCCGCACAGATTCGGTAGAAGCCTAGTATGCGAGTGTTAGTCACATCAGAAACGCAGCCTTCCCCTGGATGTACGCATACCGTATATGCCCTCTGAATGAATCCATGAGTCGGTGAGTGTAAAGCCACCCAGCTGAGACATGAAGGCAATCTGCTCATTTGACCATTTTCCACTGAGTAGTTGGTTGATCTTCGTTCCTTGCCTAAAGGAGAAAGAATGGCCCATGATTTCAAGGCGCAGGTCACGCTGAGCAACATGGCTACATCTGATCATCCGAGTCTTTTGATCGTACCAGACTCTGACCTTCCAATCCTCCAGTTTGAACACTTTGTGACCAATTGCCCTGTTTGCGGCATGCATACCGTTTGCCACGATATCATGAAGGGGCCCAGGATGGTCATCGTAAGCTCCAAAGATTCGGGAAATGTCAGAGCACGTATCCGCTCCGAAAATGAACGAACAATTTCCGCCGCAAGCTTGACGGAAGCAAGCGAGCATACTCGCAGCCTCTTCAATTTCCGTATTAGCAATGGTATTGCCCATCCAAAGAAATGTGATGTTGGGGGTGGAGAAGCTGTGGAAGCTTGATTTCACCCACTCAACACAATCAGCATATGTACCCAGAAGCCCAGTAACACGAATGGTGGGCGAAGAGCAAAATCTATTTGAAAGGTCCAGCAGGCTTCTGTTCAAAGTGTCCACTGAGATGTCGACAGCGTAATAAAGGACCTGTTTCTTTTGAGCCTCGAGTGCTGCCAAGATGGCACTGGTCTTTTGAAGGTTCCTGTCCAGTTTATCAATCACTCTTTAGCTTATGGTTTCTGGTCCGAGAGAGATACAATTGTCTTACCCGCAGCCAAGCTCAATGAGTATAGAGGAAGCAGAGAAAGTGTCTGCCATGTCCGCGCAATATCTCTGCAATATCTCTGTCTCACAGGATCGTGGATAGTACGCGGGATCTTCACAGAGTCTCTCGTAAATTTCCGATCCTTTGTCGTCCCACATAAGGACAGCGGGTAGTTCCTGAGGCCTCTTATGAAGGCCCTCGAGGATTGCACCCTTCAAATCAAGTTGTTCATTAGATTGCCTGATATCAATGGCCCTACCCACGAATGGATACTCGGGGGAGATGGAACCCATGGTAGGAGACTGATGATCAGATATCGATACAGAGGAGTCAGACTGGAACCTGGTCTCATCAGGTCCTTTTGAACACAGCGAATTTTGAAAGCACCCCGGGATTAGTAGTACATAATACGTATGAATAAGATAGTCAGGAACCAGACAAAGGTGCATGCACATATCAGTCACTATTCCTCGGTGTGTGGCACTCCCATGATCTGAGTTCATATTTACTTGTCAATTAAACTTGTCCAGCGGTCACGAAACCAACTAGCGAACGCCATTTCCTGCTCCAATCTTACCGTTGGAAAATGACATATGGGTATAGTAATTTTATGTATGAAACTGTACGAAATCTTGCGGTGTACTGTAGGTATCGCTTCCTTTCACCTAAGCTCTTGCTTTTGGAATCCCCAGGTCAGGTGGATGTGAGGACTTGCTGGCCCTTTCGGAGCTCGTAGAGTGGGGTCATTCAAGCAGTCTAGCCCCTTCCAAGGCGGCGATTAACAGTTATCCCAACAAATCTATGCAGGGTGCGATCCAAATCTGCGTTACCGAGATCTCCTCTCTGCATGCATACCGGCCCATATTCTATAAGGTTCAGACCCATATCGAATGGGACGCACAGGAGGTGCTTCAGCCCAGATGCTGAGATCCTCGGATTTGGTCGGGTGTCCTTGCATATTCCCTGTCTTTGGATGAAGTATTGAATGGGACGATTGTGCGCCGACAGATCACTCGGCTTAGGGAACAAGCATGGGCCGCACTCGAAAGCCGGCCTGGAAGTCACGATCTGGCGAGTTGATTCTGGGAGTAAAGTGCTGTCCTTTACCATGGGAAGCAATAAATACGACTTCTTAAGCACTCAACTACACGTTTAGATCTCCCGATTCTAGCATCCGAATTTGATTGACTCCAAGAGCCATGTCACCTTTTCCTTTCCATGCCATGCCAACATGGCTCTCTCAGTACGGTGATCAACTATTCGTTTCTGTCCAATATGCTGCCATACTCGTAGGAGTTTCTGCTGTCCTCCTGGTAGCTGTGCGCCTTGTCTTTCATCCGTTACGCAGGATCCCCGGGCCAAAATTAGCAGCCCTCACGGGATGGTATGAGTTCTACTTTGATGTCATCGACAATGGTACTCTAGTCAAGAATCTTCCTCGACTCCATCAGAAATACAGTAAGGTTAATGAATCTGTTGCTATTTGATTGGATATCTAATAAGTTGTGTATCTCAGAGTCTCCAGTCATAAGGATATCTCCCTACCATGTCCATGTCAACGATCCAGAATTCTACCATGAGTCAGTGAGGTTTCTCTTCCCAGCCGGCAAATTCTGACTTTCTGTAGGGTCTATCGAGCTGGGACGGATTACCTCAAGGCACCGTACTTTTACAAAGGCCTCGGGTATCCAGAGTCGCTCATCTCCATCCTGGATCCTGCCAAGCACCGTAACTTCCGAAATACTATCGCACCATTGTTCTCGCCAGCTTCAATTAACCTCTACGCCCCAAGAATCCATCAACTGATTCTGAAAACTGCTTCGAAGATTGCGGAAGGGCTTGAGACCGGGCAGCCAATTTCAATTCAACGTCTGTTCCGATGCTTTGGAGTGAGATTTTGTTGCCTGGACTGTTGAAATCCAAAGTTTTGACTGTCGTATAGGTCGACATGGTCTATGTGACCCTATTCGGACGATCTGATGAGTTCGTGGAGAAGTACACGCAATCTCATGGCCTTATCGAGAGCATGGATCAGTTTACAGATCGAATGTGGCTCAGTAGGTTTATCTCAAGATGCGCTAGTTCGTAGTTTGATAATTGACCAAATCCAGTCAAACATTTCCCTTTCCTGAACAAGTTCACTCAACGTTTGCCGTCAAGGTTTCAGCTGCCAGGATATGCACGTTTTCTGAAGGTAAGCCAATAACTGTCCATTCTATGTTCCGCAGCATACTCAAGACATCAGCAATGTGAAAACTGGGTGAAGGAAACACAAGCACGACGAGCGAAAGGCCAAATGACTACAGAGGAGGGGATTACCACTGTCTTTGATGCAATGCTACAGCCAAGCGAGGAGAATGATCACCGGTCCCGGACTTTGACCGAATTGATCGATGAGGCTGCACTTCTGATCATTGCTGGCAGTGACACGTCTGCATATACTCTGACCTGCGCGACATATTACCTCCTCACAACGCCATTGGCCCTTGCCGCCTTGCGTGAGGAATTGGACTCGGCAAAGTCATCTATACAAGAGTGTAACTGGGGAGAAATACGAAAGCTCCCTTACCTGGTAAGCATTTCCTCCTCATTTAGGTTAGAATTATGCTAAATAGATCCAGATGGCTGTGATTAAGGAGAGTCTCCGGCTTTCGACACCTGTCCCTGGAATCACCCCCCGTGTCGTTCCACCTAGTGGAGCCACCGTTCAGGGCTATTTCATTCCTGGAGGAGTAAGTGAGAAATACGCTAGCAAGGGATCTATATACTAAGTTTGGCCGAAGACGATTGTATCCATGACACATCGCAGTATCCACGACAATCCCAACCTCTTTCCTGATCCGGAGGCTTTCAAGCCAGAAAGATGGCTCGGCGATCAAGGAAAGGCACTCGATCGATGGCAGGTAGCATTCAGCAAGGGGTCGCGCCAGTGCGTTGGGAGTTCGTGAGTATCCCGATATTGTAGGCTTGTGTTTCCTTGCTGATAATAATTAGACTCGCATATCAGGAGCTGGTTCTCACCCTGTCTCATCTTTTTAGCAGGTTTGATTTTGAGCTATACGACACGGATCATTATAGCATGGAGTGGGTGGATCATGCCGTGGCCGTGAACAAGAGACCTGTCAAAGTGAAAGTGACCAAAAATCGTTGGGCCTAGGTCGACTGGTACATTGTCGATCACGGATGGGCGAGTTACACAATAATGATGGTGGTTGGTGGTTAAATGAGCTTTCCATATCGGCTTGAGACCAGGTAGCAATACCCTCGAGGTAACGAAATATAAATCCGTAGCGCACCCTCTCTTGTGACCCAGGGGCCGAGTTAATCACAACACTATTGTACTCTCTCGCCTGACTCTTGCTTCCGGTCTTCTCCAGTATGGGACTTGAACAGACACCAGGCACCTGCTCGACCACAGATCTTCCTCCTAAAAGCTCCAATCATGACCCTCCAGCCAAATACTCTGAGGGCTGGCGCCTGTCCGCCCTCGTCATCGCCCTGGGCTTGGCCATTTTTTTGGTAGCCATTGATATGACGATCGTCTCCACTGCCATTCCGAGCATTTCGAGCGAGTTCCATTCTATTGCCAGTGACGGGTGGTATGGATCAGCTTTCTTCCTGACCAACGCAGCAACGCAGGCTCCGTGCGGCAAACTCTACCAATTTTTCCCGCTGAAGCGCTGCTTCGTGGCCTTGATGGTGATATTTGAGATTGGCTCACTCATATGCGCTCTTGCTCAGCGTCCTGCTACCCTGATCATTGGGCGCGCCCTAGCTGGGGCTGGAGCGGCGGGGGTGTCAGTCGGAGCGTACACGATTCTTGCGGTGAGCGCGGCTCCAAGGTTGAGACCGGCGCTCACGGCAATATTTGGAGTCAGCTATGCCGTAGCCAGTTTCGCCGGTCCACTTCTTGGGGGGCTATTCACAACTTCAAGCACCTGGAGATGGTGCTTCTGGATCAATTTGCCCGTGGGAGGTTTTACTCTTGGAACGGTGCTACTCCTCGTTCCGGCTCGTGCAAGCAGTGCTCCAGAGTCTACATCCTGGCGGTCCATTCTGAAGCAAGTCGATATCCTTGGGGCCATACTCATCATTGGCGCAATGCTGTGTTACCTCCTGGCTTTGGAATGGGGTGGTGTCCTCAAGCCATGGAATGACCCCGATGTCATTGGGACTTTGATCGGATATGGTACGATTGGACTTTTGTTCTGTCTTCATGAATGGTACCTTGGAGACAGTGCCATGATTCCTCGCACTCTTATCACTCAAAAACCCGTCTTGATGAGCTGTGGAGTCATCTTCTTCCTGGCGTCTTCCTTTTTCATTCTACTCTACTACCTGCCACTGTATTTCCAGGTTATGCAAGGGTTATCTGCCACCGGCTCTGGAGTGCGCACCGTTCCGCTTGTCCTGGGATGTGGCGTTCTATCAGCACTCTCCGGCGTCTATATGTCCATAATTGGGTATGGAATGCCACCCATGCTGCTTGGCAGTGCTGCAACTGCCATAGCGTGTGGTGTGTTCACAATGATGGACCAGCACTCGGACGCAGGGTTTTGGATAGGTCTGCAGGTGCTAGCAGGTGTTGGGGTTGGTATTGCTTGCCAGGTTCCAGTCATGGTCAACCAAGCGAGCGTTGAGCCGTCCAAGCTATCTTCGGTCACGGCAATAACCCTTTTTTTCCAAATGACCGGTGGATCGATGTTTCTTCAGTTAGCCCAGTCACTGCTCTCAAATTCCCTTGCCTCATATCTTTCAGATCACGAGGACCCTTCCGGGGGCCATGTTGATCATATGGCAGTCCTCCACGCTGGCGCCTCAGACCTTTCCAAGAAATTCGATCCCGAGACGCTGGCGATAGTCGTCGAAGCATACATGTCTGGATTCCGAAGTACATTGTTCCTAGCAACCGCATTAGCCAGTGTCGCGACAATTTTTGCCTGTTTCACTGGACTTGGGAGCATTAACAAGGAACCCCGGTCCGGCACCCCGGAAATGGAGGCCCTGGGGAGCTCTGAGTCTGTAGAGCGATAGCAGACTCACTACTTTGGACCAGTCAAAGTCCATTAGTCGTACCAAATACTCTCCCACGTTTGAGGGAATTTGTTCATCGAAGACCATTGCGGCGGCGGCGGCATATCCGATTGCCAACAGGAGATTGGATGGGGCGGAACATGCACAGCGCAGATATTTATTTCTCCACCACAGCCTGGATATAGTTATTGGATACTGCATTTTAAAGCCGATAATGCATGAATTTGGTTGCACAAAGTCGTGCGTGAACCCCTGCCATCAGATCTGGGCAGATCTAGACCGGCGTAACCTCAGAAATTCGCGGGTATGTAATAATTTGATCCATACCGTACAATACATTTACAAACATCGGATAGGACTTGTCAGACTTGAATTTATTTGCGGATTGATCACTTCAGAGGCTCCACTAGCTTGGGTAGCTTTGTGGAGATCTGACGAGACTTGTCTGTTCGAAAAAATGTGAAGCTCTACGGTGGGATATCTAGGTGGAGGTGAGGTAGAGGCATAGTCAAGAGTGCCCTCCTTACAGAAAAGGATCCTATAAGAATCTGTTAGACTAGGTGAAAGTACTCGCTGCTTTGGAACATATCACCGATTCTTCCATTATTACTCAATCCTTGACCATGGCTTCTATCTGTGCTCAGTGCAGCACGGTCCCCAACCTTGACCTTCTGGTTGACGAAGTAAAGAACGCTTCACAACCTGTCGGATGCGGTCCAACTTCAAGCGAAGTCGCGCAAATCGCTCAGGCGATCTTCAAGCCGCCGCGACGACAAGATACTTGCATCGACCATATGGTGACGAGACGTTGCCGAAGACAGCCAGAAGCTCCTGCAATATGTGCATGGGATGGGGACTTCTCGTATCAGCAGTTGCACGATACTTCAGAGTCCCTGGCCTCTCATCTCCTTGGATTTCAGGTTGTGCCAAACACTTTCATCCCTCTATACCTGGAAAAGTCGAAGTGGACGGCAGTTGCTATGCTGGCGGTGCTCAAAGCTGGAGCTGCATTTGTTCTTCTGGACCCTTCTCATCCGCTTCACCGGCTGCGCCAGATCTGCTCGGATATTAAAGCGACCATGGTCATAGGTTTATCTTGCGACAAGAATACCGCCGACTCGCTCGGGGTAGGAAAATTCATCGCACTCAGGGACGGGCAAACATGGACATCTCAAACCCCTCGCCCGCTCCCTCACCGACGTTCCTCATCCAGCCCAGCCTATGCTGTGTTCACCTCTGGATCGACCGGTCGTCCCAAGGGAGTGGTCATGGAGCATGCCGCGTTCACCACTGCGGCTCATCATTTCATTCAGAGGACCGGGCTGGGGGTGAGGTCCCGGGTTTTTCAATTTGCTTCATATGCCTTCGATGTGAGCGTTGCGGACCATCTTGCAACACTCATTGCTGGAGGTTGCGTTTGTATACCTTCAGACTCGGATCGGATCAATTGCCTTGCTGAGGTCATTCGCAAGACCCAAGCCAATTGGGCGGACCTTACGCCTTCCGTCGCCCGTTTACTGTCTCCCAAAGAGGTGCCTTTGCTGAACACCTTGGTCCTTGCTGGAGAGCCTATGAGCAAGCAGGACATCTCTACCTGGACTCCACACGTGGACCTAATAAACCACTACGGTCCGGCGGAATGTGCTATTGGGACAAATGTTTCCTCCCCCATCGAGCCGAATGCGGAGCCTGGGAACATCGGATACTCAATGGGCTGTCTCAGTTGGGTGGTGCATCCGGAGGACTGTAATCGTCTTCTCCCCTATGGCGAGATTGGAGAACTGGTGGTTGAGGGTCATATCGTGGCTAGAGGATACCTCCACGATCAGCCCGAGGACGATTCAGGTTTCATCTCCACCCCAGCGTGGTTGGAAAAGGCTCGTTCAGCTAGCTCCTCATCAGCACCATTATACAAGACAGGTGATTTGGTGCGGTATGTTTCGGACGGCTCGTTGCAGTACATTGGCCGAAAAGATCATCTCCTGAAAATACGGGGTCAACGAATCCAACCCGAGGAGGTTGAGCATTACATCCAGGAGTGCTCACATAAAGCTATCTACCCCAAAGTCGGAGTGGTTCCCCTCCCAGATGGGGATTCGGCTTTGATTGCCTTCATTTCCCAGGATATTGCCGGCATGGGAATTGTTTTACAGCCGCCCAGCGACGACTTTGCAGCTTGGGCTACGAATACGCAACGCCAGCTTGCAGGTTTTCTGCCCGCTTACATGATTCCATCTTTCATGCTGCCTGTGTCTAAGCTCCCCTTGACAACCGGAGGCAAGGTGGATCGTCGAGCGCTCATGGATCTGGTGTCCGATCTCCCAGTCTCGCGTCTAGCAGAGTACCAACAGAAAACGTCGGAGAACCTGCACCGAGATGCAACATTCGGCGAAACTGAGGAAAGTCTCAAAGAAATGTGGTGCGAAGTTCTGAACCGTGCCCCCGAGCTTATCAGTCGAGGCGATGATTTCATCCAGTCTGGTGGGAACTCGATACGTGCCATGCAACTGGTGTCAGTTGCTCGCAGTCGTGGCCTTCACCTGACTGTGGCTGATATTTTCAACGTTCGTACACTTTCTGAGATTGCTGGCTGCATGAGACCCCTTTCAGATGTCCATTTATTGAACAATTCACCCAAGTATGTGTCGTTTTCTTTGCTGGGGGATGACACGCATCAGCGAAGATTCCTGCACCTTGCCGCCCAACAATGTGCCATAGGACAAGACGAGATAGAGGATATGTACCCGGCTACTCATCTGCAAGCGGGTCTGATGGCATTGTCCCTTCAAACCCCGAACGCTTATGTTTCTCAGCACATTTTCAGCTGTGTTGCTGGAGTCGAGTCTCATCGAGTCCGGGAAGCCTGGCAAAAGACGGTGAGAGCAAACGCGATCCTCCGCACTCGAATGATTACTGTCGACACTGGGACGTTGCAGGTTGTTCTCCGAAACAATATTGAAATTTCCACTACCGAGGATCTTGAGCAGTATTTGCGGGAGGACAGAGCGCTCCCTATGGCTCTTGGAAAGCCCCTTTTTCGTCTATGCCTGTCGCCCTCTTTCGTTGTTCTTACATTGCATCACGCAATCTACGATGGGGTCTCTTTGGAACTCATTCTGGGCCATTTCAACAAATTTTACCATGGCCTCTCCGTCCAAGTACCTGATTTTGCTCCCTTCATCGCATACATTCAAGAGCGAGGAAACAATCAAAACAATCACCAATACTGGCACTCCCAGCTCGCTGAGTGCAGTGCGCCAATTTTTCCCGCTCTCCCTTCGGCAGGATTTGTGCCCAGTGCGAGCGCTTTCTTGGAGCGCCGTGTTACTGGAATCCGCCAGACGAGTGGCTACACAACGTCAAATACAATCCGGCTCGCTTTAGCTCTGTTGATATCCCATTATACGAACTGTGAAGATGTTGTCTTTGGAGTCACTGTTAACGGTCGTGGGGCACCTGTTCCTGACGTTGATAGGATGACTGGCCCAACGTTTTCAACTGTCCCCATGCGGTTCATCGCGAACCCGGAACAGACTGTCCGGGGGGCATTGAGTGACATGCAAAAGAAAGCTACAGACATGATCTATTTTGAGCAGGCTGGGCTGCATTTTATACGTCAAGTTAGTCAAGATGCAGCTACTGCTTGTCAGTTTCAGACTCATCTTGTAGTACAACCGCACTTGGTCGACGTTCCTCGGGAGGTTCTGGTGCCACACCATGGCCGTTGCTTGGATATTGGCGAAAATGCTAAATTTGCCTCGTACGCCCTGCTCGTGGTGTGCACACTGCATGAAAAGTGCGAAGCCGTCGACATTGCAGTTAACTTCGATCCGCGTATCATGACTGAGTTGCAAGTCAGGCGCTTTGTGCAGCAATTCAGCCACATCTTGTTGCAATTACAGAACCCTGGCCCTAATGTGAGTTTAGGGCAGATCCAATGCATAAGCCCTGAAGATCTCGCCGACCTCCGTCTCTGGAATTGTTCGATTCCAAAATCCTGTGACCAGTGTCTCCATGATATGGTTTTGACCAGCTGTGCGTCTCAGCCATCCGCAGTTGCTGTTTCTTCATGGGATGGAGAATTCACTTACGGGGAGTTGGAACGACTTTCTGGTGCCTTTGCTTTACGACTTCGGCAGCTGAGCATCACTAACAACAGCTTGGTCCCCCTCTGTCTCGATCGATCCAAGTGGGCTGTTGTGAGCATCTTGGCTGTTATTCGAGCTGGAGGCGCCTGTGTCTTGACCGACCCAAGCCAACCACGAGCAAGAGTGCAAGGCATCATCCGGGACACAGGCGCCCGATTAGCCCTAGTGTCACCCAGGCATGCGAATATTCTCGAAGGACTCGCGTGTGCGGCACTATCCATCTCTGATGCCACGTTCAAAGACCTTCCCGACTATGAGCCTGAGAGCCTCCCGGTAGTTGCGCCCGAGGAACCTGCCTTCATTGTCTTCACCTCGGGTAGCACTGGCAAGCCCAAGGGGATCATTGTTGAGCATCGAAACCTGGCCACATGTGCGAGATACCAGTACGGACCCATGGGTTACACTCCTGATTGCCGAATCCTTCATTTTGCATCCTATACTTTCGACCTGAGCATCTACGAGACAGTAGTCACTCTCATATTTGGAGGTTGCGTCTGTGTTCCATCCGAGGAGCAACGCCTTACTGATCTGGCCGGCTGCCTGCGGCAGTACCGCATCAACTGGGCTGTTTTCACCCCTTCAACACTGCGTCTGTTCCGTCCCGAGGACGTCCCAGACTTGAAAGTTCTCTGCGTTGGTGGAGAGCCACTCACACAAACTCATGTAAATGATTGGGCGCACAGGCTCAAGCTCATCAATTCCTATGGGCCTGCTGAGACCTGCTTCTGCACTGCTGGTCTGGTCGATCCTAGCAAATGGCATCCGGGTGACGTGGGTGACATGTTCGGTGGTCTTGCTTGGATCACAGTCATAAACGATCCCAACCACCTCGCCCCCATCGGAGCTATCGGGGAACTGGTCGTTGAAGGTCCTGCCGTTGCTCGGGGTTATCTCAACAACGAAGAATTGACACGTGCCAGCTTTATTGATGTCCCGCCTTGGCTCCAGAAGTGGCGGCCTGACGGGACAACGGACAGGCTCTATCGGACTGGAGACTTGGTTCGATACGGCGATGACGGAATTATCTGCTTTGTTGGGCGACGTGACACGCAGGTGAAGCTGCGTGGTCAACGCGTGGAGCTGACTGAAGTTGAGTATCATCTGCAACGATGTTTCACTGGTGCTGAGGAGGTGGTCGCGGAAGTCATCGTTCCTTCAACTTTCGAAGCGCCAGCATTTTTGGCGGCTTTTGTCTTCACTCGAGAAACCGCCAGTCGTGCGGCTACTTGTCTCGCTGTTCCGACTGAGCGCTTCATAGAGGAAGTATCACAAGCACTGGCAAAGCTTCAGATGTCTTTGCCCGTTTATATGGTTCCCACAGTCTTGCTTCCCCTGGCTGCAATTCCACTGACTGGCACCGGCAAGATCAATCGGCGAGAGCTTCGCGAAGTGGCCGCCGCCCTCACCCGTGAGGAGATCAATTCTTACCTCCCGTTGGCCGATAACGTCCAAACCACCCTTAGGCGTTCACCTGGCAATGAAGTTGAGCGGAAATTACACTCCATCTGCGCCCAGGTGCTCAACGTTGACCAGAATAAAATCGGAATGGATGATGACTTCTTCCGTCTGGGTGGCGACTCTATCAGTGCTATGCAAGTCGCAGCAAAAGCCAAGGCAGCTGGTCTGACCATAACTGCGACAGACATCGTTGTCCGCAAGTCCATTGCGGATATTGCATCTTGTGATGCTGGAGCACCCTTGTTGGTCATGAACGCCGACGACTCAGAGATCATGGCCCCCTTTGGTCTTTCACCCATTCAATCTTTGTTCTTTGACACGATCCGCGAGAACCACAGCTATTTCAACCAAAGCTTCACGCTCCGTCTATCTGAGTCTGTTGAGGCCAAAAATTTGGATGCAGCTTTGCGGGCTGTGGTGGCACACCATGCTATGCTTCGTGCTCGTTTTCGCCAGGAAAGCTATGGTGGGTGGGTGCAGCAGGTACAGGTTGACGTTGAAACATCCTACGTTTTGCGGTCTCATGTGCTTCGATCTACTGCTGCTGCTCTTGGTGTCATTTCTGATAGTCAGAAGTCTCTGGATATCGTCAACGGTCCCCTTCTTCGAGCTGACTTGATTGAGGTGCCTTCTGGACAGTATCTCTTCCTTGTGGCTCACCACCTAGTCATGGATCTGGTGTCTTGGAGGATCATTTTCTCGGACTTGGAAGCCACCCTACGCACAGGTAAACTCTCTGCAACTCCGTCACTTCCTTTCCCAATTTGGTGCCGCATGCAAGCCGAATACGGTACGCAAAATCTTTTGCCAGCAGATGTCTTTCCATTTGAACTTCTGCCCAGTGCGGATGGATTCTGGGGAGACGTTGACAGCAGAAACACCTGGGGCGACATTGCAACTCTCTCGTTCACTCTGGGTATGGATACCACAGCTTCTTTGTACGGTGGGATCCCATGCCTAGATGGACTCACGGCCACCCCATTGGAGATCTACCACGCTGCTTTGCTGGTGTCTTTCGTCCGCACCTTTACTTCCCGTCCGGCGCCAAATATTTATTGTGAGGGCCATGGCCGCGAGGTCTGGGATTCGTCGCTCGATCTTTCCCGAACCGTGGGCTGGTTCACCACGATATGGCCCTGCCCAGTACGTTGTGACCACACGTCCGACGTGCGTTCGGTTCTGGAAGCTGTTCACGCAGTGCATGCCAAAATGCCATCGCATGGTTGGGGGTACTTTACCTCTCGGTATACTAATATCGAAGGGCAACAGAAATTCAAAACATCCGTCATCCCCGAGATTGTTCTGAATTACTCGGGTCTCTACCAGGAGCTTGAGCGGGATGGCGCGTTGCTGCAGCAAACTGACGAGTTTGATGGTACAACATCAGACATCATCCTGTCTGCGCGCCGGTTTGCGCTGATCGAAGTCTCGGTGGGAGTCCGGAAGGGATGTGTAGAGTTTAGAGTGAGCTACAATCGGCACATGGACAGGAAGGAGGATATCAAACTTTGGGTGGTGCTCTGTCGAGAGATTCTAATTGAGTTGGCTGGCTGAGAGTTCTTGAACATCTATTGCTCTCCTCTTAGGCGCTTCAGCAGGCGAGATAAATGGGCGAATTTTAGATAGGCACCTGTTCCTAGAGAAACGCACCTCCCTACATATCGTTATGAACCCCCTTTCTTAACTGCTTTGGTATGATCCCGGTGCCGATGCATTACAGTACTAAATATCGTTTGGAACTTGGTCCTTGTCCGAGAAAGAAGATCAGGGTTACACCCGTCGAAATATTGTATATTGCGACATGGTACGCCGAGTGACTGTACAAGGGACCTCTCTTTCTTACTACTAATAGCGGCGACCACCTATGCGCATTATATCTGTAAGTACATACGATATTATGCGGATATCACGTAGCTAAAAACACGTACTTCTGCCCCGAATATCGCCGCTAATTAAATTGCGGCTATACTAATATCTGTCGCACCACAGATTAAAACTTACTAGATATTAACTTATTATATTAATGTTCCTCTCACGATTTAGACATCTGAATATCAATTCGCCCCAGGATCGGGGTTCGAATTACCCCGACCCATTATATGATTCTGGTCGTACTATGGACGGCATGACATGGTAGATCCATATGAGTAACAATTCATGATGTATTAAGCTAATATTCGTCTATGGGGTATATGAAATCCGTCAACTCCTAAAAGCTCTCCCTCGGCCCCAAGGGCCTCGACGACGCATCCGACCTTTGGTCGTCCTGGTACGTCACCTTGACATGCGTCACCTGGGTAATTTCACGATTGTATGATTTGTCGGTCTCCACAGGGTACATTTCAAACCGGTGAGTCGACACGTTGTTGGAGAAACTGCTTCGGTCCCCGCGGAACCTCCTCCAAGCATTGCCATCAGGATCTTGCAGGTCACCCGCGGACAAATCTGCGGGTGTTTTGCGACGAGATTTGCCCCCGCTCGGCGGGCCGGTATTCTGCTGAGAGCCCCCGAACAGCTTGGGGAGCAGATATTGAAGTGGCTGTTTGTAGACCGGGAGACAGGCACAGATGATGCCGACATTAGCCTCGATGACGCTCCAGATCGTTGCGGGAATTGGTCCGCCTGGTCCAGTCAGTCAGAAGAATTTGCCGGCGAGATCAATGAGTTTCCATACTGGTTGGGTCTTTGTTCTCGGCTGACTCGGCGAGAGTCGTGGTGCGAACGATGCTCGTGACACAAACACTACCATCATCAACACGGGACGCAGTGATACGTAGAAGTCAGGAAACTTACAACAGACCAAGACCGAAAATGACGGCCAAGGCGACCTTTTTCGCGCTGGAGAGCCGCAGCTTGGAGATTGGGTATATGGGCAAGGTGAGGATGGCCACATCGCTGAGGATGTTGAGGATGGCATAGGAAATCCATTGCGCCTCGCTGTCGACGCACTTGGGGTTCTTGATTGTTTTGTCCCAGAAAGAGGCGACTGGGTTACACTGAAAGATGGTGACCAAGATATAGGCAAGGCTCCAGCAGAGGACAAAGATGATGCCTCCGAAGCATATTCGGCGGATGTTGGGTTGGATGAAGATGCGCAGGTACAGACACAGGAAAGAGACCTTGCTGATGCCAATGACGACTTTGTACATCACCTGGGCTGCAAAGAACCACTGCGCGGATTAGACGGTAGCGTTGCTGGGGAGTTCTGGGAGCATACCTTGAGGGCGATTACCTGATGATGCTGATCCAGGTCTGCAGAGCGTTTTCCATAGCCATAGTGCACCGCTGCGTCGGGTTAGATGTGAGTGCCAGAAAGAAGCAAAGCAACAGTGAGCTGGCTAACCGGAACATTCGGTCACAGAGAGGAGCACAGAGCTGATCTGGAGTCGGCGGTCAGTGAAGCTCGGATACACGAGTGAACCGCGATGATCAACCTACCAACGAACCGAGAATAGTCCAATCATCCACTCCTAAACAGCGATTGTGGAATCGGATCAACAGTCTGGCAAGGACGAAGAGGCCGGCCAGAATGACCATGATGACGCTCCAGATCCATAGAGTGAAGCCCCGGTTGGGCACGGTGGGCGTGCTCAGTCCGATCTCGTAGGGCATCTCGATCTTGGACCTGTTCCTCGCATGGCTGAGAGCGCCGCGCGGTTGGGAAGGGGCATGGCTGGTGTGCTGCGGATATAAGGGAACTCAGCCTCGGGGTTCCCATCGCATCCGAACAACCCGACAGTCTGGACAATCGCACGCAAAGAGTTCCACCGAGGCATGATTCGAGGAAGATTCAGAGATGTCTTTGTTGGATTTTGATCGAGTGGAGTAGAGAAAATTGCATCAATTGGCCCCAGGGACGATTGACTTTGGGTGCAATCTTGGACCGGCGGGGCGGTGGCTTGGCTGAAGAGTGTCCACGAGGTGCTTGCAGTATAAAGATGACTCGGGTGGCTTGAAAATGACTGATGGAGTCAATTGGGGAAAGTAGCAGAATTGTACTCCGGTATAGTCCTTTTGTTCAAGTTGGATATTGAATGCATGCATCTTCATACTCCTATAGTAAATGGCTGGGGTGATGTCACATTAGGTAATCGTCGACTGGATGCCCCAAAGAGGAAGGTGGCCGAGAAACGTCTCGTTAGTCTATACTCGCTCCGTCGTAGTTCAATCCTCCTTCCGGCTGCAATGTTTACAGTACTCCGTATATCTGCCGGCGAATTTCCAATCCCTGTCGCTCTGCTCAGTCTCCCCAACCCTCTCCCCCTTGCCAATGAAGTCAATTGCTTCCCTCTCCCTTCTGGCAACCTGCCTCGCCTCCAGTCTGGCATCCGGTCAATCCGTCGGAGCCCGTGTCTGGACCGGTAGTGGCCTGATTGAGGGCCATCCAGCGCCCCAGCGTCCCAGGGTCGCCGAATACCTGGGGATTCCTTACGCGCAGCCCCCAACTGGAGATCTGCGGTTTGCGCCCCCCGTAGCTTATAGTTCCAACGCCACCATCTCTGCCAATGCTTACGTATGTGCTTTCAAATGAAGATTTCAGTATCTGACTAACCATGTTCACTAGAGCCCGTATGTGCAGCAAACTACCCTTTGACTTTGTTGGGTTTTCAACTTAACGGTGATGTAGCGATTGTCCAGCGACTATCGGCAAAACCCCGGATAATTTCCCGGGTTTCACGCCCCAGGCCCAGCGCATCATCAAGTCCTTTGCCCAGCAGCTAGGGACCTCTCAAAGCGAGGACTGTCTCTACTTGAACGTATGGACGAAGCCGACTTCAAAGCCGAAGCCGGTGCTTGTGTTCATCCATGGCGGTCGTATGTGATTGCTCCCAAGTGTCTATACAAGTAGCTAAGAAATCAGGGTTCACTGTCGGCGGCGCCAACAGCCCCTACTATAACGGCCAGGCTTTGGCGGACGAGCATGACGTGGTTGTCGTGACCTTCAAGTTCGTACCCCCCAACATACTCCCTCTTTTCTATCATATTGACCAACTGCAGCTACCGCCTCAACATCTTCGGGTTTTCGGGTGCCCCCGGCCTTCCACAGAATGTAGCGCTGCTAGATCAGCGCTTGGCCGTTGAATGGGTTCACCGCAACATTGCGGCGTTCGGCGGGGATCCCACCCGGATCACCATCTTTGGCCAGTCCGCCGGCGGTGCATCTGTCGACTACTATTCCTACATCTGGACGGAGAATCCTCTCGTCAGCGGTCTCATCTCGCACTCGGGAACCGCCCTCAGCTTTAAGCCAAACACCGCCGAAGAGTCGGCTAGCTATTTCTACCACGTTGCGCAGACCCTGGGATGCGGAGACAAGACGACCGATTCCCAAACTCTCGTTCAATGCGTTCGCAGCCATTCGTATCAGGATGTTCTGAAAGCCGTGTCCAAGGTCCCTCCCGCCGAATCGCCTGCGCTCCCTCAGCCAGTCTTCCACCCCACCGTGGATGGAGTCACGGTGTTCGATGACTATGCGGACAGGTCCACTGCTGGAAAGTATGCCCATGTGGTCAGTACCCTCCAATCTGATGAGACCCAGCGTTCGATAGACTGACGTGAACAGCCGTATCTCCTGACCAGCAATGATAACGAAGCTGGGTACTACCGTGTCAATGCTTTCTCTGGGAACATCTCCCTCAGCGACCGCCAATGGAATCAGTTCAACCTGGCGGCATTCACCTGTCCCACTGGCGCAGAGGCCAAGAATCGCGCGGTGAACGGAGTTCCAACTTGGCAGTCCCGCTACTTTGGTGACTGGGACAACTTGCGGTTGTATCCGACCAGTGGCACTTATCACGGAGTCGATCTACCGATGGTGTTTGGCACTGCACAGTCAGTGAGCGGCCTGCCGAATTCTCCGAAAGAGGACGAGTTTGCAAAGTACATGGCCTCGGCGTGGGTAGCTTTTGCCAGTGACCCGCAGAACGGACTGACCGAGTTCGGTTGGCCTCGTTATCATCCCGATGGTAAGTCATCTTTCAAACTCCCCCAAAAGCTTTGCGTATGTCTGATTCGAACTAGAGAAAACTCTTGTTGGACTCGCCTATAAAAACAGCACTGGAGCTCGGTTCTTCCGTCCTGCCACGTTTGAGCATGGATGTGCTGCTTTGAATGGGGATACTACTCCTGGAAAGGGGGCATTCTAATTGTACAGAAGACATTGTGATACTTCTCAAGGCATGTATTGTAGAGTTCTAGAGGATACCATAATCATTGCACAACAATCTATGCATGTCCTATTCACAATGCAGTAAATGCATGCCCGTCAATGAGTTTGACCCGGCAATTCCACATACCACGATAGATCATTCTTCTCATCCATCTCCCACTCCGTGAATCCATTCCCCAGAAAGCGGAACGAGTTCGGGCTGTTGTATTCGATCTCGAAATCCTCCCCTCGGATTTCACTGATCAGCCGATGGAACAGAACCGCACTCCCTCCAAACAGCGCCGTCACCCGCCCATCCACCGTATTCCGCTTATACCAACTCTTGCAGCTCCCCGTCCACACCAGCGTCTTGTGCACTTCGTCCCCGTACCGCACAAACGCCTCTTCCCGGCACCGCTTCGGCATGACATACTTGATATCCTCCGTCGCGATCTTCCGGATCCATTTCACAAAGTAGTCACCAGTCCAGTTGAGCGATTCCACTAGCGACCCGTGGCCGCCGAGGTTGTTCGGCCCCGTCATGATGAAGTAGTTGGGGAAGCCGGCCGTCGCCACGGACAGGTACGATTCGGGCGTTTCGGCCCATTTGTCGGCGAGACTCACGCCGTTTTGGCCGATGATGGGATATCGCGGGCAATGCGAGACGTCGAAGCCGGTGGCACAGATGACTATCACGTCAGTAGTGTCTTCCTGTCTAGGCTGGGTTGGGTGTATACATACCGACATCGCATTCGAATACCTCCCCATCGGCCGTGTGCACGGCGTTCTCGGTGATCTTCGTAATGGGACTATTGGTCAGCTTGCAGTTCGGCTGCGCGAAGGCCTCGAGATAGCCCGGTCCCGGGGTGATGCGACGACACCCGACCTCGAATTTCGGGATCAGCTTTTCGCAGAGCTCAGGGTCGTGGTTGAGTTTCTCGGCCATTTGCTTCGCGCCGAACCGCATGGCGGCCTCGTTGTTTTCGCCTTTCAAGAACTAAGCAATAGTCAGCCTGCTGTTCCTTCTTGCACGTCGGGAACGCTTGCCAGGCGAAAGTTCCGGTTCGTCCGGTTGATGATGCCCTTGCGGTACTTGCGGTGCTCTTCGGGGTCGCGGAACCGCGTCTTTTGCTCCTCCGTGTACGCCGGGTTGGGGTCGTCGTCGTCGTTGCCGTGGTGCTTGGACGGCGGCACGCGGTAGTACACCCAGGCGGGGGAGCGCATGAAATTGACGACCTGCGTGCCGGGGAGCTTGGCCATCGCGGGCGTGATCTGGATGCCGGAGGAGCCGTTGCCGATCACGGCGATGCGCTTGTGCGAGTAGTCGTAGCTGTGGTCCCAGGCGGCCGAGTGGGTGGTGTGGCCTTTGAAGTCGTTGAGGCCGGGGATGTCGGGCCACGCCGGGTGTCTGTCGTACGCTTAATACGGGACCGATGTTGAGCCCGAGCTCAGTGAAAAGGGGGAACCTACACCAGCAGTCCTTGAGCGGAGAATAGAATCTCGCAGTACTCGTCTCGCTGCGTGCCCTCGTGCTCCACCGTCACCTTCCAGTGCCCGGGACCCTCCTCCCAGACCGCCGAGACAACTCGGGTGTTGAGATACAAGTCGCGGTCGAGGTTCCATTTCCTGACGGTGCGCTTGATGTAGTCCTGGATCTCGGGCCCGCTGGAGTAGAAGCGCGTCCAGTCGGGGTTGGGGTCGAACGGGAACGCGTAGATGTGCGAGGGCACGTCGCACTGCACGCCGGGGTAGGTGTTGATCAGCCATGTGCCGCCGACATCGCTGCGTGCTTCGAACATCTTGTGCTCCACGAAATCTTTTAGATCGGGGAAGCGATGCTGGATTTTGTGCGCGATCAGCAGGCCCGAGAACCCGGCGCCGATGGTGATTACGCGCAGCTTGCGGGGTGTAAAGGCGTAGTCTGTGTTTAGGGGGATGCTAAAGGGATGCGTTGAGCTGGGTTTGGTTTGAGAGTCGTCTGTTGTTGGAACGGGTGCAGGGACCCCGTGCTTTTTGGGTTGTGCTTGCGCATGGCCGTTCAAGAAGAGATGCTTGGTCTGTTCTGTTGCGGCGGGTGCTGTGATGGAGGGAGCCATGTTGCTTGGATTTGATCAGGGAGGATAATGGCACTGGTTAGCGGAGGGCTCCTTGTATGCTCTTATAGACAGGTCAGTGGACTTGGAGCTGGTTCTCAGCCGAATGTGTGCCATGATGTGGCTGCTTGTATGCCCGATAACCAGGCCGGTAGACCATCGGCAATCCAGTGCTGATCACAGTTCTGATCGGCCTCAGCGGTTACACATGCATCCCGGCTAATTGTGAATAGAGGTTGGCGTCTAGGAAGGGGGAGCTATTCGGTAATGCTCGGGTTACCCGATTAGGAAATGGTTATGGGTAAGTAAATGGTAGACTAATGCACGATACCGCTATCAACTGTATACCCAGTGTTTGAAAGATTATGTACGATGGTGTAGTCTGTCTTACGTGTAGTGTGCAGCAGTCGGAATGTTTAGACTCATTTCTTCTTCAGTATGAAGTACACTTGAGGTTGAGATAGAAGTATATCCATAACATAAACTACTTCTCATAGATACATGTCAATCTTATGCTAAAATCAAATCTTCGTAGTTCCTATCCGCCACGTCCTGTGCTCTCTTTCGATATCCCGGGGCAGGTCCTTGGTATCTGGCAATAATCCGCTTCTGTTTATGCGCCAGGTTCTTGTTGACACCGGTCATCCATGAATCAACCTCGTTAGCCAGCAGTCCCTCCGCACACTGGTGAACATGCTCTGTCCACTTCTGCATTCCCACCTCGGTGGCCTCGGCGTAGGTGATTCCGTGATCGCGGCAGAAACGGATGAAGTTTGTAACCCATTCGACCGCGTACTCGATACTCCGAGGAATGTTCCCGAACATCTGATGCGGCCCCAGGATCATCGTCATGTTGGGGAACTCTTCAACAAAGAGTCCCAGGAACGTGCGAGGCCCTTCACTCCACTTGCTCGTCAATTTGGTCTTGTTGCGTCCCTGGAAATCTATGGCCGTAAAGGCACCGGTAACCGCATCAAACCCGGTGCCGTAGATGACCATGTCGAACTCAAACTCCGCATCGCGCGTTTTGATGCCTGTTTCCGTGATGCGCTCGATAGGGTCCTCCTTCACATCGACGAGCCGCACATTAGGCTGGTTGAAGATCTCAAAGTACCCGCTCTCCAGCGGCACCCGCTTCGTCCCGAACCCGTGGCATTTGGGGATGAGTTTCTCCGCCGTGACGGGATCCTTGACGCGCTGGCGGATCTTGTTCGCGATGAACTCGCTGAACAGGGCATTCGCGCGTCTGTCGTAGTGGATGTCTCCAAAGTTGCCGAGCCACTTCGCGAATCCGCGGGTCTGGTAGAGCGCCTCCCAGAACGCCTCGCGCTCTGCAGGTGGGACGTCCAGCGTGCGCCGCAGATCCGCGGCATGCAGGAACCCGGAGGACGTCTCACGGCAGCGCTGGAAAATTTCCGGGTATTGCTTGCGGAGCTCCTTGGTCTCCTCGGGGGTGATCTTGTCGTTGCGGAGCGGCGCGCTCCAGTTCGGCGTCCGCTGGAAGATGGTGAGGTGGCCGGCGGTTTTGGCGATCTCCTGCGTGGCCTGGATGACTGTTGCGCCGGTGCCGATGAAGGCGACCCGTTTGTTTGCGAAACTGACGGGGTGGTGCGGCCATCGCGCGGTGTGGTAGGCTTCGCCTTTGTAATCGTGGATGCCGGGGATGTTGGGCATGGTGAAATTGCTCAGGACACCCATGGCGGTCACCAGGAACCGGGACGAGTACTCCGTGCCGTTGGCGTCTGTCAGGAGCCAGGAGTTGGAGGACTCTTGGAAATGGGCGGACTGGACGCGGGTGTCGAACTGCATGTCTCTGCGGAGGTCGAACTTGTCGCAGATGAACTCGCAGTATCGGAGGGTTTCATGCTGAGGGGCAAAATGCTCGGACCACGTCCACTCGTCCAGGAGCTCCTGTGAGAATGAAAACTGGTATGTGTAGCTCTCCGAGTCGAACCGGGCGCCGGGATAGCGATTCCAATACCAGGTGCCGCCCACCCCGCTCGCTGCCTCCAGCACCTTGACCCGAAGGCCGAGTGTGCGCATCTGATGGAGGGCGTAGATTCCTGACAGCCCAGCGCCGATAATCAGGACGTCATAGTCCAGGTCTTGGTTCAGCTTACTGAATAGCGGTTCTTCGTTGCTGCCCATATTGTTTATGTGTGAGTGATGGAGGAGGTTGCGTCCGCATGCATGCTGTGTCTCCGGTCGTAACTATATATAGACGTATTATAATCCAGGTAAATTAGGTAGCTGCTCGGTAGTCGCGGTAACAAGACGAGCACGTGAATACACTGTAATCTAAACGAGTGTATAGAGCCGGAAAGATGTATATCGGCAATAGGACAACCTTAACCGGCTCCCCGCAATTTACCCCGGATTGCCAAAGGAAGCGGGGGATTCTACTGTGTCTATATGAGTGTCTACTATCCATGTGGCGTTGACTGATGTGTCTAAATGGTACCCCTCGTAGCATATCATGGAGACACAGGCTAGCCCGAGGGTATTTCAAGGGCTTCGTAGACAGTAGAACCGCAATTGATCTCCATTGTTCTTCGCCACCGTACCACTCCAGTTCCCATCATGTCGGACCTGCAGAAGTCCTTGTCAGACACCTTGTCGGATAAGCCCAACGCCTCCGAGATTGAGAAGGCCGAGGGAGCTACTCCCATTGACACGGTTCACAATGACGAGGCCGTGAAAGTGCTCGCCAACTACAGCGGCGATGAGTCCTGGACAGAAGAAGAAGAGACCAAGGTCAAGCACAAGATTGACCGGAAGCTTCTCCCATTGCTGTGCTTGACATATGGGTTGCAGTATTACGACAAGGCCATTCTCTCTCAAGCTGTATGTCCAGTCGTTCTGCTTTCAGGCCGTCTACGCTGTCTAATCTCATTGTTGGCGATTTTTGGCCTCCGTGAGGACTTGAAACTCATGGTTGGTAATCGTTACTCCTTCTCTGCGGCCATTTTCTACCTGGGTTTTATTGTGGGAGCGTATCCTGCCATGGTCTTGGCCCAAAGATTCCCAATTGAGCGCGTTGCTTCCATCATTGTGGCCCTGTGGGGGATATGTCTCATTCTCACACCGGCTTGCCATAACTACCAGTCTCTGTACGCGCAGAGGTTCTTCTTGGGGCTACTGGAGAGTGGTGTTAGTCCCATGTTCATGATCATTGTGGTAGGTCTCTCCACGTACAGTTCGCATCTGGTACTAAAAGCCATAGGGTGGCTGGTATAAGAAGGATGAACAGGCCCTGCGCATGGGGTAGGTCCATCCCAATTCTTAAAGTCAGGATATTAACATGGCTAGGGTCTGGTATTGCTGGACAGGCTACGTCTCCATCTTCTCCCCCCTAATCAACTACGGCCTGGGTCACATCAAAGGCGCGCTCTCGCCATGGAAATACATGTATCTCGTCTCCGGATCCATCACTATCCTCTGGGCTATAGTGATCATTTTCTTCCTCCCCCCGGACCCCATCCGCGCCAAAGGCTTCAGCGAGCGCGAGCGCTACATCTGCGTCGCCCGCATGCGCAGCAACAACTCCGGGGTCCGCAACACCCACTACAAGAAAGGACAGGTGTGGGAGCTGCTGCTCGACGTCAAATTCTGGCTGATCTTCTTCACGGCCTTCTTCTGCATGATCGGCAACGGCCCCGTGTCCACCTTCACGCCCATCATCATCAACGGCCTCGGCTTCAACACGCTCACCTCCCTGCTGCTGGTCATGCCGGCTGGCTTTTATGCGGGGACGCAGCAGCTCCTCGTTCCATGGGCTGCATACAAGTGGGCCAGATATGGTATCCGCTCGTGGCTCGTAGCGGGCTGTCAGCTCGTCACGACTCTCGCCTCACTGCTGCTGCTCCTGCTACCCATGTCGGCGAAGGGGGGGATGTTGTTCGCTTGCTATATCCTGCCGTCTCTGGGAGGGGCGTATGCGGTGCTCATGGGCTTGCAGATTGCGAATATTGCGGGATACACTAAGCGGACGGTTGCTTCGTCGGGGATCTACATTGGGTATTGTCTGGGTGAGTGCAGCTACGATTACCGTTTACATCTCATTCCACCGCGCTAACAAACGCAGGAAACTTTGTCGGACCGCTCGTCTTTGAAGAGAAAGATGCGCCACGCTATGTTCCGGGGTTCATCGTGTGTGTGGTCACATCCGTGCTCGCCGCGGTGCTCGTCATCGTCTACCGCTATATCTGTCTCTGGGACAATCGGAAACGAGACGAGAGTGGGATTGCAGAGGGCTTTGGGAATGCTTACCAGGATGATTTGACTGATAAAACGGTGAGTCAGTTCCAGTGCAGTATACACGCATTGTCTAATTCTTTAGAACCCCGAGTTTAGGTATATCGTGTAAATGGTTGAGTGGTGAGGGCAGTGCATGATGGATTGTTCATAGTCTAGATTAAACATGTCAAGCTGTAGAGGTCTACATGCTGCAATATTGTGTTATTCCTCCAAAATGCATGATGCATCTCGCTTATTCCACCTTGACCACGAATTTGTTCGCTACCGGATTGCTGAGCGTCCACTTGATCCCCTCGCAGATAACGGAATCCCATCGCTTCGACTCCGATAGTTTGTTCCCATAGCGTCTGAAGCCATGAGGGAGTCCGCTAAAGACATTGACATCGGTGGGAACACTAAACAAGCACAAAGTCAGCTCTCCCTCTCCCAACGGCTGGAATACACCTACCCATTCTCGCTGAGTAGCTGCGCATATAACAGCCCCTCATCACGGAGTATATCGCGTCCCGCAATTCCAAATGTCGCAGGCGGCAACCCCTTCACCTCGTCGGCAGTCGCATTCCCAGGACTAAGACGTAGATCCCGCTCCAGCTCCTCACCACCCGTCACCTTCAACAAATCCATGAACAACTTAGCCCTAGTCACCGGCAAGATCGGCGCCGTCTCATTCTGCACGTAGCTGGAGACGCTGGGATCGCGCAGCCTCGCAAGAACCTGCCTATTAGTATGCCCCGAGAACAGCACACACGGGATCATCAGGATCTGGCCGCGGATGCGCGGCCGCTTTGCCAGCGACTCGTCCTTGCCCAAGTGCTGCGCCAGCGTCAGCGACGCAGTCAGCCAGCCGCCGGCGGAGATGCCGCCGACGACGACGCTGTCGCCGTCGCCACCAATCTGGGCCACGTGCTCGTGTACCCAGTGGAAGGCGTCTTCGGCGTCGTTCCAGGCGGTCGGGTAGCCGTGCTCCGGCGTGTGGCGGTAGTTCACGTTCACCACGACCACGGGGTGTCCGGCTGCCGCGAGGGGTGCGACGACGCGGGAGCAGATGGCGTCCTCCGAGCGCAGGGTGCCCAAGAGGAAGCCGCCGCCGTGCAGGTGGATGTACACCGGTAGACGCTGGGTCTCGGGGAGCGCGGACGGGCGATACGTGGCTGCTTCTATGGTCTGGCCATCGCGGGTGGGAATGACATAGTCTCGGATTATGACTTGGGAGCTGAGGCCTACACAAGGGATGGATTATGAGTCAGTCAACCGACGACTGACCCCGTCCAACGGGTCAGGCAGCTCACCTTCATCCACCATGGCCTGCGCCGCGGCCTGCTCCCGAAACTTGTTGCTCGCCGCTTTCAGCTCCTCCACGCTCAGGTCTGGGGGTGCTGGGAGAGTCGGCTCGAGGGCCACCCATTCCGCACTGGGGCCTGTATACTCGGAGAAGTCGGCCATTTCTTACTCTACAGCACGGTGAAAAGGGTTGGAAGGGAGCTCGACGAGGGATCAGGATCTTGGCGGGGGAATGGGAGTCTCCACTTGGTGTAGAGAGGGGGTATATCAGCGTCTCACGAGCAAATGCGGGGATAGAGCCCGATTACTCCATGCGGATAGCCGTATTAACCTTATCGACAGAGATAGAGCATCTCCTTTAGGATGTGCATGCATTGTTGTGCCCTCCGGGGTCTTACGAGAATGTAGGCTTCATGGGTGCAGCCGAGGTCCCCTCGGTTAAGCGTATGGATGTCTTGGGTGTCTTAAGTATGGACATCAGTCATGTCTTTTCTATACAAGCATGGGAGTGTCAACAGTCAGTCCTGACAAAACCAAGCAATTCAAGAATGATGGGATATCTCCTGATAATGTAGCAGCTCGTAGATACTCTACCTAATGGACAACCTACTTATAGAATCAGACACCTTAGTGCTCAAAACAGACAGGAGAACCAACTCCACCTCTTTCCCCGCATTTCTCTGAAATGCCAGACTCCCATGCCAAGTCAATCCTGTAATGTAAATCGTGCAATATCTGCCGTTGAACCGGCGGCTGTCTATGTCGGTATCAAAATGGCTGACAACTATCGATTTCATGCTTTCAAGACCCACCAAGTACGACGAAGACGGGCCGTAGTTGTGTGTATCTGGTGCCATGAGAAGAAGGTAAGCCTAGCCAGACCACCGTATGTATACACCTAACCTCTGTTCCAGATCAAGTGTGATCTCCAAGAGACCAGTGGAAAGGGACTCAGTAAATGCACCAACTGTGCCACTACCGGCATTGACTGCAGGTAAGCGACAACCATAGCCGGTATGAGATGACTGTGCCTGACATCCGCAGTGTTCGGCCCTCGAGGAGATGCAAGCGACGGCAAACTAGAGCTCCAGATGGTAGTATTCCCGACAGCTCCCAATACAGGCCTCCGACTGGTGCAGAGGCGGATGGCAGCTCTATCAACCCGCTCCCAGTCGCTACCTCTAGTGGTGATAATGGAGGCCATTTTCCGCTCTTCCCACTCAGTGATATCTGTGATCCGTCCCCCCATTCGATGAGTGATCGGGAGCCTATACCACAGCCCCAGCAATCAGTCCAGCCGACACAAGGTGATCCGGCCATTGGCGATTCAGTCTCTGGCCCCAGACCGGGAGACGCTGCAGACAGCTACCTGGGCGAGCCGGGATACGGGGTGATCTATGGATCGGAGATCAGAAACGATGCAGACGGTCAGCGAAGGCAAAGCAATGTCCTTCCTGAAAGCGTCGATCTTCCCCCGCCCGAACTTCAGCAGGGCTTCAAAGAGACATTCTTCGAATGCTGCTATGCCTGGTGCCCGGTGCTTGACCGCGACACGATCCAGTCTGATCTGGAAAAGTCGCCTCTCGTGGTCAACGCTCTCTCGTTGGCGGCCAGTCACATCTGTCCGCCAGTGATCAAGCATGCAGAGCCTGCGACGTACTACGACAAAGTCAAACAGCTCTTCTACGGGGACAAAGAACCGAACCTCTTGATGTGTCTCAAATCAATCGCGTTGGTTTATTGGTGGAGCCCACGGCCCCCTTCACGAGTTCACAGGGACTCGTCATGGTGGTGGACGACCGTCGCTATTCGGCATGCACAGCACGGCGGTTTTCACCGTGAGCCCAAGCAGGGACAGTTGGTCCGATCAATGATCAATCCTGGACTGCGACGCAGGCTCTGGTGGACTTTTTTCGTGCGTCTCATTCTACACATCTGATCTTTATCCGCATTGTTAACTTGTTCAGGCTCGCGAGCGATTGACTGCCATATGCCAATGTCGTCCCTGTGTGATCGATACAGAAGACTGCAACATTCCGTTTCCAACGTTAGATGACTTTCCAGAGAAAACCCTCCAAGCGGAAGTGTTCATCCGCTGGGTGAAGCTGTGCGACACCATCGGAAACATCGCCAAACACCTGCAGCGTACAAGCAATAACATGATATCTCACTTCCCGGTCGAGCTGGCCAAGGAACTCATGAGCTGGTCGCAGTCCCAGCCGGAACATCTCTCTCTACCCGTTGCGTCCGATCGGACGGTCACCTTCAATCGCGACATCCATCAGCTGCATCTCCCGTATCTCGCCGTGGTGATCGTCCTGCATCTGAGCCAGACGCCGCAACCGCTGCCTCGGGCGTACCCGGCTGCGATACTCGCGGCCTCGTGCATTGCCCGCATCCTGAAGGATTGCCTGATGCGAGGTCGGGTGCGGTATCTCATGGGCATTTCCTGCTGGTACTGCGGAATGGCCATGCTTGCGTTGCTGCATGCCCGCCAGATCAAGCACCTCGCCCGGTATGCTGACGAAGACATACAGATCGTGCTTCTCGCGCTGAATGAGCTGAAGCTGATGTGGCCGACGGCGAATATTTTCCTCCAGGGGTTTGAGCGTCTCAACAAGAACCCGTCTTCTGATGTAGGGCGGGAAGCCGATCTGTTTGACCTGGAGGATATCAGTACCCTGCATGGGATTGACTGGGCCAACTACTTCCCCTTCGCTTCGCCTCAGACGAGTGGGCTGGCGAATATCTTGCTGGGGAACAGACAGATGGAGCTGCCGATTGATCAGACGGGGCTGGAGTTGACGGCGTTTGACTTGACAAATCTGTTTGATCACTTTGATAATTTCTGTAGTTCTTTTCAGCCGATGGTGTGATATAGCATTTTGTCAATCCTGAGCTCCTACCAGTTCTAGAGTAGGAATACACATACTTCTACTAACATACAACCCCTAAGCCCAACTAATTGACCATCTAATAGTCCAAGGGCACCTGTACAAACCCATGTCCCGACCCACAATCCCCCTGTATAAATTCAACAGAAACAGCCCGACACAAGTCTTGCAGCAGCACCTTCACCTCGGGCTGCAGTACCACGACGCGGCCCGCTTTCCACAGCTCCAGCACCGGACTGCAGGAGACTTTGAGAATCCTTAAATTCGGGACATGTGTAGCCTTCTGGGAAAGGAGGTCCCTGACCTCAGAAACGAGCACTGGGATGTCCACCTCGCGGCATTCGCAGATGTGTAGTGTTTGCAGGGACACAGGTAAAACGTCTCTCAAATGAAGTGTCCTCTCCACTGATCGCGCCTCTTCTACCTGGATGAGAGAAGGAAAGCGTATATGCAAGTCCTCCAGCACACAGAACTCCTTGAAAGAACTGGCTTCTTGGTCTGGGTAGAACTCCTCGTCGACGTAGTATGTCGAATCGGCGCAATAATCAAGCCGCAGCTGTCTCAGACACCCTTTGAAGCCCGCTATAGACTCCTGGATCATGGATGTGTGAATCCCATCCATGAATGTACGGTCGCCGAACCGGACCTCGAACGACTCTAGACGCCTGCAGAACATGGTCCACCAGCTGATTCCTTCGTACGAAACGCCATAGTCTACTTCAAGCTGTGTCACTGACGAGGAGTGCGGCGTAAGCTCGAGTCCGTCCGTCCAGCGTTGCATACTCGCATCCGAGGGGTCTCGCACGGAGGATCCCGCGACCTTGCGCATCGACGGGAGTTTGAAAAACGGCACGGCGCAGGCGGCATCCTTCTCGCTCTCGAACGCGTCGTCGGACGTTTGAGTGATCAGCGACACAGAATGGAGTTTCGAGAGCGCTGGTGTGTTGTCCACCTGGATCTTACCATTCACCAGCTGGATCAACGTCTTCCGGAAGTAGGTCGGATCTCGCTGGGGTACCGACAGGATGATGCTCTGCAGATTGGGCAATGCGGGAAGCAACAGCGCAACCCATGCGTCGAGGTTCGCCCGTTTCAGATGGCCCATCCATTTGGTTTGCTCCTCGGGGTGCGGGCAGACCTTTTTCAGTACGGTGCGCATCAATGCTTCGTCGACGGTGGGTCGCTGCCGCCTGGGTTCGTCATCTGAGTGGGGGTCATCATTGTCAGAGAGCTGGTCCTCGGTGCACCACTTTGTTAATCGTAGGTGTTTTGCGTGCCAGGCCACGTGTGGCTTCCTGTAGAGGGCTTGCACCAAGGCAGCCATCAAGCGAGAGCATTCACCATGGCACCACCCGCATTCACCTGCTCCGCATGGCTCGAACTCGATGTTGGAGTAGAGGATTGGACAGAAGAGGTCATAGAAACGGTGGTTGCATTGGCTTAGTCTGGACAGGTGGGTGGAGGGAGTGTGGAGATGGTCTGCTATCATGAGCAGGACCTCGTTCGATAAGTACACCATTCGGAGAGAGCAATGTATGAGTGAGGCTTTCGCGGATGGTATCAGCCAGCATCATGGAGACCAGTTGTCGATAAACTGGGACGAGCACTTTAGTGGCCTAGGCCGAATTAGGAAAGTGAGTACTAGGCTGACGATGCTGCCTTCGCTTAGTTCCATCTTGGATGCAAAATGAGTAAAGGAGATTTTTTGCAGTCATTGAAATTGTCGTTGAAGGTAGATAATCGACTGTGCATATTGGAGTAGCGGTGATGACGTTGCCAGTTGATCGGCTATTCGGTTGTCGGCTTCCTTAATTGCCAGAGATATAGTCTGAGTCGAGACTGTTTCTATGACTACCGAGTATAGCTGGCCTTTGGTATATCCAGAGTCTATATAAACAAAGTATATCTAGATAACTTCATCTAATAAACATATCGACATCTCAAGCTCGACAAAATGACAGTCAACCCAATCGTGACCATCCCTCCTGGGCAGACGACCATCTCCGTGAAGCTCATCAATCCAGTCAACGCCGGACCAGCCATCCTCGACCGATTCATGGTCCCCCCGGTCCCAGGACTCGGCACATTCAAGAGCTTCCCGTCCTTTTCATTCCTGCTTGAGCATAGCTCTGGTCGCAAGTTGGTCTGGGACCTTGGAATCCGAAAAGACTATACGAAGTACTCGCCCAAGATCGCAAGCTACATCCCAACCACCAAGTATACCCTCGACGTTGAGAAGAACGTGGCCGATATCCTGGAAGAGAATGGAATCAAATGCGATGAGATCGAAGCCGTCATCTGGAGGTGAGTCTGTCGCCTTCCACAGCCATCCATCAACTAATCAGTCTCTCAGTCACTGGCACTGGGACCATATCGGCGACCCATCGACATTCCCACCAACAACCGACCTCATCGTAGGCACAGGGTTCAAGGACGCCCTGCTACCAGGGGCGCCTGCAAACCCCGACTCTCCCATTCTCGAGAGTGACTATGCGTGCGTGCATGCAGCCACTACACATACACAGGAACTCACTAACTGCAGACACTAGAGGCCGCAATCTTCGCGAAATCAACTTCGACGGCCCCAATGCATCCAAGATCGGACGCTTCCGCGCATTCGACTACTTCGGCGACGGGTCGTTCTTCCTCCTCGACAGCCCGGGCCATGCAATCGGGCACCTCTGCGGCCTTGTCCGAACCACCACCAGCCCCGATACGTTCATCCTTCTCGGCGGCGATGTCTGCCACTACGCGGGGGTATTTCGACCATCGAAGCATCTTCCCATGCCTTTCCAAATCACCCCTCATCCTATCCGGCCGTCTAGTTCGGTTCCGTTCTGTCCGGGCAGTGCCTGGGAGGAGCTCCAGCGCTCCCGAGACAGACAGCCGGATCAGTCTCTTTACGACACGACCTTTGC
Organism: Aspergillus pseudoterreus; assembly: GCA_002927005.1. Lineage (NCBI taxonomy): Eukaryota > Fungi > Ascomycota > Eurotiomycetes > Eurotiales > Aspergillaceae > Aspergillus > Aspergillus pseudoterreus. The sequence continues at coordinate 247,721 of PIJX01000002.1, read as the reverse complement.
TCACGATATCCCGCTGGCTATACATACAGTTGGGAAGTTGCAGGAGATTGACGCAGACCCGAATGTGTTTGTTATCATTGCGCATGATGCGCAGGTGAGAGATGGGGTTCCTCATTTTCCGGCGAGTCTCAATGACTGGAAGAAGGCGGGTTGGGGGGATGCTCTCAAATGGGCGTTTTTGAGGGATTTGGAAATATTCTGGAGGTCCAAGGGTTGTATTTAGTTTCAGCGAGTTCTTAGTGTTATATCAAGATTGTTATTTGAATGTTCTGACGAGCATGATCAAGCCAGTACAGATCATCCAAATCATAGTCCATTCATATACTGCGACTAATTTCTCAGCGCACCCTCAGCAGTCCGTCCCTTGCTCCATCCTGGCACCCACCGGTCTTCGATGATCCTCAACTGCAATTCCTGCGTCTGTTTAAGATAGCCCTCCTCTACATGGTCGTCTAGGCCAGCATCCATAAAGCCTTCCTTGGCAACCGACTTGGGCGTTATCATCAACGAATGCCCTGTGGGGTCAGAACACCTCCTACTGAAGAACGAACTCCCTGCACTCACCGTTGATGGTCTGATCGGTCGCAAGCCTCATCATGCACATTGCGACGTCTTCCTGCGGAGCGAATTCCACTCCCTTACTGGTGAGCTGGGCTTCGTACTCAGGAGACCGAATAGCACTCTTGATGTAGCTGCGTCTGTCAGTGCTACCTCTCTACCTAGTTTCAAAGGGAAATGCAACCCACCATGGCGCCACGTAGTTGATACGTATACCTTGCTCCCACGAGCTGCGTCGAGCGGTCCTCATCAGCCCACGCAGGCCGTACTTGCTGCATGTGTACTGCCAGTTGGCCTAACAAACCCATTAATCCAGGCTCGGTATAACATTAAAGCTTCTGTCCGTACCGGCGAATCGATCCAAGTAACCATACTCCCCGTGATAATGAAACACCGGTCCCGCTCCGGGACATCAGGCTGCTTCCGAAAATAATGCACCGCCAGCTTCCACGTATACAAGCTCCCAGTCATATTCACATCGATGATCCTGAGGTCAGGCTTCACCGGTGGCCCGCTAGGGTCTGCTGCAGTCAGATACAACCACAACGACACACCACGCCATAGTCCAAGAGGACATACCATCCAACAGCCACAGATCATCGCCACTCGCCCGGCTGATGCCCGCATTCGCAATGACAATGTCACAGCTCTTGCACGGCGAGTTCGCAATCGCGGCTTCGAACACGCGCACCTGCTCGTCCCAGCTGGTGATGTTGCACTTTACGAACTGCGCGTTCCTGCATGCCGTCAGCGGTGGGCGTTTCTCTTGTCAGCGCGCAGGGGCGTCATGTCACGCACGGACTGAGCTCCCTGGCGACTTCCTGCCCGCGCCCTTCATTGACGTCAGCGATGGTTACATATGCCCTGCGGGCGTTAGTGGTGCTTGTTGGCGGTGGCGGAGAACATACCCGGCCTCGGCGAAGGCCCGTACGGTGGCTTCACCCATGCCATTTGCGCCTGCGTCGTCAGTGCCGTACGGTTTATGGGGTGGGTGGATGGTTGGATGTACCTCCAGTGATGATGACGCTCTTGCCGACTAGCTTGGTTTTGTCTGGCGGGATGGCGCAGTCGACGGGGCCGGTATAGGAGTATGGGGGGAGCGGTGGCATGTTGGTTTCTTCTGTCTCGGGGATATGGCATGATCTGGGCATGAAAGTCGTAAACGAGTACACGTATTTATTATCCAGTGACAGTTCTATGCATACCCCTCATGGTGCATATGCCGGGAGTAGGCTGATCGGCGGCTTTCCCAATATGGTTTGCCGGGGTTACCAGATGCCGAATGTATACAACAGTCATTGCCGTATTGTTCTTATGTCTACAGGTTTACCGAGATGTTACTTCGGTGGTCGACGTTTGTACATTGGTACGCCTAAGAATATGGCCTACTGACATGTCAAAGCAACCCTGTCTTTGATCTTGCCATCACAGAGATCTTTCAGGACCTGGGGGAACTCCAAAAATCCCTTGGTCTCAACCTGCGGCTGTATCACGCCCTTTGCAATCAGGTCCAGCACTTCCACTAGATCATCATATTGACCGCCGTAGGAGAAGATAATGCTGAGCCGTTTCCTGATCCCGATCTTCATGTCCAACTCGTTCTTTCGGTCCAGCGTTCCCACACATAGAATCTTACCGCCGCGGCGTACTACACAGCGCACGTCAGAACGCACATTATTAGAAGCAAGAGAACCATACCGATTTGCTGGGCGTCACGGAACGTCTGATTCGTGCCGGCAAAGTCCAGCACCGTATCAATCTTCCCCTCCAACCCCTGCTGAGACACGAATTCGGGGATGGAAATCCCCCTCGGAACAATGTCCATCTGCGAAACACCCTTTTCCGCCGCGGCATCCAGTTTCTCCTGTCGGAGATCCGACACGATGACTCTCGCGCCGATGGACTGAACGATCTGCAGCGCATTGAACCCCAAGCCCCCAAGCCCAAAAAGAAAGACGATCTCGGATTTCTTGACCTCCGCGCGGCGGGTGATGCCGTGGTAGGCGGTGTTCACGGCATCGGTCGCCACGGCGGCGGCGGCGGAGGACACCGCTGCAATAGTCGTCAGCTTTGCGACGCATGCACGCGTCAGGGTCGACCTTACCGTCGGGGACGGGGACTGCGCCCCGCGCATCAATAGCCACGTAGTCGGCGTAGAAGCCGTCTTGTCCGATGCCGTGGTGCTGGCCGTTCGGACAGAGTTGAGACAAGTCGCGCGAGCAGTCGGGGCAGTGGGCTTCTCCGCATCCCGGGACTGCGAGGAGGGCAATCCGGTCGCCCTAGGGATTATCAGCAGCTAGAGGGAGGGAATTTGCGGCTAACAGACCAGGTGGAATCTTGGGTCATTGACTCGGTCGCCTATCTTGACGATCTCGCCGCATCCTTCGTGGCCCTAGATGTTGGGGTCAGACAGAGTTGGATTGTGTAGGATGGGTAAGACTCACAAGGGTGTACCTTTCGTCGAAGTGAGGTCGATCCTCGACGTCCAGGAGAGCTTGATCGCTGTGGCAGACTGGCAGGTTGGAGGTTGGAGATCAATCGATGTGTACTGGATGGATGGGAGGTCGCTTACCACCTGAGGCCAGTAACTTGACTAGGAAACCGGATGGCGGTGCATCGGGGACAGGGACTTGTTCCAAGACCTGCGAGGGAGTCTGAGCTTCACTAGAGTGCTGGGGCCCGGGGTCGATGGTCTTACCGGCGTGGGATTGCCCTTGTGCTTCCGCCAGGCGGTCATGGTCGAGGGAAGGGTCACCGTCATGCTGTCAGACTTCTATAAGGTATTTACCGGATGATGATGGGATTGTCCGGACTGGAGGCCTGAGAGTTGTATAGATTTATCCTTTTATCCTCGGAACAATGCAGGCGCCTGTAGGTACTTCGGCATCGTCCCCGCATCAGGGACTACCGGTTGCCGCTGGTTATCCCAATTCAGCGGAAAAGGCCACTGTGAGAGGACAGACAGTTGATCGGCGTCTGTCTGTACTGGTCTAAGCATGGCGGTGAGTACGGAGTATGTGAAACAGTAGAAGCGGCCATCATGGATAGATTGTGTCGTTATTGGTGGCTGACCAAACAACAATGCACCGCCACAGCCACCGAGAGTGCCTTGCAGCCTCAGGCACAACAAAAAGGTACGTACCTGTACCGTCTGTCTGGCCTCCGACCGACTCTGGGTTTCTCCCGCTTCCGATGGGGCGCCCCACACGACACGTCGGTTCAGGAGTTTCATCTTTCTGCTTGTTGTGGTGCTGGTGCTGGTGCTTGTTATGAGATGTCGTTCTATAATTCTGGTCGTTATAAGCGTAGGTTCATGCGCGGTTTATGTTGATCATAAATAATAATATATAGAACAGAGAACACTAGTCTCCTTAATTAAATTGTCAACATGTCCTACAGTAGTTTCTATTAATACATGCTAATATCCACGCTGCTAATAATAATCATCATCCTGGATCACAATATTGTGCCCGTCCTATTATTACGCGGTGCAGGAACATGTCCAGCTTCTAGAATTCCATCATCTTATTCTGATTAATCCCCAGCCCACCCCATCCACGAAGGGTCCTACCCAGTTTACATTCCTCCGAAGTTTTTCTTCTTCTCTTCCTCTCTTTTTCCCTTTTCCATTCACTCTTTCGTATCCCTCTTTCAATCCCTCCCTCCATCCTCCTCCGTCTCTCGTTAGCCTGCTCAGCCTTACTGCGTACACCAAGACAGATCTTCATCGATCGGACTGTCCATCCCCGCCCAGCAACCCGTTTCCCGTTTCATTTGTGGCTTGGCGACTCATCCGCCTCTTTTTCCCTCAACAGCCTCACTCCCCGTGCTGCGTCTTTTTTCTGTCTTCCTGTCGCTCTGCTCGACCTCTCTCGTTTCTCTTCTCTTTCTGTCCACCCGAGCGTCTCTATCGCTACATCTTCACGCCCTACACTCCTTCCTGGAGTGAACCGAGAGTGATCATTCGTTTCTCGCTCTTTCTCTTCCTCTATCTGACCCCTGAAACGCCAACGGGCCAACGGCCCCGTGACAGAACGCCCTTGACAGCCGCTCCGCACCGATCGCCAACTCTGCCTCTCCTCGTCTTCTTCTTCCTTCTCCCGACGCTCGTTCCCCTCCCGCCTGCTCGTCCCCCCGTCAAGACCCTGGGCCTCCGCCGTCCTTCGGTGGTGAAACCGACATATTGCATTCCCAGGCTGACCCTTCGGCGGACTCGAGCTCCGTGACGGAGCATTTCGTCAAGATTTATTCCACCACGTCGCGGGCCTCCCTCCTCGGAGGATCATTCGATCCTTCGTTTCGACGGCCGACCGGCGGCTTTCGAGCCCGAGAAGGATACACGAATGTGCCCCCCAACCCACCCCGCCGTAAAATGTACAAACCCAACTCCCTATGGACGTGGTCCTTTGCCATCGTCAGCTTCGTCCAGACCCTCATCACCCTGGCCCTAGAATGGTACGTCTCTTTCCCCCGGCCAAACTGCCCGGTCGCTGACGCTACCGCAGCTATATCTTTGCCAACTTCCAGCTCCAAATCTATCCCAAGGCCAACGCCGTCACCTCCTCCAAAACCGTCCCCACCTTCCTGGCCCTCTACAGTTTCGGTTTCATCTACGAGCTGGTGCTCGTCTACGACGCCCTCCGACTGAAAAACACCATCCAGGTCATCGGAATCTGTCTGTGCAATCTCGGTCTTCTGATCTATGGAGCCGTGCAGGTCCAGCAGATCAAGGATGCCGTCGCCAACTTGACCGTCAACAGTGCCATCAATCCCGACGTGTGGGGGGAGACTGAGCCCTTCCTGATCATCATTCCCATCGTGGTCGCCATGGGCACCTTGCTGATGGTGATCGTGGCCTGGAAGCTGTATGATGAATTTGCCTGGTCCATCTACAAGCACATCAGCGCCGATCTGCGAATGAAGCGCCGATACCTCACATATCAGGTGGGTAACGTCAGCCCCAGATGTCGTCTCGTGCAATGTTAACGGAGCATCAGATCTATATCGCACTGTTGAAGTTTGACTTCTTCTTCTTCCTGGGATTCACCGTCCAATTCATCGTGATCGTCACCAATCGTCAGGATGCCGAGTTCCCCCTGACCCTGGCCGCGATTCCGGTGACGATTATCATCCTGGTGTGTGCGGGTTTCTTCGTGCGTCGCGAAAGCTCCATCGGCATGATTGCCATCATCGTACGTCTCCATCCCTTCTCCTTTTGAAGCCGCCACTCTAACCCATTCAGCTTCTCTACTTCGCGGCCATGGCCTACTTCATCTTCAAACTGGTCCGCATCTACGATCCGCGGACGTATGCCGAATACCTGCCGGCGCAAAAGTCACTCACGTTTTTCGCCGTCATCACGCTGGTCCTCATTGTGATGACCATTATCAATGCGTGCATGTGTATGCACAACTTCCACAAGGGATTGAAACCGCACGTCAACAAGAAGAAGGCGGACAAGGAGGCGGAAAAGACGACGGAGCTGTCGTCCAACATCGCCGGCCAGGTGCCGTCGCGCATGATGATTGATTGAGCGGGGTTCCGAACGACAGATACCCCAACATAACAATAACATACTTGCGGGGAATTAGACTTGGAGTGCTTTTGGAGTTTCCTATGATACCTTTGTGCGGATTGATTCTTTGACGACTTCCCCTTCTCGGTCCTCGATCCGGGTCTGTTCTATACCACCTTTGCCTTTGATTGAGACGGCTCTCCTGTGGCTATGTGGATTTGACGAATGTGCATTTCTTGTCATGTACTGTATCTATTTAATCGGAAATGACGACCCTATGTATTGATTGATACCTAATTTAGACCCGGCCTCTCAAAGATACCTACCTAGGTACCTATGTAGTAGGTACCATGATGATAGTCTGCCTAAGTAGGTAAGGTGCCTAGATGGAGAGAGCCCCACCAATCAGACACGGTAAATCTCTCGCTTACACTAGCGCGACTTTCTGGTCTTGGCGCAGATATAAAATCTCCCGTCGCCCGCCACCCTTTTAGAATCTTTTTCTTCTTTCTTTTCCCATCCTAGTGCAAGGGTTTTACACGTGTCAGTGAGGAGACATCCGAGACCGTGTTTTTGCTAGTTGAAAACTACCTAGTTTGACCGCTCCAGATGGCCTTCGGGTCGTCTGGGAATTTTTGAAAAACACACTGCCCTGACTCCTCGTTTGTGGAGTTGGATTGCCTCGTCGGGTTTCCCATGAGGTTGGAGAGTCTTCTTCTTTTCACTGCTGTTGTTTCCTATATGGAGGCCTGTAGAGAAGAGAACACCACTGGTGCCTAGTAACTTAAGGTAGATTAGACTAGTACAGTAAATGCATAGACCGTCCTGTAGGCTACCACTTTGTACCTGGTACGGAGTACTGTCCTTGTCCTGTTGGCACGTGAACCCTGTGACGTCGATGATGATCTCCGTCCTCCATGCGGACTCGTTCTCTCCCGTCAGTCCTCTTTTCTCTTCACTGTCCGCTCCAGTGTTAGACTGGAAACTATCCATCGCGTCCTCTCTGATTGAGCCTTACGTGGTCTCCCAGTCTCACCGTGGATATGTCCTGCATCATCGGTGACTCCGCAAGACTACCGCTTCTCCCCGTCCACGTCCACGTCGACCGGTTTTGACCGCCCCCAGATTACAAGTGCAGGCTTGGACCTTTCAGCTGAATATAGGACATGTCTATCCACTTCGTCTCTCCGTGGTAGGAATCACCTTCCATGCCGCCATCCTCCATCCCCAGCAGCGCACAGGCGGCGCCTCTCTCCACCTCCGCCTCCCGCGAACACCCACCGTCACAGGAGAAGGCCTCTGTCGGAAGCAGAGAACCCCTTCCGAACCCACCCCAACCCTCCTCGCATGGCCATCAGAAGCTGGTCTTCACCGATCCAGTCGCCCTCCGCTACCTTGAAGAGGACCCGTCGACGCTCGTCCTCCACCGACGCCTCGCCCTACATGGCTACGACATCTACATTGTGGAACAATGGGCTTGCTCCCGTATCCACCCCACGTTCATCATCACCACTTACACTGGCGACCCGTCGCACAAGGTCATGGCGGGCGTCCTCAGCGTTCCGACGGATGAGTCCACGTGGTCGCCGCGACTGAAGCTATACTTCAGCGCCGTCACCCAGTGCCAGGCCCGCAAGCATGACACCCCTCTCGGCACGCTGATGGTCACCGACCTCAATCAGTTCCCGTCCGCGCTGACCGTCATTCCCGTCCCGGACGGTGACATATACAAACACAAGGAAGACTTCGTGGTGAACGAAAACCTCAAGCGGCTGAACTGCGCCGGTCGCGCCGGGCTCAAACTCCAACCGCCCACCGCTGCCACTGAGGCCAAATTTCACCAGCTCTACCGCACCAGTGAGCGCGTTCCCCTCTACAGTGCCGTGCCCGAGCTCGTCAAGCAGTGCCAGATTGCCCTGATGATGTTCGGTGTGCTCGCCCCGGAATACGTCGACGGACTCCTCTGCGACGTCACCGAGGCCGCCATCGGCGACTGGTGGACAGACATCGGCATGGATCTGTACAACATCGAGCCGAGCGACGGCATTCTGGGCCCAACGACGGTGGCTGCCCTCCTGGGCACGCTGATGGGCGCCCGCAACCGCCTGCACGCCTTTGGAGCCCCCGTCGCCAAGGACCCCTTCGACATCGCCTCTCTCAAACGCGGCATTGCCAGCTTCCAGAAGAGCCAGAAGCTCCCCCGCACCCGCCGTCTCGATCGCGCCACCCTCGACCGTCTGCACCGCGTCACCGCCAAAGCCGCCACTGCTGACGGCTGGACCGATGCCGTCAAGTCCACCGTGGCCGAGCTGAGCGGCCACGGCGGTGAGATGGTCATGGGCATGGTGCGCGGTCGTGAAAAGGCCGGGATCGCTGACGTCGAGACTCTGGATATCGATATCTTGGCTCCTTTGGTTGCCGGTGAGCGCGCTAAATGGCTTTGGCGGGGAAAGCCGCGCAAGAGTGTCGCAGCGACGGCTACCTCCAGTGCTGCGGATGGCTACGCCGGTGGTCCTCCCACCGCGGACATGATGTTCACCACGGACGACCAGGGCGGATATGTCTGGACCAGTCGCAAGCGTCATTCGACGGAGGATTTCACCGCAGCGGAGCCGCGCCCATCGCATGGCGGGCAGCCGGAGACGACGCCCACCGGTGGCGACGACAAAGATCAGAACCTGGGCAAGATGGTGCGCCGCGGCGTCAGCGGCAAGGTCTCGGACGCGCGGATTGGGTTCGGGCGATTCAAGGATGCGGTGGGGATCCCGGGGCTCCGATCGCATCTCCAGCGACAAAAGGATGGACCGGAAATGGTCGACGCGGCCTACATGCCTCCCATCGACAGTGACAGCGAGATGCCGAAGAATGACGGGAACCAGACGGAGCCGGAGAGCGTGCACGAGGAGAGCCCGCCTGCTGCTGATGCTGGTCCTACTGAAGACACGCAGGCCGACTCGTCCTCCGACCCCAAATCAAATCCACCACCTGCCATTACGGTTGAGCCGGCGGCAGAGTCCACCGACGAACCCGCTGAGTCATCGCATAAACCGTCCCTTCCGCGGTCCGACGAGGAGTCCCAGGACCTAGAGCGCTTCAAGACGCATTCGAGCGATACGTCGGCGGCCGACCGCGAACAGGCCTCGGTGCTGGGCATGATGTCTTTGCGGCGGCCGCAGAGCTGCGTGGAGCTGGCTCCGGGCGACCCGATGGAGCAAATGAATAGCTACTGGCCCCGCCATCTCTCCTTTAGCACGGTCGAAGAGGTAGTCCTGGGATGGGAGGATCTCCGGGACACCGGCGAGGAAGACGACAGAGCACCGCTTGAGGACGCCGGGGCGCTGAGTGATGCCATCATCCGGGAGGATTTACTGGCGACGGACGCGCGGATCTTCAGCGCGCAGATCCAAGAGCTGAGCGAGCGGACAGTGCCGTGGGTGGAGCGACAGGTGGATTCGGTGGACGACTTAAACCGTGTTCTCTACGAGTCCCACGAGAAAGTGAATTCCGCGTATCTAGAGCGGCTGAACCAGTATCAGGAAATCCGCGACCAATCGAGCGACCTGTTGACTGAGGAGCATTCCTCGCTGACGGACCACATGCGACGGGTGGAATTGATTGGCGCAAAACTAGACTACGAGCTGCATGTGCTGGGGTCGAAGGTCGAAGACGTCGAGACAGGTCTGGGCGAATTCGAACGACATGTCGACGACATCGAAGCGCGGATCAAGACGCTGATCCGGGGCGATGAGGCGAAGCAGAATGACTCCTGGCTGGGCTGGTTGGGGCGCTGGGCGGGATTCTCTACGCCATAATCGGAAGTTCGAGTGAAGGAGCTCTGTATATATCCGAATCTAGTGTACATAATAAATAGATGACCCTAATGCCCGTCTCAACCCGAAAGAAGAATTCATTGATGCATGATCTTTCCCATCCTAAACAAACACGAAGCAAAAGGTACCAGTTTACATGCCGAGGCCCATGCCGCCCTGCTTCTGAGCAGCCTCACCCTGCATCTTCTCGCTGACCTTGATGTTGACGTCGAAGAACTTGGACACGCAGCGGTCGAGACAGACGGATTCGCCCTTGTTCAGGTCGGCTTCGCGGTAGTCGGCGGGGATGCATTTCTTGGTGCAGGATTCGGTGAGGCTGCGCCGTTAGTATGATTTCGAAGATGAGGGCTGTCGACTCATGCGCTCACCGGTTGAACATGTCGGAGATCATCTCGACTTCTGTCTCGGCGGCAGCAATCTTCTCTGCCGAGGACATCTTGGGGGGACCGCCGAAGAGGAAAGACATGATGTGTCTGCGTATGTTAGCGTGGCCGTTGTTGTTTCTGTATCAAAATAGGAACTTACGCTTAGATTAATGAAAAAGAGGAGGAAGAGGGTATAGCAGTAGTAATGGTAGAAGTAATGGTGATGGTGGTGATGATGAATCTGAAGTCGGCAGCTTTGCTCACCGCCCGGAGGCTCTCACCGCCCGCCAGGGTTTTTCTTCCTCTCCTCCACCCGACCTGCATTTTCTCTTCCACACAACTCCTTTCTCTTTCGTCTCGTTCAGATGCTCGCAATTCGCCCCCGGTGGGCTTCACAGCTCGGCGTGGGGAGACTCTCCTCCAGGTAAGCTACCCACGCATTCAATTCCCCGACACTTCCCCGCCTTCGCATGACGAGACATGCCCTTTTTTCAGAACCGCTGCAGTTGAAGCTTGGATTCCAAGTAATGAACGCATCCGGAAGCAACATACTCTGATTGCCATATTGTTTTCATGGATATTCTCACATAACATGGCGAGCTCAGGCTAACAGCTCTCGCAGCGCCGCTGGGTCCATTCCCTGTATAAGACACGCGTTCCTTAGACATCAGGTCTCCCGCTCTCTCCCTTCTGTCCTCCCTCCCCTGTCCCGCAGTAGCAGCAGCGCCGCTTCTCCGGAACGAGCCTTCAAAGACCGGCTCGAGGAGATTCAGAAAGCCTGTGCGGATCCATACCCGCGTCTACCGACGGACTCCCGCACGGTGAGCTGTGCGGACTTCCGCACGCGATATAACCACCTAGCCAATAATGAAACAGTAGAAGACGACTCGGTCGTCGTGCATGGTAGGTCCCGGCCAATCACCGGCCCTACCTCGTTGCAGCCTTGTACTTAGATCCAGTAGGGAGGATACGTACCTATAGATTGGCCGGGAGCAAACTGATCTTCTTCGATCTCGTCCAAGATGGCCATAAACTCCAAGTCATGTGCAATCTTCGCCAGCTGGAGGGCGTTTCGTCACCCGAGTTCAAACAGCTCTACCGGCTCCTCCGCCGCGGCGATGCTTTCTGTAGGTTTCCGGCGGCCGCATAGCCCCTGTATGACCCGTGACTGAATGGCTTTCTCCCTTAGCTGTAACCGGTAGACCGCACCGTACGGGACGTGGAGAGCTCACCGTCGTCGCCAGTGAGCTCCCGCGACTGCTGTCGCCGTGTCTGCATGACGTCCCACTGGACGCGACGGCGCATGAGAACTCGCCGTACCCGCGACATGTGCAGTTCCTGGCCGACCAGACCACGGCCGATATCATCCGGGCCCGGTCCGCCATCATCCAGTATCTGCGACAGTTCTTTCTCGACCGGTCATTCATGGAAGTCAACACCCCGATTGTGGCGTCGATTGCCGGCGGCGCCATTGCTCGGCCGTTCTATACGTCGGCCACAGAGTTCCCCGAGCGCCAGCTGTCGCTGCGAATTGCGCCGGAGCTGTGGTTGAAGCGGCTGGTCGTGGGAGGATTTGACCGCGTGTTCGAGATTGGGCCGTCGTTCCGCAATGAAGGTAAGGCATCATAATAGAGCAGCCGTGGCAACGACGCAACTGACATGCGCAGGCCTCGACAAAACCCACAACCCCGAGTTCACGACCTGCGAGTTCTACCACGCCTACGCCAACCTGGAGGACCTCATGTCCATCACTGAGACGCTACTCTCCGGCATGGCGGCGCACCTCCGCCAGCTCAACACAAACGGCACCCTCCACCCTCCCGACGTCGACTTCGCCGCGCCCTTCCGACGCATCGACTTCATCCCCGGCATCGAAGCCAAGATCCACCGCAAACTCCCTGACCTCGCCGCCGCCGACGCCCTTCCCCAGATCAAACAACTCTTCGCCGACCTCGCCCTCGAGCTCCCCGCGAACCCGACCCTCCCGCGTCTCCTCGACGAGCTCTGCAGCACATACGTCGAACCCGACTGCATCCACCCGACCTTTATCATCAACCCGCCCGAGTGCCTCTCCCCGCTGTCGAAATCCTTCACGCACCCGACGACGGGTCAGTGTGTCGCCGCGCGCGGCGAACTCTTCATCGAGGGCCGCGAGATCGTCAACACCTACGAGGAGGAGAACTCGCCGTTCGAGCAGCGGCGCAAGTTCGAAGACCAGGTGCGGTACAGCAAGGAGGCGAACGAGGCGGAGGAGATCGACGAGAGCTATCTCGAGGCGCTAGAATGGGGCTTGCCCTCGACGGGCGGCTGGGGCTGTGGCATTGATCGCTTGTGTATGTTGTTCACGGGGGCGAAGCGCATCGGCGATGTGTTGCCGTTTGGGAATCTGCGCGCTGTTACCCGGCGGAGCTGAGCTGTTGATACCTACCTGGGTAGTAGTTTGTACAATAGTCTGTATGATAGTGATACCATTGTTGCTTGTTGTATACTGTTCAAGATCCGTGGATAACCGTATCGGAACGGCCCGACAGGCGGGGAACCTGATATCAACTGATACTACCCTCATTCTCCTCTTTCCCTCTTCCTTCTCCTCACTATAGCACAATGGGTCTGGACGACGTCGCGCGAGTTGCACCGGTGACCGTGAGCCTACAGGAGCTCATCGACGGTGCGTAGCATCCCACCCAACGTCTTGTGTCCACAGGACTAACAGCTCTGGCTACGACAGGCACCGTCTCCTTCGACACCCTCACCGCAGCCTTCGGTCCCTCCTCTCTAGGAATCATCGTCGTCAAAGACCTCGATCCCAAATTCCAATCTCTCCGCGCACAGGTCCTCTCCAACGCTTCATATCTCGCCGCTCTCCCACAGGACGAACTAGGCACGTCCCTTACACTCGCCCGTCCCCCCACCAACTTCTACTCCAACCATCTCTAACCAAGCACATTGAAGAATCCCTCTCCGCTCCCGAAGCAAAATACCTCGTCGGCTGGTCCTGCGGCAAGGAAACCCTCCGCTCCGGCCACTTCGACACCCTCAAAGGCTCCTACTACGTCAACTGCGCCTTCTACCACGACGCCGCCCTGCACGGCGCCCCCGCCGCCGACTTCCCCGATCTCGCCGAGTACACCGCCCCCAACGTCTGGCCCGCGCCGCAGCGTCTGCCCACCTTCCGCGACAGCCTGCAGGAGCTCTGCACCCTGATCATCGATACAGCGGCGCTGGTCGCGCGCGCGTGCGACCGCTACGCTGGCGCTAACGTTCCCGAGTATGTGGACGGGTATCTGGAGCGCGTGGTGAGGGGGAGTTTGACGACCAAAGCGCGGTTGTTGCATTATTTTCCTGCTGCGGGCACCGCAGACGGGGATGCGAATGGGGAAGGGGAAGGGGAAGACGACGACGACGACTGGTGCGCAACGCACCTCGACCACGGCTGTCTCACCGGCCTGACCTCCGCCATGTTCGTCGATGAGGCGGCGCACCCGCCCGCAGCTGCAGACCCCTCCGCACCGCTGCCGGAGCTGCCGCGCTCGCCGGACCCGCGCGCGGGCTTGTACATCCGCTCGCGCACGGGTCAGGTCGTCAAGGTGGATATCCCGCGCGACGGGCTGGCGTTCCAGACGGGCGAGGCGCTGCAGCTGATTACGCGCGGGCGGTTCCGCGCCGTGCCGCATTTTGTTAAGGGCGCAAGGACGGCGGCGTCGACGGGGCGCATTGCGAGGAATACGCTGGCGGTGTTTACGCAGCCGAATCTGGGCGAGGAGGTCGAGCCCGGGAAGTCGTTTGGGGAGTTTGCGAGGGAGGTGGTTGCGAGGACTTATTAGCTGTTCTTTCGGGTGATATTATGCGTGAAATGTGCATGGGTATCCATTATGCGGTGCTAAATCATGTAAGAAGGAAATAAGGTAAAATGGCTATCAATAGGGCCTTTGTTTGCCGTCCTGCGCCTCCGGAGTGTAGTCGCCTTCCTCGGTCTCTTCGGTCCCTCCGCGAAGCTGGTCGATGCGCGCGACGTAGACATCCTCGTCGACCTCAGACGAGGAATCGTTTCCGCCCGACGCCCCCTCCTCGGAGCTTACGGGGTTGCTGGCGTCGGCCGCGCCCAGCCCCGTGCTGACGAGCTTGCTGATCTTGCCGACGCCGCTGAAGCCCGAGCGCGCCTTGGACGGCCGCCCGATCTCGCCGCGGATCTTGGCGGCGCGCACGTCGGCTGGGTTGGCGGTGCCGTCGATGACGCGCAGGTTGGCCCGCCACATCTTCACGTCGCGCGTCTCGCTGTAGTGGCCGACGTCCTCGCCATTGAGCGTGTCGATCGCCAGCGTCTGCGTGCGGAAGTCGCCCCAGAACCAGTCCTTGCCCTCGGCGATGCGCGCGTCCGCCTGCCGCGAGTACGCCCGCCCTTTCAGCAAGCCCGCCAGGTCCAGCCCGAGATGGCGCGACCCGAAGAGCAGCTGCATCGCCTCCGGCTCGTAGCATCGGCCCACCACCATATCCTGCGACACCTCCACCGTCTTTCCCGACCACATGCGGTACCAGTCGCCGTACCCGCTCATCCCGATCAACTGGAATACGTCCACGACTTCGTCTGCGCCGAGTGGATCGGGCAGGCCCGCCCCCATGCCCAGGACCGACCGCGCGCGCTTGTAGTTGTTCGTGTAGATCCTCCCTGCGATGCGCACCCGGTACTGCTCCGCTAGGTGCGCGGCCTTGGGGTCGTCGTTACAGTGGACCAGCTCCAGCCGGATCTCGTCGATGACCATCACGTCCATCACGGCGCAGTACGACCGCTCCTCGGGATAGTCGAATTTGGGCTTGAGCCGCACGGCATCCCCGACGAGGAGGAGCTCGGCTCCGATAAAGATGCCGCGGCAGTAGATGGACGCATTAGGCCATGTGCCCTTGAAGCGGTACTTCCCGAGCAGGCTGAACGACGACAGCAAGGTAAGGGCATATTCAATGGACGGGTGGAGGTCGGCGCGCGCGACGCCCTGCAGGAAGTATTCGTACGCGTTGAACGGCTTAATGCATTTGAGGTACAGGTAGTGGTACTGCAGCGAGTAGCTCTTGTCCGCGGCGTTGGGGTCCGGCAGCGTCTCGACGCGGAACCCGGAGTAGTTGACGGGTGCGGCTTTAGGTGACGTGTCGACAATATCCTGCAGCACCGTCTCCTCAACGGGGATCTGCCCGACCACGCCGGCGCGCCACTCCGGGCGTCCGAACCATTGGTTCTGCGCAGGATTGAAGATCTCCACGCAGCTGCGTTCCGCGTTCCAGAGAAGTTCGCCGTCAAACGACAGCGTGTAGAGCACGAGTTCGCCCGCCCGCGGGATGAACGCCGGCTGCAGGCCCGTCCGCTCGAGCGTCTCCTCGAGCCCCGAGCGCTCTGCGCGCCAGTCCATGCTGTCCGGTTCTGTGATAGGCTCGTCTAGCGTCCTGCGTGCTTTTAGCTTGAGGGTCGCCATTTTGAAGACGTCCGGCGTCCCCTCGCTGTCGGTGATGATGCGTGCCGATGAGGTCGCGCCGGCCGGCCGTCCCGGTGGGCGCCCTGGCCGTCGACCAACGGGTCTGGCGACGTTCTGGGTGGGTGGCCGGCCGACTGGCCTTCCCATGGACGGTCTCCCTGGTGGCCGTCCGACTGGTCTTCCCGTGGACGGTCTGCCTGGTGGCCGTCCGATGCGCTTGACCGGGATGCCGTCTGGGGATATCAGCACGTGTAGTTTCTGGGAGATGCGCAGGGTGATTAACCGTGGTGTACTTTTGCAAGTTTGGGACAGTGGACGCAGGTGCAGGGCTCCGTAGCCCCGGTCATTAAGTAGTAGAAGTGTGGGAAGAATTGCCTGGTGGAGTGAAAGTACTGGCCGATGGGGTGGCCCCAGACGAATCTATCTCGCTGTAGATGTATTAGAGGAGACTATGACTGAGGACGTGTCTGGACTTACTATCTCGTGGTTTGTGCCACGGGGTCTGTCGATTAGGGCATATCCTTCTGGTAGGGTGTCGATCATGTAGCGTTTTCCTTAGGTAACATGTTAGATGGTGTATGATAATTAAACAAAGTCCTCAAAAAATACATGTCCAGCAATCGTGGAAGTACAAAGAGTATGACGAGTTAAAAAGTCCCGCGTCAAGATAAAGAACATACCTGGTTCGTATGCCCCAGTCTTCTGCAGCCATAATTCGGCGAGTTTCGTGCGGTAGAAATGGTCATTTGGTCTCCCATACTTTTCGCCTCTCGGCCAGGTGCTTGGATCTCCATCGCTGAAGGAGCGATTGATCGGGACAACGATCACGTCGTCGTCTTCCTCCGGCGACAGGGACGGTTGTGGGAGAGACATGATTCGCCCGCGGGGGCGATCCAGGGTAGGTGACCTAAGACTGGATTGAGACTATCCTGTACGGGGGGGTGTACGGATCATCATTCTGGAGAAAGCGAATGAGGAGATCTCTGGTGAGGTGGTGAGGATGGTGGTGATTGAGAGGTGAATGAATTCGGAGCTTCTTTTGGAGCTTCGCGTGTATTTACTCTTAGCTTAGTCAGCGCCTTGCTGAGAGCCGTCGGGTGACGCTCGCTTTCTCGTTCTCGAATGACTGGGTTTATTAGGGAGTGGAGGGATACTGTGTGTGGAAGATCTACTCACCTTCATCTTACCTACTTTATGTTGGTCAGCTATGTTGGCTCAAGTGGCGCCCAGGATATCTTCTACGCAAGCAAATGACGTCTAGTAGCGCTGAGACATCAAGTATGTATATATCTTACGTATGCATCTTCAAGTACTGTCAGTCTGACCCGAAAATACCACAGCTGGAGTATTAATGAGAGAAGATGGCACAGCTCTATACCTCACCATCGAACAACTCGCAAGATCGAGCTTGGTAGATAGGCAGAGGATTGCCTAGTTTCAGAAAAAGTTACTCACCATTGATATAGTCAAAAAGTGCGCAGCTCCTCAACAAGTCCGGTGTGGTGTAATGGCTAACATCGCTGTCTCTCACACAGCAGCTCGGGGTTCGATTCCCCGCACCGGAATTATCTTTTTCTTTTGCTACTGTTTTATTCTTCTTTTTTTCTTGTCTAGTCGAGGTGATACTGTAGATAATAAATAGCTACTATAGTACCTTCATATCATTTCTCATAAATACATCATAAATAACTATCCTGTATCTACTCTGCACTTCTACACCCCATCTATGCCCTGTGTAGCCAGACAGAGACAACCGAGTGTCTCGTGAAGACAACGAAAAGCCAAGTAATAATAATAGTACGTACGGCCAGGGTTATTTGATCACATAGATCAAGTGTCGACCCTATATTATAATATCCCAGGCAGTAGATTAGGTATTGAGTTTCTCATGCACATACCTGTCTGCCGTCGCAAGGCATACCAAGTATACACCTACATCCCTACATACAAACAGCAGCACCAGCGACACTGAGAGATATGCCCAAATACAGGAACCAAACAAGCCAACTAGAAGCGCTCTAACTGTGTATCAGTGCACGGTGTCCCACATAGTCTCCTAGAGGCAATATAGCCACAGAGATTAGCCACATAAGAATAGTAGAGTTATGTGTACAATGCCTCATACACCTATCGCATCTTATGTGAGGACCCTATCAAACAGATGAACTGACAAAGATTTGACTCCTAGCACTAAACAACAAAAGTATTAGTTATCTAAAAGAAGAACAGAAAGTGAGAGATAGGACCCAAATCCTGATCAAATACCTCGACTATTTACTTCATTTCCCTATGATCCTTCCAGACCTGCTACCCCAGTCCCATGATATCCATCGCACCCAGTGCACCCTGTTGAGTTACTATACAAGACCACGGCTAGTGCAATATGCGGTAATGTGCAGCGCCTCTACTCCTACTAAGCCCATATGCAACTTGAAACATATTGGTCCTCTCTCTGCGATCAGCGATGATAATCCCTAAACCCTGTCTTTAACCTCAGGCCTCCGAGCATAAACCATTCAAAGATTTGCCGCAGGAAAAGGAAGATGGGTTAGTCATTCTATCAGGTCATTGCGAAGGGTCCTACCTACCCTGGTCTACGGAGGAGGGTAATACCGCGCAAAAATAGGTTTTTGCCTATGGTGTCAAAACTGGCCACAGCTTCCAATAACATCCGATGTGGTGTAATGGCTAACATCGCTGTCTCTCACACAGCAGCTCGGGGTTCGATTCCCCGCATCGGAAGTATCTTTTTGTTTTTGCCCTGTCTCTCTTATCTTCATACGGGCAGAAACGAATAGACCGTTGAAAAACCCCAGGCCCAGTTCGTGCACGGATCTGGCAGCACATTGATTGTCCGTAATTCCAGTAAAAAGACACCACATTACTCGGTACAAATCCCCCGTCTCATGCTACATTACAAAATTCTATCGTGCCCGGTATAAAGTACTCCAAACGGTATACTAGAGCCCTAGAACGGCATCTATACTTGCACTAACATTCCTAGCTGCCAAACGCTATGCAATCCTAAATCATTTATTTAAAGATAGTCTATCAAGCTACTCATGCTTCGACAGCCACGGCCTCCTCCACTCCCTCCACATACGGCGGGGGTGCCAACTCTCCATCCTCCACCCACACCTTGTTGAGCTCGTTCTCAATCTCCTCGCGACGCTTCTTCCAATCTTCGACCTTGTCCAGCCTCCTCCGTAGTTCCTGCAGCTCCTTCTCAACCCCGAGCTTCTCCTTCTCCGTGCCGATGCGCTCAAACTCCCACTGGTCTCCCTCCGGACCAAGACCGAGCGTCAGACTATAGGTGTGGTACTTCTTCAGAGACGCGCGGGTGGAGATGGTGATCAGGGTGATGCCCCGCTCCTTGGCCCGCTCGTAGAGGAGGCCCTCCACGTCCGCCGAGACGGCCGAGGTGCCCTCGTCGAGGAAGGCGTAGTGCGGTTCGTGGTAGTAGATCCGGGCGAGAGCCATGCGCTGCTTCTCGCCGCCGCTCAGCACGTCCTTCCACTCCTTGCGCGCGTCCCACCCGCCCTCGCGGGTGGGCAGATAGCCCAGGTGCGCGTCGTCGAGGATCTTCTGCAGCATGGCGTCGGTCGTGCCGGCCTCGCGCATGTCGATCTCCGTGTGCGGGTAGATGACCTGGTCACGGAGCGTGCCGACGCTGAGGTAGGGACGCTGCGGCAGGAACATGATCCCGTCCACGCCGGAGCCGCGCGGGCGACTGACTAGGCCCCGGTACACGGGCCACAGGCCGGCGACGATGCGGGCGATGGCGGACTTGCCGACGCCGTTGGGGCCGGTGATGAGAAGGTGGTCGCCGGAGTGGACGATGAAGGACAGGGACTCGAGGAGCTCGTCACCGCCCAGAGGGAACAGGGAAGGCGCGACGATGGGGACGGATTCAAGGCGGACGCCGTCGAAGCCGTTGTGGATGGTGCCTTGAACGTCGGCGAGGGAGTATAGTTCGGCGGCGGCGCCACGGGGCGGATAGTATGCGTTGGCGTGGACACGGTGCAGCGTCGAGATGAGGGTGTACACGCGCGAGGTGTAGCCGGCGAGTTCGGAAATGTCCTTGATGCTGTACATCATCCGACCGCCGGCGTCGGCCAGCGACAGCATCAGGCGCTTGTTGGTGATGAAGTCCTTCATGCGGCCTCGTTCCCGTCCGATCTCCTCGGGAGTGTCGGCCAGCTCCATCGCCCCGCCTAAGCCGCCCCAGGCGGGCAGGAAGACGGGGAGCGAGGTGATCAGGTAGCCAAAGGCGGACCAGGCGTATTTGAGGATAACGTCCTCGAGCATGTTGTAACGGATCTTGAGACTGTAGATGCCCTCCATCCAGCGCTGGAGATCCTTGAAACTTCGCGTGAGGAAGACGCGCTCGATATCCGCACCACCGTAGAACGAGATTTCCTCGGCGTTGGCAAGTAATCGAGAGTGTAGGCCCCGGAAGTCTCCCTCTTTCTTGCCCTCGACAGCTTTGAGCTTTCCAAACGGCGGGGACAGCTTTCGCAGGACGATGGCGGTGCTAAAGTACCCGGTCAAAATCCCACTGAGGGCCAAGGGCCCGAGAGAGCGGTAGAGTTGATAGTTGAAGACGAACAGGTCCACCAGGGGCTTGCCCATGGAGGAGTAGAGGGCGGCCGCTGCGGAGCAGAAGAGCGTGAGGTCTTGGGTGATAAACTGGTCGGCGCCTTGGCCGATGCCGCCGTCGAGGTTCATTAATTTGTAGTAATTGCTGTCACCCGTCAGGTACAGATCATGAATGTATCGTGTAAGTCGCGTCCGGAAGGCAATCGACACCTTGGACTGGAGGAACTTGATCATGGCGTTGGTGTACGATGCCAGCGTACCGATGCCACACCATTTCAGGATGCCCCAGGAGAAGGCACGGCCCTTTCCGGCAACAAGATCTCGGACGATCTCGCCGTCCAATCTCGCAATTAGGAGGGACAGGTACGTGCGCAACAGCAAGAACACACCGTGACCCATCAAGAGGCCGGTTTCCTTGCTACTCCATCGGGGCACCATGATACTCCAGAGACTCAGGAACTGGTGCAGGAACGCGAGGTTCAGACCCGGTTTTGTCGTCGGCGGAGGGATCTGGTTCGCGGCTTCGCCGTTCCCATCGCGGGCGGAGGCCGGACGGTTGAGGAACAGCCTCCGATGGGCATCAAACGTGGTCGGTTTGGTTCCGTAGATGGTGACCTTGGAGGTCAGGTTGTCCTTGTAGGGGACATAGATGGTGCGGGAGCCATCCTTCCCGCGGATGCCCGAATTCCGTCGTAGTAACCGTTTCCCGCGCGCTCGCTCCTTGGATCTTTCTCGCCACCAGGAGTAACCCCCATAACCGGATCCTACGATGGACAGCAACAGGGCAAGGGTGGCGATCAGCTTGGTGACTTTCGAGGTCCGCTTGACGCGGGAGCGGAGAAGGTTGACGTAGTTGTGGTATAGGGCGAGGAGGGGATCCTCTCGGGGTCGCAGGGTGGACTGCGCTGCCATGACGGCTTCTCTTGTTCGATTCAGTTCAGGTAGGATGGTTGGATCGGTCGGAGACTGCCTTTGGCAGCTACACCCTTAGACAAGGGCGTCTAGGGCCATCAGGACGCCGTGGATAGGGCGTGGAGATGAGAATTTGGCAAGTAGATGGTATGAGATCGGTATGGGAGAGAGGAGGGAGAGAGAGATGTTGAAGTGGAGATCTGGGGATCGATTGAGAGAGACGTCACATTATGGAATGGATGGGAATTGTTGCATGTGAACCTCGGGCCCCCAAACATCCGGGGACACTCACGTGGGGGAACTCATGACGTCTGTTTGTTTCTGTATTTTCTTCCCCAGGTTTTCTTCTGTCCTACTATACGGAGTATACGGAGTACATCGTACGAGAGATTTATTCTGCTCACCTTGACCTCATTTTCTCCGTCGGATGTCAATGCGACACAGTCTTCCACCGGTTCTGCAATGGTTTCCGTTACATACGATTGGCATCCCAGCCAACTGGCAACGTGACACTGACAGCCAGACAAGCACTGCGGACAGCATCCTCCAAGCGAAGCATGGTTAACTCCCTCCAGCCCATGAACTCTGCAGACATCGGCCATGCAGCTCATGCTGGATCTGCGCGGAACGGGAGGTAAATCCTAGCGGATTGCTGTATCACCACCATCCAAGAGCGACCTTCTCCAGACGGCTGCACGGGCCTGCTCCGACCTGCAGTTTGATTCGTGGCTGGCGATGATCCACACCTCGCATATCACTACTATTATTCTCCATCACACCTGAACTCGATGGACGATGGGGGACCAGTCCCGACTAGTGGTCTTGGTGGCATGGATCACGACCGGGTATTGGATGCCGGGCGGTTAAAGTAGACCAAAGGGGGAACTTGGAAGAGGGACCGAAAATAGGAGGGAGCATTCTAAGGGGTATCCATCTTCTGTACTACGGAGTCCTACAGAAGTTGGGATGAACCCTGGAGTAGAGGAAGAAACTGGGTAATTATCGCCATCGTAATAATAAGCTGGATGGTAGGTACCTCGTTCGTAGTGGGAAATGCACCTCTTTGGATGTACCTACCTTAGTATCCCTCGATCACCCTGGAACCACGTGACATGCGCCTCCTCTTCCCTCCAGCGATCAACACGATTTCCCTCTTTCTCTCCTCCAACTCCACCGGTCCCCCTCTGCTCTTGGATCTCTGTCGCTTGGTTTGTTTTCGAACGACCTTGACCAGGCCTTTCCTTGAATTCTCTTCTGCCTTCTGAGGACGACCCGTAGTGCTGCGCACTAGCCTCAATCCAGGCGGTGGTCCGGGACCCTAAAGCTAAGCAACCCTCCCCCCGACGGTTCATTTCCAGGCGCCCTTCATCCCAGGAGGTGACTCTCGCCCATCTCACTTCCCCCCTCTCCTCTCGGCGGCTCCCTGGTGATCAAATCCGATCCACCATTCGACCTCCGTTCAATCCCTATTTAATTTCCTCGTCTTTCGCGTCCATCGGCTGTCTGGTCCTCGTTCCTCTGCGACGCTCTCTGCAACATACCCTCAATGCTCGGAGGGAGCTCCGAGACAGATCCCTCTCCCGCGACTCCCATAATCCCCACAGGAGAAGCGTCCATGCCTATCGCGACGAGTCACCTCGACTCGAGTATGTTTTTAATCCGCATCGTCTCGATCGAGATGGCCACTAACTTTCACCTAGATCCGGGATCATCGCTGCAGGACCATGTCGCCCCGACCGATGCCTCGCCCCCGTCCAAACAAATAGATTCCTCCGAGGCCTCGCAACTTTCTCAGGATGCGTCGACCGCCGCCAACCGCGCCGATCGGCTGCATGTTCCTTCGCGGACGTCCCTGAGAGCCGCCCAGCAGACCAACCCGGAAAATGCCCCCGATGCGACCAACAATGATTCCGAAAAGACCCTCCGGAGCACGAGACGAAGTATTCTGAAGGGTCGGAGGGATAGGAGCAAAGCGAGCAGTATGAGGTCCCGACGGCAGCATCAAGAGGCAGCAAGTGTGGAGGAGCCTAAAACCACCAGCCCGGACCTGCGTGATACGACCGGTTCGGAGAAGAAGGGCAAGGCGTCTTATCGCTTCTTTGCCTTCTTGAGTTGTTGTTCGTCCACCGACGTCGATCCCGATGATACCGCCATTCCCGCGAAACGCACCGCCCCTCGGCCGTCTGCACCTAACAGCCAGCCGACTCCCGAGAAGGCGGACGTCCACGCCGGGGATTCCAGTACCGCAGACTCGAAGGATCATCCCAATGTTGATGAGAAGGCCAACGCGACCGTTATTCCGGATCAATCGCAATCGCAAGAGGGCGAGGAGAGTGCCGCGGGCCATCTGGGGCCCAACAACCAACTGGACGGTCCCGCGTCGACTCCCGTCCAGCCGGACGAGGTTCCCCCAACGTCTTCCCAGAAGGACACGAGTCATCTTCCCGAGCGAAAAGGGCAGCCGAGTGAGTCGGAACCCCAGGTGACGTCGGAGAAGTCTGAGGCTCTGGCTCAGAAACCCGCCGACCAAGCCACGGTCCCGTTGGATGTCGCTCCTGAGCCATCTCCTGAGACAAACGGCGACAATGTGCCTGCGGTGGCGGAGACGAGCCCCAAGGACGAGCTGAAATATTCTACTCACGATGAAGAGGCAAACAAGCTGCCGACCACCTTGCCTCCTCCACCCCCTGCTCCCGGAAAAGAAGTCCAGACGGGGCAGCCAGAAAGACAACAACAGTGGCTCTTGCCGCCACCCCTTCCTCACCTGCGAAACCGGAAATGTCTGGTGCTTGACCTGGACGAGACGCTCGTTCACAGTAGCTTCAAGGTGAGTTGGATCGTTGTATTGAGTACCACCAGACCACCAAACTGACTTTGCCTGTCTAGGTGTTGGAGCGCGCGGACTTTACAATTCCGGTGGAAATCGAAGGCCAGTATCACAATATTTACGTCATCAAACGACCGGGCGTCGACCAGTTCATGAAGCGCGTGGGCGAACTGTATGAAGTGGTCGTGTTCACGGCATCTGTCTCCAAAGTAAGTCCTTCAGCAGTAGTGCATGGAACGGGTGATTAACGCGATATTAGTACGGTGATCCCCTCTTGGACCAACTAGACATCCATAATGTAGTCCATCACCGGTTATTCCGGGATAGTTGTTACAATCACCAGGGCAACTACGTCAAGGTCAGTTCAAACATTCTGCATGAAAGAATACCGCGAGTGTCTGCTAACCGTGATCCAGGACCTGTCCCAAGTCGGCCGCGACCTTCGTGACACCATCATAATTGATAATTCCCCCACGTCTTATATATTCCATCCTCAACATGCGATACCCATCAGCAGCTGGTTCTCTGACGCCCACGATAACGAGCTTCTCGATCTGATACCTGTCCTCGAAGACCTTGCTGGTACACAAGTGAAAGACGTTAGTCTGGTTCTCGACATTGCATTGTAATGTCTGTACTCTAGCCGTCTGGAATTTTGCAGCGTGCTTGATTTGCCTTTGCCTGGATATCCCAGGTCCTAAAAGATACCGTTCGACCTTTTCTTTCGTCTGCACGCAGGAACTTATGGGTCTTCTCTTCCGGGAATACTCTTGAGACCCACGTGTCTACCATGTGTGCATTCACTTCTTGATCTTACCCTTCCTCTGCCTTTGTCCTTTTGCCCATGCTCCTAGTGAGCGAATACCTTTTGCCTCTTTCCATGTCTGTCTCCATTATCCCCTTGAAATCTCTTTTTGCATTCTGCAGGCGTCTGTTGGCCATCAGCTGGAAATCTTGCTGATCTCATGTACACGCACTCTGATTTACACACTCTCTTCTATATTTCATCTGTTTGTCCCTCCATCTGTCTGTTACCCACTGCCCTGTAAGGCTTGACCGTGTTTCTTTTCTTTTCGATATCGCGTTTGATCCCCCGACCCAGCGAGTTTCATTTCCTTCCATCTGACAGCCATGATTGTTTTGGAGACTACCTAGCGATGGCATCGTCATATAGGTCCCTTTCAGCATGGCACTGCCTGTGCCTCTGATAGTTCTCATCGGCCTTGAATATATGTATCATTGGCTACAGCCTTCTATTAGTTTCTTGACGAGAGTAATATTCTAGATGTGTATGTATGTATACTAGTACCTAGTTGATGGGTAGAGTCGGCACCCGTCGATGACGGAAGACAAGTGCGGAACGGACCACCCGATCGATGTCATCCAAGCATTATTTTCTCTCCCATCCACATCCAACATTCAACCTTCTACACCGAGCGACTCTCCCGATTCGCACTCCCACACTCACACTCCTCATCTAGAATATCATCTCGAATACAACCCTCGATTACCTCTCGTCCCTCATCCCGAGATCAACCCCGCACCGCCCCCCACCATGAAAGACAGCAAAGGCTGGGACGGAAAGCTCCGCGTCGAACCACGAGCGACCATCACGAATCCCGAGGCGCTCGAGGACCCGGAATACTCAGATTCGGATGCGCCGCCGGTCGAGGAGATCGAGGCCGATGAGGGTCTGTCTGTCGATTCCTTCCCGAGGCGCTTGGACGCGACGCGATACTGATCTTGTTTCGTCTCGACCTTAGATCTCCTGGAAGAAGAAGAAGAAAACACAGAGGTACCAGTGTTGCAATTTAGCGAGAGAAGACTCCGTCGCTAAGGGAACCACCAGGATATCGATCTTCCGCATTTCCGCATCAGTTCCATCCCCGCGTTGCGGCTGGAGCGGTTCCCCAAGTTGCAGGTTTGTGTCCGGACGGGAGACGGTGGGAATCCCTCACGGGGCGAGGCGAGCTGACGACGGACAGCGGTTGTGTCTGCGACAGAACCAGATCACGCGCATTGAGTTCCCGGCCAGCGTCGCCGCGTCGCTGACGGAGCTCGATCTCTACGACAACCTCATCTCGCACATCAAGGGACTGGACGAGTTCTGCAACCTGACCAGTCTGGACCTGAGTTTCAACAAGATCAAACATATCAAGAATGTGGCGCATTTGGTGAAATTGACCGATCTGTACTTTGTGCAGAACAAGATCTCGAAGATTGAGGGCTTGGAGGGGCTGAGTGCGCTGCGGAATTTGGAGCTCGGGGCGAATCGGATTCGCGTGCGTTTCCCGTTGAATTAAAGGCCCGTTGGATTTAGGTGGGAGCTGACGCTGACGCTGTTCTATGCAGGAGATTGAGAATCTGGATACGCTGACGTCGCTGGAGGAGCTCTGGCTGGGGAAGAATAAGATCACGGAGTTGAAGGTATGTTACTGACTCTGACTGGACCAGATCTGACTGGCTACTGACGTGTGTAGAACCTTGATGCGCTGCAGAACCTCCGTATCCTCTCCATCCAATCCAACCGACTCACCAGTCTAACCGGCGTCTCGTCCCTCCGCAACCTCGAAGAACTCTACCTCTCGCACAATCTCATTAGCGACCTGAGCGGCCTCGAATCGAACACGTCGCTGCGCGTGCTCGACTTTTCCAACAACCAGGTCTCGAAGCTGGAGCACCTGGGCACGCTGACGAACCTGGAGGAGCTGTGGGCGTCGAACAACCAGCTCTCGAGCTTCGACGAGGTCGAGCGCGAGCTGAAGGACAAGAAGGAGCTGAAGACGGTGTACTTTGAGGGCAACCCGCTGCAGACCAAGGGGCCGGCCGTGTACCGGAACAAGGTGCGGCTGGCGCTGCCGCAGATTATGCAGATCGATGCGAGTAAGTGTGCCTGGGTTTGTGGAGAGGGTTGTGCTAACAGAGACAGCGTACGTGCGGGTTTAATCGGTTACGATATACGATACATGCATATAATGGCATAGGACATATTGATTCTCCTAGTAGAGTCTCCTTGTAAAGTAGTCGTAAGCGCTAGCTTTTGCTGCTAGCATCTGATGCCGGCGTATATCACCGGTGTGACTGTAGACCGGCGGCGCTATTCGCCGTCTCTCTGCGACAGCCACAGCCGAGCTCATCAAGCTCTCGTCGCAGAACGGCTGCAGCTAGTCGAGAGCTAAGCTCAATCGACCAACGCCGTCAGCCCGTCTGTCCGTCGTCTCAACAAGGCAGTAGACGTAGATAAATAGACACGTTTTCCAACATCCCGACTTCACCCATCTCGCTCCCTCGCCCGCATCCCCTCAAGATACAGCGCCTGCAAACTCCCGGCACCCAACCGCTCATTCTCCCTCCGCACACGCCGCCGCACCGCCTCCGACACGCCCTCCTTCCTCGCCATCGACACATCCGCCAACGCCGCAACCGGCACGCCGCTCGCTGCTAGATCGCGAAACACATGGCTGTCCCGATCAACGCGGAATGGCCCGTGGAACGGACTGCGCCGCATGGCCGAGTGGTGGTTATGTCTGGCTGGCTGGATATCGCAGACGAGATATCCCTCGCTCTCGCTGTTGCTGTTGCTATCGGCGTGTGTCACGGAGGTGGAGGTGGAGGCGGAGATGGAGGGCAGCGGGATGCGCAGCGGCGACGCGGCGAGAGCGCGGTGCGCGGCGTCGGCGGACTCATAGACGGCGATTGTGGCGCGCGTGCGTTTCGTCGAGGTGTTTGTTGGGTCGTACTGTTCTCATTAGACTGGCTCGTGGGTGACGGGGAAGGGGGAAGGGGTACTTTGAGATTGCGAAAGGTGACAACTTCGCCGAAGCGCTGCAGCGCGGAGAGGATGAGTTTGCTTTCGGAGAGGTTGCGCGGCATGGGGGTTGTGGTTATGTGGATGGAGTGTGCCTGCGCGGCGAGGCGCGCGAGGCTGGAGGCCATTTTGGCAGTGGTTTGTGGGTGTTGTGGGTGGAAAGTTGGTGAGGGTTGAATTGGTGGTTTGGAGATCGATCATCGGCGGGAGTCGGTCCGAGGTCGTATACTTCCGTCATGTTTCTACCTACGTAGTACTCCGTACCATTTACTACAAAGGTGCTGTTCTACGTACTCTTGATTGTTTTGTCATCATTCATTTATATACTGTATCTGTATGTATATACGTCATAACAGGGCATCCCTATTCATCTAGAAGATGGGCACATACATGCCGTAGCCGATAGGATCGTTGAAGCGCAGGCCGATGTCGAGCGCGCTGATGGCATCGATCTCGCTCTGCTCCAGGTCCCAGCCGGTGACCTCGAGGTTCTGCGAGAGACGGGTGGGGTTGTTGCTCTTGGGGATGACGGCGATGCCGCGCTGGGTGGACCAGCGGAGGAGGACCTGGGCGGGGGTCTTGCCGTGCTTGTCGGCGACGGCCTTGACGACGTCGTGCTCGAACAGCGGCGAGATGTTGGTGGCGTTGGGGACCTGGAGCTCGAGGAAGCTCAGCGGGCCAAAGGACGAGTAGGCGGTGACGGCGATGCCCTCCTTCTGGGCGTACTCGACGAGGCGGGGCTGGGTGAGGTAGGGGTGGTGTTCGATCTGAAGGGTGGCGGGGCGGACGCGGGCGTAGCGCAGCAGGTCCATGAGCAGCTGGGCGGAGAAGTTGCTGACGCCGATGCTGCGGGCGAGCTTCTTGTCGACGAGCGTCTCCATGGCGGTCCAGGTCTCCTGGATGGAGGCGTTGCTGAACTCGATGGAGCCATCGCCCTTGGCGCTCCAGCCCGGCGGGTAGCGCACGGCCGGGTCGACGTACTTGAGCGCCACGGGGAAGTGCACAATGTACAGGTCGAAGTAGTCGACGCCCCAGTCAGCCAGCTGCTTGCGGCAGATCGGCTCGACCTTGTCGCCGTCGTGGAAGCTGTTCCACAGCTTGGACACGATGAAGAGCTCCTCGCGCTTCACGATGCCCTCCTTGATCGCGCGCGCGACACCCTGGCCGGCCTCGACCTCGTTGCCGTAGTCTGTTTGGCTGGTCAGTAAATGGTGACTTGGTGATCGCGCGATCTAAACGTACCACAGGCGCCGTCGAAGAGACGGTATCCGGCCTTGATGGCCTCGTAGACCTGGTCGGCGCAGGTGTCGTTGTTCACCTTCCAGAGACCAAAGCCCACGAGGGGCATGTCAAAGCCGCTGTTCAGCTTGATGGTGGGGGTGGCCATTTTGAATGAGAGGATGGAAGTGGTATGAAGCGGATGGAGAAGAGAGTGTGAGTGAAGAGGAGGAAGAGGAAGAGGAAGAGAAGAAGAGAGCGAAGAAAGAAATAGCGGGCGACGAGAAAAGACCACCTCTTCTTTGGAAATCTTCGTCTGGAGCTCCACCACTTTGCGCGAGTTGAGGCTGAAGTTGGCCGTCACGGCTGTTTTGCTCTATCGATAACGGCTAAACGGCTAAAGGCGCTTGACATTTTTCCGCCACTCACTCATAAGAATACCGAGTACTGTAAGAATAGCATGAATAGACGAATAGTGGATACTATACACTGCTATCACCATGGAAAAAATACCCTTTCCCCCAATCGCCCAACTCCCATGCCAACCACCCAAACAAGCACAAGGGATATTAGTTGAACAAGTACAACTTTTGCAGCCATAATTATCATTAAACAGAAGATCATTAAACGAGCCCCCAAATACATAGGTCTGGTAGGCTGATATTAGACATTAAACCGCCTCAACCGTGCTGTTCTCAGGGTACGCGGATGTGGCGTGATCGGGGCCTGCCCCATTCAAGCCAGGATCGCCCGGCATGTTGCCCACGAGCTTGTCCATCAGATCCGTCCCCATCAGGCCCTCGAAGCCGTTAGACTGATGGGGCTCGCGTGTCGCCGGTGGGTGCTGGTCGGATTGATAGGAAAGATGGCCGTAGCTGTTGGATCCCACGTCCGACGGGAGTGTCGTGGACGGTCCCGACCACGCCGCGTGGCTGTTATGGCCCAGCTCCTCGAACGACTGCGGTCCGGAGGCAAAGATGTTATTCAGAACGCTGTTGTTGTCGGGAACATGCACGCTGTGTTGCTGCGGTGGCGGCACATAGTGGTGGCTCTCGTGGCCCATCGTGTATCCGCCCAGGTTGTGGTGTGACAGCGACATGTCCGGCACGTTGAGCATGATCGGACCACCGTTGCTGCCATTGAGGTTGGGCGGCTGGCTGGTCTCATGCTGCTGCATGTTGGGGAAGGGGTCGATCACCGACGAGACCGCCGTCTTGTCACCCAGGCCGTCCTCCGGCTTCGAGATCGAGTTGAGAAGATCAAAGCTCCCCGTGGGGTACATGTGATCATGCGGGGGTGGGTACATCTGCCAAGGAGGCTGCGACGCGCCGTGGTGGTGCATCAGTTCGTGTGGCTGCGGCGGCGGCGCTTGGTAGACGTTGGGCGCGGGCTTGTTGAGCAGGATCGAGTCCAGCGACAGCGGGGGGAGGTCGATGCCCGTCGCCGGACGAGGGCTATTGGTGGACGTGCGGTCCGGCGGCGGGAAGAGTCTCCGCCAGGTCGTGGTGCCGACCTCCCCAGGCCGCGTCTGGCGGAACTTCCAGAGCAAGATCGCCACCCGCTTGTTCTCGTCGCACGAGGAGCCGCCGTAGTGGCTGGAGAGTCGACGGGAGCTGGGAGACGTAGCGCGGATCTCCTGCACTGCGGACATGGTCCGGAAGAAGTGCCGCGTGTGCTCGTCCGCCGCATGATGCTGGCCTGTCTTCTCGGCCATCTGCTTCTCCTGCGTGAGCTGTGTGAAGAGTTTAGCCCACCAGAGCGATTCGAATGGTGGCTTGACTTTCGTCGAAGCCGGCTTTGAAAGGCTGTGGTTGACCTCCAGGATCTTCTGGCTCTCCTCATACATGTAGGTGCTGCAAGACCAGTTGTCCATCTGGCTGACTGGTGCATCGCCAACAGCGGAATGGGCAAAGTCCAGCTCCAGCTGGATCCCCAGCCGCGAACCGGACGGAGGGAAGTCGTCCATCAACTCGAGATTGGCTTCGAGGAGGATGATCTCGCAGTTCAGGGAAGCAGTTGGGTCCGCCATCAGGGAATTCAGATAGGGGAAGTAGGTCCGCCACCCGACGATGTTCTCCAAAGGCATTGAAGGGGCCACGGGATGGCGCTGGTCGCCCTGCAAGCGGGTGTACACATGGAAAGCATTCTCAATGCGGTCCGGCTGGTTCGGTGCACTGACCCACATGTCAAAATTGAGGCCCTGGACGGTGTTGATGCTGGCATCATGGACGTTAGGGTTGGGGGCAAAGGAAGGGGGAGGCAGCTCCCCCACGTAAGGCTGCACAGGTCGCAGAGGGTCATGGTAAGGAGCGTGTAGATGATTGTAGTGGCTTGACAGGGGGTGTTCCATGGAGGTCCGCCACCTTGGGCCTGCTGCTTGAGGCTGGGCTGCAGAGCGGTCCGTCGGCTGTTCCCGTACCAGTCTTTCCCCTGTAGATAGCTGTCAGAGACTGAGCGAGTCAGGGAGCGCGTGGCCTCTTACAGTCAGGGTCCCCCTTGAGGAACGAGTCGAGCACCTGCAGGTGACTGGACACTTGTTTCCTAGTTCTCCTCTTGCCCGTAGCCTTGTAGATAAACTCGGCAATCAGCTCGTTTCGACCATAGGATTTGCCCCGTTCGGACCACTTTCTCCGGCCCATGGGAGGGTTTGCCTCGAGTGCTATTCTTCATTAGCATCGTCATCACCATTACTGTGGGCCATGCTCACCTTGTTGGAAGGCATCCTCCAGCTCATCCGACCAGACAGGCTCCCCATCCTTGCCCGTGTCCCGTCGAGGCCGCGCTCGATACTCCAGGTACTTCTGGGACTTGAGATAGCTTCTTCCCCGACGGGGACCAACCAGCTGGTTGGGCCCCAGGGACTGAAGTCGACGGAGCTTCTTCTGCTGCCATCGGTTGGCTAGGATGTGTTGATGGTGAAGGCTGGCCGCAGCCGAAGGGATAGGATGGGCAGGGATTGGGAGCGGAGGAGGATACTTGGGAGCATACGGCTGCAGATGTCCACTATCTCGCCCCGTAGTGTCGTTGGGGGCGAGATTGTCTGAATAGGACTGCACGTTCCCAGAGGTATTCTGAAGAGCCCGGTCCGTATGAGCTCCTACACTCTCTAGGGCCGGTGGGTTCGGAGGTACAAAGTCGGGCTGCCAGTCAGTAGTAGCCATGGAGCGGACCACCCAAGATAGGCTCTCGAAAGAATGACAGATTCCAAAAGAGTGAGAGCTGGAGATGACCGCAAAATGCTTGCTACTGTGGAAAGAACGCAGCGGTACCCAAAGAGCGGATCAAAGAACGTAATTGCTCGAAGAGAATGTAAGAAGCTGGGAAAGAGAATGTGGGAGCGAAGGCCATGGTGTTTATAGGGCCCCCATTCCGCTCCCCTCGAAGGGGAGAGCGCGCAATGTGGTGCCTGTTAGCTACATTGCTCGATCACGCTGCTTGTTGAGAGGGTCCCTACCCCCTCGAGGGCAACATCCCCAGGACCCAGAGCTTCACGCGTCCCGGATGGTGTCAAAGGGGACAGGCCGCCCTGTGGCAGCAAATCAGGAGCACAGGAAGTTCACGATGGACCAACCGGGAAACCGACGCAAGGGGGCTCTCAGGGAGCACGATCCAGTGAACGTCTGTTCGGAGATTTTACGTCGCACCAGACGAGCCTCGAGAGCTCGCTGGGATTCAGGTACAGGCGGATGAGTTGGGGCAGAGACCACTCGAGGAATGCACAGTGGCCAACAACAACGCCCGTCGGGATGGCTTCGGAA
Source organism: Aspergillus pseudoterreus (assembly GCA_002927005.1). Classification (NCBI taxonomy): domain Eukaryota; kingdom Fungi; phylum Ascomycota; class Eurotiomycetes; order Eurotiales; family Aspergillaceae; genus Aspergillus; species Aspergillus pseudoterreus. The sequence continues at coordinate 214,869 of PIJX01000002.1, read as the reverse complement.
TGCAGACATTGTTTACAAATAGAGCCCAGGAATGCAGGCGGAGACTGTTGGCACCCTGGCAGCGCGTCGAATCCAGGGTGCACAAATGGTGCTCTTCGTGGGTATAGAGAGGCCTAGGGGAGGTAGGGCGTACAAAAGCCTAGATCAGAAGGATATGAAAAACCCCGAGATGGGATGGAAGATAGAGGTGTGAATTAATCTGCACGAGATGCGGCCCTTTGCAGGACGCGTCTGCAGGTGCCGGGCTTGACGGCGGAAAACGTGTTGCTGCTGCATCGGCCACTGGGCCAAGCAAGGGGGTTAATATCTCCTCCATCTCGCACTCAACCCTCGCGACAGGGAGAAGGGCGCCCACGGCCTTTGCCTTTAGTGCTCGTCGTCCTGGGCCCCTACAGTGAATTTCTTGCGCCCAGTGCCCGTGAGTTTCTGTAGTCTGACCCTGTCCAGCTGCTCTCCTACTTTCTTTTCGATCTGTTGGATCTCCTGCTCTGGGTCGATGGCCTCCTCGTTGGCAAACTCCAACACCAGTCGGCGACCCAGAAGATGCGTGTTCTTGAGCGCGTCCATGGCATTTTCCGCTTCGCGAGCGCTTACAAAGTCTGCAAAACCGAAACCGCGAGCAGACCGGTCAAACTTCTTAGGAACCCGCACAGAGCGCAGTTGCCCATAGGCTCCAAAGAGCGACCGGACATCCTTCTTGGTCGCCTGGAACGGCAGGTTCTTGATGATGATTTTCGTCCGTCTCGCGGCGATCTTCTTGGCCGTGTCTTCGCGCCGTCGTTCCTCGGCGGCATCCATACCTTTGTGAGATGCTCTAACTACCAGTTCGTGTTGATCCAGCTTGTAGCCGTTCATCGCAGCCAAAGCTGCCTGGGCCTGGGCCTTGGTCCTAAAGTCCACAAAGCCAAAGCCCATGCTGAGGGTCTGTCCGGGCCGCTTGGGATCGGGCTTGGTTTTGAGCTTAGCCGACACAAAGCCGTCCAGCGGGCGGAAGACATCCACGAATCTTTCGTTCGTGGTGTTGAAATTAAGGTTCTTTACGAAGAGGGTTGCAGTAGGTCCAAGCTCTTCAGCTTCATCCGCCGCGAACGTCTCCGCAGTCGAAAATCCTTGCGAGATAGCCTTGGGCTCTACAACGGGTTTCTGCGGCGCCGTCGTGGAGTCGAAGAGGTTCTTGGGAGCCTTTTCTAGGAAAAGAATGGAGTCTCCCAGTTTCCGATATGCCAGCCCCCGGAAGGCCTTTTGCGCTTCGTCGGGTCGGGCGAATTCAACAATAGCTATGGTGCCACTGGGGGGCATTAGTAGTCTCGTGAGCTGTCCGTACGGCTCGAACAGCTTCCTCAGGTCTTCTGTTTTCACGCCAAAGGAGAAGTTCTTTACTAGGATGGCGGTGTTTCCGCGTTCGCGTTGCTTAAAGGCATCTAGGTTGACGCCGTTGGACGTGAAGTAAGCCTTCGTTTCTTGGATAACGTGCGTTTCAGCATGGGCTTGCTTTACGGCAGCATCCGCGGAAGTTGGATCGAGCAGGTCGGATTTCGATACGCCGAGTCGCTCCGCCACCGAGGACATGACTGCGTCGGACTGGGGCTGTTAGCAGGTCCACCTAGACGTTCGATTGTGACCCACTTACATTCATGTAGAGGGAGTTCCAAGAAAATGTAGACGAGGAAGCCTCCTGCTTCCGCTTGATCTGTTTTTGTTTCTTAACGGGCAGCTTCGCCAGGTCCTGGTCGTCAAGTTTGTACGTCTTCTTGGCCGTGGCCGGAAGAATATGCATCAAACGACCCTGGAAGTTCTTCCCATCCAGAGCCTTGTAGGCCTCGACAGCCGCATCAGGGTCCACATATTGGATGTAAGCAAAACCCTTGCTGGAGCTAACCCGAGTATCAAAGGCAACGTGAATCTGAACAAATCAGCATTGTCCTCCAGAATTGAATATTCAACAAGGCAAATGAAGGATTAATCGCTCTTCAGACTCCAAGAAGCATCTACTAAAATCTCTTGTCCTGTTCACATCACATGCTTTGCATCGGATGTCCCTATCAGGATGATCATCATGCGAGCGACCCAGCGCGAGCCGGGATAGGGAGGATGTATCGAAAGGGGAAAACGCAAAGGCACTAACCTCTTCAACCCTGCCAAAGGGGCCGAACACGGGTTCTAAATCCGCCTCCGTCGTATCGTAGGGCAAATTTCGTACAAACAGACGGGCGGAAAGACGAATGTTTTCAATATTCGTGTCGACCTCCGGTGCTTGAGGTGCCTTGGCGGTATCCTCCGGTGCTGGTTCAGCATTTTCAGCATTTTCAGAACCGGTATCCGAAGGCTCCGCAGGCGGTGCTCGGGGAGCCGAGTCGAACTCAGCCTGCTCATCCTCATCCAAAAGGCCGAGGAGACGACTCGTCTTGGACCGAAGCCAGTCGGCATCCGAAACGGGCTGTTCTTCTGTCTGAGCGGCGCCATCTTCACCCGCAGCAGCCTCAGGACCAGGAGCGTCTCCCGAAGCATCGACCACCATGGGCTCACCCTCAACCTTTTCAGAAGCGTACGAGTCCTCCGCGCCCCCAAGCTTCGCCTTCTTCCTTTGTGCGTAGGTGAGGTCTTGTGGGGCATCTTCGGCTTCAGGTTGAGCCTTTTCCGTGGTGTCATTGGCCGCGGGGGGAGGAATGTCATCGTCATTCGCCCATGTCTTGGTATTAGACGAATGCTGGATCACAGAGAGATACTCCTGCACCTTCGGGTCCTGCGCGACCGGTTCACCATCACGCTTCCGCTTGAGCGTGTTCGTAGACGGTTCATCAGGTACACTCTCCTTCCTGCGCTTTTTCGGTTCAGGTTCGGAGTCGACCTATAGCCATTCTGGTCAGTTTCCAGACCACCTTTATCGGTCAGCGAACGCAATGGGAGGAAAGACAGAGGGGTGGGTAGAGGTGCGACGAGTAAAGCACATGCACATACCGGCTTCGCGATGTCCACGGAGATTTTCGACAACTTGATGTATGTCTTGTTGAAGTAGGCCACTGCCTCCTTAGCGGCCTCGGGGCTCTTGAACCCGACGAAGCCAATCCGGCGCTTGGGCAAGACATGAGCGTCGGTGACTTGGAAGCGAGTGGAAAAATGCTTCCGCAGTTGATCATTGGAGAAAGTAGGCGGGAGCCCAGAGACGAAGACTCTGGTGTTCTCCATTGTGGGGTATTTTGGAGAATGCCTGTGGCTTCACCTTGGCCAGCAGGGAGAGTTGAATGGAAAAGAAACGAGAAGAAGTAGAGAAGGGGAAAAAAAATTTGAAGCTTTTTATTTTCTGAAGCGAGAGCCGAAGGCGGTGAGATGAAGAGGCGGGTGGTCCGTGCCCCTTAATAACGCGGAGCTCCTCGTCATCGCGCGCAAAACATCGCTGTCGCTTGATCGCGTCGGTTTATTGTTTGCTGCTAGTCTCCTCTTGTGCTATATCTTCCTCCTGCTAGATTGAATCCTCCTCCTACCCGACACAATGGCCACCGAAAAGAAGGACAAGCTCGAGCGTGAGTGGCCCCGCGCAAGTGACCAACTCGACGGCTAACACAGGTGCAGCGCAAATCAAGTCCGTCGACATGGTATGAGATTCTGGAGATATCAGTCGGATACGTTTACTTACAATATGGGCCCTAGACGGAAGATATGCAGCAGGAGGCTGTTGAAGTTGGTATGGATGACCTGGGTTCCTGGACGTGACCGGTGGCTAATTGAGTAGCGATTGAGGCAATGGAGAAGTATCACATTGAGAAGGTGAGTGGTGGTTTGCCGTTGTTGATGGAAAGCAAATACTAATCGTTTGTAGGACATCGCTCAATACATCAAGAGAGAAGTCCGTTGATCTCCTCAGCCTGGCGGTTCGTCGCTCACGTGTATCCAGTTCGATTCCCGCAAAGGCGCTACATGGCATTGTGTTGTCGGAAGAAACTTCGGCAGCTTTGTGACGCATGGTACGCAGGCTTGTGGCTCACTGTTGACGAGTGTGCTGATTTGCGACTAGAAACGAAACACTTCATCTACTTCTACCTCGGCCACTGCGCCATCCTCCTCTTCAAGACCCAATAGGTGCGCGATAAAGGTCGAATGCCTCTTCCTTGGTGAAAAGGAGGGCTGCGATGTGCCGACGACACTGTCGAAACAACTGTCGAACACTCGGTGAATGCCGTTAATCCTGATAGCGATAGCCAGGGGAGGGTTGACGGTTCGGGATCTAATCATGTTCTCATTTCGTTCAGCGATATATTTACCCATACTTTAACAACTTTTCGGTTCAATGTGAATTTTTAATTGACGTACATGTTGTATCGACTCATCAAGATTGGGTGTACTTGGGATCGGCTTAAGGGCAGTTATATATATCGACTAGACGACTGTGCACAGCCATGTTGTATACGACTGGGACCAGTTCCACAGAATAAATCACTCCAATATATTCCGGTAGATTGGTGCCTAGCTATCCTGTGTGACACACTACATCCTCTGCCTAAATATTTGTTGTACTGGCTATGGGTGTATATCTGGTAGAATGACCACGGGTACACAAGTAGCTATCTCAACAACCACCCACTACGTTGAATACCCAACCCAACCCAACCCAATAAACACCACTAGTCGTTTACACGGCATTGATGAAATCCAAAACACAAAAGGAGACTGAATGGATGCCAAATCCACGTGACACGCCAAGATGCCAAGCCACAGCGCCACACGTCAGCTCCAGCGGCACTCCTCCCCTTCCGTCCACTGCCACTGCCACCATCTTTACATCGCTGCCTCCTTCACCACCGTTCCCTCCAGACACATTCTTCACGATAAGATCCTCCTCAACACGGTTTATGATACTAGAGCCCCATCATGGCTATCTGCATCACCTTCGGCACACATGGTATGTCAGTTACATGTCTTCCATAGTACCCGAGGAACGCTCCACCTCCGCCCCAGGCACTCCCGCTATCCGTGAATCCAGACGGAGAGGACAGGACACCCCTAGCTGGGGCAAGCCAGAACGCAAGATGAAAGAACCACGCTGACACAGACAGAATTCTCGTCCATGCTGGAGGGGTACGAGAATGTCCGCGCATACTGCTACAACTGTAAGTCTGGAAGTGAGGTCTTAGTCATCGTCCCTGTTCCTGACCCGTATCCAGGCCAGCACTGGAATGGACATTGCCGGACTCGGTGGTAGGTTGACTACTTTCTTCCGTATGGGGATATGTGTTTGATTTGATGGCGCTGACGGTGATGTAGGCCGTGGTTTACCGTCTGCTTTGTTGTAAGTGGGACTACTCTGTATACGGAGTACTGGACGTCGACCATGCTAATCCACACCAGCCTGTGATTCCGCTGGCGACTCATAAATACAAGGTATGCATCCTCTCTTAGATATTGTCGAATGGTAGTCTAACTCCCACCAGGAAGTCACGTGCTACACGTGTCGCTACACCCAAGATCTACGGTATGCATCTATCTCCTTCTTGGGTTAATTGCAGGCTAACAGCACAGGGACCGTCCCGACATCACACCGGACACGAGACCACCCCCCGGCATCATGCCTGGTCCGGCGCCGCCGCCGCAGGCCTACTTCGGGTATCCGCAGGGCGGCGCTCCTCCGCAGCAGTACGCGTCGCCGCCGCCCCAGCAAAACTACAGCTACAAGTAGCGGTGTTCGCCTTGATGTTCTTCGTTTCTCTTCCTGCTTTGTTACTATTAATGATGTCCTACGAGATACCTCGTCTAATCAATGCAATCCATCAATTCAATAATCATCAACGAAAGGGGTATAGGTAGAGATCAATATAAACATTACGTATACAGCGCACAGCGTCAACCACCTACTCCTTGACGCCCACCTTCTCCGTTGGCGTCGCCACGCCAGAGGTCATCTCCTCGGGCCCACCATCCTCCTTCTGCCCGTCAAACTTCCGCGGCTTGCGGCCCATCGCATCCAGCGCCATCAGCCGCACGGTTCGCACGATGCTCTCGCGGCCCTCATACAGCGGGAAGATGACGACACCAAACGCCGTGAAGAACATCCAGATGATGCCGACGACCACCCAGCCCGTGAAGAACTTCTTGCTGAACACATACGACGAGCCGTACATCGGGATCGGCCACAGAATCAAGAAGCAAAACACCATGCCGATGGTGAGCGTGCGCGAGTACAGCGCCGCGCGGTTGAGCTTGCGCTCTTCCTCGGCCGCAGCGGCGGGGTCGGTGATGGCCGGCGCCTCGCCCGGGATGAGCTCGATGTCGACGTGGGCGGCGGCCGCGACGTCCGTGTCGTCGACTTTGCGGATCGCGCGCATCGACTCGAAGTCGTAGTTTTGCGGGCCGAAGGCGTACGTCAGGACCGGGGAGAACACGAGCGGGCTAAGTAGGGCGGCGACATTGCCGGCGAGCATGGGGTAGCTGGGGGCGGTTAGCGACGGGGTTGGGGATGTGTGAAGGAGAGAGGGTGGAATGACGTACTTTGCGCCGGTGGTGGTCACGGTGAGCACGCCGTACTCTTTCTTTGCGGTGACAAGCCAGGCGATGAGGGACATGGCGAGGCCGAGGACGGGGGAGGCCGCCGCGGCGACCCGATTCTGGCCCTTCCAGACTAGCGTCATGGCGCCGGGGAACACGGCGGACGAGATGATGACGCCCATCAGCAGGTAGAGGTAGCCCATGCCGATGCCGGCGTAGTACAGGCCGGTAGCGAAGGCGGCCATGCATACGGCGAAGATCCCACAGGACATGTGCGAGATCCAGACGAGGCGCTTGCCCTTGGCGTTGGGGTTGATGTAGGCCTGGTAGATGTCGTAGGTGAAGATGGAGGACACGGCGATGAGCTGCGCGGAGAAGGCCGAGGTGACGGCCATGAAGATCATGAGCGTGGTACAGACGGCGCCGCTGTAGCCCAGCAGCTCGACAGCGGCGAAGGGCAGCACGAGACCGGCAGTCACATCGCTCTGGCTCATGCGTCGGGTGCCTTCGAGAGCCAGCGCGGAGATACCCATGGTGCTCGCGCAGAGCCAGGGGATGGCGAACCAGCAGAGACCGCCGATGACGTATCCGGGAAAAGCGTGGACAGGGTGAGCGGCGATAGCTGTGACGGTTAGACTATGGTAGAGTAGGATGGAAGGGGGATATACCCTTGTTGTAGTAGCCGTTGTCCAGGAAGACCGTGCTGTGGTTGTTAGTGGAGAGCTTGAATGTGTTCTGATGGATAGACATACCCAAAATTACCTAAAGATATTAGCATTAGCATGATTCAACGTACGCGAGGGGACGACTTACCAACAAGATTGATCACCCAGAAGATACCACCCTCCTTCGATCTCATTGTGAGGTAGCTACCCTGCGCATTGCCCTCGACAGGAAATCGGTCAGCCGCTGCCACCAACGCATCGTAGACGCGGCTCGGCGATCCGAGCACGGGGTTGGTCGCATAAGCAGAGAAGGCATAGATGAGAATCACGACGATAATCACCACAGTATGCATGTAGTCGGTGATGAAGGTAGCCTTAATACCACCGAAGATGGTGTAAAGGACGACACCGATTGGGAGGAGGAAACAAGCCGCCACAGTGTTGACTCCAGTGAGAGAGGTCAAGACGGCAGAGCCGCCGGTGAGCAGCATGGCCGTGACCAAGATGTTGGTCATCAAGCAGAAGACGATGAAGACGATGTGAACGGGGGTTCCGTAGCGAGCACGGAGGGCTTCAAGGAAGGTATGCGCATTGGGGGCTCGTCTTTTGAGTTCGATAGCTAGCGTCGCGAACAGAATGATTTGGACCGTGGCGCCTATGCATGTTAGCCATGGGAGCTTCAGGAGCGGCGTTTTTGACGGGAGACGTACCGGAAGCATAGAAGAAAGGACCGGATATGCCGTACTGGTAGGCTACGGCCGAGGACTGGAGAAGGGTGGCAGCCCAGGTCCAACTACTGACGACGGCTGCAGCAACCAGACCGGATTTAACGGACCGTCCAGCGGTGGAAAACATCTCGGAGGTGATCACTTCATGTTGGTATCGTTTGAGAGCCCATGTGATGAAGATCATGACGAGGGCAAAGGCAAAGCCCAGACCGATGATAATGCCATAGCCAAACCCTTGCGACAGGGGGGCGACGAACTTGACCTCTTCCGCCATGCTGGTGGATGAGGTTGAGGATAATCAAAATCACCTCAACGGGGTATATAAGCAACAGCAGTGGGTACGGGAGCTCCCGATATCCAGAAATGAATGCACGGTTTAACTCCGGGCGTTCGAAGCTTGTCTCTGTTGGAAAAAGATGGAGAAGAAACGGCGATAGAGGGTGGACCGCGGATTGATATACCCCGTGCAAGGGGAGACCAGCGGAGAGAGAGCTCCGACCTCGCAGACATGATGACGATCAGGATGAAGGGAAGAGGATCCTTTGTTTGATACCGATAGAGAACGGTTAGTCATAGAGCGGGTGGTGGTAGAGCATGGGGAGTGAACCGGGTACGAGGACTGATAAGGGCTGGGGATGGCAGTGGAGGACTCGGGACAACACGCGGGTAGAATCTTGGGAGGGTCTAGTCTCCAGAGCACCCAGCAGTCCCAAGGTACTGGGTACCTAACCAAGAGCACCAAGAGGACTGACTCGAGGAGAAAGAGGGAAAGTGGAAAGCGACGAAAACACAGGAAATGCCCTGCAAATAAGCTTATCTCGGCGCTTTCATTGGTCGGGGCAGCTTATCTACGGCCGAACGTGGTGATTGGACGATGCGAGAAGATAAGCTGATATCCATCTCATCCGACAATTGGAATAACAGTTGGAATAACCCAAGAATGATAATAGGGCAATAATTAACCGAATAATAATAATAGAAGACTGACCTCCGCATCCCCATATTTCCATCCAGGACGACCTTGATAACACTTACTTAAATCTCCGACTAATCGATTCATCATCCACTGCATCTGTCCAAGGTCCCTGACGCCAGTTTAACGCCCACAAAGTCAAATCGAACTCTGTTTGATCCTCACAAGGACCATCATGAGGAAGGCTAGTGACGGAGATGGCCGATGCCACTATATCCTACTTTATCTATCCTCGAAGCTCGTGTTCGATCCGACCTCGTCGATATTAGCCATACTTGGCGAGGAAACCTCGCTTACCGCGCGAAGACATTCAATCACAAGACTAAGACAAGCACGCAAGAGCGAGAGCACAACTGTGCCAGTGCGGCCGAATGGATGGGGCAAAACATGACCATTTTCTCCATTATTTATACAGATGCATTCACTTCTCCCCATGCGAATTGGCCAATCTCCGTCATTGTTCAAGCCATGGCAACTGTAACCGAATTCACCAACTCATTCCAACCTATGCTGCAGATAGGTTCAAATAGATTCAACGCCAGTATTGCAAGAATCGTGAAACAAGACACAAGGGGCAGAAGTCTCAAGCGAAACCATCAGGAATCGCCTGCACGGAGAGAGTAGGTTAAGAGACACTAAAGGGGGTATATGATTGAGAAGATTAGACAGGCAGCGGTCGCAATTCACCGGTCCATTGGGGAAGAATCAACGGGACCAGGTGCAGATCCACCGCCCGTCTTTCTAGATGCTCCATTCCACCGCACCAACCACCTTCACACAACTGACATAGAAAGGCGGCAACCAGACATGACCGGAATATGATGGCGCTTTACGAGGAGAACTTGCGGGTGATCTTGGCGATGACTGCACTCACGTTAGTATTCGTCATCCTGGAAAAACCGCACGCAAAACTTAATATAATCGCACGTACCATGCAGACCAACGACAGAGAAGATGAATCCCAAGCTCAGAACCAGAACCACGACGGGGTCAACGCGCAGACCGGGGCTCTCGTCAGTGTAGAGCTTGAGCATGGTGCCCGAAGAACCGCCGGCACCGGCCGCGCGAGTCGAGCTGGGACGGGCATTGCGGAGGGACTCCTTGTGGTCGGCGGCGGCGCGACGACGCATAGCAGCCCGGGGACCACCAGGAGGAGTCGGAGAGGAAGGACGGTTCACGGAAGCGGCAGATCCAGAGGCAACGGCGGCGCCGCCAGCCTTGGAGTCGGGACCGGACTCAGCACCGGAGGTCATGGGAGAAGCAGCACGGGGAGAGGCCTGGAGAGGAGATGGGACGGTATTAGCGCTGAGGTTCTGTAATTGATGGCAATCGCGAGGGTTGAGGAAGAGCGATGATCTTTCTATGGAGTCGATGGTGCGAGCTTCCTGGGACAATTCTTGGGGTCAGGATACTCACCATTGTGAAGAGAAAACCGAAAAAAGAAGGTAAAGAGTGGTCAAATTAATTAGACAGCGTCAAACAAGATATAAAGGTTCAATGGATGGAAGAGAAGGAGAGGAGACACTGAAGGAGGTGAAAGGGGAATTGACGGAGTGGATGCCGAGTGAGGTTGAGGTCGCAAACGAAGAGGCCACGCTCACGCTTTCCCGTATCGTCACGTATTGTCATTATGTCCGGCCCCAGGTTTTTCAGCCAACCAACAGCCGGGATTGATTACATCCATTACCACCAATACTGTTGGTTTGGGAGATAGTACCTTACGGAGTATGAATATTGAGTACTATGAAAGGGAGTATAGTAGTTGTTATTATTCTATTGTCTCTATCAATCCGTATAAATTAGACAAGGTCGCGAGATGACAGTGAATTGATCGAGATCTCGTACCATCTTACCCAATGCAAGTATTAATAGAGAACACTGCTCCGCATTATATGTAGGAGTCTCAGAATTTACTGACGTTGCTAGGACAGAATCTCTTCAACCATCGAGTTGATTGATAACTTATACAATAGTGATTTACAGCGTGCTCACCCGATCCAACACCGTTGCAAGACTTTTGTCCTCCCGCAGGGAACACAGACAAACAGATAGGTAGGTAGTAGATACATCTATGAGCACCGACGGATGCAAAATCATGAGAAGAAAATGACCAGAGACCCAGTAATACAAGACTGTGGAACATGCCCGCAGAACGTAGAAGAGATGAGACAAGAAAATAGGAGAAAAAGATATCATCGAGGTATTAATACACATCTACCGCCGTCTCAGATACCACGCAAAGGCGGCCGTGCCCACGCTCTCGCCAAACGGCGTCGGCACCTCCGAGTATCCGGGCCGGGCCACGGGGTGTCGCAGGTAGACGGCGGCGCAGATGTTGTGATTGACCTCGAGGTATCGCGGGATGAAGGCGAAGGCACTCATGTAGTCCCGGGGTCGCCAGGGCGTGGCGTAGGGCTTTGTGCTGTCGATCGGGTTGTCACGCATCTGGACAAGGGCACGCTTGAGCACGTCGAACTCCTCATCCGTCAGCTCAGAGGTGTCGACTTCCTCCTCGGGGTTCTCTGCGGCCTGGCGGAAGGCCTCGGACAGTTTCTCACCCGGCTGAGCTTCGCTGGCGGTAGCGGTCGTCGTTGATTCCGAGGCGGGAGTCGAGGCTTCCTTTGACTGCTGGCGCTTGGACTCCTTAGCTTCCTTCTTCTCAGCCCGCTTGGCCTTGAGCAGGGTCGTCAGCTCGGAGAACTGAGACTCGAGGTTATCGGTAAGAACGGCGCTCGATTCGGAGCGGGAGAGCACGCGCTTGACAGCCTTCTGGAACCCACGCAGTTCCTGCTTGCGTTTGGCGGGCAGGACATCCTTGTTGCTGGCCATGATAGTCTTGGCCTGGGCCAGTAGGGCCTGTAACGTCTCCCGGGGGTTCTCGTTCTCAGCTTCCTTGCCCTTCGACTCGGACTCCTTCTGTTCCTTCGTCTCCTCCGCAGCGGCGGCGCCCTCTTCCGCTTCTTCGGTCTTCTCTTCCGAGGCCTTTCTCTTGGCTACACGGCTCTCGCGACGCTCGTATTTATCTTTGGGGGCACCGGTGGCGTACATGACCCGCTCGGGCTCGACCTGGAACATATCGCCGGGGTTGAGGAGGTAACCGGGGTATCTCATCTGGGCGGAGAGCAAATTAGCCATTGCACTTTGGGGAGTCCTCGGATTGATCGACAAAAGATTGACCAACCTTCTTTCCATTCACCGTCACTGCACCGTGGACCACAAATTGTCTTGCCTGTCGAGCGCTGCTGGCAAACATGGCCCGGAAGATGGCGACGTCCAGGCGACGCTCCAGGGGAGCAAAGGTCATCTGCGTGAAAGGGGTCAAACGGCCGGCGGAACGACCCTGATCGGCGCTGGCGGCATCGTCCAAACCGGCACCACGGCCGGCGGCCATGCCGGAGCCGTCATCCTGGGCCAGCTTGACGGGGTTCATGGGGACGACGCTGCGGATGCGGCGCGAGAACATGCGAGACCATTGCGACTCGCGGACCTGTTCACCGTGGTAGGCGCGAGCCATGGACTTGGCGGTCCATTTCTGTTGGAAGAAGGTTTTTGTGAGGGTCGGGGGGTTGCGCAGACGCTGCAGGTTAAACAGATTGTATTTGCTCCATGATTGTCGGATTTTCTGGGTCGACGGTGTTAGCTTCGGGGGTTGCGGAGGGGGGTGCAGGGAGGGTTGGGGGAGATGGATGGGAGTGGGAAGAATTGAGAGAGGGACGTACAGGCTTGCTCAACGGCGTAGTGGCCCGGTTCCGCATGATGGCGAGTGGGAGGATACAACAATGCTGGTCTGGCGGTCTTGTCCATCGAGTGTTTCTGGCGTGCACCCAAAACTTCGCAGGCACGTGATGCGAGTAAATGCCTGACTAATATTGGTGCCTGATTATACAGGCATACAGGAACAACCAGCTGCTACACTGTGATTGGTGGAAGGTCTCTCGCTTAACACTAGCGTGGTCTGGATGACCCCACCCAGACTTTAAATACTTCGGCCGCCCGCCATTCTTTTGGACTTTTTTCTTCTTTCTTTTCTTCATACTTACCTTGTTTGGGTGGCTGCGATCAAGAAGGCGGTCCACCACGGATTGGTCCCTGCATTGCACAGCGCGGCGGAACAGTCCGTTCAACGGCCTTCGGGTCATTGACAGGCGTATTCTTTGGCACTTTCCACCCTGTGGATTCTATCTCTTTTCATCATTTCTTCGCCTTGTGCGGGGGTATGGGGAAGGGAGCTCAGCCAGTAGTCCTGCCATAGATACCGTAGTTGCTAGACATGTACTTTGTATTGGGCCTGAATGCAAAATGCTAGTGATTGCCTCCAGTCTGATAAAAGTAGTCTATCTAGCCCTGTCTGTATATTCAGGGGCCTGTTGACGCTAAAGACGCATAAGAAGTCGGCTCGATCCTTTGTTCGTTTGGGTACTCTTCCAGTTCTCACCTAGGGAGACCACACTGAATAGGGCGATGGGCTCTTGGAGGGTCCATCCTCTGGTGACCTGCTTTCCGGGAGACTTCCTTGGACTGCACATCGGCCAGGTACGCATAGCAAATCTCGGCCTCTGGAGTTGATTTCTTCGGATAGCTCCGCATTGCTGGTTTTGTTGATGCAGCAAGTATCTATTCAAACATACCTGTTCAAAACCGTCGGTCCTAGCCACAGAGCAGCATTGCTTGATTTTCTCATAGCCATGTTTACTGACATTCAATGTGGTCGACTCAATTGGATACGGGGGTACGTACTTCGTTCTATTAATTTTGTTAGTACGGCCCACCCTACACGCCGAACATCCCACTGCCCGCGTAAAATGATCATTCGACATCCTAGTCGCGTTCCTCAAGCGCGTTAGATAAAGCTCTTCGGAAGTCCTGCCTTTGCCTACTTGACTCCTTGTCTATCTGTCTCCCATGGCCACTACTCCACCTTCCACACCACCGGGCTATTCCGGCCGCTTAGACCGCGATATGCGCCTGCGTATATTGACCCTACGCGATGTTGGCTTCACCTACCAACAGATCGTCGACCACCTAGGCGGGATCACCTACCGCCAGGTTCAATATACCTGTCAAGCTCAAACCGCCACGCCTCGCAAAGCTCGTGGCCAGCCGAGCAAGGTTACCAGCGAGCAAGTAGACGAAGTAATAAAGCTTATGAATTCGTCTAAAGGCGGACGTCAGATGTCTTATAGAAAGATCATTAATGAGTTGAACCTGGGCGTTTCTCCCAATAGTCTCGCGCGAGCACTGCAAAAACGGGGTATATTTAAGGGTAGGTAGCTAGTCGTCGCCTACGTGTATAGGAATTATGTATGCTCACAGGCTCTAGGTAAACGCCGGCGATTCATGGGCCCCAGAGAGAAAGAGTCAGCTGTGAGCGAGTCCGGCAATTTATCTTCCTCTCAGCACGTACCGTGCACCCGCTCGAGGCCGGAGGATGCACAAATCGGCACCTCAGCTCATGCTTACCCTTACCAAGGACCTACGCCCCATGGCCTCCAGGGAGATAATCCCCGGGAGGTACCATTAGCCTAATATATTTGCCTAGTCGCCTGCAACAGTTGACGACTAGCACGAGAATCTTCTGAAAAGCCTGTACCTAGTACCGCTAATAATGTATATTGTTACTTTTACAGTGCCTCAGCGACTCCTTATTTTCTGCAATTATGCACAACTCTAGCAGCGGCATGGTATCCTATCATGTGTTAGCGGGTATATTGACTGGTCTTGTAGGTTTCGCCTGATGAGCCGGATTATAATGTGTTCAGCTCTTTCTGTTATCGTGCAATGTACTAGGTAGTTTACAGTACTCCCGAGTAGGACAAACACCAATTTTCATAGTTCGAACGCTTCAAGAAACCATGATTGACCACTTCAGGATTTATTCTACTGGATTCTTGTGCTTACGCATTCAGGGATAGATACTGACTTTGGCGCCAGCTGTACAGCGGCCAATCTTTCCTTCTCATGATGGGCGCTTATGGGCCGACTACCCCTCCATCATGCTTCTCCTTGCTGGGAGTCTGTATTTTTTCTCACTGCTTCATCCCAACATGCCCAAAACCGTCTGAAGATGACATTTCGGACCCACCATGACTATACAGTTGCGTGGATCTGCGCCCTGCCGCTGGAAATGGCAGCTGCGAAAACCATGCTGGATGAGATCCATGACCCTCTTCCGCAACCGCCCACTGATCAGAATACCTATACCCTTGGTAAAGTCAGTGGTCACAATGTGGTGATCGCCTGCCTACAATCTGGTATCTATGGGGTTACATCCGCTGCTATTGCGCTGGCGCATTTCTTGCCAACCTTCCCATCCGTCAAGTTTGGGCTGTTGGTAGGCGTTGCGGGTGGAGTCCCCAGCGCAACTAATGATATCCGCCTTGGTGATGTCGTTGTGAGCAAGCCTACCGGATCCTCAGGGGGTGTGATCCAATATGATTTGGGAAAGGCGCTGGTTGGCGGTCGTTTTCAGCCAACCGGTTTCTTGAACAAACCACCCCAACTCCTACTGACTGCGATGGCTCAAGTGGAGTGTAATAATATGATAAGGCGTACCTCTCTCATAAGAGTTATTTCCAATGCATTGGACAAGAACCGAAGCATGAAGAGTTACTTTCCACGCCCAAATCATGACCATCTCTTCCGTGCAACGTACTCTCACCAGGACGGCAGCTCTGACTGTTCATCGTGCAACCAAGACCATATTGTGGCTCGCGCACCTCGGTCTACAGAAGAGCCACACGTACATTACGGCCTAATTGCGTCTGGAGACCAAGTCATGGACGACCCTCAGAAGCGAGATGCCATTGCACAACAATTGGATGTTCTGTGCTTTGAGACAGAAGCGGCAGGCGTAATGAATCAACTGCCGTGCCTCGTAATTTGTGGTATCTGCAATTATTGCGACTCCCACAAGGACGAGAAATGGCAGGGCTATGCGGCTCTCACAGCTGCTGCCTATGCGAGAGAGCTTTTGTCCGTTGTTCCTGTCCACCAGGGAAACAGGGTCCTAACCGAGCTTTCCTGGCACCAAAAGAAGGAGTTGGAGGAGCGCGAAGCATTTCTGCATTGGATTCCAACCGATGACTACGATCAGATGTACGAAGCGCTTCTGGAGAAAAGATCACCGGGAACTTGCAAATGGATTATCGAAACGAAAGCCTTCAAGACTTGGCGACAGAGGACTTCATCTAGCCTGCTCTGGTGCCACGGAAAGCGTAAGAACCGATATCAGCTTCTATATACTCCGATTCTAACATACATTCATTCGCAGCGGGTATTGGGAAGTCGGTTTTATTGTATGTGCATCCTTTGTATCTGTCCCATGGACGCTCTAACCAGAGCCTTTAAACAGGGCCTACCTTACAAAACTGTTCCGGGAGCAATATTGTACATCAACCGACGTCGGGATCATTTTTTCCTGCTATGATCACAACAGACAAGATCTGGCCGAACCATCTCGGATGGTGTCGGCCATGCTTAAACAACTTTATCGACAGAAAGGAAGCATCCCACAGGAGCATTTTCGGTTCAAACGGATCTCGCTTCGTCCTTCGCTGGCCAACCTTTGTGATATTTTCACATCTTACACATCGTCGTTCGGGAAGGTCTTCCTTCTGGTCGATGCACTGGACGAGTGTCCGTTTGAAGCAAGATACCACATGATTCGCTTCTTATTCCACATCCTGCAGCATGTACCAGATATCAAAATCTTGGTCATGTGTCGAAAGGAATTGGACATCCAAGAAGCCTTCCAGGAACATCCGAGCCTAGTTATTGGTAAGAAAGATGTCACCCACGATATCAAAACGTATATCACTACGGAGGTTAGACGACTCAGGAGAGGCTACCATGGAAAGAAGCTGTATATCAAAAGTGATTTTCTTGAGGCCGAAGTAATTGAGAACCTCATCGCCAACGCAGATGGAATGTACGTATAGCGTGACGGACAGTCATATCTGCAAATACTGACTCGTATCAAGGTTCCGCTGGGCGAATCTTCAATTGGAACATATTCGAGTCGCAAGCAAGGCGCGAAACGACGCTGTTGTTAGGTCGGCCTTGTCCGACACCCCTCGAGGCCTGGATCCGGCATATCACCGAATCATTTCGCACATTGAAGACCAGCCTGCGTACATGAAGAATCTCGGCGTGCGGGCCCTCCGATGCGTCCTGTACGCGAATCATCCTCTCAACTCGGATGCCCTACGCGACGCTGTCTCCACACCGGAAGACCATGGGGAGCTTGACCCTGCTCCGCTCGATGTCATACTGGACGCCTGTGCCAATTCTATTATTACAGAAGAGGACGGAACCGTCCGCCTGATTCACGGGTCCCTGCGGGAGTTCTTCTTAACCCAGTCTTCGTCCGGATCCGGCTCCATTCTACACCAGTTGCAAGATTCCCCGACGAGAGACACAGCGTCAGCGACCGCTCCACTTTCACATCTTCGTGACAGCATCCTCGAAGAGGGACATGCGGCGTGTCCTGAAGATCTTTACCCTCATATCAAGCTGCACAAATTCCTGTGGCACTGCGCTTGTTTCTTCGACAATCATATGGAAGCCGTGCGACAGTCTATACCTTTCATCGAAGAGTTGATGGCAGCGCTACTTTTGCAAAGCCCATTGGTGCTCGTTGTAATTCTTTTGATAAGGGCGGTTTCTCTCCCTGGCTCCTTGCTTCGCAGTTCCCATACGGGATCTCAGACTATTTCATGTCCGGCTGATGCCAGGCTGTTTCGGTCAAGCACCCAGATGCGCCAAGACCATGACTATACCCAGAGCATGTCTACGGGGTCTCGCAAACAGTGTTAATTGCGGATGAGATTGATCGTTGGAGGCCTGAGTCCCTTATACCAATCGTACATCACAAGAATCCTGTAGGTGTATGTGTTCTGGTAAATTTCACAAATGGCAAATAGTGTACATGTTATTCGTAACTCAGATGGAATCCTAACTCCGCATATGCAATCGTCTCTTCCATATATCATGCCTCATCATTCCTCTCTTTTCGAACTCGAACTGGAAAACGCCTCCTGCAGTGCCTCGGCTTCCTGCGGATTGACCGCATCATCTAGAATCTCATGCGCCATCTCCACGGTTTCATCCTCAATTCCAGCTTCCACCACCAGTCCTTCACTGAACGCTAGCCGAGTGAACACCACCAAGAATTTCTGCTTTCCGCCTAGCACTCGACAGAGTTTCGACTGCAAGTCGATCTGCCCCTGGTGTCGTTGTATCACCCCATGCACTAGCCGCATCAACCCGTTGACCAGCGCTGCATGTTGATCCTGTTCAGGGGATGACGAATACAGCGCATCGAGCTCGTCATGCATGGCTCGGATGAGCCGGGCGAGGGCCGTCGGGTGGGATGCAATGACTGAGCTCCCATGTGTGCTGGAAGGGACCATCACATTGAACGCGATGGACGTCAGGAGGGACAGGGCCTCGAGTCGCATCTCGCAGACCTCAAAGGCCGTGCAGGGAGGCTGGCCTTCATCGACCTGGAGCGTTTCACTCAGGAGATTGGCGACGCGGTCAACGATGTAGTTCTCGTTGGCGATTTGGTCCTGCTCCGTCTCTTGGATCGAACCAAACGATTGGGCTCGGATGCTGGTTGACAGCAAGCCGAGTGTTAGGGTGATATCCTTCGCACGCTGTGCGCTGTTTAGCATCATTAGGATGAAGTCGTAGCGTATGTGACGCCAGAAGTTCTCCAGGTCCCGGCTGACGTGGAGACATCGGCATGCCATCTGATAGAGCAAGCCCAGTGCTTCGGTCGAATCAACGAGAGGTTGCAGCTCAGTCTGGGGTGTTTGTCGTATCTGCCAACTCTGCCGCGATACGGGAGAATGCTTGAACCGAGGGACACCATTGACGTCCCCTGACGCCTGTAAGACTGGCACTAGATGCTCGATCAAATCTGAGATCGGCGCATCGAGTGCCAGCATGTACCTGAAGATTGACATGAAAATGGGAACTGGCTGCCAGAACTTCTCTCGCAGGGCACGAGACCATAGAGAGGTTATGACTTGAGCGTACTCCACTATGTAGTTGCCGACTTTGAGACTTGCTGTTTCTTCCAAGAGAATCGTGGAGAGCATGCGCTGTGGTTCGGATGGGAATGCCATGCGCGCCATTACCTCAATATCACGCTCCTCGTGAGGAAATGTTCGATGATTCAGAAGATGTTTCATCGACAGTGGACTTGATACTTTTGGAAGTTCGCTCTGCTGCGGAGGTTGTTCAAGCGCCATATCCACCATAATGTCGTCGGAATAGTCTCCTGGACCGGGTTCGGTCATCATACATTCGACCTGTGGACTTAATTGCAGTTGGGTGAGGCTGTCCTGACTCGATCTCCTCTTTCTTTTGCCAGGTATCACGGACGCGATCTTCTTGGACCGAGCAGATTTACTTGGGGAGATTGCGACAATCTCATCATCGTCAAACCCGTCGCGAAATGGGAGAACTCTCGTTTTCTTCGGAGTTACAGGTGGTGCCTTTTCCTCGGCTCGCCCCTTCATCTTCAAATTGTTGTTCCGGATGGATTCTTCGGCCAAGTCCTGTCTGAGGAAAGCGTTTTCTGTCGCTAGCATTTTGCCTTCTGCGCGCGCAGCCTCGACCTCTTCCTTATGGCGAGCGGCCTCCTCGGCGATCGCCTTTCTCAGTGCCGATAGTTGGCGATCATAGTTGTCGATGAGCTTGGCTTGGTTGGATCGGATGATGGCAATCTCCCCGGCTTTCGTTTCCGCCATTGCTTTTGCGGCGGCAAGGTCTTCCATCAGCTGTTTGTAGTGTTCATCCTCCCAGGCAGTCTGTTCGGCGCTAATTCCGCCGTCACCCCCAACAGGTCCTTCTTGCATGGCCATGGCGTGCTCGTACGATAGTTCGCGAGCCATGTGCATATCGGAATGATGGGTAAGATCTCCATCGACCTCCATGCGTTCAGCAGGCGCCTGCTGAATATGATGGTATTGTTCCACGTGTGCTGGCCCATTGTACGGGTCATCCACCAAGCCCGAAAATGACATATCCTGCTCCAGCGGAATTGTCGAGGTGGTTTCATCATTGAGGACCTCTGCGTCCAATTCGCCCACATCCAAAGCATTATAGTCGTTCGTTAGTCCGGTGTGTAAACGCGCGGGAGGCTGTAAGGTAGGATTGGGAGGAACGGCCCGGTCTGCATGTTGAGGCTGGGCTGATCGAGAGACGTAGTCACCAACAGCGGGACGAGAGTCTATGAATTCGACACTTGGTTCTCGTGTGGTGGGCTTCTGGGCCTGGGTTGCGCGATACGCGTCTTGTTCCAGCTGGAACAAGGTGCCGGGCGGCAGATCATCGAAGCCATCGTCGGAAAAGAAGTCATCTTCGTTGTCTTCCATGCCCTCAGCCGCGGGATCGCCATGAAGAAGGGGTTAGAAAGGAGTGTGGGGGGAGGAGAGCAATGGGGATGGTGGTGGTTGGGGAAGAAGAAGAGGCAGAGGAAGAAGACTCTCTATACGAACGCCTGACGTAAGTCAGCTGCGGCCGGCCACGGAACTTTGTCAACTCCTGCTGCTCTTCTACTTCGACTTCTTCTACTACTTCTTACTTCTCTCTACCTTCCATTCCCTCTCGTACTCCTTCTCTTCAATGCGACATTCGACAGGACGTGTGCGGCGTTACTCGAATCTCCCTTCTCCTGATCTCCCATCCATTTCTGTTGGGATTTGTTCCCCCCCGACCGGCTGCTTCACATGAAATTTTACTAAGGACGATCACTCGTGCCCATCTTCGCCCTCGTCTCCCTTCTTCGTTTCCTCCCTTTTCTTCTTTTCTGACCCTTGTCGGCCCCGTTCCCCGAACCCCAGTTCTCCCTAATAATCTTGGTCCCTGATTGACCCCCTCCTTCCCCGCGTTTCCCTTGTCGGCCTTCCTCCCTCTCTCTCCCCTAACCATTATTCTCACCATGTCCAAATCACGTCGGAACGTCAGGTTTCAACACCGAGGATCCAACGCCTCCGAGACTCGTCGGCTGAGTGTTTCGGAGGGCAGTGACGTCCCATCCGAACCCGGTAGTCCGTCGAGAAACGGCGCTGTGGCCCAACCCGCGACAATTCCCGAGGAGGTGAGCACCCGAGTTGTTCGTGTTTCGCCGAGCGAACACAGAGAATTGGTGTTGCCTTGCGATCTGGCTGGACGGAGACAGAGCTGACCACGCGCGACCAGAAATCCGAACAGCCGCAGTTGTCCGATTACGAGAAGAAGAGGCAGACCTTCATCACCCGCACAATATGGACCTTCGTGATGATTGCCGGGTTCTTCATCGCCATGTTTTCCGGCCACATTTACATCATCGGCATCATCTCCGCCGTCCAGATCGTCTCGTTCAAGGAAGTCATTGCTATTGCCAACGTTCCTAGCAAAGAGAAAAACCTCCGCTTCACCAAGTCGCTGAATTGGTATTTCCTGGCGACCACCATGTACTTTTTGTACGGCGAGAGCGTCATCTACTACTTCAAGCATATCCTTCTGGTTGACAAGGTGCTGCTGCCGCTCGCGACCCACCACCGCTTCATCAGCTTTACGCTCTACGTGATGGGTAAGTTTCCGGTTGTCCCGGGCGAATAGGGAACCGCTGTTGAGACTGTCTAGGATTCGTCTTCTTCGTCGCCTCGTTGCAAAAGGGCCACTACCGCTTCCAGTTCACCCAGTTCGCGTGGACCCACATGGCGCTGTACCTGATCGTCGTGCAGGCGCATTTCGTGATGAACAATGTTCTGGAAGGCATGATCTGGTTCTTCCTCCCGGCTTCTTTGGTCATCACCAACGACATCTTCGCCTACGTCTGTGGTATCACTTTTGGTCGCACGCAGCTGATTCAGCTGTCCCCCAAGAAAACGGTAGAGGGATTCCTCGGCGCGTGGATCTGCACCATCATTTTTGGTTACTTCATGACGAACATCTTGATGCGCTACAAATACTTCATCTGCCCGGTGAACGACCTCGGTTCTAACGTGCTGACCGGCCTTGAGTGCAACCCCAACCCGGTGTTCGTGCCCCATGCGTATTCGCTCCCCGAATGGACTGGTCTGAACAAGACGTTCTACATTGAGCCGATGCAATTTCACATCCTGGTGTTCGCCACGTTCGCCTCTCTCATTGCTCCCTTCGGAGGTTTCTTTGCTTCGGGTCTCAAGCGCACTTTCAAGATCAAGGACTTTGGCGAGTCGATTCCGGGACATGGCGGCATCACCGATCGCATGGACTGCCAGTTTATCATGGGATTCTTCGCCTACATGTACTACCACAGCTTCATTGCGGTTTACAATGTTACCGTTGGGGATATAATTGAGACCGCCATTAACGGCCTCACCGTGGAACAGCAACTCGAGGTGGTTCGCGGTCTGGGCAAATACCTGTACAACCAGGGCACTGTGTCTGAGACGGTTAGTACCTTATCTCTTTATAACCATCTTACACTTACTGACGATAACAGATCCTGGATTGTCTGAATACGGAGCTCAAGCGCCGATGATTGTTAACCCTTCATGACCCACCTCCATCCCTCCATCTCAAGATTCCTGTCTTCAATCTGACACATCCGGCCAATCTTCCACCCTTTTCGTTAATACACTGAAGGTGCCGCTTGGACGGCTACGTTGGCTAGAGCGCGCCCCACCACACTTCCTCTCGCCGTTGGATGCGTCTGTTCCTTATATCCGTCATCGCATTGGGTCATTGGTGTATACACAGGACACGGCCAGGGACAGTTGGGAGGAACGGCGGTCTGTCGAAATTGCTTATGTCTGCTGTTTCTATCTGGGATGGAACAAGTATGCCTGTAGGCAAGTGTAAGAACAATATATATGAACGAACTGTCTACTGCTTGGGACTGAATGTGGCTTTCTTGTATGGCAATCGACATTGCTAACCAATGTGTCTGATATATACTTTACAGTAGTTTGCATCGGGTGTATATGCTCCTCGTAGCCATCGGCTATACCCCTTTCTTCCCGTGCATTCGTTCATCCCCTGCCATCCCCTGACGCGAGACTCCTTCGTTCTCAACGTCGACGCAGCTGGACCATCCATCTACCATCTCTGTAGTCGCCATCGCGAATCCGTGGTAGGTATCCGGGGAGAGGCTCTAAAAGCGCATGCGCAGCGATCCGATCCCGCACATCGCGCAGCAAAATTCCTCAAGACGCCGTCAAAAGCGCCATGCATATTCACTCCTCAACCTCATACTCCTCCATCTCGACCTTGAAGTACTCGGCAACAAGGGCCTTCTCGGCGTCCGCGCGCTCGGGGTCAATCATGAACCGCACCGCGCCGTCGCGGCCCTTCTCGCCGGGACGCGGTCTCTCGCCATTCGCAGCGACAGGGACAAGCGGGTGCAACCGGGGCCCAGGCGCGACAGACGGCAGTCTGGCGCCGTTGGTGCTGGGGCGGTCGTCATCGGCATGGGTGAAGCGCGGGAGATGCTGGGCCTCGGCTTCTTTGTTGAGCGGGATGCGGGCAGTCAGGAAACGGTCTGCTGGGAAGTGGGGGCCGACGGTTGTCGAGCTGCGGTTGTGAGTGTAGAGTTCGAGGAGGTCGAGGAGGGTTTCTTAGATTTATTAGCCTGGGGTTCTGCCACGATGGGGTGGAGAGGTGGAGGAGGGGAGCTCACCCATGACCTCTTCCCGACTCGTCCTCCACTTCTCGTAGTCTGACCCCGTCTCGACGGCGTCGATGCGCTGGTCGAGGAGTCGGCCCGCGAGCTCGAGACAGGCGAACGCCATGGTGGAGGTGGTCTGTTTGAGGGGCGCGTAGGTGCGGTAGAGGTCCTGCGAGATGCGGTATGCGAGGGTGGACACCTCCGACTGTGAGGTGAGGCCGTAGTGGCGGGCCAGTTTGACGAGGGTTTTCTGCGGGTGGCGTGTGCGGAAGTCGAAGCCGGAGGACTCGAGCATGAGTCGTTCCAGGCCGATGATGCCCCGCGAGGGGCCTTCGAATACCTTTTGAAGTGTTAACTTAACCTTCCTGCGCCGGCGCTTGGGGGCGGGGCCTACTGGGTTGTCGGGGGAGACGTGCTCCGACGCGGGTATCTTGAGGTTATAAGCGGCGCAGACGATGTCGCGGGATTTCTTGAGGGTGTCTTCGATCTTGCAGGCTGTGAAGAGGGCGGCGGCGGCGGCGTCCTGTGTCCTGTTAGTCGACAGTCGACATGTGTATATGTGCGGCGTGCTCAGCGTACGGTGTAGCTGTACTCGTTGTCCGGATGGACGAGCCGGAACTTGTGATAGTACACGACGGCTGTGTTGAACGTGCGGATCGGCCTGTAGGCATCAGTCAGCGGCACCGCCGACTCCAAAAGGGTAGAAAGCGTACAGATTCAGCGCCCGGCGCACGTTGTCAATCCACGTCACGCCCTGCAGTCGCAGCGCCTCCTCGCGCAGCGGATTCACCCCCATGGCCGCGATGCATTTCTGGATGGTGGACTCGAAGATGTACGGCTTGGCGACCTGGATGAACGACGGATGGATAGACGGCGGGTCCGGGATGGCGTCTGCACCCGCCGGACGCGGTGACGTCCCGTCCAGGTGCTCCGGCATGATAAAGTTGTGGATGTCGCAGTGGGAAGTGTTTGTCCATGACCGTGGTTGTTCAGGATGGAGATATCACGTGATGATACCGGGGGATTGTTTCTCCCGCTTGAAGTTGTTATCAGCCCTCAATTGACTAACTACAAGCTATTGATGAACACAACTGAAAGGTAGAGCCACCTCTACCTGACCTCCTGCAGTCTTAAGTCTCCTACCGTTTCGCATGGCATTTAACTTGTCTCTGGTATCAACTTGTGGCACAAATATTTCACCAAATTCTTCAACACTATAATCTTCTCCCGGTCAGTCTTGCCATCCGCCAGTATCTCGTCAGCCTTTTCGCCGAAAAGTCCCCATACGGGGACGATCTTTTGGTCATCATCCCATTTTGAGTGCCTGTTGATGGCGCTAAAAGCATCCTTCATGCACGAGAAGTCCCGTAGCCTGAGCGCAAAGCTCTGATACTCATCGCCAGCTCCACACGCATGAACGCAGTGAGCACAGTACATGATTAACGACGCAAGACCTGCCGCAAGAGCCGTTGAGACAGATGACCCTGTATGATAGACGACTGGATTTGTTGAGTGAGCCCTCTGCTCCTCGGCGACCTGGTTGCCTGGGAAATAGAAGGTGATGGAGTTTCCACTGCCGGAGCTTGGATCTCGATCGGCGAAGTGGCCGGCAGAACCGATGCGAAGAATCCTCTTTGAGGCCGCACTATAGGGGAGAGTGTTTTTCCCACTAAGCCGGAGGTCGTCTGCGGCCGAGCAGATGAGAAGTCGTTCCATAGGGTTTTTGGTGGCTCTTTCGATGGCTGCCCGAAGGAGGTCCATCTCGATTTGTCCTGCAGGCTTCTTGGTGCCCTCCACGTCAGGGCTCTCACTATATATGGACGTCCTCCGGTATCCTAGATCCGTTATCGTCCACGACATCGAGATTATATCGGCTTTGCGCTTGATTGCGGCATCAATAGCATCAGCGGCACTTCGTGGGTCGATACTGCGCGCTCCATTCCCGTGTATGTACGACGGGCTGCTCCGGATTTTGATCACTTCCAGGTCGACCCAAGGATTGATCCGGCTTATCATGTTAGCCATGATGGTACCGTGGCCGCCGGTGGATTTCCACCAAGCGTCTTCGCCGCGCCCATTGCTGGGACAGTAGCTTATGCCCGTATAGCTCGTAGTGTTGTTATAATGATTAACTTCGTGGAGGTCAATCCCGTCATCGATCAAGGCTACCTGCCGAGAGTCAGCATAGGACAGTGAGAATATGTTTCATGAAGTAGCCTACCTTGACTCTGGAGGGTTGACTACTTGGTTGACCAAAGAGTCCACTTTTATGCATGCCGAGCAGTGCTTTCCGGAACCGTTCCATCGCCCCAATCCATGCATCCGAACGGGGCTTTTCGAACTGCTCTCCATAAAGGGGATCTTGTTCACCATCAGGCCTTTCTTTGACGATGATACTTCTCAATACCGGGTTCGTAGAAACTTTAACCTTCTTGTCAGTCCTCTTCTCCACCAGAGTCGCAAACTGGTCAGCCATCACTTCCCTACGCTCCATGCTCTCCAGGCCCTGAACGCCCGTCAGTAGATCTCCTCGACCACCTCTTCATAAGCGACTCACTTGATAGGCATGCAACGTAACGTTGGATAACAATGACCTCGGATTCCTCCAAATCAGAGGTATTCCATGTTCGCTGCTCGCCCAGCCGTAAAGGACAGCTTGGTTTCCGCTCCAATGTAAATGGATGTGTTGCACAGACGGCGCTGCGTGCTTGATTACATCTGTGTTTATATCTGGTTTGCACCAATCCCTATGAACGCCGGAGTAAGCATATGGATGATGATGTCGGAGTTGTCTCAAGGCAAGCTTACCATTCCTCAATTTCCAACGCTGCCCTAGTGCCTGCACTAGAATACTGATCATACCCCCTGATAGCTCGTTCAATTGCAGCGTCTGTATGGGCCCGTTCGTCGACGTTGTCCTCCACGTGAAGCCGCAGAACCTTGCGAACATGCACTTCGACTAGCTTATCGAAGACCTTAACGAGGGTATCTCGCCCCTTAGACGCACTGTCGACAGAGCCCTTTGTGAGTTGCCGCTTTTCATTTGCGACATTTCGTCTCTGTGTTGGCGGAATAGCTGGATTCTCTGATGCTAGCTGAGGAATCCTCACATATGAAAGCGTATCTCCAAACCCCCCTGCTTGATGCAGTTTCTCGATTAGGAGGACGACGTCATCAACTCTCTTACCACGCAGATGGCTCGCATCGAAAAAGAGGTTCTTATCTAGAAGAAGGGACAGTGTCAGCGGTCATTCGAATGCAAATGGACCTTACCCACCGGAGGCAACCCGCCCATACAAGAAATCTTTCGCGTCCCTGTCAGTGCAGTTTCGGATGAAAAAGCACTGAACATAATTCAATAGCTTTTCTGCAGCTTCCGTCTCCAGCCTTGGCCACTGGAATGGCTCGACGGTTCTCCCGGATTTTGAAGCTTCCTGGTTTGTAGGGCCTGAGGAAGTTGTGGTTTCAGGCGAGGTTTTGGGCTGGACCTTGCGCCGTATAGTGTCTGCGAACCCTGTAGGAGTCCTAGCTAAAGGATAGAGCTTCGCCTGTCCAGCCTCACTATCCTTCGTCTTGTCTGGTGGTGTCGTAGATGAACCAAGGCGATGTTCGGACCCCGCTAAGACAGGACGGACGTATGTCTTGACCGAAAGAGTTGTCTGCAAGAAGTCTTTCTTCATCGAGATTGACGGTTGTTCGACTGACTCTCCGGTTGGGCGCTTTTCGGGACCCTTGACCAGGTCATGGTGGTCTTCCTTCATACTCTGCTTTGAGTTTGGTTTTGACTCCTTCCCTGATGACCCCGGCGCGTTCGCCTTCATTATTTGTTTCAACCGCTCGTGAATCTGGTCTTTGAGACGGAAAAAATAGCGATAAGGAGAATCCCCAACACGGTTGAACAGAACATCCACGTCCTTCAGGACCGATTTGTTCTTAGCTAAGGGCGAAAGTAGCTTTCTGATGATTTCGTCATAGCCGTGCGCTTTCCCACCATACTCGTATGTCGCCGAGATATGGCATAGTCTGTAATCCATCGCATAATGAATTGGGGTGTTGCCGGTATTATCTTGTGCAGTGGTAGTCGTTAGATTCGCATGCTCCAGCAACGTCGTGATGGTTGACATGGTCGATGTTAGGTGCCCCGACGCCCTTTTTTGGTGCGCCCCCCAGTCTGAGAGCAGGACGCTTTGGAATGCCTTGTGGAGACAATTCTTTCCCTCGCCATCTGTGGACAAGAGGAGGCTTGGGAGCAGGTCTGACTGCTTCGTGAGGATGAATTCAATGAAGTCGGCTCTGTGATAGCTGATGGCGACGGTGAGGAGTGGATCAGCCGGTTTCTCTGCGTGCCTCCTGAGTTGATTTAACAGAAAGAGC
The DNA here is from genome assembly GCA_002927005.1 of Aspergillus pseudoterreus. Taxonomy (NCBI): domain Eukaryota; kingdom Fungi; phylum Ascomycota; class Eurotiomycetes; order Eurotiales; family Aspergillaceae; genus Aspergillus; species Aspergillus pseudoterreus. The sequence goes on along the minus strand of PIJX01000002.1, from coordinate 187,008 downwards.
AGGATATTTTCCCGTGTTCCGATAGACAATTCCTCGAAGCCCATGTGACTGGGGTCTTCTGTCAATTTATGCAGTAGCGTGGGTCTCGATACGTTTTTATCGTCATAGTATGCCAGCGACAGTTTGTCTTCTTCATCCAGGCTCTCCCAGTCACTTTCGCCAGTAACCAGAAGCTTGAGTACATCTTTCCAGAGTCTTTTCGGCACAGTTTCTGGCGACAGGTCAAAAATTGGATCCTGGTCGGGTTCAAGGTTCAACCGGCTGAAGTCATCCATGAGTTCAACCGCCGACGTCGAGAAATCCATCGTATATGGTGGAATGGGTGGAATCACGAACGAGGGCAATAATTGAGATTGAAAGTCGTCTGGCCCTTTTTTGCCCTTGAGTCCCTACAGATGAGATCAGTCTCCCCGCTTATGTCCAGCAGTTACAGGCCTGGGGTCAGCGTGACCCAGCAACCATAGAGGCGCTGAGCTCTATCGTTTCTTTTTTTCTTACATGGGTGCCATGTCAACCACAGTTCTGCGACACTGCAGCAGCCATGGTGAGAGCCAGCACGTTTTTGCCCAATTACTCCCATCGCAACATGGCATGGGTGAGGCTGGATTCCTCCGACTACATGTTTGCTTCTTCTACATTAATTCCGCTCAGGCCGTGCACTGCAGTCGGCAACGAATGACGTTCAACGCCTGCTGGACGAACCAGCACCGCTGATCCTCCAATCCTCCTCGAAGTTTCCACCCGTCCAGCCTGACCCCCGGTTTTTATGCAGATTGATTCAGCTTGGATGGCTTGATTGCGCCTTGATAGTCGTTGTACAAGGTGCAGTCCCACAGGTCATCCAAGTCGGTGGCGCCAAGGTTATCTCTGTCTATCCTTACCTGGCCGTCCAGGTGATCGAAGGGAGCCTCGTCAACGCTAAAATAGACCGGGTCATCTGGATCCCTCGTCGAGAATAGTGTAGCCACTTTTGTCAGAAAATTCGGCTTGACGGAGACAATGGGGACACAGAGAAAGTCTTGATCATCGTCCCTCTCGAGGAGAACACACACTGTGAGCTTGGATGGGATCCCATCTTCCTGGGACTGGTTTTCACGTAGAGAGAAGCGAGCCTCGTAATAATCGCCCCAGTCATCTTGGGGTCTGTCGCCCGTTATCACCGTGTGGCACTTGGCCACTTTCTCCATCGAATGGCCTCCTCCGACATCGACCCCGACCATCTGCATGAACCCAGCATTGACGCCTGCGTGAATGTCCTTTACCTCTGTTTGCTCTGTCTCCTCCATTTTGTGCACCCCGTCGGGTCTCACTTTCGCGACGGAGACGCGTCCCGTCGCTCCTGGCTGAGGCTTAAACTCGAAAGAAATATCCGCCTCTCTGAGACGCGCCCCTCTGTAGGACTGGAATTTGAGCTCGTACACGAGCAGCGTCGCTTTCTTGGAAGAAGCGCCTCCTAGCTCCCCGTGTATCATAGCTTTGGCATTGCAGCTGACGGTGAAGGCGGGCTTTCTTCGTGACATTCCTCCCCTGAAGACGGAAACGTGCGGCCGCTGGAGCTCGCCTGGCCGGTTTCGAGTTCTGAACTCTGATGATTTGTCTACCGTCAGGTCGGATCCCATCAGCGTGAATGACAGATGTGCATAGTATACCTCCTGGTGGGCCCTGATAAGTTAAAGCCATTGTAAATGAGCTTGGATCCGTGAGACCCTGACCCTCCTCCTCATCCTCTTCCCCCTCACTCAGCCAGAGCTCGTATTCATTCATTACTTCTATGCCGAAAACAGTCGCTGGAGGTACTGTGTTTGTTTGGTAATGCGTAGAGGGTGGCTATTGATATGGATGTTACTTGACCCTTTAAATATTTGTCGTGCGGAGGGGAGCCTTGTTGTAGCAAAGACCGAAGAACAATTCGAGCAATATTCAATACGGGAAATTTTATTTGAGCTCGAGCAGTCCCGGACTGGGCCTGTGGTTTATTGTGGCTGCTGACTGCTGCGCGCCCGACGCAGTCACAGACAACAAGGGAGAGGTCGCTCGACGAGGACAGCAACTGCAATGTGATAGCAAACAATCACCATTGTTGACCAATTACCCTGAAAGGCCCCATGCTCTTAGCGAGGCTGACATATCATCCAAACACAACCGGATGCATCCCTCAAGTTCTCAATTTTAAAAGGAGGAGATTTTCTCGAAAGGCAGACAACGATTGCATGTGCCGCAAAGGAAGTCCGGAAGTTCTTGGCTTCCCAGTTGCGACACGGCTACGAACAGTCCTAGACTGATGGGGTACTGCGATCTTCTGTAGATGATTCATCCAAGTGCCTTATTTATAGAGTCGCAGTCCAGGATGTCCGTTGGCGAAGAGACTCCCTCCCGTCTGATGTTGGTGCATACTACTGCACCTTCCCAGTCGGACCCCTATAAGCACCCAAATCTTGAGTAAGACCTGCCCTTGGATTCCTTGCTCTTGTTTCTGGCACGATCTCCCAGATTCCCTGACAAATGACAGCGTCATCCATGTTGTCGGGGTAAATACAGAGCGACGGCTGGGACTAGACACCATCATCGGAAACTCGGTGTCTTCCAGGACAAGAGAGTATGTTTTCGAATGCAATATCGCACGACTGCTTCTTGGCGACTTAGCATTTGGTGAAATTGAGGATCAGGCTCTGCAGTTGTTGAGTGATCTGGTCGCTGCTCATGACGGAGGTGAAGTAGGTCCCCGGCTAGGGCACAAGTTGACATCGATACAATATGGCAAAGAGATACTCACCTAAACAGGATTCCTCCAATCTGGCTCAGATATTTGTTGCTTATGACCTGGGCGCATTGATTGTCAAGAAGGTACCTCACATGCTTACATTGGTCTGACCGTCCTCAGACTTCTGACATGCAGGATCTAGGCTATCGCGATCGCGGCATCGCAGGACTCGCAATGGCAAGAGATCTTTTACAGCACTGTGCAGTTTGTACGTGACGTTCCTCGGCCAGTTCTGAATTTATAAGCAACTGACCGACGGCGCAGATATGGTGGGGCTGCTTTCAGCGGAGTCGAAATGTCCAGACGTTGGACAGGAAGCTCTCGCGGTTTCTGCACACGCATCAACAAAATGCTCCATGGGCTTGTCTCGCAACTTCCATGTCAATTAGAGCTCTCGCAGAGGCCTCAACTGAAACGACGGAGGCATTCCTTGCTTCTCGGGCCTCGCTACGTACCCGGATGGTTAGCATCTATACCAATGAGGCTACGAATGGGATGGATCCTGTATGTATCCTTAGCAAGAAAGAACACATTGTTTCTTACTGCGTACCCTTTTGACATAAATACAGGTTCTTGACTTCTTCACCGCTACCTTCGGTGTATCCACTGAGATCGCTGTGCAGGAAAATCCACCTGATGAGGACGGATATATATCTAGCTTGGATGAAGTCGTGTGTTATCGAAGAAAAAGTGAGTGTCATGATAGTTCAGGCCTCACGTTCATCGCCAAATATCTGCTAGTTAAGGTTTCTAACTGATGGCGTTCTCTGCAGATTGGACAACCCACCCGCGATGGATGGCCTTACAGCGAATGCTTTTACCACTGGCAATGCCGCAGTACCAGCATACAGTTGAGCTACCGGCGACGTCGCCAAGAGTATTGGAAAGTCAGGCGTATAAAGACTGGGTTACAACACCAAGGTCACCAGTCTTGTACATTCAAGGCCGTGATGGGACCTCTTCCAGGTTTCTAGCGGACGACTTGGCTCTATTCGAACAGAAAAAGCTGCAAGAGAAGAAGACATACGAGACTCAGATATTATCGTTCCGTTTCTCGTCCGACAACACCATGCATTCCACTATGCACTCTGTGATATGCTCCATCCTCATCCAGGTTCTCACTGCTTTTGAACCTGAGAGTCCTCATCCAGGTACTGATGTGCTCCTGGACTTGTACCGAATTCAGAAGGGATGGACATTGAAAGACCTTGGTAACATCCTAACACTTGTCCCGGAAGAATATTTGCAGACCAGTGGCTTTATAGTACTACATGATGTCGATGAATGCGATCTCGCAAGCCGTAAATACCTTTGGGACCTAGTCCAGGGTCTCGCAGATCGCTCAGATTTGCCTATCAAGGTTGTCGTGACAAGTCAACGCAGGCTGTCGTTACTGATAGATTCCGATAAATCTAGCCTATGGAACTTGTACGACTATCCTGAAGACACGTCGGAGTTGCCTTTGATTTCTAGGCTTTGCCCCGCGGGCTATGGCGAGACTCGAGTGAAGACGGCTCTCCGTCGACTGACGGATATGAATCAAGCGAGTTTAGAACAGATTGTCTGCCTCATACGGGGATATACGGGGTGGCCAGACAACCCATCGTCCGCTGCATGGTTTAGTTTCTGCACGCTTCTAGACACAATTCAACCGTCGATGTCGCCGGCCACCGTGCTAGATCAGATCCTCAGAACAGTCTCTGATCAACTTTTAGGCCTACGATGGATCCTCCAATGGATATTGCACGGACATAGACCGCTAAGCGGCTCTGAACTCGCATGGCTTTTGCACCAATATCACTGGGGACATGAGAATCGGGGCATCTCCGGTCCTACCTCGACGGAGACAGGGAAATCTCTCCAGTTGATGAAATCAAAGTTATCAACCTTTCTACACTTTGGTTACAATCAAGTTTGTGTCAGAGATTCTCTCCGAGATATTTTTCTTGAAGATGATCCGATCTACATGTGGAATGAAATCAAACCTCTAGCCCTCCAAACGATCGAATTTCTCACGTTTTATCTCACACGCCTAGAAGTTCGCGAGCGGTTGATTGAGATGTATGATCAGTACATCTTGCTGTATAATGCTAGTGACAACCGCCTCACGCCTTCAGCGCAGCCAGATGGTACCGATTTTATTTTCTATGCCATAACGGCATTTCCATACCATCTTGACAGACATCCTGAATTCCTGCAAAAGCTGGGTCCTATTTTCGAGTCACCAGAACAGCCTCTCGCCCCGTGGGCACGAATGTGTTGGGCAATGGACAACCCTTTCTCACGGCCTTCGGAGCCGGTAGACTCACCCATCACAGCTCTTCTCTGGACGACTCTCAGTGTACCTCTCCGAAAAGCATTGATCAGCGCGATGGATACCCAGTTGACCCGCGCGAAAGTATCCAACGCACCTCAAGAGTCGAACGACATCACCACGATGCATCTTCTAGCTCATGCTGTATCTGTGGGAGACGAAAAAGCCACTTTGGAATATGTGCAGCGTACTCTCCCACGCAGAGCTAGTGGTGGTAAGGCATCCGATGATGAGAGCATCTCAGTTTCAAAAGACGCGCTGGAGGGTCATGCTTGGCTCTCGGGCTTATTATGGAGAGCGATGTGGCTCAATATGGATCAGCTCGTTGAACTTCTCCTAGAGATTGGTGTGCCGCCGGACCCCGAGGACGTGGTATCCGCGCGATATCCCTCTCCACTGTATGTGGCGTCGCTCTGTGGCCATACCCGGGTGGTTCAAGCATTAATCCAGGCTGGAGCAAATACACGTGTCTTAAAAGGGGATGAGATAGGTATTATGTACGCTGCCGCTGCGGAGGGGCACAGCGACACCGTCCGCACTCTGGTGGCTGCAGACCGAGCGTTTCTGGAGTTACATCAACCCAATGCTCCTCTCTACATGGCAGCCAACTGCGGAAAATGGCGAACAGTGGAAACACTCCTCGACTTGGGAGCCCAAGTTGACACCAACCCCGAAGCTGGGGGGTGGACTCCCCTTATCAGTGCATCTTTGTTTGGCTATATCCGGACAGTCCGGACTCTCCTGGAGCATGGGGCGAATCCTAATCTCGGCGGCCCCGGAGAGCAAGATACCTCTCTCTGGTTCGCCGCGCTGCGCGGCGAAAGCGTTGAGTGCGTTCGAGCCCTTCTCGAGCACGGTGCAGACCCGAATCATGAGCTTCTGCAGCCTCCATTGGCGACTGAGATCTGCAGCGCGTCCCATATTAGCACGGAAAAAAAGATTGCCCTTTTGGATTGCCTTGTCGACAACACGCCTGGAATTGACCTTGACAGGGCAGATCCGCACGGAACGACATGCTTGATGTGGGCCGCCAGTGGCGATGACACTGCTCTGGTCGAATGGCTCCTTGCTCATAACGTCAACGTGTGCGCCACAAGTGAGGAATTGCGTACCGCACTATATTACGCCGTTGGGAATGGCAATCAGCAGACTATCCGAGCGCTCCTCGCGAAAGGGAGCCCCGTGAACAATGTGACCAGTGACGGGGAGACGCTGCTGCAGCTCTCCGTGGGCAAGGGTGTTGAGCAAATGAGTCTGCTGCTGGATGCTAAGGCTGACATCGAGCTCGAGAATGGGAACAACCTAACTGCTCTCAACACAGCGGTTATGGCCGAGAAGCCTGACGTTGTGAAACTGCTTATCGAGAGAAAGGCTAATATTCACCATCGGGACGGCTACGGTTGGAGTCCTATTCACGACGCTTCCTATATTCGTCCCAACGTCGAGGTCGTTCGGCTCCTTGTCGACGCAGGTGCGAATCTGACGGAAACAGTGAACAGTGGTAAAACCCCTCTGCATCTTGCTGCCAGGGACGCCCGGCCGGACATAGTGGCAATCTTGCTAGAGTATCACGGTGCTCTCGATATAGAGCAACGTACCGAGAACGGCGAGACTCCACTTGTCCACGCCGTGCTGGGTAACAACTTGGAATGCGTTAGGCGTCTGTTGCAAGCAGGTGCAAATATCAATACGCAGTGCTCGCAGGGTTGGACACCACTCATGGAGTCCATATACCACAGCAAATCCGACGAGGTGACAGGGCTTCTTCTGTCTCAACCCGGGGTAGATATACATCTTTTTTCTCCGAAGCACGGAGCCGCCTTACATTTTGCCTGCAAGGTTCTTAACGTGGCCATGGTCACTGAGCTCCTTGATAGAAGGGCGAACGTAAACCAGCAGGTTCTCGGCCTTAGATCAACGCCTATCAGGGCAGCTTGTCTACCAGAGAATGCACCGGACTCCAATACTCGCCATGAGAACCTCGACAAGATTGACCAGATTGTTCGAACCCTAGTAGCTCACGGAGCCGATGTGCATGCCGTGTCTGACACTCCCATATCCACTCTTTTGTGTGCCGCTGCTCTGAATTCGGGGCCCAGCACAATAAACTACCTCATCAGCGAAGGTCTTTCGCTCGACCAGCAAGACTGTCTTGGTAGACTTCCCGTTCACTACGCCGCCGCCAATAGCCATGAAGTTTTCGAAGCAATACTTCGTGACGACAGCGAGCTCCTGACGGAAGACGTCGCCGGAAAGACTGCCCTCCACTGGGCTGCCCAGTTCGGGCATGTGCGAACCGTGGAGTCTATCCTGGCCCATGCACGCTCACCGTGGGAACGAATCAAGTGGGTGAATCGGCCCGATACTGATGGCTGGACCGCCCTCTGCTGGGCGCTTCGTTCCTGTGTCGACCCAGGTATCGCACCGTTATACGGCGAACCATACGATCTCACCGGCACCGTGCAAACCTTGCTCGAGGCCGGCGCTGATGTGTCTATCGCATGTCGCATGGGTCGAGAAGACGAAATATTCACAGCGTTGGAGCTGGCCCAACTACACGTTGTCCCAGCGGAAGTAATCCGCCTTCTCGGCGACGCCGAAGTCACGGATTCCACGGAAGACAAGACCGTACGTCTGATTAAACCGTACTCAAGGCAACATTACGATTGCGATATTTGCCTAAATGTCAGTGTCCCTTTACGTATGGTGGGCTGAGAACTAACTAACGCAACGCCATTAGATCATCTGGGGGCCTGTGATAGAGTGCCAGACCTGCCCCGACTTTCATGTGTGTAAAAAATGCCATGGGCGGATTGACCTCTACCACGGACATGTCAAGCAGGAAACCGGGGAGCCACATGAGTTCAAGGTCATCATAGAAGCGCTACCGGAGATACGAGAGCAATCAAAAGCAAGAGATCAGCTGTTGAGTGGCGATGGAAGAGCTAGCCCCGAGGGAGTCAATGCGCCGGATGGAGCACAGCTTGATCAACCCACCATAGTGAATGACAGTGTCATGGATGCTATCATGAGCTTTACGATGGACGACAATATTGGGGAGATTGAGACGGTCTTATCTCGATAGTATGTCTCAATATATGCAGTTTCAAATTTAATATCCGCACCCAACTTCACACTTTCCAGCTACAAACTCACAACAGTCTCGAATTAGTATAGTAAAATCCAGATCTAGCAGGTAAGGCGGAACAGCTAGGGGCGAAGGATAAAGCCATTTGGATAATGGGTAGCTCGCGAGTTGCCCGACCATCTGATAGCCCTTCTCTCCATCGTCTACCCTATCACCAGTGTCGTGTGCACCTACGAGAACTGGTTGCTCAGTAGGTAGATATCATGAATGACATCGCAGGCGTAAACGACTCAGCCATTGATAGTACAACTATATCAAACGAATCGGCAATGGACTATCTCTACCAGGGGAATAAGGCAAGAAGCCAAGCGCTCTCATTCTTGTCCATATTTCTTGAGCAATTTCTGCATGATGGAGACCGCGCCAGATCGATATCCTGCGCCAAAAATGGCATGGTGGTTGAGGTGGTGGTATCTGTCGCATATCAGCTTCACTCCAATCCACAGAGCACACTACAACACAGAACAACACTCACAATTCATACAGCCGCACCCGATCATCGTACTCCTCGACCGGCTCCGTCTTCGGCACAATCGCATGATACGCCGAGAAGAACGTCGACCCAAACCCGCCAAACATCCTCATAATCCCCAGCTCATACTCACTATGCGCATAGCACGCCGATGGATCATACACGACGTCCCCCATCTCCTCGTCCTCGCCGCGTCCGCTCCCAACAATCCGTCCGCGGTCCGCATTGCCGCTCCACAAATCCCCATGCACCACAACCGGCGTGACGCCCTCGCCACGCCCGTCGCGGTCATACCCCAGATGACCATCGCGCAGCAACGCCGGCACAACCGTCCGCGCCGTGCGCTCCACCATCTCGCGCAGCCCCGCGTCCCGCCCGTTGCGGCGCTCCGACGCCTCCAGAATCATCAGCAGCCGCTCGTTGGCGTAGAAGTCCGCCCACGAGTCGCAGAACCGGTTCGGCTGTTTCGTGTCGCCGCAGAATGTCGCGACGGGGAATCCAAACCGTCGACGGCCGGTGGCCGGGTCGACGGGCGCCGGCGTGCTGTGCAGTTTTCCCAGCCGTTGCGCGAGCGACGCGCCGGACCGGGTGCCCCTGCCGAGATCGAGGTACTCGGTCGCTAGGAAAAAGCCCCGGCTGCGAGGGCTGTTGTTACCGGGGGCGTGGGCGTCGTCGAGCGGGCCCCAGGCCAGCGCCCGCGGACAGAACCCCGGCACGCAGTTGGCGATCGCGTTGAGGGACTCGTACTCGCCGCGGAACATCTCTTCGGCAGCGGCACCGTCGGCGGAGGTTTTGAAGAAGAAGCGGCGTTCTTCTTCGCCTTGGCCGTCGGCTGAGGGGACGGTCGCGCGGATGGCGCCTGTGTTGGTGAAGCCGGACCCGAGGGCGGCGGTCGACAAGGTGGCCTTGGATGGGTCTGGGATGCCGAGGGCGCGCAGAACGGCGGGAGGGACGGGCGCCATTGTGATGGACAGTTATCAGCAGGGGTCTGATCTAGCCGTTGCTGTTCGGGGTTCGAGGGCGTGGGTAGAGGATGGGTTGATGGATGGGTGTTTGTTCCTGCGTACCTGACGTGGTTGCTTCTCCCCTCCGGAAACGCCACCGCCTGATGACGTAGTGGTTCGTACCTTATCGATAAGAACTATAGCTTCTTCTTACTTCCTTTTCCTATCTCAGCAACGCGTGTAGGTAGAGTCCATATTTAATCACCTATGTAATGCTTTTGTACATTTCATCCCAACGCCTGGTCCGTTCTTGTTCCCCGCTATGCATGGGTCAATGAATTCACCAAGTGCTGCGCTGTCTTCGTTCGCTCCCGTACATCCAGGTCCGGATCGTCTTCCAACGTCGCCAGTCGCTCCGTCACCCCGATCGAGCGGAGTTTGACTGCTCGCTCTCGACAGCCTTCGCGGTCGCTGACGTCATCCTCGTATGTCAGGTTGATCACCACCCACACGCAATTGGTGCGTACGTCCCGGTGCGCATGGTTGAAGTACCCCATGAGGTACCGCAGCAGGTCCCGATGCGAGACTAGCAGCTGCCGATGCCACGGGAGGCCCGCGGCCAGATGAATGATGACGTACGTCACTGCGACGAGAATCTCAGTGGGAACCTGTAGAGGCTTCTGCGCCGAGGTATCTCGGCGGTTCGGAATCTGGATGGTGCGCGGTCGCAGCTTATCCGCCAGAGCATCCAGCACCACGTCCTGCCCGATCTCCTTGAACAGATGGTCGATCATCTCCGACGCGCCCTGTCCGCAAATCAAATTGCGCAACAGATCGAATGTCTGCTCCTGCACAGCAATGTCATCCTGGCGCGCCTGCGTGCTTTGGTCGAGGTCCCCGTGCAGTGCCAGCTTGCGTCGGCGACTGGCATCCGGGAGGAACATCTCCAAGCTAATCTTCGACGGCGGAAGGGTATCCGCCATCTTCATATCATCGTCACGTTCCTGCGAATTTTCCACGGGATTTAATAGATCCACTTGTTCTCCAGCAGAATTAGCGCGACTCATCCCAACCGACGCATTGCTGTCCATTTCCTCGTCCATCCCTCGCTTGGCCAGGGCAGCCGTGGGGTCCTGTGTGATGACCTGTTTAATCCAGCTTGGCTGTAGACCTTCAATTATTTTTATCTTGACGTCGTTGCTCGAGTTATACGCAACATGTTTCAAAGCCCAAAGCGACTCGATCCGGAGCTTAGTATTAGTCGAGTGCGCATGCTCACAGAGGACCGGGAGGATCTCGGCAGAGATGATCGCCTGCGATGTCAGTAAACCCAGAGAACACCAGATCGAGCAAAGTAACCTACTTCTTTCATAGGACTAAAGTCCAAGGCCAGGTTGCAGATGACCGAAGTAGCCGCGATCTGGACTTCAATGTCCGGGTGTCGAATCAAAACGAAAAGGGGCGTAGCAACGCCGGCGTCAATGAGGCTTGTCCTCAAGACACTCACTGAGCGGGTGAGCATGCGAGCAGCACCACAGGCCGCTAGCAAGGTAGGTGTCGGGTTCCCGTCCGCGGCGGTATTCTTAGGACTCGTCGTATCCGGCGGTGGCTCGCTGGGACACGGCTTCAATGAGTCAATTATGTATGGCACGACTCCGTATTCACAGACAGCCTTGCGGTATTCATCCTTGAATGGCACCAATGCGGCCAATGCTTTCAGAATGTTCTCACGATATCGCATGACGTGACAGTGGATCGGCGAATAGCCCGCTGAGCCGAGTTGACACTCCGGAGGCAACGCATCACAACTCTCCGTGGTCTCCTCACTTTCGGCATGCCACATCGGCCTCCGATTATCGGGCACCGGGTTGTATGTTTCCTTGAGTAGCTGGGACAGCCGTTTGATGGCATCTCCCTCCACTGCATGCTTCTGCAGCTCTTGGTCGTCAATGACAAGAGTTGCGAGCACCGCAGGAGCCTCCTCCCTTAGGCGTTCCGAAGACGGTACTAGACCGCCGTATTGGATGCCATCGTCACCCGCGCTGTCATAGTCCTTGTCGAGCATTCGGATCAGGATGGGTATCAACAAGTAACACAGCATGGAGACACGGTGCTTCTTCGTGAGACCCAGACGGAACAGGACGGTGACAAGACGGGCGGCCATCAAACGAGCCATGCCATTCTCAGCGCGAATGATGTATAACAACCAAGGAACGACGGCATTTTCCTCCTCATCAACCGCAGGCGCCTCAAAGACTGAGAACGGCGTGGGGAAAGACTGGCTGTGACGACGATGTGAAGGACCCTGAGGTCCGAGAGGGGGGAAATTGGCGGAATTGGCTGGGGCCTTGCCGTGCGACAAGGGAACGGATGGCAGTAAATATTCCAGTGGATTTGCCCCCGCGTGGCGCGGGACAGCCGAGCCAGAGAAGTATGTCGACCCCCATGGACCTTTCTTGATATCGGACGGAGCAAAGTCGGGCACCTGTCTGGGAAAGACAGTCACAATGCCTGGGGAGGAGAGGAAATGCTCTGCGCGCCATTTTGAGTGTTCAATGATCACCGTGATGGCGCGCAGGATGGGGCCCAATTTGGCGCTGGAAGGAGCCGGAGGCGGCAGCGCACCGAGGGCCCCCGGCTCCCCGAGATGGGCTTCTGCTCCTGGGAGAACGAAGCCCTGCGCAACCACAAAGGAAGCCACCTTCACCGCCAAGGCGTCCAACACACCGCATTCCGCCAGGGCTGCCTTGTGAGTCTCCTCGGTACACAGTTTGCTGATCAGCGCCGCGGCGAGCTCGATAGCGGCCTGCTCATGGTGCGTTGTGTAGTCCTGTCCAAGAATGCGTGACAAACATCCGATGTGTTGAGGGGAGAAGAGCAAGTTGGCCAAGCTGGTATCTTTCGGCGAGGGGGGTTGGTTTTGGAGCGGAAGGCGATCGGCGATATTGTTGAGGGCCCGTAGGATAGGGAGAATGAAGGGACGAGGGCAGTCATGGGTGGATAGGATGGTTAGGAGGATGGAGAGTATGTCACTTGCGAGAATAGGTGCCAGAAAAGATACACCGCCTAAACGGGGGGTTAGAAAGAGGTCTGCTAGCCGTATCCGAGCTGTTTACCTTGTGCTAAGCTCCCCAGGATGATGATAGCCTGTAGACAAGCTTCATCCTGCTCTGAACGAGTACCCGAACGCCCGTTGTCTTTGAGCAATCCATTCAGGTTCGACGGGCCGGAAGAGGATCGGTTGGATTGGTGGGAGGCCAGGACCTTGGTGATTATTGGGATGATGCCCAAACGGACCCACGTCTCTTTGCGCTGGTCATGGCCAATGGTCTCATTTTTGAGGTTGCGAAGAGCGGTGGCTTGGGCCGATATAGAATCTGCGGTTTGGAGCTGGTGAAGGATAGGCGGAGTAGAAGCGCGCGTCATCGTCGGGGAACACCGCCTCCCGCGGGACTGGACGAGTTAGTCGGACGGTGATGGACCGAAAGGGAACGGAGGATGACTCGAACGGCACTACGGGCAGTCGAGAGCTCGATCGATCGGGGGTATAGGGGGAGGATGGAAATGCGGGGATGAACGGGGCGGGGAGATGGGGGGTCCCATACAGCTGGATAGCGGGAGATGGAGATGGAGATGATATCGGACTAGGGTACCAAGAGCGACGGGAGACTCGATGGAAACCAAGATAGAACCCAATGTACCGAAGCAAAGCAGACCCGGAAACAAGCCAAAACCACAAATCACGCCGGGGGAGTCGAGGAGTCGGAGAGGAGAACAAACGACATGGCGATGGGTTCGGGATGGATGGACGGGATGAGAACATGGTCGACTGCCCGAAACGGTCATGGTTCCCGCCTGAGGCACCGGTTGCGGAGGTCATGTGACTGGCCGGTGATGTGTCAGCAGAATCTCACGTGCTCAGCCCTATTGAGCTTAGTCACGGCACTACTAGTCCGTTGCGGTTTAGTCGGGCTTGTCTAGCTCGCCGGGGCTCTCAAAGTCCATCACGATGACGTCTTGAGAGTCCAAACCGGGCAGAGAGGGGAAGAGCGAAGAGAGGGAAGAGAACACCCCTCTGGGGGCATCTCCATCCCCCTCGCACGGTCCACGGCTGAGGTAATTTTTGGCCAGCGATTGTCCATTGATCAGGAGGCGATTGTTTACTAGTGTGTGTCAGGCCAATACCGCCGCAAAAGGAACGGGTAAGATTTCCCTATGGTTTCCTGCGGGCGGCTGGTATTGGTACCGTATGGAGTGTGTACCGCACAGCCGTGATTGGCCGGAGTCTTCATCCTCCCCGTTTTGCAGCAGTAATATGTAAAATACGACGAAACAGTCAAAAATTTCCTTTCTTCCCTCAGGCGTCTCTCTCCTATACCACCTCTTCTCTTTCTCTCCTCTACCGATTCATCTCCATTCTCCATCACTCTCCCTCCACATGGTCTGAATCCCCAGGTACTCCCTTCCCGTCGGAATCCTTTCACCCTGGCGTGGAATCCCAGATCATGATGCGTCAGGGCACGCGCCATTCCACACTGTCGGCCGGTAACGCAGCATCCACCTCTTGCACCAACAACTCTCGTTCACTCGTACGCCCACGTGGTGGACTCGTTGGGCGGAGATGTTAGTTTCTTCGCCATCGCCCTCGTCCGCCTTGCGTCCTTCCCCTTCGTCGCCTCCCCCTCATCCTCTTCCTTCTTCATCGTCCGCCTCACTCCATCCTCCTCCTCCCCATCCTCCCCATTCCCATCGTCGTTGTTCCTCAGCTCGATCTCCCGCCGTTGCCGCCACTCCACCACCCCCTAATCCCTCCACCCTGCATTATGACCCGGCGGCTCTCTCTGGGACGACTCAACATAATAAAAGTCACCTCTCTCCGCACTCCTCCCGTCGCGCCATCGAAGAGCTTCGCTCGGCTTTAAACCGCCATACCGTTGCCCCTTCCCCACCGGGGCCCTCAGGGGATCACCCGCGCGGCCGTATGTCCGCTGGGCTGACCTCCTCTGGGGGCGGATCCAACACCGCCGCCGCCGTCTCTTCCACCGATTCCACCATAGTCCAGGCACCTGCGCCTCCCATGCCCGCTCCTACCAGCGCCAGTGGCGCGTCCTCCAACAAGCGGAATAGCCCTAACGATGCCGCGACCACCGGTGGCCTTTCCCAGGCCCTGGGCCACGACGGTTCGACCCCTAAACGGTTACGCTCCAATAACCCGTCGGTCAAGGTGCTCCCGGCTCAGTACGAACTGGCCGATCCGCGCGACCTCGTAGTGTTGATCTCCAGCATGCTTATGGAACTCATCCGCTACAACGACAAGATCCCGTTGAACCAGGGTCGTTTGACACGTTTCCATTCGCGCACACCACCTCGCATCTCCGTTCAGGACTACCTGCAACGACTGACGACCCACGCCACGCTCTCCCCGCCCATCCTCCTCAGCATGGTGTACTACATTGACCGACTCTGCGCCCTCTACCCCGCCTTCACCGTCTCCAGTCTGACTATCCATCGGTTCCTTATCGCGAGCGCCACCGTTGCGAGCAAAGGCCTGAGTGACAGCTTCTGGACGAACAAAACCTACGCCAGGGTGGGGGGTATTAGCATGGCCGAACTGGCCCTCCTGGAGCTGGAATTCCTCTTCCGGGTGGAGTGGCGGATTGTGCCGCAGCCGGAGGTGCTGGTGGACTACTACCAGAGTCTGGTGGAGCGATGCGAGGGGTATGAGATTGAGCGAGAGTGAGCTGGGGATAGAAGGATTTCCGACTGTTTTAGTACATATGATGCACATAAACACGGCCGGAGTTGATCTTGGTACATAAAACGCAAGAGTCGAAGGTGTTTTGATTGCATTATTTGATATTGTCTGATTGATGATGTATACCTTACATGGCGTTTGATGCTCGGCGTTGGAGGTAATGAATATTCTCTCATGATCTGCGGTGGTACGGAGTAGACGGATGTAAATTTTTGATGCCTGATATTTCAGGCAATAAGCTTAGGTCATAAGCATCCAGAGCACCATCGCCGTTCTTCATTTCGACTGATTCTCTTCTCGACACACCATGCCGTGCAATTGACACTCCTTATTCTCGATATCCGAACATCCGTCCTCCTTTCCACCTATGGATATCGAAGAGGCCCTCCGAGGTATCCAGCCTCTGCCGGGCCATCTCATCCCCATCAAGACGGTGCAAGAAGCCCGACCACCAGAAGAATTCGGTACATCACACCCCATAGACACGCACGAACCCATCTAATGAAGCAGGAAATGCCTACGTCGCAGAGGTCAACGTCAAAAGCGCCTCCAAAGTCGTCAAGTACTTCCCCCTCCTCACCGATCTGATCCCATCGACATAGAAGAAAAAATACTAACACCCCGCAGAGCCCTCGATTCCACCTTTCCCCGCGACCCCTCCCACCCTCTCAGTCACCTCCGCCGCTTCGCCAAATACCCCCAGCTACCACCGGACGTGCGCGCCGTGCTCGTCCCAGACGACCGCACGCCCTCCCCACAGACCATCTTCGCGCTCATCCCGCCGCCCCTCCCAGACCGCGACGCGCTGCAATCCCTCCTCACGCCGTTTGCGCCCGCCCCGACAGACAGCGCCAATGCAGTGCATGAACCCACCGCGCAAGACAAAGAACAACCCAACACCAACACCAACGACACAACAAAAATCCCCCTCCACACCATCCCCGTCCCGCTACAGCCCCCGCTAAACCAATCCCAGGCCGAAAAATGGACCTCCACCATCTGGCCCGTCGTGTACAACCCGGCCGCGCCGCGCGCGACCATCGCCCCGCCGCCGCAGATCCTGAGCCGCGTGCACGACAGTCTCAAACCGCGCGCGGGCATGTACCTGGCGCTTGCGCGGCGGGTCGCGCGGGAGGCCGAGCAGAGCGGGTGCGGGCGGCGGGTCGGCGCGGTGGTTGTTGACCCGGCGATTGAGGCGCGGTTAGAGGCTGCTGCTGGAACTGAAAGCGAAGGGGAAGGGCCGCGGTGGACGGAGGCGATTGTTGCGGTTGCGGGGGACGCGCGGTATGCGCGGCGCGAGGGGGGCGCGATGTCGACGGCGGAGGTGCGGCTCGGCGCGGGCCCGAACCCTGCGGCGCGGACGTATAACGCGGACGAGGAGGGCGGGCCGGAGCTGCATGCGCTGATGCGGGCTGTCGAGCTGGTTGCGAGTCGGCGGCGCGGGGAGAAGCTGGAGACGCTGCGGGTGAGCCCGTTGGAGGGGTACTTTCTTGCGCTGACGGATGGGACGGTGCGTGACGGGGAGGACGAGACGGCGCCCCCGGAGAAATGTCTGAAGAATGAGGAGGGTCGGCCGGTGGCGACGCAGCGCGCGGATGGGGAGGGGGAGGGGTCCTCGACGCCGCGGATCCGCTCGCGCAGTGAGGGCGGGTATCTGTGTACGGATCTGGACGTGTATGTGTCGCGGGAGCCGTGTCTGTGCTGCTCGATGGGGATGCTGCTGTCGCGGTTTCGCGCGGTGGTGTTTCCTCGGCGCGGACGTATGGTCACCGGGGGGCTGGCATCGGCGCCGGTGGTGGTCCCTGTTGCGGATGGGGATGAGAGTGACACGGTGGAGGAGACGGGGCAGCCGGAGCGGTTGTACTATGGGTTGCACTGGCGGAAGGAGTTGAATTGGCGGGCGTTGGGGTTTGAGTATATCGAGGAGGGGGAGGATGAGGAGAGGGCGTATGATGAGGTGTCATATCATGTGTAGATAGATATACATGCTATAGATATAGACTGTACAGTAGGATGAAGATATAGATCTCGTCTGATATCCTGGATGATTCCAAAAGCTTGAGCTGAACTACAACTGACCGGCGGTGGAGTGGGTAGGGTAAACTCCTCTCCGTTCGTCGAATTGGACAGTGGTGAGTATACCTAAGGTTGTGCATGGGCTCCAGAGAAGCATGGCTTGGTGGGATGGATTTGGTTGCTCGTTTGGACGAGAGGTGGGATAAGGGTATACTGTCTTCGGGAACCCTCAGAGTACCGGGCGACGTTGGCTATGAAGGGGCGAGAGGTTGAGAAGCCTCGCTACTTGCAGTTGATCTCTAGTCAGAGGCTTGGGTGTAGATACTTGATGCTCTTTACGAATACCTGCGAGGTATTAAATCAATGGATCATTGGGAGTCATGCATATCGTAGCTACAAAATGCCCAAACCAACGGCCATGACCTCCTTGCTCACATTATGATGCATTATCGTTATTAACCATGTCCATGCTATATCGCCTTAAATTATGCACGGAGGTCCCGGACCCGGCGCGAAAGCATGGCGATCTTGCGAGTAAGCGGGTCGTGAGGATCAACCCGGACCACGTCCATGTAGAGTTCGTTCAGTCTCTGCAACAGAATCTCCATGATTCTGGGCGCAACTTCACGAATGTCCTTGTCCTGCAGATTGATCGTCTGAAGAACAACATCCAGCCACATTAAACGCTGCGCGGCATTGGTCTTTAGAGATGAAGTGACGGCCACGCCAACTGACAGCGTCACAATGGGAGAGAGACTGGTCAAGAAGGCCGGGTTTCGGCGGATGAAGTAGTTGTCAAACAGGTCGGCCTGCTGGGAGGATTGAAGCCACTAAATCGAGTCAGCAACATTATTCAGGTAGACTGTTCACTCCAACTAACCTTGATAGCTCCTTCTTCGAACTGTCCCCGGCTCATCAACGCCTCGATTTCTCTCAGCTCTGCGTCTTCGGGAGATGTGGTCTGTACGGAGGCTGCTGGGGCAGGAGCCGGAGCAGCACTTCGAATCTCTGCACTTGGAGCACTGACGGGGGCAGGAGCGCTGGCACCGCGCAACTTCAGAATCTCACTCTGGAATTCATTCTGAGCAGCAGCCATCGACGCAACCGTGTCGGAGAGACCACGAACAAGGCTAGTCAGCTGATCAATCTTCGCGGAGTCGGTCTGGCGTTGGGCCTCCTGATGCTTCACCTGTTTTTCCAGGTCGGCAATGCGCGCAGTAAGGGTCTTGAAAGTGGGAGTAACTGCGGTGCTGACTGCTTTGGTGATCTCGGTATCGAGGTGGGGGGCGAGGTTCTTGCCCACGGCTTCCGACAACACCTTGACGACCTCAGGTTGCTGCACAGCCCGCGAGACGGTATCAGGCAGAGACTGGCGCAATATACCGCTGAGTTGCTGCGAGATTGCAGTGTTCAGTTGCTTCCCAAGAGTGGGAACCACCTCAGCCTGGATACTGGTCGAAACAATACGAGTAAGGTTCTTCTCAACATTGTCCGACAGGGTGCTGGAAACGAGACGGAGGACCTGATCCTGCTTGGCTGCGGACGCGGTATCCCAACTGCGCCGTTCCTCGTCAAAACGTTGGTACAGACCCTCAAGTTCACGACCCAGGCTCTTGCTGAACTCGGTAGAGACACCGGTCTGCAACGCCTCCATTTGCTTAATCCAGGTGTCAACCGATTCAGGGGTAAGGGACGTGGCGCTGAATAAAGCACTGATGGGGTTGGTTGTAGGAAGGCTCGATTGCTTGTCGCTCTCAACCTGAGTGGCAGGAAGCCCCTCACTCGAGGCAGTGAATGAAGAAGTGTTACTCTCCTTCACCTTCTTGCCCTCGGTAGCAGCCGCACCCTTCTTCTTCTTCTTTTTCTCTGCCTTCTCAGTGCTGGTTGCTAGGGGCACCAGTTCGGCTTGTTCATCGCCCTTCTTCTTCACGGTCTGCTTCGTGGGAGACTGAGTGCGCGAGACCGAAGCACTGGTCGGCACGGCGGATTCGATGCCCAGATCAGGAGTCTTCTTTGCGATTTCCTTCGGCGCTGCCTTGGTGGGAGTCGGCGCAGCATCACCATTGACGGAAGGCTCGTCCGCGACATAGGTGGGGAAGGTTTGCAGCTCCGAGATGTCAATCAAGCCCTCTTCCAACGCGTTCACCGGACGGATGATCTTGTTATCCGCGGTCCATCCCAAGTCTTCCTTCTTAATGTTGAGACATGTGACTCCCCGCGAATGCATGACATACAGCTCGAACAATCCGCTTTCCTCGCCTGCAGCCTTGGTGATCGGAAGGAGATCCAAGCTTCTCAGCTGGCCCTTCGAGGCAAAAGAGATTTCACGAATGCCGCTCATGCATGCGGTCGACTCCGGCTTCGGTAGACTGCCATCCTTCTCAGCGGCGCGCTTGATGAACGAAGCCTGGGACATCGCCTGCAGATTATACCGGGGAGCGGAAAGGTGCACAAAGTAGATGGAGTTGCGGGTAGGATGGCCCACAACGATGATACCAGACCCCGGGTGGTACGCGACGCTGCAGATGGCATCCGACTCGTTCTCGTGAGGGAACTTGAGCTCCTGCACAGCCTTGCCCAGCCCAATATCCCAGAGCTGCAAGGTGTGGTTTTGCTTCAATCCCACCAAGACATAACGAAGAGCCATAGACTTGACATAAGGGCGCAGCTTGTCGATAAACAGCACCGAGGTCGGCCAAGACTTCTCCGCAGGGGAGCCGGTGACAAAAGTATTCAGAGGAACACGAACTTCACTTGGGGTAGACCCGTCTGTAAAGAAAGACGGGTTGTTTACGACCTCACGAATATCCCAGAAACGCAGGCGTCCAGTCTTGTCCAAAGAAGCGACGACAGTGTCGTCATCGCTGAACATGAAGTCCTTGCCGGCTTTGCCGGTCGAAATCTTGAGAGCACGCTCCTTGAAGAACTTCTCAGTGTTGACGGTACGGTGGTTTCCGGACACGCCATAGGCAGGATCAGCCGCTGCTTGAGGAGAGATCACGTAGATGTTTTTCCCACGACCGATAGCAAAGAAACTAGGGTGACGAGAACTCCGCTTGGCGCGCGTTTTCAGCTGGCCACCGGAGGTGTTCTCGTCAGAAGCCGGGAAAGGTGGGAAAATGAGGCTTTCACTCTCCAGAGCATCCAATTCGAACAAGTCCTTCTCTGCCTTGGAGATGACAGCCCAGTAAACGGTGCCGCTGACACCGATACCCAAAAGAGCTTGTTCGTCAGATGAACCACTCGTTGTCTGCGATGTGCAGACCGCAACATTGAAAACGCGATCACGCGTCGAACGGAAGATTTGTTTATCACTTCCATCGTCCTGGCGGATGATGCGCAGGCCTCCATTCTTGGCAAGAGCGTAGACAATGTAGTCCGAAGTAGCCGACGTCAACGAACGATCCAATTGATCAAACTCTTTCTTCAAGCGAGAGATATCCATGACCCCATCGTCCCGCAGAGTTATCAGCTTCCCAGAAGCAGGCTTCACGGAGATGGAGATGAATGGTTTCAGCGGGAAATTATGAACGGCAACCACACGGTCTTCATCCTTCTCAGCACTGTCTTCAGCACTTTCCCATGAATCAGCCAACGCATCGCCGCTGGAGACATCTTTCGCAGGGGTTTCCTTCGCTTCAGCCGCGTTTTCGCGTAGCTGACCGACGGTTGTCTCAAGCGTCTCCTGGGCACGCACTTCCTCAACGAAAGTCACAGACTTGGCCTCCTCCTGAGTTGACTTGCTCGCAGAGCCATCCATGTCACGACAAATTTGAGTCACGAGATTGTCCACAACTTGAGACACGGCCTTCTTTTGTTCTTCTGCAAGGATGGGAGACTTGGCACGTTTAACTTGTCCCATGACTTGAGCGGGTTCCACTGTGGTGGTGACGGTAGTTTTCTCCGTCACCTCCACGACAGGGCTCTCGCTGCGAGACTTGGGCTGTGGAGAAGTTTTACGCGGAGACGCAGCTGCAAGCTGGTCAAACGGGTTGACGTAGGTGAAGAGAGACTCCTTGCCCGGAGGCGACGACGGCTTCGAGGGAGGAGCAAAAGCGTCCGGTTTCCCGGGCACAGTCTCCTCCGCACGAGAACCCATCGCCATGGACTCCTCGATACTCTGAACGGAGGGCATCATTTCAGACACCGGGGATTTCTGAGGCGAAATCGAGGTGGGCCTGGCAGCGGGCTTGATCTCCATGGAGGGGTCGTTGCCAAGCTTCTGGCCACCGTTGAGGAGACGAAGCAACATATCCTGGGTATGTTCTGCGGTCGGGGCGGCTGACGAGGCTTCTCCGAAACCAACAGCCCCGGGAGAGTCGGTTGACGGCGCACTGAATCTAGCAGGCGAAGGGCCAGCCTGTTGTCCAAAGAGAGAAGCAACTAAGTCTGAGGCGGAGATGTTTCTCGCGTGAGAGGTGGTAGGCTCCTCGGAGGCAGTCTCAGGTACCGGAGCGACCGGGGGCTGTTGGGGACCCGGGGGCGCCGCAGTTTGACTGAACTTCAGCAGGTTAAGCAAATTGACGGCACGGTCGGGGTTTTGCGGCAGCGGCTGATGCTGAGGCATCGAAGTAGGATGCGGCGGGAACATCTCACTCCGGGGAGTTGGGACGTTGGGACTGAGAATGTCTGAACCGTGCTGAGGGGGGGTATTGGCCGGAGAAGGACTGTTCATCGCGGTCGACACGGACGGGTGACGATAGCCATGAAGCTGGGGATGAGGGAAGGGTTGTCCGTCGTAGGGTGAAGGAGGCTGATGCTGGGGGCGCAACCCGCCAGGGTACTGGGGTGGATACTGCTGACCCATGGGAGGAACATCCTGACCAGGGGTATTGGACGGCGATGGACGCGGTCTGATGCTGGCCAGCAGGGCCTGGAGATCATTCGGGGTGGACATTTCTGTCACTCGCCGACACAGTGAGGCGACCCTGAAAGGAAATCCAAGCTCCGAAGTACTCTAGGGAGCTCTCTTTCGAGAGCAGGAAAGGAGAGAACCGCCGAAATTGGGGAAGCAATGAAGGATAGAGATAGGGGAAGTGAATTGATAGGGAAGGGAAGGGGAGAGGATAGGTATAATACAAGAAGAGGGAGGTGAAGAGAAGAAGAGAGAGAAAAGAAGAAAAGGTGACGCGGAAGAATAAAAGCAGAGGCCGAAGTGGGTGTGGCTGGAGATTTGTCTGTGGGTGTGGCGGTGTCACGTTACCGTCGCTGTCCAATTCATACCTAGGTAGTTACTCCGTCCTCCGTCGTCCGCGATTATTCATTCCATCATGATCCAAGTCTGTCCGTCCATTTCATGACTGCTCTCCATGGACGACCTGACATGATCTCTTCATGAACGTCTCTCCTTCCTCTCAGTCACACTCCTCAAGTCCCTGGAAATAACACACATCACCTCCTCCCTGGTGTCATCCCTCCACCATGTTCTGTCTTCGAAGGTATATCCCCTACAACAACCACCCCTCCCCATACCCATAAACCCTCCCATAAGACCCTTTCCTCAAGCGCAAAGTACCAAAAGCACCAAGCTAACCCCTCCCAGCTGGCTCCCCCTCCTCTTCATCCCCACCAACGCCTCCCCCCTCTTCATCATCTCCTTCGTCACCCTAACCTACATCCTCCACCGACCCTGCATCTACTGCTCCGCCCTGCTCCTCATCCTCTTCATCTCCTCCTGCCACTGGTCCGACCGCTGTTTCTTCGATCTCCGCGGCGACTGGTTCGCCCCCCGCTTCCCGGCCCCGTCAGACGCCGACTCCACATTCCTCCAGACCGCCGCGGCGAACGACACCTCCCTGGGCGGATATGTTCTCGACACGCTGAACACGACCACCAAGGCCCTCGCCGGCGCTGCGGTCGAGGAGGCGCAGCGTCGGCTGCAGCCGGAGGAGTGGACGGGGATCGGGCTGGAGTGGTTGAGGAGTTTGCTTGGCCGGCGCGAGTGGACGTTGCCGTGTGTGGATGTCAAGGTGCGGTTATAGAGTTGGGTTTTAGGTGATTTGGGGACGTATTCGTCCCGTGGGCTTATATGATTCGTGTTGTTTATAGAGATTGGATTTGTGATTGGAGTGGAGTTGTTGGTTGGTTGGTTGGCGGCTGGTGCGCAGCCCTGTGAATATTGTATATAGGTACCTACTTTGATCAATATTAGCATGCGGGTTACGTGATGAGACAGTTCCGCTATGGTGTGGAGGTAGGTAGATGTACCTAGGTAGTGTAGATTGTAGCTGTGGTGTGAAGGTAATGAACGACGTACTAATTACATATAACATCTAGCATATACGACACAGATGCTTTTACATCCAAGACAAAACAAGATCAACGTCCAACCGCCCGACGACGAATACATGAACCATGAGCAGACAGTCATCGGGCCAACATAGAATCGTCAAACGTGAAAGGTATAGCGCAGAACATGGTATCAGAACAGAACAGGACAAACAGCAGGCTTCAGCGTGGGATGCGTAGCACATGGACCAACAAGCAATAAAGGGGATATGATATAACGAGCAAGAATGGGTATCAAGCACCAGCGTGCAAGGAACGTCGAGAAAAAGAAATCAGATGTGGGTTGTGGTGGATGATTGTCCGCGAGGGCACCGCTCAATTGTATCCGGTGCCCGGCGTCGCCGTTGGCATGGGCCAGTCGTCTTCCGTGATACTGCTCCAGAAGACCCAGACCATCACGACGGAAAGAAGCGTGAAGAGCGTTTCGAACAGGGCGCCGTTGATTTTCCCGTCCGCGGCCTGACAGAGGTGCGTGCTGATGACGAAGTCGAAGATCTGGCCGATGGCGAACAGCAGACCAGCACCGGCGAGGTAGACTGTCTCGGATGTTAGAGGATTCGGGTCCTGAAGGGCAGAGGGCACGTACACATGGGCCGGAGCTCGCCCAGAATCCGAATGACCAGGAAAGTCTCCAGGGCGAAGAAGACCACCAGACAGACGAGCGGGAAGAGCAGGTACAACACGTAGAGCGCAATATTGCGGTAGTCAGTTGCCGGGTTGGGGGCGAATTCGCCGGTCCAGTTGAAGCCCGTATCCAATGCGATGTATCCCGTTCCGATGAAGAAGACCAGGGCGGAGGCGACACAGAGACCGATCGAAATAGGGGTGCCGTCGTCGAGGAACTGAAACCCGACGAGGGCGTTCAGCAGCAGGATCCAACATGTTGCGGTGATCGAGGCGATGTGAGCGGCGGAGAAGCCCTTCCGAACGGCGTCGTCGAGAGGGAAACTGCCGACGCTGAAAATCTCGCAAATCTCAACGATAATGAAGGCGAGCAGGAACAATTGCATTTCCCTGTAGCCATGTTAGTGTGATTCCACCTGAAATAGTCCCACGAAATTCAACACGTACCGTCGCCCGACGGCGGCTTGTTTTCGTTCCGATCTCCATAGCAAGAAAAGCGACGTCACGATAGCGAAAAAGGCGAGGAGGATCGAGCCTGCGCGCGTTAAAACCTCTGCCGGCTGCTGGAATATCCGAGGCGCGGAACCTACCCAGGTTGCCTAGGTGTCGGTCATGGCTCAGCGGAATACCGGTGAGCGCACAGCCGCCGAACTGAGCATTAGGGGGTTGGTTGTTTTTCACGAAAAGCTGTACCGAGCGCATTAGCAACAAAATCCAGAGCGAGGCATCGGCGCATCCAACGCAGAATAGACATACATTACAGACGGGTAATGTCGAATCCCGACAAAAATCCTACACGTGCACAGGCTCAACGGTCAGCGAACGGTCCTCGCGCAGGATCATCATGGCCATTGGCGCACGCAGCACTCACATGGAACTTTCCAAATTGCGTCGAACCCATGGCGATTGCGGGTGGGAACCCAATACCATGCGCAGAGGAACAAAGGGCAGTGGTCGCAGAAGAGAGGACCGAGGCGGCGTGGTGGTTAAATCGTTCTCGGTCTCTTTATTTGGTCGGGACCCACGCAATAGGCACCCGTTTCACGATCGGCTCCGTTGCAGATCGGCACTCAGCGAGCGGTGAGAGAGGACAGACGATGGGAATGGTCGATGGCTGGTGGTGCTGTCTGCTGGGCGAAACGAGGTGACTGATATTATTCCAGGGAGAGAATTGGATGGGTATAGTATCAGGGGTTGACACGTCGGATGGGTGGTCAGACCGGACCAGGCGAACGCGGATAGGCAGGAAACAGATCTATTAGGATTAATTAAACGAGGGCGATGGTGTCAAAAGAATGCCGGCGTATGTACGGGAGGAAGCGTTATATCAGGACGGATGTATGTATGTACGAGCGAGAGATGGGAGGAGAGACGAGAGAAGAGAAGAGAAAGAGGTTGAATTGACTGATGATGATGAGGCAGGCGGGAAGAGGGGGAAAGAAAGGATGGCAAAGGCAGAAACGCACTAACACCCGGAGGGAAACATCGCCGGGAGGATTCTGGGGCATACTATATAAAAGAGGCGTATAACCACGAGGCTGGAGGAGAGTGAAAACATGGCTGGGTCGGTAGGAGAATAGTGCCGAACCAGGAAGAATAATTCACGATAGTCGCTGAATCCTTACTCAGTATCTATTTAGTTCTATAGTTCTACTATAGTTGATGTTGTTCGTTGCTATCCATGGATCTGGGTTTCTATTCTGGTTCGCCATGTGGACGCCCTAATTATAGATTCCATTGCCATCATACTAACAATCGAAGTCCTGTACATACGATGGATTTCTATCCATTCAGTGCATGGAATTATACTGCCTAGGTACTTGGGTCCTAGGTACTTAGGTCAGGTAGGTGCCAGGTAGAAGGGGTACCTGGTGATACACTGCACAGCCTGTATCAGACGGTAAATACCGGCTTTTCCTGCCCTCCAGGGTGGCCCCTTGTCGTATCCATACCGTCACCGGACGCCACCGAGTCTCACTTTTGGACCATCTCCCCTTGCATCTCGACTCGCCGTTCACTTCATCCGCCTTACCTCTGCCAGATCTATGGACAATGTCATTCAATAGCGCTCAATAGTGCACCACCTACAGCGAAAGGAAGACCACCTACCACCATCTAACACACATCCTCGATCTCCAACTTCTTCCCATCATGCTCTCCCAAATCCAGCTTCAGCGTTCGTCCGAACAGCTCCAGCAACATCTCAAAGCACACTTTGGTAATCGCCGGATCATACCGTCCCTTGCTGAGCTCATCGCGAATAAACGCATCTATCTTCTGTCAGCAATTCCTCCGCCCGAAACGAGCCTGAGAATGAATAAGGAAACCCACGCTGAGCCCAAGCCACCTCGTAAAAACTAAACAGCACGCCCTTGTCGTGCAGCGTCTTTCGGATCAAATCCCTTCCTTCCGGTGGAACATGGTTGTCGTTCTTCCCGAAGATCTGCATCCGTCCGTGAGTTTCGTGCAATGGAGTAAGAGGCTGGGAACCATCTCCCGGTCAAACCGGACACAAACACAAACACCAGACATCAACCCGCAAAGAAAAAGGAAAGACAGTCTTACCATGATCAACTCCCCCTTGATATCTCCAGCCCGCTCCAGGCTATCGTCATTCTTCCCCGCCGCCAGCGTCTTGCTGTGGATATCAGTCGCAAAGTAGCACACCGCCGCCTTGACGCGGCTGTCCAGCGCACAGCGGTACGCCAGATGTCCGCCCAGGCACATACCCGTCGCCCCGACACGGCCGTTGCACGTGGGCAGCGACAGCAAGTAGTCGACGCACAGCGACGCGTCCTCATCGTACGCGGCGAGTTTCTATTCCCATCAGATCCTTTCCCTTTCCGGAAATACCATGCGTGCACGGCGGTATCAGGACAGTACCTACCTTGGACACCTTCCACTGGTTTCCCTTGTCGGTATCTTCGGCATTGTACGCCAGCGGCTCTGGCCCCGTAAATTCATGGTAACTCGATGGCGCCGCGCAGATGTATCCCTGGCCGGCAATCTGTCTTGCGAACCGCGCCACGGGGCCGGTCACTGCACAGGTAGAGGCGATTAGTTAGCTGGGGGTGTTCGGTTCCCGCGATGCGGCGTCCCGGGCCGAGTCCCTCTCCAGTCTGGAGAGACGTGACGTCTAGGCAGTCTACGTCGGGGTACATACCCTGGTAGATCTCGCTGAAGACCACTACGCCCGGAAAGCGCGCGTGGGGATAGCCGGGAATAGAGGGATGAAACACATAGATGCCTTGGATCGGTTAGCTGGGTCGGGCCTCCAATGCGAGCAATTCATATCATTCAAGAATCAAGGGTTCAGCCTCGGGGTTGGGGGCAATGAAACATCTAGTGGCGGGGAATCAACATACGCATCGTCCCGTTTCCATCGGCTGTGGTGGGCACATCGTGATAGGACTCTTGGATCAACATGGTTTCGGTGGAGAGTAGTGTGGTATATTATTGCTGAGAGGCCAATTGAGGTTTGGAAGTCGATATTGGAATGGATCGGGCCGATCGGATGATCTGTACGGTTTCAATTGACTTTACTTCATGGCGGGGTGATGCTGATAAGATGAGGGCGGTCATGTGATTTATCCAAGAATACGGAGGTTTATGTATTGATCGTGATTCTATATAGCACCACCTCGCGCTCACTATTAATCATTAACCTAGCAGCTGGGCAAATCAAACAGAAAACTCCCGTCCATTGACATTGTAGGAAAGACACGGCATGTCGAAAGATACAGTTCAAGCATTTACATGGAAGGGAAACAGAACAAATGCAGATAAACAACTAGACTCCCATCAGGGGGAATGAGACTGCCGTTCAGGCAGTCATCGCCCTTATCGGCCCTAATGTTCACTCTGACAGATCCAGAGGGGTCATATTACAAAATACATCGGTCGTCGCCAGTCGAGCTTCAGGATTCGTGCACCCAGGCTGTCTGGATGCAGCCAGGTGCTAACGACACACCCTTAAAACACATACTAGTCACCAGTCAGAGGAACTCCCACAAGAAAAATTGACAAAACTTACAGGAATGAAGAGATAAGGCACCTGTCTCTCATACTCCAGCCACGCCTCTCCGTACTTGTTACGGCAACGCTGGATATCGCGCAGGGCACGGTGGGTGATCATGCACGCGAAGAAAACGGGGTAGAACCAAGGGAACGGGCTGTTGAAGCCGGTGACGAGACCCCAGTTCAGCGCGAACCACAGGTCGCAAGTGTAATGGATCTTGCGAGCCTTTCCATACCAGCCATCAACCAGGATCTTGGAGCCGTCGGCAGCCGTGATGGTCTTGGGGTTCGTCAGGGTCTGCCACGGGAGCTGGGGGAACGTCTTGCGGAACACTAAGGTGCCGCGCTCCTGCTGACGATAGCGGTTCTTTTGGCTGTTCGTGGTGTCCCACACCCAGTAGACGAAGAGGTATGCGACGTAGAGGAAGGTCAGGAAAATGCGGTTCCAGCGGTAAGTCGCCGGGTCGTGGTTGGCGAGGTAGATGGTGCAGTGGCAGTAGCTCAACGGCACGCCAGCCAGGTTCCAGAAGATCAGCATGAAGCCCCATTTCTCATAGTACATGTCCCTGTGCCGCGTTAGTCCGGTTCATGGTGTTCTCGCAAGTTCAGCTCAGGTGGTCACTCACCATGTCGAGACGATACATTCCTCGCCCTTGGAGCAGGCGTTCGCGTACAGGAAGTGGGCCATCAGGAGGAAGCCCACCTCTCCGGAAACATAACCGTAGACTTCATACTGTCTCGCCGCAGCGCCCATGGTGACAAAGAGCAGAATGTACCAGGGCAGTCGGACCTCGAAGAACATTTTGAAGTCCAGAATACCAAACATTCTGGGGTTCAGCTCGGCACCCATGAAGAAGTCGTAGATTGGGTAACCGGTCATGCGGTGCTGCGCGCCACGGGCCAGCGCGGAAAAATAGGCAACAAATGACACCAGGAATCCGGAAAGGATGGCGACGCTCATGAGGTGTCCAAACTCATCAATGATGGTGTAAAGCTTGAAGATCCCGGTGAAGTGGAGAGTGAGAGCCAGAATGATGCTGGTGTAGAAGGACCACACGGCGGAGCAATAGTACGGCAGCTGTTTGCCGCCCAGATGAGGCAGAGGGCGGCCCATCACTGTGATACCAGGGAGATACAAGTAGCAGATGCCCTCGAAGACGAAGAAGGACCAGTAGATAGCCCACGCCTTGAGAGTCGGGAACGCGCCCTCATACGCTAGGTGGCCCAAATGCGCGACAAAATCTGCCATACTCTCGCCCTCCGCCGGGCGAGGAAATTTGCCATCGTAATAAGTGGCCCCAATCCACATGTAGTACATGAGGAGGGGGAACCCAATCATCATGGATAGGACACCGAACGATCCACCGAATTCAAAATGTCCGCTGTAGTCGATCTTGGGGTCCTTGCCCTCCTCCCAGCCGTCGATGATCCGCGCTTTCTTCTCGGCCGGTTCGGCGTGCCCGTTGGTCGCAACAGGTTTGCGCTCGTCGTCGGAAGGCTCTTCCGTCTTGACTCTAGCGGGTGTACGTCTGCTGCGCGTCGCCGACTTGGACCGTCCTCGAACATCGACTGCAGAATCCGACGCATCGTCTGTGTGTGTCTCGGAGGGCACCGCGCTGCTGCGAGTGACTCGCCGCCTGGGAGTCTCCACGAAGCCAGGACGGTCCACTTTCCTGTCAATTCATACCATGGTTAGAAGATATTGGGCAGAATTGCATGGAGAGCAAGATAGTGTCCTCCATCAGGCGACATTGATTGTTGCGGGGAGGGAACATGGACCGTCGCAAAAAAAAGGGATTTCTTTCCGCAATACAAACAAATGACTTACTTGGGGGTTTTCCCCGTCTGGGAACGTGTGACGGTCATGATAAATAAACCATAAGATAGTCGCAATTGAAATATTAGCGACTATGAAAAAGAAAAGGGGGTTAAGGAGGGAATTGAAGGGGTGGAACGGATTGGCGCGAAGAGCGAGGAAGTTCAAGGGGGAAGAAGTTCGAGTGAGAATGTTTTGGTGGCCATTAGTGACTTGCCTCCCACAGCGGATCGGCATAGGTAGCGGGAGGCGTCTCCAACAACCACCACTTGGAACTGTCAATAAGGTGCTGACATGCACTCCCATTTACTTTCTCCAATCCTACTATATAACAGATATCCGCAAGGTTGTGCAGAACAATTGTAAACACGCTGTCGGAAGAATTGAGGACTAGAGTCCTTGAACAGATAGATCATGCAATATATATTGTATAACGGGGTCCCATCCCCTCAATCTAAGTATCCAGTCTAGGTTCACGTCCTGCTTCATATATATCACACAAGTCGCATTCTACCTGTATGTCGCGAATGTCTCAAGAGATAATTCAGTGTGTAAAGTATATAGTTTACGCTAATATAATGTCCAGACTCCGATTCCATGACACTCCAGATGCTCAATATCCACCGGCCGCAACCTGAAACCCATAATTATGTCCAAGATTCTATCCCTCAAGCGGAGAGGTGTAAAAAAAAGAAAAGTAGAACGCGCTCACGTCATGCCCCTCTCTGAATGTTGGTTGACATTAGAGTGATTTTCTTGTTCTTTTTCTTCTTCCCGCCTGTAGAAGCAGGCGCATTACTGCTTTCCGCGGCGGTTTGGGCCAACAATTCGCTCTCTCGCTGCGCTAGCAACTCCTCTTCCCATCCCTCACGCCAACCATCATGACGGGCCTGCTGCGAAGTCATCGGCTGCGAAAGCGATGCTACAGCTGTTGTTCCCCACACGGTACGAGCCCCTGGAGGACTGGTGGAGGGCGACAGAGCGCCGAAGTTGGACGAGGGGCGAGGAGGCGACGCTGATGAGGAACCAGCGTCGAAATGGGGGAACTCGGCACCGTTGCTCGCCAGTGGCTGGAAATCACGATCGGCGAAGGGAGGGTCGTGGATCCCGATACTTGGGCGGCTACGGTGAGCGGTAGCCCACCGTTTATCGTCTTCCTTTTCAGCACGAATGCGGTCTTTCTCTTCGCGCGCTTCCTTCTCCTTGTTCCGTTTTCTTCTTCTCTCAGTCTCGGTACGGAATTTCTCCAGAACTTCTGGAACAACAACATCCCTCCAATCGCACTCTAGGAAGTTCACCTCACAGCCCTGAGGGAGATGACCGAGATACTTCATCCGTTTGCGCAACTCGTCATCAACAATATGACCAGTAGAAATATGTTCGACGCGAGGGAGGATGGTCGCGGGGAAGGAGGAATAGTCCCCAAAAGCGGCCTTGAGAATGCGAATATCTAGCGGGGATAGATAGAACTGAGGCAGCGCTTGATAGAAGTAAAAGGGATGATCCGCGGGTTGAGGCACATTATCCTTCGCCCGGTCGGACCCTCGATTCGGGTGTTTCTGCTTCAACTTTGCTTCGGAAGTCGGATTGAGGTCAACTTCTTTCATGGCATCGGTTAGAGCTTCTGTTCCGTCTGGTACATCTGAAGGGCCACCTGGCAAAGCTTGTCCGGTCTCTGACGAATCGGCGGGGACCGTTGGCTCGGATTCGGAGAGAGCTGGAGGCTGGCGCGGAATGTGAGGTGGGTTTCCAATCCCTTGGACCTTCGCTTTCGCTTCGTTGATAGCACCGATCGCTTTCTGCGTCCACGTAGTCTCATCGCCAAACAGAAGTTCATCCTCCACTTGCTGCCGCCGAAGATCTTCGATCTCGGTATCGTACTGCGCAATCATATAATCCTCTCCACCTTTCATGATTCGTGCGTAGTCGGCAACCTCAGCGACATGGTACCATGGGATGTCTTCTCCTGGCATGATCCCTTCAGCGCCATCCCTAGGTAATGCCAATGTGCTGCCTGGCGCTCGCTTGACTAGTCTTAGCACGACATCACCGCCCTCAAAAGGTAAATCCCCTTCCTGGCCGCGGAACCACCGCACCGGGCGAGTTTCCGAAACATAGACGGAATCCCAGCAGATGGGGCATTTCTTCCACCGAGGTTTCTTTTCCGGGACGGGACCATCCTCCTCCTTTGCATGCATGTAGCGAATCAAACATGGAAGGCAGAAGATATGGCCACATCGCGCCATTCGAGGTGCTGTTGGCGTGGATAGACAGATGGGACAACTGGCGGATTGGGTCTGAGCTGACACCAGAACTTGAAGAACCGAATCCCAATCGAGATGAACATCGGCATTGACCGCTTGCGCATGGTAGTTTCGGTTTGGCGTCACAATGAAGCGATAGTTGGCATGGACGTAACGAGCCTTATCCATGGCGTGATGGCCCGAGCCGAGTCCCCAGGACGCATAGCGACGAGGGTTCCGTGGGGGAGGTTGATACTGAGGACGAGGAGGAAGGGAGAAATTCATCAAATGAGTAATGGACGTCTGTCCCTTACGACTGGTGGTCGACCTCATGATGGCCTGGAACCGTTAATAAGGGCTAGCCATATTGAACCCAGCAGATACCTACAGCTTCGTTATACTCGTCATCATCCAGCACTCGCGGGCGCCGCTGTCGCTTATGCTGACTCTTGCGAGACTGGTTATTTCTCGGCGAGCTTGTGTTTCTCGACGTCAATCCTGCACCAAAACTACCAGAGCCACCAGCGCGTCGCTGAGAGCCACTATCAACCGAGGGAGCCGAGTGGAAGGTCGCTGACGCTGACTGGTTCGGGATGTTCACCGCTTTGGACGATGAAGGGATCTGGCCAGGGTTCGAGGACATTGCTCAACCCTGTCGAGGAATTGGAAGGCTGAAATCGCGACCTCGAGTGTGACCATCCGACAGCGCGGGGATGAAGCGGGGAGAACGAAGTGAAGTCAAAACATTCGGCGATGGCAGAGGCGCAATGAGTCAATCACGACGCGGGGTGGAACGGGAACAGGACGAAAAGAGAGAGGGTAAAAAACGACTCGAAATCCACGAGGAGAACCCCGAAGGGCAACAGGGGGAGAAGAGAAGCACCAGAATGGAGATCCGGAGCCTTCTCGTCTAGCCGTCGGAGAAGAGAAGGGAGAAGAGACGGAGAGAAGAAGAGGGAAAAGCAAAGAGGGGGCGAAGTATGTCATTTTCTTGGCGCCGGGAGGGAGCCTCAGGCACGTGCCGCCCGCCCCAAAAAAACATCATCTCATCTTCACAGCTTCTCTTCTCCCCGTCGCCTCCCCCCTCACCTCTCTTGCTTGCTGGTTCCTCGGGTCTCTCCTGAGGTATAGTCAATTCTCCATCCATCACCTCGAAGTGTCCTGCGCTCGGTTCGTCTTTATCGGTTCCCCACCCCCGGTCTTGGGTCGTTCGCGCATCGCTAACTCAGAATCCCTTCAGGGCTCTCCCACAGGACCACCAGCGCGATTTCGACCCAACTATCCCCCACATATCATCTCCTCGTCTGTCGGCCCTATACTTAGAATGGCCGCATAATCGGGTTCCTGCGACCCCCTCATCCCGATCCCTCCGTTCGATCCCTCGTATGGCTCCCATTGAGGCAACGCGTGGCTGAAGAAGTCAAGGCAATCCTCCTCTACCTGCCTAGACATGATGAACCATCATCTGCCCGCAATGCCCCATGGGCAGCCACCCATGCCCTCTCGACGACAGCAAGAGATTCCTTATAACGCGCCGCCGCCCAATATGCGTCCTCCCCCAGCGTATATGGGCTACCCGCCTCCGATGAACGGCCATGTTCCTCCTTACCCGCCGCAGCAGTACCATCAATGGTACTCGATGTACCAGATGCAACCGCATCCCCAAATGTTTCCTCCGCAATATAGACCGCCTATGATGATGCATTCCTACCCTCAACCCCCAATGGTCTCTCCCGTCATGCCACCTCCCGCCCATCCTATGCAGTCAAGGACCTCGACGCCCTTCCAGTCGACCATGTCTCCTCCCGTGGGACCCATCCCGGCGCCGATCCTCATGCCATCACCTTCGCCCGCTTTCCACCCCGTCTACCCAAACCCTAGCCCTGTGGTGTCCTCTCCCCCTGTTGCTTTCCCGGAAAGAGTCGACGAACCTCCTCGGGAACCTTTCCGTCCTTCGGTAAGTCGCGCTTGTCGGCAAATGCCCACCTTATGATTTCTAACACCCTGCCCAGTTGCCTTGGCTTTCTGTCCCCGAAGCTCCGTTCCCCGCCAGAGTCCCCCGCAGACGCCGGAAAACCCGCTCCCTTCAATCCTCGTCTGTTGCGGTTGAACTTCCCTCGAAGGATCCTCCGCAAGGTGGTCACGTCGAACAGAACCCCGAAGCCAAAGGAGTCGAGTCACACACCCAAACACCGTCGGAGCCGCAAACGCCGTCATTATCTGGAGCCCAGTCGGCTGGAACCTCGACCCAACCCACGACCCCGTCGTCGGCCATCCACCCCTCTGCTCGTTCCCAATCGCAGTCTAAGGGGTCGAAGCCTGCCGTGCCTGTAGTACCAGTGGTTCCAGTCATCCCTGGCCCGAGCGGCTCTCGCCAAGGAGCTAATGGCCACGCCAATCGCTCGCCCGAGACACCAAAGTCTGCGGTAGCTTCTGCGGACTCGGTAAGTGGGACTGCTCAAGAAGCCACCCCAGACGGTGCCACAGAAGCGCAGTCGACTGCCGCAGAGGAAACGAAGCCATCTTCTCCCCTGCGTGCTGCACCCAAATCCTGGGCGGACCTGGTTCGCTCTAAGGCGCTCGCTAAGGGAGCCGGAGCCTCTGGCGCTGCCTCTGCTGTGTCAAATGGTGTGATTAAACCCAAAAGCGAGTCTCTCGCACATGTCTTGGCCACGCTGGGAGATGATGTTTCTCAATACAGTGATAAGGTGGCCTTCCTCGAGCCTCGAGGTCTGGTCAACACAGGAAACATGTGCTACATGAACTCTGTCCTCCAGATCCTTGTTTCTTGCGTCCCGTTCTATCAATTTCTGGACCTTGTTGGTCGTCGAGCGTCTCATAGTTTCCAAAGTGACGTCCCGCTCATTGATGCTATGTAAGTATTACATGAAGTTTGGATTGGGGTCTTTGCTGACATGTAACTCTAGGGTCATGTTCATGAAGGAATTCCGCATAATCGATGCTGCTCATTCCGAAGAGCAGCTGAGACTACGCCTGAAGCCTAATGAGCTTGAGCAATACGGCGAGGCCTTCACTCCCGAATTCGTCTATCAAGTGATCAGACATTTGCCGCGTTTCCGGGACATGCGAGTAAGTGCCTTTCTATCTCAAGGCAATGAACAGAGCTGACATGTATTTCTTTAGCGGGGCCATCAGCAAGACGCGCAAGAGTTCTTGGGATTCCTATTGGAAGAGATGCACGAGGAATGTGCTCGTGTCGCCAAGGACGCACCGGTGAAAACAGATGACGCTGCACCTGGCGATGAGACTGCTGCTGACGGAGAGTCTGGTGATGGATGGTTGGAAGTTGGCCATAAGCAAAAGGCCGCGGTGACCCGGTCGTCAGGTCACATCGCTTTGGAGTCGCCCATTACCCGAATCTTCGGCGGAAAGATTCGATCTGAGTTCAGGGTCCCAGGAAACAAGACGTCCGTCACCTATGAGCCTTATCAGCCGCTGCAACTCGATATCGGGTCTCCTGATGTTCACAACATTGTTGATGCGCTTAAAGGATTGACCAAGCCAGAAAGCATCCAGGGAGATTTTAACTCTCCTCGCGGACCTAATGTTACCGCCACGAAGCAGCTGTTTATCGAGGTCTTGCCTCCCGTCCTTATTCTTCACCTGAAGCGCTTCCAGTACGATAGCGTAACCCGAGGCACACAGAAGATCTGGAAGAAGATCGGGTACCCTCTCGACCTGGAGCTTCCTCGGGAAGTCTTCCCACCCAACAAACGTAACATCATGATGTCTCAGGGCGGACTGCCCAAGTATAGACTGATCGGGGTCATTTACCATCATGGTAAGAACGCGAGCGGCGGCCATTACACGGTTGATGTCCGTCGACAAGACGGTCGTGAATGGATTCGCCTTGATGATACAGTTATTCGCCGCGTCCGAAGCGAAGACGTCGCGGAAGCTGGAGGCGAAGAAGACCCGAAGGTCCTGGCTGCTGCTCTGGAACAGCACAAGCGCGACAAGGATCCAAACGCGAACATTTATGATCATATCGATGAAGCTGAACACTCCGACAACGAAAGAGGCTGGAGCCAAGTCAACGGATCCGGATCTGGGGGCCACTCCAGCAAGAAATCTACGTCGGCAATTCCGAACGGAACACCGAATACTTCTTCGGGCGTCAGAACGCCCATCGGACGGTATGGTTCTCGAGACAACCGAGTGGCGTACCTGTTGTTCTATGAGCGCGTTGCATGATCGCAGAATGACTCAGTCAATCTGCAAGTGCGCCGTCACTCGACAACACAAAAGAACCAAAAGAATCTTCATTGCATTGCTTCCGCCCATTCTCTTCGTTGATTGATTATTACTATACTGCTCAAAGCCTAACTGGGGTTGAGTACCATCGGTCATGCCATAGATCGTCTTCCTGAATATGCCATTTCGTTGTACATAAAAGTGACATGCATGGCGGGTACGTTCGGATGGTTGCATTGCCAGCGAATCTAGCTGAAGGCGTTGGGGGACATGGCCTTTAGCAAGAACGCATCGACTTTGCAGCCCTCCTTTGCTGATTTCCTTGCACGCGTTTTGATTGTTCACCCTCACACCGGGCACGCTCTCCCTTTTCTATACCTGCACACTTCTTTTCGACCCCTTTTCTTCTCTTTCCACCTCTTGTTTATTTCGTGATGATATTGCTGCATTATCTCACCCCTGTTGATCTCTCTTGTGTGTCTGTATCTGGTGAGAAGTTGCTCTGATATATACCCCAGTTTCCTCGCATAGCCCTTGGTTTGCCTCGTGGATGCAGATGGGATTTTGAACGTGTGGGCATATGGGACGGGATTATAACGACTGCATGAATCTTCTTATTTCTTGTTACCTTCCCCTTTCCGCCCATCTCTTGTTTTGCCTTTGTTTGCTGTTGATAGACGTGTCGAGCCTGAAGACGGGGGCGGGGTTCGGCTTGGTTATCCTTATGAGCGTTGCTTCTTATCTTCCTTTGGCCTGGAAAAGCGTGGCATTCGGTTTCGGGAAAAAGGATCTTGTGGATGGATGGGATGGGTCGGTTGTTGGCGGGATTGACGGGCCGTGCCGTTCTTGGTTGCTGTCTGAGTCCTGCTTATGAGGCTTTCTTTTCCCTCTGCACCTATTAGTAATGACAGGGGATGGTGTGTGGTTTGTGCCTGGTGGAATCTGAGGGGGTGGATGGTGGATGTTTGGATGAGATGGGATGGAGTTACGAAGACTCTAAAAGCATGTCATAGGAATGTGAAAATTACTTCTAGACTTCGTTCTGTAGATTCACTGTTGTGTTGGATAGGTCTAGATACACTCTAATTCTATGTTCGGTCATATGTTCAATCAAGTAGATTTGATGTACTGGTCCAGACGACCTGCACCCTGGCTGGACCACACAGCACACCTCACCTACTCACTCATCCATTCGCGCCGTCCCAGTCGCCGACACGTTTTTACTCTGCGGGTCATGCACGACGAGATTCACAGGGCGTTCGGGTTCCTCCGCATTCCCGGTACCAATCTGAACTTGCTCCGTCGACGACCCACTGCGGATGACGGGGCGGCCAATCTGGAAGACAGTCGGCTGGGGAGGCTCTCGCTCTGACGGGCGCTTGCGACCGCGGGTAACACTCACGTCCGGGTCGCGGGTAGCCGTGCTGTGGGTGTGGGGGACATTCCCGATAGCGATGGACTCCGCGTCGACGGTGGTGGAGCTGGCGCTGAGGGCGTTGGAGATGGTGCGGGGCAGATGGTAGCCCGCCTTGACGAGAGGGATGGACAGGCCGTGGACGACGATGGAGCAGATGACGAGGAACCAGACGATGACGTCGACGGCCTCGGAGACGCGGCGGGCGTCGTCGCGGGTTTGGCCGCCTTCGACGGTGATGGTGCGGAGGAACTCGCGTGTGACGGAGAGGTAGAAGATGGCGCCGACGCCGATGGGGCCGAAGAAGCCGACGAAGGCGGCGTGGTAGAGGTTCTCGATCTGCGGGATGTACTTGTGCATGGCGAGGATGATGGGCATGCGGCGGACGAGCAGGATGAGCACGCCGACGAAGATGAGGCGGTAGATGGGGATGATCTCGTTGTGCAGGAAGGTGGACCAGGGGCACACGGCGCCGAACCACATGAAGACTGCCAGGTTGAGGAGCATGTCGATGGTGGGTTGGAGGGAGTCGTCCATTGTTTCCAGGCGGAACCAGTCGCTGTACTGATGGTTAGTAAGGAGGGGGGTTGAGAGGGTGGGGGTGAGGGCGTACTCTTGGGTGAAGACGTTTCCGGCAACGAAACAGGCGAGGAGATCGTCTGTCCCGATCATGCCGCAGGTGCCTAGGATGAAGAGCTGCGGGGATTAGTGAGGTGCACTGAGGAGAAATTGATACTGGGGCGAGGGACGTTGCATACCGCTAGAGCTATGGCAAAGACGAGGAAGCTCTCCCGGTCAACGTAGCGCTTCTCCTCGGCCCAGTGCAACATCTCTCTCGAGATCCAGCCCACCGTCGCACCGTAAACGACGCTCAGAATGACGGTGTAGACCCAGGTCTCGTAGAACCAGAGGCCGATGGCCTTTCCGGCGCCGCCGTCGTATCCGGCACCGCCCATGCCGGTGTACTGGAGGAGGTAGAGACCGAAGAAGAGAAACGGGTAGCCGAGGCCGTCGTTGGCGCCGGACTCGGCGACGATGATTCTCTGCAGGGGGCGGGGGACGTTCTTGTCGGCAAACTTGCCCTTGACGATGGAGTTGGACAGCACCGGGTCGGTGGGGGTGACGCAGGCGCCGACCACGAGGGCGTGGAGAAACTGGAAGTTCGGGACCAAGGCCCAGATGATCAGACTACTACAGAGCCACATGGCGGCCATTCCGGGCCCCAGCAGCAGGGACAGGCTCTTCCATTCTAGCTGGAGATAGCGCTTGGGCAGCTGGACTCCGGCGAGGACCAGTTGGACGCCCAGGACGAGTCTGGTGAAATATAGGGTGATTTCTTCCAGATTCTTCTCGGAATTGAGCGCGTATTCTTGGGGGCGGATGAAATTTGCTGCATG
The DNA here is from genome assembly GCA_002927005.1 of Aspergillus pseudoterreus. Taxonomy (NCBI): domain Eukaryota; kingdom Fungi; phylum Ascomycota; class Eurotiomycetes; order Eurotiales; family Aspergillaceae; genus Aspergillus; species Aspergillus pseudoterreus. The sequence continues at coordinate 147,584 of PIJX01000002.1, read as the reverse complement.
CGGGGAGAAGACGACGCCCGCCAACAATGAGATCACTGAGTTGCGTTAGCGAGCGGTCTGCGACTTGGCGATCGCACTGCGAATGTGATCCGGGATGGGAACGAACAGGCTTCCGACAGATAGAATCGCTCTTTGAACAGGTAGGAGACGAGGCCAAAGACCGAGATGAAGCCGCCCAGCGTCGCACAGACGATGTTGAAGTTGATCAGGGAGAGGGTCGGCATGTTGCCCCTTGCTCTTGGCTGTGGGACAGATCTCTCTCTTGGTCGGTACGCTGCAGGATGCCTAGAATGCCAAGTTGATGCCAAGTAGAGACAGTCTCTATCCAATAAAGGAGAATTGAAGCAGTTCCAGCACGTGTTATTCAATCATAGTATAGAGGAGTTGGCGGGTGGGAATTGCGGTCATCTGAAGAGGGGTCTTCGGCGCGAACTCGAGAGGATAGGGCGACAGGATGGTCTCGACCACGTGGAATCGAGACGAGATTTCTGAGCGGGAAGCCGGTGGGCTAAAGCGACGATCCAAGGGAGGGTCAACAGAGAGGGTCGGTGGTGGAAGAGGGGAGAGAAGAGGAGAAGAAACGAAGCTGAACTGGCGACGAGAGAAAACTTCCCCCCGGAGAGTCCCCCGCCAATCACGGGATGCCGCCTAATGCGGTCATCCTCCCCCATTCTGGAGATACACGGTTGTAGTATATCGATTATAGACATTATACTAGCTATCTAGGTAAGCTATCAGTGCTGATAATCCATACGAGTCCAGTCGTTCGTTGTATTCCCCGTTGCGGTTGTCATATCCGTATCATCCATACAATGTACTCAATCATAGCCATCGGCGTCAACAAGGAAGATGCAGAAGAAACACGACTACCCATACGAACGTGGCATCAGAAAAAGGAAAGAAACGCCCTAAAAGTCCTCGTCGAATGTATCATCCGGGATGTCCTTGGTGGCCTCCAAGGCCGCTGCGCGTTCAGACACCCCTCGCTGGGCACCGTTTACAGCTAGACGGTCGGCCGCCACGTTGCCCGGGTCGTCGTTATGTCCCTTGACCCATTGGAAGAGCGTCTTCACCTTGAGTTCTTCTCGCTCCTCAATCTTGCTGAGGATCGCCTCAATCAGGTCTTTGTTCTCCACCATCTTGTTGCCCGCCGTCATCCAGTTGTTCCGTCGCCATCTGACAAACCACACCGTCACGCAGTTGATGGCATATTGACTGTCCGTAAAGATGGTAACATCGCGATGTCGCGGGGCGATATCCAGAGCCCGGAGAATGGCGGTGAGTTCCGCCCGTTGGTTGGTCTGCCGACTTCCTTTCAGAGGCTCGGAAACGTTTCTGCTGGGACGCTCGTGTCAGCAATGAGCTGGACTCGACAATACACCATCACGCCCACATCAGATCAGGGCAGGAACACCAACCTTGAATCTTCCGGACCAAAATACACCCCGACCCCCGCGGCGGCCAGCGCCTTACCGTTCTTCAGTGAACTCCCGTCCGTGTAGATGTGCAACATGCCCGGCGGCCCGGCCGTCTTCGTTTTCGTCGCCGTCTTCTGCTCCTTCAGTTTGTACATCACCTTCCCGGTGGTCGGATCTAGCAGGAGGTTAGGATCGAACCCGTCCTCTGCACCGGGGGGCAAAGGACCTTCACCCGGTTCCAGCGGAGCGCCCTGTTCGTTGCGGGGGGGCTCCGTCTGCAACCCCGGCGCCCCGGCGAACGTGGCCGCGGGCGTCGCATCCCCCTTCACAAACGCTTCCGCCTCCTGCCGCGTAGCAAACTTCTTATACCGAGGGCGCGGAAAACCCTTGATCTGCTCTTGGGCCTTGGCCCAGTCCGTGTAGACGCCGGGGACCCGCCCGCGCTGGATGCCGTAGAAACGGGAGGGCTCTGAATTCGTGGGCGTGGAGGGCGTGGGACGCTTGGCGCCGGTGAGGAAGGCGTTCGCTTCTTCGAAGGTCGGAAAGGCCTGGACTGTAAGGGGTTGTGTTAGCCAGCGTGGCGTTGCGATGGGGAGAGCGCGTCGCGGCGGAGGGACAGGATGGGGGCTGGGCGGGCTCCTTACACACGGCGCCTTTGTACCCGGTGATCTGGGCCAAGCAGTCGCGCCATTGATAGTACACGCCCGGCTGGTAACCGGCCTTCACTGCGTAGTATTTGGCGGGCGAACCCCGCTTGCGTTTCGTGCCGGCGGTGGACGCGGGCGATGGTTTTGACGCTGGCGCGGGGGTCGGAGAGGGGGTGGTTTCGTTCATGGCGTCGCGGAGGTGGCTAGGGACGGTTGAGGATGAAGTCGATGGATTGTGCTGGAGGAACCGGAGGCTTGGGGAGGACGAGAGGGGTGAACAAGATGCAGTTGGCCCGGTGGACGTCGTAGGGATGGCTCGGATGAGAGGTCTCGGGGCGCCGCTCCAGGTGGAACTCGGGCGTCCCAACGTCGGAGGTAGGCGGCGGATGAATTGCTGGAGATTCGTGGTGAGAGGATAGTAAGTGCAAACTTCTCGTGAAGGAGTTGGGAGATGTAGGAGGGGGGAAGCTGGAGAGAGGAATTTTGCGGAGGGTGAAACCAAGAGGGGAGAAGAGAAGATGTGCTGGTGAGGGGTTCGATTATAAACAGACGGTACTGTCCACTACAAGATTTCTATATTTCTATATTTCTACACATGATTCATGAATATAGGATTCTGCTTGAATCGATTTAATAAATTGAGCTGATTCTATGTCAGTATGTCATGTTCGCTAGTTCGGACATGAGGCTCGCGCAATATATTCTTTGTAGTGGTACCTGTAGATCTAGAAAAGAGAACGCATACTCTTCGTCTGGTCGAGCAGTGACTCTGAAGGGCTGTAACAGCTGCATGCTGAATATGTGACACCTTGTCCTCGAGCGCTCCTATCACGACCTTTAGTACTGTGTCGAGTCTCGTTGAGTATGTACTGTAGATATCTCAAAAGACGATCACCTCTTCGCACCCTGATCCCGCCTCGATTCCACCCCAGCTTGCATCTTCCTCGCATTCTCCCTCGCATCCAGGATCAAAGCCGCTGGGTTCCAGACACACTAGTCGCCCCCAAGAAGAGGATCATGAAGATAATCCCGGCCACCAGGAAGGGGCGATAGCCGAAGGGCGTGGGAATATTCGGGTTATAGGGAGGACATTCGGGAGTCTTCTCCATCGCAGACTTCAGATAGAAAGCAGTAGATGGAAGGAATACCAAGTCGGTTGACTGTATCTGCAGGGGACCCACGGCAGAGAATGCAAGAGGTGTAGATGATGATGCTGACGGGGGATGGCACTATAATCATAATCATAAGCACCTCCTTGGTCTGTCTTATGAAAATGTCGGCCTAGAACAATCTAAGGACGGCAAATGTTGAGATACATGTCACTATCTCTGCATATACTATACTCATCCATCGTGTCAGTTGCATCCGTACCGACAACAAAGCCATGAGATACCTATGTCTCCATGGAATGCGAACCTACCTAGTGAGCACTAAACCAGAAAGAGTAGGAAAATTAAGTATACATGTTCAGTGAAGGGTTCACAGCTAGATGTCACGATCTGCTCCTACTCCACCAACACATCGGGATCAGGGAGAAACACAACAATCGACTCACTAGGCACGGAAGGCACAAAGCACAGAGCACAGTGCTCTGGATGGCGAAATTTGGAGCCTCGTCCAGAATGATCACTTCTTGTGAGGGCTTCTGAGAACTCCTCCCAATGTCTCCTCCAACCGACCATATCATTCCTACCTCAACTCTGGCTTCGCTCAAGTCCAGGATCGGCCTCGCTATCAGACAGTTCCTGATGGCGCGCCTACGCCCAAGCTATACAGGTGAGCCATTCCTCACACACCACACAACTCATACACTAACCTACGTCAGAACAGCAGAAGGTCCTCGAAGCTGTAGGAAACACGCTCCCCAGAGAGATCCTAGACCTGATCTGCGCATACCCCCCACGTCCCATGTACGGCAACTTCGATCTGACCCGAGAACTACACGTTGCTTGCCTGACCGACAACCTGGACCGAGTCACCGACCTGTTACGCCTGGGAGCCGACCGCGAGTCCGTCAACCACACGGGACTCAGCGCCCTCGACGTCGCCGACTTCCTGCACCGCGTCGAAGTCGTCAAACGGCTCATGGCGGACGTGGACATTGAGCAAGCTGGGGTGATGCAGCTGCTGTACGCCATTCAACGAGGCCAGTCGACGGTTGTGCAGGCACTACTGGAGATGGGGGTGAAGGAACACATGGATGAGGATCTATTTCGCGGCGTGTTCTTGATTGCGTGCTCGTTCGGTAGTACGTTCGTCGTCGATGCTCTTCTCAAATATGGGCCCGGAATCAGCGTATCCCCCTTCGAAAACATGTTCGTGCAGGTTGCGATGGCTACGAAGAACGTCGCGGTTGCGGCGCGCGTGCGGGAGATTGCGGAGGAGGAGAGATGGCGCATTGCTGCGGAGGCCGAGGTTTGTCAAAGTCGATACTCTTGTTACTGTCAGTGCTGACCCGGTTTAGAAATATATGCTTCCTGAGGCGGACAATATTGCAGATCTGTTTTCCGACTTCTTGGATGATGTGGAAGTGATGAGCTCTGAAGATGTCTCTCGGGGGAAGAAGCCGGATAATGCTCTATTGCACGATGAGGGGTTGCGATCCATATAGCATGCCCTATGTGAATGGGAACATAAGTACACAGTTCGGATTGTTGCGTTGGCTCTCCAAATGGTATACAAAAGTACCGTGCCTCTTGGTCTGCATCCACTGCGTATTATGCGACGGCGTCGGCCACCTGCAACCACCATCCCCTCAATCGCCCAACGTGATGACCTCGTCCACTGAGAGTAAGACGATATGCGCCGGCGTGATGCCACGATTACTATCCTCCACTTCCAAGTGGGGGCGACAGGGATTGCGCATGTATCGAGACTGTTTCTTACACCGTGCAACACCTTGGCCGAACCGGCCATGCAGACGCCACTAATTTGGAATTGGGTGCATTAGCCTGGTCTATATACAGCGATCCAGACGCCAGGTCTGACCCCCTCCATCAAGTTCAGCTCGACACATCATGCCCGTGCTAACAGGCGATCCCGGCAGTCTGCTGGCCGTAGCGGTAGGCCTTGTAAGTAGAAACCACCCCCAAATGACACGCTGCCCTGACACCGTCGCAGGTAATCGTGCACATCACAGCCCAAGTCCTCTATAACATCTTCTTCCACCCCTTGCGGTCCTTCCCAGGGCCACTCAGCCATGCCGCCTTTCGCTTCCCATACTGCTACAAGCTCCTCCGGGGCACCTTCCCTTTCGACATGCTCTCGCTGCATAGGCAGTACGGCGACGTGGTGCGTGTAGCCCCGGATGAGCTCGCCTTCTCGCACCCCGACGCCTGGCGCGACATCATGGGCCACCGCATCGACGGCAGCGACGAGATGGGCAAATGGGACCAGTTCTACCGCGCCGTACCGCAGACGCCGACGAGTATCGTCAGCGCCGACCGCACCGAGCACGGGGCGCTGCGTCGCCAGCTCTCGCACGGGTTCTCAGAGCGGGCGATGCGCGCGCAGGACCCTCTCATCGCGGGGTATGTCGACTTGCTGATTGAACGGCTCCATGAGAACTGTAAAGGCGGGGCGCAGACGGTGGATATGACGGCGTGGTATAACTTTACGACGTTTGATATTATCGGCGATCTGGCGTTCGGGCAGCCGTTTGGGTGCTTGGAAAAGTCCGAGTATCATCCGTTTGTTCCGCTGTTGTTCGAGTCGTCGAGGATGGGGAGTGTGGTGTTCTCGTTGTCGTTTTACCCGATGCTGAGAAAGCTTGTTTTTGCGATGATCCCGAAATCGCTGGTTCAGTTGTTTGAGGATCATCGGCAGGTGTCGATTGATAAGCTGCGTGAGCGGATGAAACTGGAAATGGACAGACATGATCTTATCGAGGGGCTGCTGAGGAAGAAAGATGACCTGGTTTGTCTTGGATGGAGTGCGTAGGCTGTGACTAATGGGCGTATAGGATTTGGATATGGATCACATCGAGGCGAACGCCAACGTCTTGTTGATCGCGGGATCGGAGACGACCGCTACGCTGCTCTCCGGTGTGACGTACTTTCTTCTGATGAATCCGAAAGCCCTGTTGCGATTGACAGAGGAAGTCCGCGATGCATTCAACAGCGAGGCGGAGATCGATATGCAGTCTGTCAGTCGACTGCCCTATATGCTCGCCTGTCTCGACGAGGCACTGCGGATGTATCCCCCCGTGCCAAACGGACTACCGCGAGTCGTCCCGAAGAATGGAGGGCGGATTGCTGGGAGATTTGTCGAGGGGGGCGTAGGTGTATCCTATGCTGGTTGTTCGCATGGAAGCTCACGGTATACAGACACCTGTTGCGATACATCACTGGGCCTCGTACCACAACGAAAAGTACTTTGCCGACCCGTTCAATTTCCACCCGGAACGCTTTCTGGGTGACGCGCGGTTCGCAAATGATCGGTTTGACATTCTGCAGCCGTTCCATGTTGGGCCGCGCAATTGCTTGGGGCGGAAGTGAGTATGGAGTGATCTGGTTCAAGGGTGATGCTGACTTTGCTAGTCTCGCGTATACAGAGATGCGGTTGATCCTTGCCCGTGTGATCTATAATTTTGATCTGAAGCTCGCTGACGACAGTACGGACTGGTTGAAGCGACAGAAGGTGTGGTTCTTTTGGAACAGACCAGCCCTGAACGTGTATTTGACTCCGGTGAAAAGATAGCTGGACATAGATGGGGTCTAGGGACTGGAAGAAGGGAGACTTCATCTTTGAATATGTGATTAGGCTGGGTTGATCTATCAGACAGAAGAAATCCAGACAGAAGGATTATATCTCGTAACGAGATAAAACTTCACCTAGAGTTCCTGTCTGTGATGTAGCCAAATGGACTGGCCTACAAGGACCTCATGTATATACATGCTTGTCCACTCAGTAAACAGGCATCGGGACACCATTAAACTCGTAATGCCAGGTATCGATGGACTTCTGGTCATATTCACACTGCATCGCACCTCCCTTCCACTTCGGTCGAAGGGGCCAGGCGCAGATCTGACGGTTCTCTCCAACATGCTCTCCCTGGAGGACCGTCGCATTGAGGGTCACCGGCGTCTGCCCCTTCTCAACCCAGTTGATCAGAACCTGCAAGTTCGTCTGCGGAAAAGGCCCATTTGGCATGTACGGGTTCGTAGCGCAGTGACCAGCCCCCGGGACGAGATAAAGCCGGTACCAATCCTTCAGCGCCTTCGCGCCATCCTGATACGACAGATGGGGATACATGGTGCTTCGCACAGCCTCCCAGTACCGCACCGACGACCCGGCCGGGATACCCGGGTCTTCCTCCCCGTGGAAATGAAGGACCTTGCCACCGGCTTCGTGGAACGGCGTCAGATCCGGCCAATCCGTCTGCAGTGTCGACCCGTACTCCTGCATGCCGCTGATCATCCACGACTTGAGCGTGTCGTATGTCACGCCGTCCAGGTTCGTCGGGGCGGTGCCGGTCTTGTCGACCAGCAGCGCGAGGTACTTGGCGCCCAGCGGGTACACCGCGGGCTCCCACTTGCCCGTGGAGTTGTTGTACTGCGTTAACACGGTGTCGAAGGAGGCCGCAATCTGATACGGGAGGTACACGCGGCGCCCCTGCGAATCATGCAAGCCGTCAACGACCTTCCTCGCCACCTCCACCGCCTCGGCGGCCACCGTGCCCTTCTGCTCTGGCGCGGCCGCAGACGCAGCGCAGTGGTACGGCTTGCCGACGACAGAGGCAAAGTCAAAATGCAACCGACACAGATCCGTACGGGCGACGACCCCGTCGGCCAGCCCGTCCAGCGCGTCGCACGCCCTGATGGTCTCGTTCAGGATCTTCTGCATCTCACACGGCGGCGGCGCATAGCCCAGCGTCTGCATGGCGACGGTGGCATACAGCAGCTGGACCTGCTGGAACGACCAACGGAACGCGGGCGCCCCCACAGCCACGCCATCGAACTGGTCCGCATACCGCTGCACCTGGCTCCAACCTTCGCGCCCGCCCTCCGAGCACCCCTGGTAGTAGCTGTACAGCTTAGTGTTGCGCGCCATGTTGAAGAAATTCCGGGTGAACTGTTTCCCGATCTGCCCGAGCTCTCGGTGCGCCCGGTACGCGAGCATGTACAGCGTGTCGTAGTTCAGCGTGCCGTTCGCGAGGAGCATGACCGCGTCCGACTGCACGGAAAAACCCCCAAACCCGCCGTCCGTGATGCCGGCCACGGCGCCGTACATGACGCCCCCAGGAAGCAACTGTCCCCCTTTATTGATGGCGTAGCCGCCGCCGCCGGTGGAGAGGTACCGGTTCTGGAACTGGGACGGCTCCGGGAGCCAGTACTGGACGAGAACGCGGTCGTCTCGGCCGTTGTGCGAGTATGCCAGGGTGACGTTGCAGTAGGAGAAGGTGGCTGCCGGGAAGAAGTAGCCATTCGCGGGCGTGGAGGCGTTGTAGACGATGTTGGTGGTGACCGAGGACGGGTCGAGCGTGATGCCTTGGAGGAAATTGGAGGCTGGGAGTTTCGACCGGGCGTATGCCGTTGTGCAGACGTCCTCGAGGCTGGTGGCCGTTGCTATGCATGCGTAGGAAATGGCGGCAATGGCCATTGCCCAAAGGCTGCGACCCGGTACGTGCATCATGAGGGGGATGCGAGAAGGGTTGTCTACCCCTGTAGCTGGGAGGCATTGAGGAGGGATTATATATGCGCTGCATTGTGGGCCCACGGCGAAATCCCGCACTCGCAAACTACAGTGCCTATCCTTGAAGGGGAAGTAGAGCTCGCATATCTGAAGCACCCCACAGAGCTAAGCTTCTCGGTGGTGGGGCCTGGCGCCAGCCCCACATACTCCCCCACAATCCAGTTACCCCGGATTTCGATGCGGAGATATACTCCTACTGAGCTAAAGTATACGAGCACCTGGTTCTAGTAGGTGAGCAGTGCCGCCCTGAAGTCGCGCGACAAGGTAAGTAAGGGAGATGATAGGGGTAAGTGTGCCCTGATCGTCGCGCGACTTAGTCACTAGTCGTACGTTAGCTCATCCTTCGGCGTCGCATTATTTTAGCACGCTATTAATATCAATAACATATTATTTAATAGATAGTGTAAGAATAGGATCCATGTTTTTTTGCACGTCACTGTCTCCGTTATGTAGAGCTTTCGGGGTCCTGGTTATAGGTATCGACATCTGGAGAATTTACGTTTACACTGAGTCCCAGTGGCCACTTCGCTTGGAAGATGTCTGAGTACTCGCCGAGCGCATTAGACTTCATCGTGCTGCATTTTCCCTGATAAGGAATACCTAGAAAACCACATTCGCACACAATTTACAAGTATTGGGCAGGGAATTTTAAGATGACTGATAGGAGGGATTTCAGAACAAGAGCAGAGTGAATAAAAAGATGTAATTGACGTAGAAACGAAAGTCTTTATTTACTTTGAAGGACTAGTAGCAACCATATCCGGTTCTGATCTTGAAGCTCAATTTCAAATGGAGAAAGAATAAAGCGAATGCCAATCGGGGATGCATTACGCAAAGAAAATATACCCTATCAGCTGCCCTATTCCCGCTCCATGATCCATCTCAAGCGACAGCCTAGTGAATCTAGACTCTTGCAATACTCATCCTCCTCAGCTCGACACCAAAACCTCCACCTAGACCCAGTAGCCGCCGCAGCCTGATCCCAGAGGCGCTTTAGGGTCTCGGGGTCATGCAAGAACATCTGCTCCAATCCCAGGGGAACATGCGCCCACATTCCTGCATCCGCGTGTCTCCCGAAATGAACACCAGTGATGAGTGCTCCTGTTTCAACCGCCATCCAATTAATCATGCGTTTTGCGGCCTGCAACTGTTTATCCCAGTCCCACAGGTGCATGAAAATACCCCGAGTCCATGACTGTGATGCGCTGCTTGATACTGTTGAGTTCAGGCGTATCCGCAAAGAAATCCTGCACTAAGAACTGTACTTGTAATTTGTTTTCATCGTCGTTAAATAGCTGATAGCCCAGCTGCACGTACTCAGGTATAATGTCCATACCGATGAGCCGGTCTGCTGGTGCATGGTCGTGCACAAGCCTGCGGATGTCCTGACCGAGGCCGCAACCAAGATCCAGGAACAGGCCGCCTGCCTGAGTCTGCGAGATGACAGTGTCATAGACTGGTGATTCCTTGAGGTCGAAGTTCAGGAAAGTAAACTTCCGGAAGCAAGGATACTGTTTTATGACCCAGCCCCGGTAAGCCTATTTCTGGTGAGTTATTGATTCTCTATGGAGGAAGGGGTAATTGGGATAGTGACAATATCTTTAACATGAGACTCAAGTTCCTGAATAGGTATTAAGGCGTATTCACTGATAAAGCGGCCTGCTTCGCTGTCTTGGAAGCCTGACAGGTCGACGGGGTCCGTCCACTTTGGGCAGCACTCAGTGGGTGACTTCATAATGAAAAGGATGCAGACGTGTACGAAATTGAGATGCCCTTGGGCTCTTAGGGCAAAGAGATTTGGTCTTCCCATCAAACTAGATTGGTTCGCAGCTGAGATATTAATTCTTCACAAGACGTAGATTGCCTTTCTTTTGAAGACCATATATGACATGATATCAGCAGGGGACAGACCAAGCATATGTATATTCTTCAGAAAGGAAATTTCACCCACAAATCAACTTGTTTCAAGATCCCATCAATATGCCATTCTCTGCATGGTTCTCTGTGTGGAACAACCTTAGTATGTCTAGAAGTTGCAATAATACGCAGATGAATTCATATGGATATTCTCCTCCCCCACTTCATATCACCCTCAACGTCTCTCTTACTCTACCCCATGTGAGCTAGACACTACGGGACGTCTTAGTTTCTAGGGTCAATTGACTATCTTTGACAATTTACGCACAAAATGATTTACTACCTCCCATGTCATGACAATAAACATTAAAAATCTAGAAAGCCGTGGCAGCTGTTATCTTGTATCCTTCGTTGGCGCTAGATATCTCAGACACGGCAAAGTGGCGAGTATGTGATGTAAATCTAGATGAGCACAGTAGTTTTAATTAGACTCATTGTACACGGAAATCAATTTCGGCAGTCAACCAAAAAAGGTAATTCTTAGACTCCAAGTTCCCTAACGTAACCTACAAAAACGTTCTCCAGCAGCTATCCAGGGATTGGAGGCCAACGAGTTGCTGGAAGATATCGGGAAAATGGTATTCAAATCCCTTTACATAATCGACAACATCTTCATCAGATGATATACATATGCCGCATAGGTTGCCGATTATCGGTTTCCGGATCCGGTGGCCATGCCCAGCCTTGACGATTTTACTTAGGTCATACAGTAACATAGTAGGGGACATCCCTCCGCCGATGGTAGCATTGAAGTATCGAAAGAGGAGACGTATACCAGCGCGGTTAAAATCCTTGTTAACAAGGCGCAGGTTCCTGAGCAACTGAGGGCTGAAGTTGTCTGACCATGAGTCCGTTGCAGCATAGGCGATTACCTGTGCAGTGCACATCGTCAGAGGATGGACAGGGTGGCGAATTTGGGTCTTATCTTACCTCTTCAAAGATGTCCTGAGGGAGAAGCGCGATGGGGAACGGAGATGTATTCATCTTGGTCGCTGCGTATGCGTACAATCTTTGGGTCAGGTGCAAGAATAAAATGGACTACTATTAGGAAAAGGACTGTTGGTATAGTAGTTGTGAAATGAAAGAATGAGCCTATGGGAGATGCTGTGAACGAGCGTCCAGTACAGCCAAAAGAGTGTGTTGGGGATTGCGATGTGGAGAACAGTTCAACTGGAAGTAGCTGGCATAAATACTTGGAGGATATAGGTAGGCAGCTCTTCAGGCATGCTCTTTACTGGATCATTATGAAGGTTTCGTGACTGGAACCAGACGTTGTTTATGCTTCTATCATCATCATTGGATCATGGACGAAACAACTATGCCACGATTCGGTCATAGGATTGGAGCAGACGAGTGTTAGGCCCCTCCTTGAGAAGTACCTGTTTCTTTAGGAAACCCATATAACAGCATATCCAGCGCTGTAGACTCGTCTGGTATTTCTCCCCCAACCACCTACAGGGCGACAGTTGACATTGTTCTAAGAGCAACGTCATTGTGACCGAGAACATATGCCTACTATTAGGCCACCGGAGGTAATGTTTCCATATATTGCCCGTCATACATTTACCCAAAACCCACAGCATTGCCTACACCACACTATTACTGTTCAGCACCATACTTGCTCCTACAACGCCTGAACAATGGGAACCACCATCTCTCCCAGGTGCAAATACACTTACCACATCGACGACTGGAACTCCCGCGAATGGCGAACAGCATGGCGCCAACTCGTCAAGGATACCCCCAAAATCATCGATGCCGCTAAGATCCTCTTGTCCGGACGCCCGGGCGAAGACCCGACAGTGCATGTAGAAAAAGGAATCTACATCAATGGCGACGGCGGTGAGGCTGAAGAGCCTCTTCGGATCGAGCCAGGCATCACTGATTGGAGCTTTGAGACGCGTGGAAAGCCGTATGATGCCGTCGTTGCCTGTACTCTGTTGAGAGCGCAGTCCCTCGCTTCGGGACAGTTCAAGCTACGGTAAGGAGTCTTTTCCTGGTTGGGTGGCAAGCTAAGTGTGTAGTTCGAACAGGGAGTGGCCGAAGTATTGGGGCGTTGCGCGTGGCTTGTATCTAACCGTGTGGCCGGACAAGTTTTTCAACAGCCCGGTGGAGGCTGGGATATGGAGAAGGAATGGTGCTTAGAGGTGTGTTGGTCTATGAGCATTGGCAAGGAAGCCATACAAGCACTATGTGGCTGTTTTGTGCCCGCGGGATACATCGATCGGGAATGCTGGGCTAGTGATAGACAATCTTTTCTTCCGCGATCCTTCCACGGGACTAGATCAGAACTATGCGTATGCTCGTGGATACTCGAGCTAAGTGAGTTAGAAGCTCCGACTCTAATATCCCACTCGAACCAAAACGCGGGATATGTCCTGGGAATAGCACTACGGTCCTATAGTTTGACCATATCAATTACGAATAATCAAACTCGAAAGCATAGAGCAATAACTACTGGAGCTGTGCTGCAAGGATTGATCAAAAAAGACAGAAGATTTGGAATTGTATGTACATCTTATCCTAGCTCATATACACCGAGGTCACCGATTATACACTCCTTGCTCCACACACTTTCTCATCCCGCAATGCGCTCCCCTTCCGAAGTCCAAGATTCAAGCCTCATGGACACTTTACTCAGGCTCCCCATTGATGGGAAAAGCGGCGTGGCAGGCCTGCTCCGCGTAGAGACCATCCGAAATGTCCTGACAAGTAGCCCCATTCTCCCCAATCATGTATGCGCCGTTGGCATAATTGATGGTGAAGCTGGGGGCACCCACATCGAAGTTGACTTGCGAGATTGCGATGTCATAAGGAAGGCCAATGTCATTAATCCAATAAGTGACTCCGCAGTCATTTCCCTCATTGTCGGGCGAATAGATTCCGATGGGGATGCAGTCGTTGTTGTAGACGATAAAGGCCGTATTGCCCGCAACGCCCTCTAACGGGTTGTCTCCATCAAATGTGGGAACGGACACCTCACTGACGTCCAATGCAAAGGTCCAGCTATCTGGGCCCGTGGTCTGGCAGAGGGAGGTTCTGGTTTCAGGCTCGGTCATCGGCTCCGTCAGGGTGTTGTGGAGGTCACAGTCGGCGCTGACGAGGCTGGAGAGGCCGCAGAAGGCCAGGAGGGATGCAAGCTTGACGGTCTGAGAGATCATGATGGTTGGGTAGAAGAGGTATTCAAGCTGGTAGAGATTGATATCTTGATGATGATAGGGAGAAGACTTCAGCGAAGATTCTACCCCTTTATATAGACCACAGCAACCCCTAATTTAGACATCATTCTGTGATCGAGGACATACCACCTGTTGATCAGCCTGCCTACGCGGCTCCTTTTTGCGCAACAAAACCTATATCATTGGACTTGTATACAAGTTGATTGGAAGGTCATATCTCTCAGCCCAGCCAAGGCATTCTGGTATCCCCAGGGGAGTTGAGATCATCCATCGGGCATACCCGACAAGGTCATCAGAAGCTGCTGTCGACTCGTCACTGCAATATTGATGCCAATCGGGGTTTTCTCCGCCATTGGCTTGAGGCGGGATACCAAGAACCAACACTGCCATCTTTTGGGGGCGGTTTGCCTGGGCGTTGCTTTTCTTCCCTCCGCGCTGTCTGCCAAGTCCACCGCCAAGCATCAGGATGCATATCCCGGCAGAAGAAATTGGGATCAGACCGGCAGCATCCAGAATAGGCGCTGGTGTCTGCGTCCTCGTCACCAAGACCGGGAGCAGCCGTCTCAGCCACGTCGTGTTGGCCATTTAAGTAGCACAAATGCTGGCGTTCAGACGTCATCTTGTTGATATGACTTCTGAAGTTCATCGTTGCTAGGATGCTTCCAGGGTCTCTATAGTGTTGGTTGCCAACACCGCTTGAGAATCGGCATTTCATTAGTCCGCCGGGAGAACTATATCAGAAGCTGACGGAAGGCGTTCAGGCTTGATGTGACGAAATCACGGGAGACGGCATAGGAAGGATGAGGCTAACCCTAGCGTAAGGTCAGGCGCTTTTTGGTTGTTCGTATACCACCTTCTTGCTTGTGTTAGGCACATTGCAGCGGTTCAGAGAGGTTCCCGGCCGGGTGTCTTCCCGGCCGGATGCGATGTTGACCAGGTCTGTTTACAGAGGATATATCAGAGAGCTGAATGTTGTATTGCCTTGGGCCATTTCTACAGCGTTTGAAGGGTATAGGGATTCGGGAGCGAATCGTCTACAAGAAGCTACACGGAATTCCTGAAAGAAGCAGGACATGAGTCCTTGTGACAGCCATTCTAGCCTGCCTATACACAGAAGGCTACATCGGATCACCAACGGTCCAAGGTGCGGCAAAGCCCTGCCGCGACTCCTGCGATAACGAATACCAGTCGTCCCGCGCCATTGTGGGAATTGACTCGGGCACCCAACTAGAATCCGCGTGCTCCGCGGACGTCCTGTCTCCGCCGTAGTCATCCAGACCCAGCAGGTTCAGCAACAAACCAGGCCAAGATGAGCTCTCACTGGACGCTATTGGTATCAGCGGCTCGGACGCCGGTTCTTGTGTGGCCTTGATAAAGAGCTGGGTCACTACATGCGCCCCGGACGCGGCCATCTCGCTGACGCTAGCGAGCATCTGCAGCCGACGGAGTGCCTGCTCTGCCGCCTGGAGGGCCTTGTCGCGCGTCAAGCGTCCAGCTTTAACGCCCAAAAGCACCATGCTTTCTTCCCCGTGGTCAAAGATGCAATCCCCGTGACAGCAGAGACCGAGAAGAAGCACTGCAGCCTCAAAAGTGTTAAATATGATGGCGGCAAAGCGTGTATGGGAGCCGCCAAACATGGTGTGCAGTGCCGTAACGGCCTCCAGAACCTTGAGGGCTGCCAGAGCTAGCCGCCTTTTCTGGGACTGCAGTAGCACCTGTTTATACGGGGCGAGGCGGGCGATCTGGGCGGGCTTGAGCAGCAGCAGCGGCCGGAAGTTCCAACAGATACTATCGAAGATGGCAATGTATAGAAGCTGCCGCTGCATCGGTAGCTTGGGTAGATCCCCGTCCCACTGGGTATCGGGCTCGAGCGCAAACGCGGGGGACAGCGTCGGCAGATATTCCGCGCAGAACCTGTCGTATCGCTGCTCACTCTCCAAAGGGTCATAGTCGATCTTTCGCCGCGGCCCGAAGTTTCGCCAGAATCGACCCAGCCGTACTTGCATCAGCCGCTCCGTGAAGCTGTCCGGTGCATTGGGGTCGGTGCCGATATCTGGTGCGAGACGCAACTGGGGAAGGGCATCTGCCACCAGGTCGTCGGGGAGGAACGGGACCCGATCTAGCTGCCGGGACAGATGACTGTCTAGGACGTACAGACTGCAGAGTGTCCTCCGCTCTATCTCCCTTTCCAAGTTCTGTGCGCCATTCATGGTCGAAAGAGGCGCATCAGCGTGAATACCCGCTTTCTGTGCCGCGCGACTGGACACAGCAAGACCCTCCCAGAATCGGTCGGTTCTGCCCTCGCACGAGAACTTCAGGGCGAGAAAGAGGGTGTGCTGAACGCGTACCAGCGAACCTTTCCAATCCAAAGACAGGCAGGCCTGAGCGAGGCTGTCGCCTACATCGCTGCAGGTATTGCGGATGTCAGTGAGGGAGACCCCACCGATACTGTCCACCGTGTGCGAAGGAGATGGGAGAAATTGAGCTGCATATACACTGACGCGGAGGATCAAAACGGCAAACTCGACGTCGCGCACAGGTAACGGTTGCTTTTTGGTCCACCATAGCTGATACTGTGCCAAGAAGCTGGGGGCATGGATGACTTGTTTCATCCTGATGGCAGGCTGGATTAGCGAATCCTCGCTTCGACCATTGACGGCTCAGAAAGCGCATACCAATTGAACTCATACACAAAGTACTGCACGAGGAAATCAAGCACTGGACGTTGGGGCATTCGGCCGAGATCGCGCTCAATGCTCTGGAAGAGACAAGCCCATGTACTTGCTTCGCTGCCATGGCTGTCACTATGACTCCCAACCCCCCACTACACGAGACTCGGTTAGTCGGGCCAACGCCAGCGGCATCCACCGGAAGTCCAATCTGATGAAGCCTTACCTGCTGGAGCAACGCCATTGTGTTGCAGGAACTATCCTCGAAGTAGCCAAACGACTGGGCTAGGGCGGAGCGGCCGCTGCATGAGTTCGTTTTGGCCTCGCCCGGAACGATAGGGCACGGTTCATTGGGCTCGTAGAGATACGCTTGATCACTGGATGGCTGTATCGTCCCTAGCGAGCGACCCTGCCTCTCATTTCCAGTGGGCCGAGTCCGGGAGGACAGTGGCTCCGGCGGAGAGGGGCTATACAGACACTCCTCTGGTCTTCGACGACGGGTACAATGATTGCATGGATATTGACGGTTACACTGTTCGCCGGAAGGTGAGCGTGATGAACGGGACGATGAACACAATACTAGTCACTCTTTTAGCTCCGACGGCTCGCCTTCTCACGTACCTTTTGTTTTCGCGTATAGCAAGGAACACACGTGGTAACCCGACGTTTTCGGCCGTCAGGACGCATCATTAAAGGGGATCCTTTCTATTCATTCGAAAATCACAAAGCAGATATCGACTGGAGGTGACAAGATGTGGCCCCGAATTATGAACCGCGCCACAACCACCAACTACGGACTAGGGCCATTCCGCAGCTCAGAAACAAAGCGGGACTGACTAGGATCCTGGCGAGGACCAATCCAGTTGCGGAAGAACGACACGAAGGAACGCTAAATGCTTATCTGCATCAAGAAGACCGTGGGCAAAGACGTGAATGAACACACTAGGGAAGACTGAGAACCGAAGGAGAACCTTGAAGGCGCCTTTTTAGGAACCCGTCCGACCCGGGTGGTAATTGTCTTGTCTACATACGGTTAACGCCGGCCGACAGCGTACAGGAGGTTAGATTTGTTTTGGTGACTGGATGAAGAATAGGTTATGGGGCTGGTTGAGTAGGACAATGTTGCCTTGAAAAGCTGGTAGAGGACAGCCTCATATGGCGAAGATATTCCCTTTGTAAGCCTGAGGACGCTTCATCGCAGTGACAGAGAAAGAAGAACAGCTTCGTCACATATATACATCAACCGAATCCGCCCATTCTGACTTTTCTTTCTCTTGAAGCTTGTGTTCTGTTCATGTTTCACAGCGTGCTCTGTTGACCAGCAACACCACGACTATGCAAAAGCCGGGAGAATTCCAGCCGATCACCATCGTCGGGATAGATCAGTCTTGAGGTACCCACCGTGGTAATGGCAAGTAGGATACCCAGTCAACAGGCTGTCGATTCCTGGCGGCATGCGTAATATTACCGGACTCTGGGGCTTCCTCAGGGAGCAACGAGACGTGCGGAGAGAGTCCACTGAGCCTCGATTCTCAGCCAAGAGCTTCTATCATCCCATCAGGGACCGTCCAGGCACGGCAGTGGCCAGCAGCGGATTTCTTCTCGAGGGGGCCCTTTGTTCTGTGAACCAGCTCTCTTCGGCATCACCGATCTCGAGGCGGAGACTCTCGATCCCTCTCAGCAGAAGCTGCTCGAGGTTGACAGTTTGGAAATACTACCCCGGATTGAAGACGTCCTAATTAGCCTTGAGATTTTATGCTTATTGGACGCCGGCATTTGGCCGTCACTAGTCATCGCCCTGCGTTTCCATCTGATCAACAACAAGAGCTCCCCTACGTCCATGAGACTTCCATCCAGGTCTTCAGCATGTCTTCTACAGCTATATCACCACTGTGTTCTGCACCAGTTGACCGGGCCCGCCGCGTCGGGTATGCTTGGTCCTCCGTGGGTCCGATACACTTCGGCCGATGAATATCGGGTCAACCAACCGCTGCGGTGTTAGTTGGGCTAAAGT
This sequence comes from Aspergillus pseudoterreus, assembly GCA_002927005.1. Lineage (NCBI taxonomy): Eukaryota > Fungi > Ascomycota > Eurotiomycetes > Eurotiales > Aspergillaceae > Aspergillus > Aspergillus pseudoterreus. Next base: position 129,047 of record PIJX01000002.1, on the reverse strand, counting down.
CCGCCGCCGCTCTCGATTCTCATTGTTCTTGATGGAATGATAATAATTTGGTTCTCAACAGTCGGCTTTAACGGATATAAATCCCTTGTCATGGGGAAGTCCGTACGCAGTTGCCGGCGTGGACCATATATTATACTACCCGATATGTTTCCAATTGAAACCAGTCCGAATAGAAACACGCTCGATCATGCATCATTTAGAGGCTCCTCTTTGATTGAGACTTACCGGTTGACCTGAGATCTGCCCAGAACGCTGCTCCCTGTTGTTACTCAACCTCATCACGAAGTCATCACCTCGTGCTATGGAAGCCTCGCCCTCCTCTTCAACTTCAGTTCGCGAGAAAATAGATGTGGAGGCCTCTGCGGCCCGTCCCTCGCCCACAATTGAGCTCACAATGCGGCAAGGTCCTCCATTGTCCGCGACGAATGAAGAAAAGACGGGCGGTCAGGTCGATGCCAGTGCCACCGATGACCATGTCCGCAAAATCACCGGCTTTCGCTGGTTCCTGATCTGCGCCGCCCTCTACCTCTCGGCCCTGATGTACGGACTAGACACGACCATCGCCGCTGACGTGCAGGGGGCCGTCATCGAGACCTTCGCGGAAGTCTCTAAGTTGGCCTGGATCGGCGCCGGCTTCCCCTTGGGATCAGTGGCCGTCATCCTGCCCTACGGGTTCCTCTATACGACTTTCAACATGAAATACCTGTACATTGCCGGCATCGTGCTCTTCCAGGCCGGCTCGGCCCTCTGCGGCGCCGCGCCTACCATGAATGTGCTGATTGTGGGCCGCGTGTTTGCTGGTGCCGGCGGCACAGGCATCTATCTCGGCGGTCTGAATCACTTCTCGGCTATGACAACGCGACAGGAGCGCGGCACGTATCTCACGGGCACGGGCTTTGTTTGGGGGTTAGGCGCAATCCTTGGGCCTGTTGTCGGCGGTGGCTTCTCTGACTCTTCGGCCACCTGGCGATGGGGGTTCTACATCAACCTCATTATCGGCGCCATCACGGCCCCCGTCTACCTTTTCTACTTGCCGGCTATTCATCCAGGGGCGGGCAAGAGCCTGCGTGACCGCATCATGCGGCTCGACTACGTGGGCTTCGTCCTCAGCGCCGGCATGTGGGTGGCATTCGCCATGGGGTTCATCTCGGCTGGCGGCGTGTGGGCCTGGAGCGAGGGCCGCACCATCGCCCTGGTCGTTGTCTTTGCCGTACTCCTGGTGCTCTACATCTTACAACAGTATTTTTGCGTTTTCACTACGGCCGCGACGCGATCCTTCCCGGGCCATCTGTTGCGCTCGCGCACGCAGATCCTGCTCTACATCACCACCACTTGCGCCAACACGGGCATGTTCTTCACCGTCTACTACATCCCCATTTACTTCCAGTTTACGCAGAACGATGGCTCGCTGACGGCTGCCGTGCGGCTTCTCCCTTACCTGCTGGTCACCATCACCTGCAACCTTGCCATCGGCTGGGCGCTGTCCAAGGTGCAGTACTATATGCCGCTGTGTCTAGTGTCGGGTGCACTGATGACGCTGGCTGCGGGACTGTTTGTCGGTCTACTGTCGACCGACACCCCGACGGCGCAAATCTACGGCTTCAGCATCCTGATGGCCGTGGGCACCGGTATCACGATGCAGCTGGGCTACGCCGTCTCCAGTCTGAAAGTGACTCCGACGGACATATTCAGCGCCATTAACCTACAGAACATCGCCCAGATCGGCGCTACGGTTATCTGTCTCGTCGTCGCCGGTCAGGTGTTCCAGTCTGTGGCCGTGCGCAACTTGAACGCGGTCCTGGCGGGGCGCGGGTTCAGCCAGACGGAGATCCACGGCGCGGTGGCGGGGGCGCAGAGTACGCTGTTTGAGAGTCTGAGTGGTGACCTGAGGGAAGCAGCTATTCGGGCTATCACAGCTGCTATGCAGAGGGCGTTTATCATTCCGTTGGTGGCGGGCGGCGTGGGGTTGATTAGCTCGTTATTGATGAAAAGGGAGCGGTTGTTTCGGTAGTGGCACGAGTCTGTATGACACTGATCAATGTGCGTCTGTAGCTAGAACCGCCCTTTCTCCTCCTGAAGGTTATGGGCGTGGTTCAGAAGTGATGTCGAAAAATCGAGATGTAGAAATAGATCCTTGCCTTTCTTTGCACCATGTTTTGTTGCGAGGCCTTGTACCAGCTCTCAGCTAGGTAGCTAATATCACTCAATGCTCATCTGGTCGAGGTTCTACTACAGATCCTTACAGCGTACACCAGCCCCGGGGCAAGTAAGGTTGAAATCCTTAAGGCACCTCTAAGGCAGCCATGGAAGATTACGGGGAAATGACGCATCAACATAGAAGGCTGTTCTCAGCCCTATCTCCTAACGTTACCTTAGGTAAGTACCTAGGGACTGCGGAAAGATCTCTGTCCTTTGGTGATTTTAAATACGCATAATCATTTATTTAGATGGATCGGGCTTCATCAGGACCATCAAGTTTTCATCATCTATGTACATTTGGATCAGTACCTATGGTGAATGTGATACTCATCGGCATCTGGGCTCAGATACCGACAAAATGATACTCTGGAGACTCCCCTAGTATTCTCCCTAATTCTAGGTACTTTAGCTTGCCCCAGTCAACAGGCTGACCCGCCGGCTGTAAGGTACCTACAAGTTAGGTAGTATCTACACTAACTTGGGTAGATAGGCAGAAGGTCAGTATCTACTGTAGCGGAAGGCACCTAGGACTGTTTTCCACATCACGAAGGTGACCTCTACCGACCACTATTTCAAACCCACTTCTTACGATGTTCCTATATCTACTCCGTAGCATGCATCTTGATAGTCAATGGAAAAGCTTCGTTTCTAGTCAGTTGAAGGTTATGAGCTCCATTCGGGTCCCGGGGTGGTGGCAGAGTTTTGCCGCCAAACCCAAAGTTTTTGAGGCCTGTTCAGCTGTATGAATCGCACAGAATCGAATATAATAGTTATGCAATGTAGTTCTATGCAGCGCTATCTAACTATTCGTTGTCTGGAATATTAGCTATCATGGCCGGTCCATTGCGCTACATAGGGTTATACATCGTTTATAATGGGGTCTTTCAATAACACATTCTTCCGGAGTATGGTAATTCAAAAGGAGGGCATTCCAGATGCGCAACCTGATAAGATATACTTCGAAATGCAAAATTCAGGGGCGCTGGCACCATCGGTTATCAGTGGAAATGGTGATTATCTGGCCGCCGCATCCAGCTCGCTGGACCCTAGCTACAGAGTTAGATTTGAAGAAGAGCTACTTTTTGTTGCTTTGCTATTGGAATGGAGAGGCCCGTCGCGGAAAATTCAATGCACTCTCTAAAATACAATCACGTAGTTTACATGCATATCCCCCCCACCTCACTCCGGCTCTTTTGGAGCGACAGGATACGCGGTGGCATTGTCCAGGATCCGGTCGGCCTCGTCCAGATACCGGTAAAACCGGCCGGAGTCCCTTGTGAAGGTCTTCCCACCGACCCAATTCCAGTTCCCAACGACATACTGGGCCGTACGGGCCCTGGACAGCATAACGTTGGGACGTTTGCACGACTGGAGGAAGCCAGCCGTGCCAGTATTGCGCGTGATTAATACAATCACGACGTCTGCCTCAGACCCCTGGGAAGCATCGACGGTCTGGATCTTTGTCCGGACTTGAACATCGGGATGTTGTTGCTCCCAGAGTCTCTGAACCAAGGCCACTTGGGCCCGGTATGGGGACATAATAAGAATGTCCCTGACACCCCTAGCTACAAGGCTATAGGCCAGTGCGACCCCGAGCTTTGCTTCCTCAGGGTGGAACATAGATCCCGAAGGATCTTTCTTCGTATCATTCTTGCGACGAGGCAAGTGGACGAAATGGGATAGGCCTGGCAGAGACCAGGTCAAGTTGCCCAGCTGGACTACCAGCGGGTTGGTGGAATCAATCCCAAGGTTTCTCCTGGGCGACTCTTGGAATGATTTGACCTTGGCCTCATAATAGGCCACCGAGGTCGGATGGTACAGGATCTTGTGGGACCTATACGACACATTGAGGAGTGTCTGCTGATAGCCTTTTTTGATAAGGCGGTCGAATGCTGAGGCAGACCAAGCTACCTCTCCCTGTTTAGTAAACACAGGGGGCGACAGCTGCTTATGGTCGCTAACGAAGAGCACACGCGCATCAGCCCTTAACTGGCCCAGCACATGGAAAATTTCCGGATCACGGAAGAAACTGGCTTCGTCAAAAATGACGAACTCGGGATTAAAATCCCGGCGAATCAGCTCTTAACGTTAAGTGATAACGTTACGATAACTTGAACGTCTTTCATGACGTTCTCAACCAGCTCTCGATATCCGCGTCACCCTTGAGGTCGAAGATTGACTTGAAGGTGTAGAGCAGCTCGTATTTTGTCTCGAGCCAGACAATTATGATCTGGGCAATTTGGAACGTCACGTTCCAAAAAGAGCGACTGCATCCCTGGTTGACCACGTTTCGAGGGCAACATCACGGTGATGGCGGGATCCGTTGCGATTTGTTGAGCTGCCGCAATCTTCTCTTCTATCCCCGGTATCTGATGACCTTGGCCGGGAATTTGAGTGTGGATGGCCACGATGGGCACAGTCAGATGCAGGAGAGTAAGACATTTGTCATCCTATGGCCTTTAGAGGTAACAGGCACTGCTGTCCACCTGGGCGAAGTTTGGAATGGGAAGAGAAGAGGAAGAGGGAGACAGAGGGGCGTCGACCATCACTTTATATGTGAGGTAGTCAGCAGGGGTGGCGGAAGTATAGGTAGGTAGTGATGATGGTGGAAGGAATGAATGAATAATAAAGTCGCAGTGAGCAAAGAGGTGAAAGAGTGGCAAATACGCGGTGATGACCGTTCTTTCTCTGCTAAACAGTGAAGGTCGAGGATAAACAGATACCTAGTAGTATGAGACCACCGGCGTCTTGTTGGTCCTCTGCTTGTTTACATGAGTGATGACTTTGATATAGATCACATGCCCATTTAGGACTAGTGCGAACCCAATAATCGTGTGCTGCCTCAGGAACCAAGGGTCTATACAACTCTTCTTTGGCTCGGGTTCGTCTACAATCCATCGTAAAAGGTCATTCTCTCAATGCGATTCATTCTCAATACTTGCTTTGGTGATTATAGATAATTGATTGAAGCCACGATGGTGATGAGGGTTCTGTTAATGACATGGCTTCAACCTAGTCACATTATCAGGAGTGACAAGATTCATGCTATCTCAATTCATACAAGTCATACCACTGTTGTTGTGACATACCAGTCACAGGTGGTTGATTACGGCGAACAAACGAAAAGACAAGGCTATGCAGCAAGAGTTTGTCTGGGGTGTATGAGCCCATATTTGCTCCACGATTACCTTAGGCACAGATATATATCTCCTAGCACAACTGCACTTTGGCCTGCTTTACACCACCCACTGTACACTTCCTCCTCTCGGATAACTGCGGGTTGTAAGGTTCCTTGCCCAGGGATTCTGCGGAGAAACCTCGGAGGGTCCAGGGGTTCTAGCAGAATCTACAGAGTAGGATTTGTGCGAAAGAGCCTTGTATCTCCACACTCCAAATGAGGTCCATACAGGACCGAACATTGCTCTTATAGATTGTCCAGTTGGTAGAAAGAGACCATCAAGCTCCTAATCAGCGCTTTTGAGGCTTTCAGCTGGTAGCGAGGTGTCCATTTCAGTAATAATGTCGGTCTATTCCCGCACGGGATGTGGAGAGATGCAACTCTGCACGCTCATCTCCGAAATCTGGAGAACGCGGGGCTTAAGCGGAGAAAGGAAGCCCACCCCACACCGTATACCAATCATGCAATGCATACAGCATCAAGACATGCTGATCATCCCTGAAAGACGGTTATTCTTCGGCATGGTCCTGTCGGTAGATGGGGAAGAATTAAACCGAGCCCTACCGTAGCCGTGTATAAAATGACGTGCGAAGTCGCGCGCGCCATGGACAGCACTAAGAGGTTGGATTCTTATGATAGAATTACGCAAAATGCGGGATTCGGTCATCTGCCTCTCTCTGTTAGCTGCATGTGCACAAGCACAGCAGCTGTACATTACGACGACGGGATATGATGAACGGCCTCAGTGTACTCAGCCGGCAGCGTCGCCAGAGTATTATTTCCAACCGTTTTCTTACAGTATGAACGAGACTGTTCGGTAGGCCTCCTAGATTAGAACTGTCAAGAGAGTAAATGCTAATAGAACAAGCTTCGCTACTTCAGTGCCTGCGCCGACTTCAACTCAAACATACGCTCCGCCGTATTCCGACGCCGTGAAGCATCTCACCACGAAACCAGCGACCACGACATGGGGTAACTGGCTACCTGAGCAGACTGAAATCACTGCTACCGATGGAGACGATCCCTATGGACAGGCAGCGTGGTCCTCGATGTGGCAACAGGTCCAGCTCGAGAACTACACTACCACTGGACTGTATTCCACGACGGTCAGTCCCACGCCAATTCCCACGAGCGAGCTAGTCCTACCACCCCGAGACTACTTCGGACCAACCGACTGCTACAACTTCCCGGACGATTTTGTTTTTGGAGTTGCTGGAAGCGCAGCACAAGTCGAAGGCGCCGTGGCCCTCGAAGGACGCAGTCCTACCATCCTGGAGAAGCTGGTCGGTTCTGATCAACCGAAAGACTACGTGACCAACGAGAACTACTATCTGTACAAACAAGACATCCAACGCCTGGCCGCAATGGGTGTCAAGTACTACAGCTTCTCGATTCCATGGACGCGCATCCTGCCGTTCGTGCTGCCCGGGTCTCCCGTGAACGAACAGGGTATCAAGCATTACGACGATCTCATCAACACAGTCCTCGACGCTGGCATGCAGCCCGTCGTGACGCTCATCCACTTCGACTCTCCATGGATGTTTATATCCGGGGACGACACCACCCTGCGCCCGGACATCGGCTACAACAACGGAGGCTACCAGAACGAGACCTTCGTCGACGCCTTCGTGAACTACGCAAAGATCGTCCTCTCGCACTACGCAGACCGCGTCCCAATCTGGGTCACATTCAACGAGCCCCTGCTCTACTCGTTCAACTTCAAAGGCGCGCAGAACGTCATCAAAGCCCACGCCCAAGTCTACCACTTCTACCACGACGAGCTCAAAGCCACCGGCAAGATGGGCATCAAGTTCAACGACAACTTCGGCGTCCCCCGGGACCCCCAAAACGCCAACGACGTCGCCGCAGCGAACCGATTCAACGAGATGCAGCTGGGCTTGTTCGCCAACCCCATCTTCCGCGGCCAGCAGTACCCAGCCTCCATCCTGAGCACCCTCCCCGGCGCCAAACCCCTCAGCCACCACGACCTGTCGTACATCGCCAACACATCCGACTTCTTCGGCATCGACCCCTACACCGCGACGGTGGTCTCGCCGGCCCCCGAGGGCATCGACGACTGTGCCGCCAACCACACCGCAGCCAACACGCTCTGGCCCTACTGCGTCGTGCAGGAGACGCAAACCGTCTACGGCTGGGACATCGGCTACCGCTCGGACAGCTACGTGTACATCACCCCGACGTATCTGCGCGAGTACCTCGGCTACCTCTGGAATACGTTCCGGTATCCCGTGCTCGTGAGCGAGTTCGGGTTCCCTGTGTTTGCGGAGGCGGACAAGGAGCTCCCCGACCAGCGGTTTGATACACCGCGCAGCATTTACTATCTGTCGTATATGTCGGAGATCCTCAAGGCGATGTATGAGGACGGGGTGCATGTTATGGGGGCGCTGGCGTGGTCGTGGGCTGATAATTGGGAGTTTGGTGATTATGCGCAGCAGTTCGGGCTGCAGGTGGTGAATCGGACGACGCAGGAGCGGTTTTATAAGAAGAGCTTTTTTGATCTGGTGGATTTTGTGAATTCGAGGATGTCGTCAAAGTAATACGCTTGGGGTATGGGAATGGATGGTTAGGACAGAGCAGCAGAACAAAATATCCTTATGAATTGAAATACTAAACAACGTACTCATAATCAAGGCCAACAGCTGAACGATCCTACATATAATACGCCAAATCACCCGATCCATGCTTGTCGTGAACACTCTCCCCGTTGCCCAAACAGTAGAACCTGTTCTTCGACCGGTACTCGATGTTGAAGTGCTCTCCGCCGATGTTTTCCAGACAGTCCTTGAAGTGCAAGATAGAGCCTGGATAAACGCCCGTGACTTGGCCGGATCTCTTCCCATTCTTGTACCAGCTGCGGCAGCCGTCCGACCAGACCGTGCGCTTGAGGAACTCCTGCGCGTAGACGTTGTAGTCATCCATAGCCTCGCGTTTGACGTCGATCGATCTGCCCTATGTCAGTAGAGCTCGGAAAAGCAAAGGAATGCACAGGGAGGTACGTACTTGATGTCCTCCGTGGCAATCTTCTTGGCCCAGCGCAGGATGTAGTCGCACGTCCACGACACCTGCGTCAACACCGACCCATGGGAGATCGGGCAGTTGGGCCCGTTAAAGATAAAATAGTTCGGCATGGTATCCACCTGCACCGCGAAGAACGCCTCCGGGTCAGTCTTCCAGCGCTCATCGAGGACGGCGCCGTTGCGGCCGACAAGCTTCCACGACGGAATGAAGCTGGTGTCAAAGCCAGTCGCGCAGACGATCATGTCAAACTCCTGCTCGTCGCCGCCGACTGTCTTCACGCCGCGCTCGGTGATGCGCTCGATGGGGTCGAACGTCATGGTCGCGTTAGGGTTAGCAAAGGCCTCCAGATACCCGTCGCCGGGGGTGAGACGCCGGCATCCGGGGCGGAATTCCAGCTCGGACATCTTGGACACGACGGTGGGATCTTGGATGCCTTTCATGCGGTCGGCCATCTGCTGTTTGCAGGCTGCGGTCAGGCCGAGCTGTATAGGATGGTCTTTGTACATTCCGTAGAAGAATGCGTTGACGCTGGAACAGGTTGTTAGTGCGTGGTGTATGGGATGAGGAAGGGGACGTGCCTGGCCTCTAGCTCACGTCGGTACTTCAAGTGCGCCTCGGGGTCTTCTGCGAACTGTCGCTTTTGCTCTTCGGTGTAGGCAAAGTTGCGGCCGTCGATGGTCTTCTCGGCGCAGAAGTTGACCGACACCCAGGTGGGATTGCGGACAAAGTTGACCAGCTTGGCGACCTTGGGCTGCATGGCTGCGACGCACTGGATGCCGGACGAGCCATTTCCGATCACGGCGACGCGCTTGTCGGTCCAGTCGTAGGAGTTGTCCCTGAGCTAGTTCAGGAAGTGATATGGTGATGTGGTGTGGAAGAGCTTACCATCGCGAGGTGTGGACTAACTTGCCCTTAAAGTCGGACAAGCCCTCGATCTGGGGCCAGTTGGTCTTGCTAGACACGTCTGAGCATCATTGTCGAAGATCGACAACATAGAACTCACTTGAGGAATCCAGACGCATTGACGAGGATATCGGCCTCGTCATCCTTGATGGTGCCAGCCTGGTCAACCCGTACCAGCCACTTACCCGCATTGTCGTCCCAGATAGTCTCCTTGACACGAGAGTTGAACTGGACGTCCTTGTCCAGCTTGTACTTCTTCACCGTGCGCTGAATATACTCCTCGATCTCGGCGCCAGGGGGGTAGAAATGCGACCAGTTCGGATTGGGCTCGAACAGAAACGTATAGGCATCTAGCAGGTCAGAACCATATGCAGCAACCCATGGGAGGTCATACGAGCAGGGATATCACTAGGTAATGGATGAATCGATTAGATCGGGACGCAATTGATACCAGCGGCGCACGACAAGCCACTTACCAGGCCACTCCTGGATAGGTGTTCTCGAACCAGGTGCCACCGACCTGGGGGTTCTTTTCATAGATGACGAGTTCGATCACATCGCTCAGCTTCAGCTCATGCTCGATCTTATGGGCCAGGGTCAGCCCCGAATAGCCGGCCCCGATGCAAATAATCTTCAGCTTTCTACGAGCAAACGCCGGCTGGTCGCTGCACGGCATCCAGTTCTTGGGCAGGTTGCCAGCAGCCACTCCATTGGCTGGGGTGTGGCCGTTCGTGATATCCGAGACAGTCATTGCGGCAGATGAAGGGACAATGGGGTTGTAGGCATCAAGGTATCTTTGTCTGAGACCGGCATTCACGAACAGTGATTCCTTTATAACCCAGCGTGGACTGCTCACCCCCCCGCTCCTGTCTGGTGCTTCCCACACACTCCACCCCCCTGTTCGCTCTACGTATCTAACCCAAGTCCGCCTAGTGGGTGCCTTTACGAACGAGAGGAGGGATCAGAAAGCCACCGGCATCCAACCCCTGGTCAGCTGGGTCTGCATCCATGTCCCCAAGCGAGGCAACGAGACGAACTGTGCAAAAGTACAGGCCGCCCCATGGGCGTGTCCAGACCGGTGCGGCACAGCGGGTCACATCCCGTGGGCAAAATTAACTGCGGACATGTCAGAAGCATGGGCCACCCGCCGTCGTGTCAGAATGCCATGCTGGGAAATTCTGCACGGTGCTATCCGGCTGTAAGCCGTGTGAGTGGCTCGTAGGAAAAAGAAAGAGGAGGTCTACGTCCTAGCGTGGGTTTGTCTATGGGATTTGTCCGACCAGCAGCAGCAGCAGCAGGCTCCAGACGGACGTCCCGCGGCGGGCTAGTGCTTAGACCCCGGGCTAGCTGCAGGTCTTGGTGTCGTTAGTGGGACACTCCGTACACTCGGCCTTGTCGCTTCAGTGACAGCCTGTGGGCCTCTAGGATGGGGGGAAGGTCTGCCCCGAGAGTTGGCGGCGGAACTTGCACATCACTTGCTCCTCTAATGCAGGCTGTATCCCGTGCCGGTCTTGGTTGTTTCCGTTCGAGACATCTCGGGCATCAGCCGAGTATATGCAGTGTCTACCTGTATTGTGTGAACTCATGCTGTACTTTGTGCAAATGCAATTGCCTTGCCTTTGTGAACCCTGCATACGAACAACAAGTCACATTCTACAGATCTCTGTGGCTTGCAACAGATATCAATGCTATTTCACTGCGCCATGTGAAGACACCATGTGAAGAAGCTTGGACTGCACCAGGGGCAGAACCAGTCCAACAGTGATACACGCCGGTTATGATGATCCGGATCCCCTAGGCTCTTGACGTCCATGTCACTGCATGCTGATTTACCTGTCATACTCGCTAGCTCCCGCCATCGTCCCGAGAGACGTTGTCTTTGCGTCTGCTCTCCAGCATCGCGTGTATCGGGACCTATCATCGAATGCGTTGACAGGGGATAGGCCTATTGTCGCGCTCGGTGCCGGTCAGGGATCGAATCCTACGCGCGGATCCTACTTACATAGGACAAGTCGATATCAAACACTGCTAAGGCAAAAGTACCATCATCTCCGCGGTACAGTTTCCGCAACAAGAGGTCGAGTATATATACGTAAGATGAGCAGACGGTAACTAGGGAGACAATCGGTCGTTGGGTTCTTGAGTCAGCTTCATGTCCTTGCCATCTAGTTGAGCTTTTGCTTCCGTCGTTCCTACCTGTGCTTCCTGGAGCTGTTCTTCTCCTCTTCCCATACACCATGCCGAGTGCTGTCGCGACGGGTGATTTCGGCCCAGCGCCCCCAGGGGTGGACTTGACCAAGAACCAGACGGGCAACCTGCTGGGCGCAGTGATTCCCGTCGCGGTGTTTGGAACGATTGCTGTCGGATTGCGCATTGTGGCTCGTCTGAGAACGAAGGATGTGACGCTGGCGACGGACGACTACCTCATTATCCCAGCTCTGGTAACCCCCCTGCCATCTTGCATCCGGGGGTCTTACTGATATTTGCTGGTATTATAGATCTTTTCCTGGGGTACGGCCATATCATGCTTTCTCAGTAAGTGCATCCAGCCTATCCCGACCTTCTTTGCTAACGACTGCAGGTATCCCATATGGCAACGGCTACCACCTGCAATCTCTGACCATTGAGGAATTTACCGTGGTGTGGAAGGTAGGACATCCGTCCATGATTTGCAGACCCCAAATATACTAACAAACAGCCTCTCCAGATCCTCTTCGCCTATGTCATGATCTATGCCACCGCCGTCACCTGTACCAAAGCCTCGATCGTCATGTTCTACGGCCGCATCTTCGGCTTCCGCTGGACCCTCGGGATCGGCCTGTTCTTGGTCATTGGATACTGGATCACGATTATCGTCACCATCAACGTGGCCTGCCGTCCGCTCCCATACTTCTGGCTCCTGTATACCGACCCCACAGCCAAGGGGGAGTGCATCGACGTGCCCAAGTTCTTCTTTGGCAACGGCATCGCGGCCATGCTGATCGACGTGATTATCCTCTGCATGCCGATGCCCATCATCTCGAAGTTGCAGATGCCGCTGTCGCAAAAGGTGGCTGTGGTGGGTATTCTGCTCCTGGGAAGTTTGTAAGTCGCGTCAGCCTTCGCTCCATATCCATGAAATGGCCGCTGATATGTTTGATACAGCGTGTGCGTCGCCAGTATCTGCCGCATCCTTGCTCTCAAGCGCAACACCGAGGGCAACGATGCCACATGGACCATGGCCCCAGTGTTCATCTGGTCCTGTGTCGAGCCCTTTGTGGGCATTATCTGCGCATGCCTGCCGACCTTTGGCCACTTTTTCCGTCGCTGGTGGGCGGTCGTGCGGACGCGCTCCGGCGGCAGCAGCAACAACAAGACAGAAGAAAGCGCTGCGTCGAAGACGGCGACGTGGATCAAGCGGGCGCGCAACAAGCCTCCCAAGGATTCGCTGTTCAGCACTGTGAATGACTTTGGGTGTGTGGATGAGGTCCATCTGATGAATGATATTAATGGGTCGCGCTCGATGAAGGAGGGTGCGGGTGACAGCACGGATATCGAGCAGCAGGGGGCGATCACGGTCAAACAGGATGTGGATGTGTCGTGGGCACAGAAGAAGGGGCAGTATTCCCGGTTTTCTTGATTCGGCTTGTTGGTGTTGGTGTGTGGTTCGGCGCGTGGAAGGCGAGGGTCTATTTGGTGTACTTCTGGCTGGCTGGCTGTCATAAAATTATTTCCTATGTTTTTCCTATGTCTGGATTCTAATTAACAAGATATCAAAAGATGGTTGCTACAGACAAACAAGAGAACCAAACAACAGACCCATTATCACCAACATTTTCTACTGAGACACACCCTGTCCTGAAGACGACCGCACAACCCAACTCAGCTCCTTCTTCCCCCCAGAGACGACCTCCTCCCAATCCCTCTTCCTCAACCAGTCCTCAAACGAGTCCGTCTGCGGCGGGTTGCGCAGTTGCCGCGGATGGATGACATTCTCAATGCCCGCCGTGTACCCGTACTCCTGGATGAAGGCCGGACCGTCCAGCACTTCCCACGGGATCTTGAACGACGCATGCATCTCTGCAGGAGACAGAGAGACAAGATCAGCCTCGACCCCAGTCACCCTCGTCCAGAGATCCACAACTTCCCTCATGTCAAGACAACTGTCGTACGCGAGAAGATTCGTCCTCGGCGCCTCCTCAATCAACGCCCTGACAAACGGCCCCGTCGACTCTGTCGTCGCGACGATAGGCATCTTGCAGTCCTCCTTCAGGGGAACGACAAACCGATACTTGATGACCGAATCGTCCCACCGAGGAATAAACAGCGGGTTTGTCGTATACGCCCCGAGAATGATATAGTTCGTCTTCGCCGCGAGCCCCGGCAGCGCCGTGTCAATGTACTCCTTGATCTCGGCCTTGGCGTCCCAGTGGTACGAGTTCGAATACTTTCCCTGGGAGTGTTTCTTCATCGGGCCGAGCAGGGAGTACACGAATCGCTCCAGCGTGGGGATCTCGGCTGCTGCGAGGGCGGCGTTCTTTCCGTGTTGCACTTCGGTGTTGTAGGCTTGGAGGCTGTCTCCGCAACGCGCGTAGGGGCCCCAGAAGTCTGTGTTGGAGAAGACGACGTGCGCGCCGTCGAAGGCTGAGCGGAGGGATGCGATGTCTGCCAGATCTGCTTGCACTATGATGGCTCCTTTGGAGGCGAGATCCTGCGCGACGCGCGAGGAGGGATTGCGGGTGAGGCAGCGGACGGTCCAGTCGCCCAGACTGAGGAAGGTTTTAGCGACGGACAGGCCCTGGTTGCCGGTGGCGCCGATGATTGCAATGGTTCTCATGGCGGGTGGTTGTTGGGTTGGGATCGGCTGTCAGGAGTCTGAGAATTGTGATGCTGTAAGCTGTTGATGAGCTGGTATCGAGGGTAGAAAGAAGCCATTTTATATCTCTGGTGTGGAGGAATGGCTTACCTGGATCGGAGAAATTGAAGCTATCGCGAAGTAAGCCAGATGTGGCTTACGGTGGCTTCGCGCGCTCCGATTGGTGCAGAGGCCGTAAGCCAGTCCGCGATAACAACTTTCCTCCGACTTCCATCATCCTCATTCTGTTTCACCGAAGCCGATCACAGCTATGTCTGAGCATTGTGGTAATGACCGTGCGCGAAGCCGTCCGAAGCGCGTCATTACGCCGGCGCGCAAGGAACAGAACCGAATCGCGCAACGGGTATATCGTGAGTCGCCGGAGATAAGATCGACAAGCAATGATGCTGATGAGAGAAGGTCAGAGACAGAAAGAACGGTTACAGCGAGAGAGACAATGCGCGGGAAAATTGAATACCGCGAAAGACATCCGGCCATCTCTCCCCGATCACTCGAATAGTCAACCGGAGCTTGTTGAAGATGTGCAACGGGGCGACTGGCCCGCTGTGGATCTACCGGGCGTTGACCAGGATGCAGCACCGTCGCATCAACCACCGCCGCTGGTGATGTTGACACTCGACCATCTGTTTCCTTCCGACAGTGCGGGTGATAAGGACACTGCTTTCGCTACAACGGACATGCAAGAATACACAAACACCCCGATCACACCAGGGTCGAGCCCAACAGATGAACCCGATATCTTCTTACCAGACCCGTACGGAAGCTCACTCGAGCTCACCCATACAACGCTCCTCCGCGCATGCGTCGTCAACGCCAGCAGCCTTGGCATCAGCGTGGAGGAATTTTTCAGCTACAAATGCATGTCGCTCTGCTCGCCCTTCTACCGCCCAAACACCACCATGTCGGAGGATCCTCGCTCTTTAATTCTTTCCATCTCTCATCCTGGCATACCCGCACATCTCCAGCCAACCCTGACCCAGATCCTCTTCCCACACCACCCACTCCTGGATCTGATTCCATTTCCGGCCATGAGGACTCGGGCCATCACGTTGGCGGCCACTGCGCCAAATCTGTTGGATTCGGTGGACCTCAAGACGGATATTGTGGTCAGAGGGGGGATCACTTGTCAAGGTGGGCAGCCGTGGGATAGGCGAAGTTGGAGGGTTGCGCCGTGGTTCTGGAAGAAATGGCGGTTGTTGTTGGGGGATCAATGAGCTACCTGTCTGTAGGTGAGGTTAATGACTAGTGAAGAGCAAGGGATAGGATCACATATAGAAATGATACCGTGTCTATTTGGCATCAATTGAAAGACGAGGGTGGCCCAAAGATGCGTTGTACAAATCTATATCAGCCTGAACACCTTGACCGGGAGTTTTCCTCCATGACAAGCAGTCAGGCTAGCCCTTAATCTAGATAGTATCTGCCTTCTACGGTGGTACTCAAGCATACACGCATTCTGCCTATACACGTTGGTATGACGACGTCTGCACCAACACGTATGGCGTGCATCCTCTGCGATAATGACCTAACGTGCATGCCATGGGATACCTTCAATCTGCTGTCGTCGGCGTGAAATATGGAGTATTACAATTCAGAGTGATGATTGGATTGCAACGTGATATGGACCAGTGGTAACATGTTCTGGGTCTGACCTTGCGCGATATCACCTTGATTGTTACTCGTACCTCTGAACAAACTCAAGCCTAAACAATAAGATATTGGGTTCGAGTTGAACTTCTCACTTGCCCGTCCTCTCTGTCCGGAGTATACTGGAAGAGTGAGGAGTCCACGGCGCCAGATAACATTGGACACGCGCCCTGGATGAGACTTCATCAATCACTGAGAGGCAAACAACATGCCATCCCAGTACATCACTTCGTTAGGGCAGTGATGTTGTGACGACACTTGTGTTTGATATCTCGCTAATGGGAGGCCTGAGGCCTCCAGGCCGTGATATTTAAACCCTACCTTGCCCTGATTCCCCTCTCCCCTCTTCTTTCTTCTCTTCTTCTCTTCTTTCTCACACTCACACACACACACACACACACACACACACACACACACACACACCCCTCGTCCTCCTCTACATCTCATTATTCCCTTTCCACCTCGTTTCTCCCGCCCCCCGAGTCTCTCTCTCACTCTCACTCTCATTCTCACTCATCACATCTCAACATCCTTGATATCTAGATTCCCCTCTTCGGAATATGCTGACAGCGTGCAGATCCTCGTCGACAGGGTCCCCCCTTGGCAAACAGCAGTCGCTGATGCCAATATTTTCCTTCGAGCGCCGTGTCCAAGATGGAACGGTCAGACCACCTTCGCCCTCCTCCTCCTCCTCCCCCTTTTTGGCGAACAGCTGTCCCTGACGCCGCTTTCTCCGAGGTATGTCTTGAAACCGTCTATGGATGATCAATCTGAATGCTCAAAGTACATTCTAGACAACTCGACGGTCCCCCTCTGCACTGGGAGAACAGCGGAAGCTGGCTCCACTACAGTACGGCGGGGGTTTGGTTGTGCTTCGTGGCACACAGCAGATGCTGGTGCCAATTGGTTTGTCAAGGTAGGTCCTGAATCCATCTACGATCCATTATTCGAAATGCTCAAAGTACCGTCCAGCAGACACCTTGCTTCGTCTCCTCCTCTCCTCCTTTCTATCTTTGGCAAACAGCGAATGCTGATGCCACCTACGCCGGTAGGTATGTCTTGAATACACCTATGGATAACCCGGTGGAAGCTAAAAGTACAATATAGACATCTTCGTCTCGCCTTCCGCCTACTGGGTAAACAGCAGAAGCTGGTGCCACTACAGTACGGCTGGCGAGTTAATATCGTTCAGATGTTGGTAGACAGCAGAAGCTGATGCCACGTCCTCCTAGTAAACAGCAGTAGCTGTTACCAGTTTCCGTATGTCTCCGCGGCATCTATGGAAAACCACCAATGCTGACGGGAAATCTCATTTTTCTCAGCCTTGGCTGGGCACACAGCAGAAGCTGGTGCCATCATTGATCATAGAAGCTGTATGTCACTTCCATCCCGTGGAGTAAATTGTACTAACAGCCACAAGACAGACGATTCCCCGCCTCGTGCCCGGGAAGTCCCTTTGTCCCCCGTCCACCAGGAAGAGGGTCCACCAACTGGGGTCCCTCGTGGCCTGGTTGAGACTTGCAAGGTACGTTCTTGTTTTCGTGACTTCTGCGGGTGTGATGAGTGAGAAGGAGAATAAGATTGCGGCCTTTTCTTCGTATCGGGCGACTCTGTTTAACAACCTTTGACGTTTGTCATGCGCCAATATCATCCTGCCAGGGTGGGTGTGATAAAGAGCCTCGGTAAGTCCCACTGAGTTGTTACCAAGCTGACCAGAACTGCAAAGGAAGATGGTATTATTGACATTGAGGGATACGTTATATAATGTTTTGGGTATGGATAGGGACTACGTGCGGTATATGACTCCATGTTGTTGCTTTACTCTGGTATTGGTTGCATTCGGGAATCTTAGCTCATGTTATGAATAGCAGCACTTCGGTCCAGCTTCTATACATTCGCAATATCATGAACCGACCATCGATCCAAAACGAATCCAATAGAACAGATATCATCATTCCGCACGGTCTTCTCGATCTCTGCTATCCGATCTCCCGATGCAGAAATATTTCCCAAATTATTCAGATTGCGCACACACCAACCCATGACCAGGCACAGACACTGACCACCTTCTCAACTAAACCAGCTTCGACAACACGCCTGAAACCCTCCAAGATACACTCAAAGGGACGACAAGAGCAACTCCTCGTGGTACGAGAGTCCCGGTGAACATATAGACTATGCTAGATCGCGTCGTGCCATCGAGGATGGCGAAGTGCGGCACAGTGACACTACCATTCTCTCCTATTTCAGTTCCAGGGGCGCCCTAGAATGTGGCATTCCTCCACCGGGACATGGATTTAGCCAAATGTCATCTCAAGACCGACGATCGGGAGTGGGAGTCCATATAATGAAACCACCCGACGCGTTTCAAGCATATCAACATGAAACAGCCCCCCTTGATTTCTCCATTTAATTTACCCAATTGGGGGATATCCTCATCGCAACAGCTAAGCATTATCAAGCTTTTGCGCCCCACACCGATATTGTTGCAGAATGAGACATGGAGTTCGGAACAATATTCCCAGTCCTACGGCAGAATCTCCGTGCCGTTTTATCCTGCAAATGAACGGGGTCCATGGGAGTATATATAGGAGGATAAACCCCTGGATCCCAGACACAACTACACGAATATCAACAGGACACCTCCAAACATGTATTCACTCTTTCTCTCCACCCTCATGGGTGTGTCGGCTCTGGCAGCCCATCACCACCACTACCACCTCCTCCCTCGATCGACAATAGCCACCGTCAATGTCAACAAGACCTACCAGACCATGGACGGCTTCGGCTTCTCCCAAGCCTTTGGCCGTGCAAGCGATCTGTACAATCTCCCGTCCACCCAGAGAAAGTACGCTCTCGATCTCCTCTTCAACACCACGTCGGGGGCTGGCATGACCATCCTGCGTAACCGCATCGGCTCGGGCGGCGAAGGTGACAGCATCGAACCCAACAGCCCCGGATCACCCGATGCCACGCCGCAGTATGCCAGTCTCGGCTCAGACTCCAACCAAGTCTGGGTGACGCAGCAGGCAGTACAGTACGGCGTGGAGACCATCTACGCCGATGCGTGGAGCGCCCCAGGATTCATGAAGACCAACAACGACCAGTCGAATGGAGGATATCTGTGCGGAGTGACGGGCGAGACGTGCGACAGCGGAAACTGGATCCAGGCGTATGTCAACTTCCTGGTGCAGTATGTCAAGGATTATAGGGACCTGGGGTTGAACGTCACTCATCTTGGGTTCTTGAATGAGCCGGACTACGTGTAAGTGTCTCTTTCCACAACAGCGGAAGTATTCCTTCTGACGACACCCAAGGACCTCATACTCCTCGATGCAATCCGACGGATACCAAGCAGCGGACGTAATCAAGGTGCTCCACCCGGCCCTGCAAAGCGCCGGCCTCGAAGACGTAGGCATCACCTGCTGCGACTCCATGGGCTGGGACGACCAGAAAACACGCACCCAGCAGCTCATCTCGGCCGGCGTGGAAGACATGCTCTCAAGAATCACCTCGCACTCGTACTCGTCTGATCCTACCAGCCCCATGGGGGCCTCCATCCCCGTGTGGGAGACGGAGAACGCGGACCTGTCCGGCGCGTGGGACACAAACTGGTACTACAATGGAAGCACCGGGGAGGGCCTGACGTGGGCGAACAAGATCTACTCGGCCATCGAGGAGGGCGGCGTCAGCGCGTACCTATACTGGGAGGGGATCGAAGTGGGAACCACGAACTCGTGTCTGATCACTATCCAGGGGACGACGGTCGTGCCGTCTGGGCGACTGTGGGCTTTTGGCTTGTGGAGTCGATTTGTGCGTCCTGGAGCAGTCAAGATCGATATCTTGGGGAGTACATCGACGGTGAAATTGATGGCGTTTAAGAACACGGATGGAAGTGTCACGGTGCAGATTTTGAATATGGGATCCTCTGAACAGCCGGTGAGTGTGGGTGGGTTTAGGGCTGCGTCGGTCAAGGGGTATGTTATGGACAGCGATCATCAGGAGATTGGAGACATCACTGCGTCTATCAGTGGTGGTGTCGCCCGTGTCAACGCCCCGGCGTACTCCATGGTGAGCCTTGTCTTGAGAGGCAGCGCCTGATGCAGCCTGATGCAGCCTGATGCATAGTGGTGAGGGAGCTTGATAGCAGTGTTGCTGTTTGTGTATTGTTGTGGAATAAAATCGATGTTTGATATATCATTAAAGGCCATGTTCATGTTATCGTGTGATGGAGGACTAGTGGAAGCATGTCCACAATGGATCAGGCATCCCCCTTCAAGGCCTTCCTAACAACATCCTCTGGACTCTCCTCAACCATCCCCAGCAAACCCGCATCCGATTCTTCTCGTGAAGCCGCAACAACACATCTCGCCTTGCCCGGTTCAAACAACTGAGCAACAACCAAATCCAGAACCCAGCCCCCAACACCCTCCTGATGCTTCCGTCGTCCACTTTCAACGAGACCTTGAGTAGTGGCCCTGCGAACATCCCATTCCTTCCCAGTTACAGACTGAAAAGCATCCAACAGCGCCCGCTGACAGGTCTTGATACTCCGTACTTTAACAAAGCGATTGGCCGTCTCTTCCGGATGCCGCAGAACACCCACAACAGCCTGGCCGATACCTTCCAGCGTCGTCCCGGTGAACTCCTCAGTGCCATCGTCGTAGATAACTGCCGAGCAGGTCGAGATATCGAACCCCATCAGGGGGAATTTCCTCATTGCCTTGCATCATTAGATCTCTCGACACAAACCAATCCTGCATGAAACACTTGGGTCACTACATACCCAATCAATCGGATTCCCAGACGTAATACCCGTCCAAGTAAAGCTCCTATTCGACTCCGCCGTGGCCGCAGCATGGTCCCATCCAGCCTTCCGATGGGCATGGATCTCGTTGAATTCAGGCATACCCTTGAAATCCGGGCCCCAGCCAAAATCGTTGATGATGAATCGTTTTACGCCTGCTGCTTCGGCGGCATTCACCATGGTGGTTTGGGCGCCTATCCCGCGCGGCCCCACGACGCAGACGACTGCATCGTGGCCTTGGAGAGCGGGAGTCAGATCGTCGACGGTGTATGATGTCCGGATAACGGGGATTTCTGTGGGAAATGTCGAGGTCGACTCGGGGCGGGTGATGATGGTTATTTTGAACCCGGCTTGTTGGAGGGCTGCGGTGATGGGGGCACCGAAGTTGCCCGAGGCCTGTGCGGTTAGGGTGGTGTCGAGGGTAGACGATGAGGACTTACGCCGAAGATGGCGACTGATTTGATTTTCATTTTGTTTTCAGGTTATGTATGTTCAGGATGATGAGATGGTACCTAGGTTATCTATGCAGTAGAGCGATGAACTAATATGTTCCTACGCGCTGCGCTAAAATCTGACTCTGGAGTACACTGACTCAGAGAAACTACTGAGATCCACAGCAGCATCCAATGCGCGCATGTTGAAGACGCCACTCATCTCTACACTGGTCTGGGCTTCAATCTAATGCAGCTTACATCTAGCTTGCGAGTTGCCTTTACCTCAACAGGCATAGTGTTTCATTGCAATGGTCTAGATGTAATCACTAGCCTATCCTATGAATCATTCTGAATCATAGACATAATAGACGTCCAACATGCCAATGTCTAGGCACAGTAGAAGTTGACGTAGCAGTCTGGCTCTCCCGAGTCCCCGATATCGCACTGGTCGATCAAGGGAAAGAAGTCGGCATTGGGACAGATCTCCAGGCACGTCTTGTAGCTACCACAAGGGGCATCATCTGTGATAGGTTAGTGCTACAACTTGATGTGATGGCTATGGTTAAAACTTACAAGGACTCTCAGTCTGGGCCAGACTGATGGCTGTAAAGCCAAGCAGGGTCAGGACAGTGCTGAATTGCATTGCGATGATCTAGTCGCTGTTAGACCAGGGAATAGTAGTGGATTAGACTCGGCACTTACATTGTAAGTATGTATTACGAAATGGTTAAGAAAGTATGAATGGCTGTGTTTAGCTGTCTCCAGTCCTATGCCTTTATACTTCTGGTTTGTGATGCTGTAGATGAACGCAGCCTGACCATCGTTACACAACATACTCCAGACACATTCCAGTGACCAAAGCATTGAGCTTGTCTATGGAAAGATGGTGCATCATTCTATGCCGCCGTTCTCATCCCAGCTGCCTGGTATGCATTCCTTAATACATTCCAGAATGTCAGCCGCTGCCAAATGGGGAAGACCTTGCCTTCACCAGTCACTTTTGCAGATGTATTAAAGCGGCCGGGTCTATCAGGATCATGACGCATAATGTAGTTGGATTATCCTTCCGGTTCTAGTCTCTGTACGACTTACTCGGACGATATCTGGAATCCCCATGTTTGCAGCAACGGATGTGCCCACAACGGGTGATACAGACGCCAGACTGTGCTTTACCTCCATGTCTGACAGACGGATTCTTGCTATCTGTTGACTGCATTTGTTTTCTCTTGTCTGCGTCCAGCCAATGCGGATGGTTCTGGTGTTTGCTTCCACCACGCTACGCCACAGAAGTACCAGGTATACTCGCCCGTTCTTCTTCGGTCCCAAAGGCCAATCAGAATCTGTCCGACGGCCAGTGAATCAGTAGTAGATGTTATAGACGGGCTGAAAGCAATTCGTGCCACCTGATTTGATGAGTATTTGTATATTGGTTGGCTGGAGATATTAGATGCATGCATTCTCTCAGTCATTTAAATCCTATAGGCAACAGAGGGTAAACACACCAGCCTGATACTAATTCGGGAATAACTTCCCTAGATCTCGCAATCTCTCTCAGATAACCCCGCATGCATGTGCAAAAGTACGTCCATGCAGCTCGGAGCCTCGGCGAGACACCAACGCCCAGCGCGATCAGCGCGCTGTCACCACGACAGCCCGGCCAAATCAACCATGTCCACGCAGTGGATAGTTGCTTTTTTGGACAAGACGCGCATGGCCTGCGACTCAAACTCCTCCAACTAGCCAGATGGAGAAAGCAAACAGCCCAGTGTTGCATTAGACACTGGACTACCGCCTGGATAGTCGGGGCGCTACACTGTGGGGCAGTTGTTCGACTACGCCGGAGGGCCTGACGAGCCCGCAATGGCTCTTATGTGGCAGTAGCCCACGCAGTGCCCGTATAAAGCCCTCTTTTATAACAGTGCCATGTCTGCAGCAGCCGGGAGGAAAAGGAGGAAAAGGATACGCAGCTCTGGTAGCTGTCGCCGTCAGCACCATTCGCCCTTACCATGTCTCCCATCTCCGCCATCATCGTCCGACTGGCGGCCCTGGCTGGTACCAGGCTCGTCTCCGCCGTGTCGCCCCTCCGCGCCTGCCTGACCCCCGCCGTCAGCCAGGTCGCCTTCGAAGGCGACCCCTTCTACCACCTGACGCACATCAAGCGCTACAACCTCGACATCGACGTGACCCCCGCCGCGGTAACATACCCGCAGACCGCGGAGGAGGTCTCCGCCGTCGTCCGCTGCGCTGCCCAAACCGGACACCACGTCCAGGCCGTCAGCGGCGGCCACAGCTACGCCAACCACGGCTACGGCGGCGTCAGCGGCGCCGTCGTCGTCCGCCTCGACCACCTGCAGCACTTCTCCATGAACAGCACCACCGGGGCCGCCACCATCGGCGCCGGCACGCTCCTCGGCGACGTGACGCAGCGCCTCGCGGACGCCGGCAATCGCGCCGTCGCGCACGGCACCTGTCCGCAGGTCGGCAGCGGCGGGCACTTCACGATCGGTGGGCTGGGCCCGACGTCGCGGCTGTTCGGGACTGCGCTGGACCACGTCGTCGCTGTGGAGGCGGTGCTGGCGGACGGGCGGATCGTGCGGGCGTCGGAGGCTGAAAACGAAGATGTGTTTTTTGCCGTGAAAGGCGCCGCGGCCGGGTTTGCTATCGTGACGGAGTTTACGGTGCGCACGGAGCCCGCGCCGGGGAGCGCGGTCAAGTACTCGTACGCGTTTGAATTTGCGGATACGGCCCAGCGCGCGGCGCTGTTTAGGAAGTGGCAGGCGTATGTGGCGCGGCCCAGGCTCACGCGCAAGCTGGCGTCGACGTTGGTGCTGCTGGAGCGGGGGATGCTGATTACAGGGACGTTCTTTGGCACTCAAGCGGAGTATGAGGAGCTGCGCATTGGGGAGGAGTTTCCCGGTGCGACGAGGCAGAGTGAGGTCGTGTTCACGGACTGGCTGGGGCTGGTTGCGAGCTGGGGCGAGGATGTCGCGTTGCAGCTGGGTGGTGAGATTCCGTCGCATTTCTATTCCAAGTCGCGGGCATTGACGGCGGAGAGTCTGCTGAGCGACGAGGAAGTTGAGGCGATGTTTGAGTATATCGATACTGCGAATAAAGGCACGCCGCTCTGGTTTGTGATCTTCGATTTGCAGGGCGGTGCGGTCACCGATGTGCCCGCGGACGCGACGGCGTATGCGCATCGCGACACGCTGGTCTGGCTGCAGTCGTATGCGGTCAACCTGTTTGGGGATGTCTCGGCCACGACGGTGGAGTTTCTGGAGCGGCTGAATGAGCTCACGCTGGCGAAGAATGCTACCGATGCTTCGTATGCGGCGTACCCTGGGTATGTTGACCCGCGGCTGAAGGATGGGCCTGCGGCGTACTGGGGGGCGAATCTGGCGCGGCTGCAGAGGATCAAGGCGGACATTGATCCTCAGGATGTGTTTCATAATCCGCAGAGTGTGCGGGCGGGAGCATAGATGGTGTAGATATTGTAGACCAGTTTATATGGGTGCAGCATACTAGACGACCGGAGTACGAGATCACGAATACAAATTACACAACGGACGTGGGCGAGACAGAAAATGTATATCATTAGAATTAAATTCGTAAACAGCATTCACAGCATATCAAGCCATATGCGACGTAGATCCATCATTAGAGGCATACGTAACTGCTCAGCTGAAACTCCAACAAACTCCTTCCTTACAGCGACTTCAGCAGCGCATCCAGGATGGGCAGCGCATCCGTCACATCGTCGATGAGAAGCGACGTCTCGTTGACGAACTTGGGCGTGAGGAGGTCGGCGGCGTTGGTCAGCAGCCCAGAGACCTCGGAGATGGTCGAGGGCTTCAGCAGGGGCTTGAGCTCGGGCATGAGAGGGATGACGTCTCCCAGGATATCCTTCAAGTTCTTGACGAGATCCGGCGTGAGGAGCTCGCCGGCAGAGTTGACCAGCGACGAGGTCTCGTTGACGAAGCTGGGGGTGAGGAGCTTCTCGGCGTTGCTGAGGAGCCCGGTGATACCGTGGATGGAGTCGGTGGTAAGCAGGGGCTTCAGTTCGGGCAGGAGAGGCATAACGTCGCCGAGGAGGTCCTTGAGGTTCTTGGCGAGGTCTGGGGTGAGCAGCTCGCTGGCGGAGCCGACGAGGGACGAGGTCTCGTTGACAAAGTTGGCAGTCAGCAGGGCTTCGGCGTTGCCGAGGAGGCTGGTGATGCCGTGGATAGAGTCGGAGGTAAGCAGAGGCTTCAGCTCGGGCAGGAGCGGCATAACGTCGCCGAGGAGGTCCTTGAGGTTCTTGGCAAGGTCCGGAGTGAGCAGCTCGCTGGCGGAGCCGACGAGCGAGGTGGTCTCGTTGACAAAGTTGGCAGTCAGCAGGGCCTCGGCGTTGCTGAGGAGGCCGGTCAGGCCGTGGATGGTGTCCTCGGTGAGGAGGGGCTTGAGCGCGGGGAGCAGTGGGACGACGTCGCCGAGGATCTGCTTGAGGGCGCTGGCGACGGACGGGGTGAGGAGGCCGTCGGCGTTGTTGATCAGGCTGTTGGTCTTCTTGACGAAGTCCGGCGTGAGCAGGGTGTTGGCGTTGGCGACGAGGCCCTCGATGGTCTTGACGTTGTCGCCGCCGAGGAGCTCGCTGGCGTCGTTGACGAGCGGGCCGGCCTTGTTGAGCAGGACGCCGATGGACTTGACAGACTCCGGGGTGAGCAGCGAGTTGGCGTTCTTGACGAGCGGCTCGGCGTTGTTGATGAGCGGGCCGGCCTTGCCGAGGACATCGTCGATGGTCTTGACGGAGTCCGGCGTCAGCAGCAGGTTGGCGTTGTTGATGAGGTTGTTGGTCTTCTGGGCGAACTGGGCGGTCAGGAGGCCGGCCGCGTTGTCGATCAACCCGTCGACCTTCTTGTTGAATTCGGCCGTCAGCAGTTCGTTTGCGTTGTCGATGAGCGTGTCGACCTTCTTGCTGAACTGCTCGGTGAGCAGGCCGGCGGCGCTGTCGATCAGGCCGTCGACCTTCTTGTTGAACTCGGCCGTCAGCAGGTTGTTGGCGTTGTCAATCAGTGTGTCGACCTTCTTGCCGAACTCAGGAGTCAAGAGGTTGGTGGCGGTGTCGATAAGACCCTCGACCTTCTTGTTGAACTCGGGCGTCAGGAGGTCGTTGGCGTTGCCAACGAGGGAACGGATCTGGGTGTCGACGGGGGGCGCCAGACTGGTGGAGAGGTACTTGAAGGTGTTGGTCAAGGTGGCGAGGAAGCCAGGGTCCAAAAGGCCCTCAATACCCTCACCGAGCTCCTGGAAGGGCTTCGTGATGTCACCGAGGATGCTGTCAGCGCTGCTGCTAGACGAAGAAGAGGAAGAGCCAGACGAGGATCCAGAAGAGGCAGAGGGGGTGGAGGACGGCGCGGCAGCAGTAGCCTGGGCACTCGTAGGGGCGGCGGCAGCGCTACCCTTGGAGCTATCAGCAGGAGAGAGCACCGACGAGATGGCGCCAACCAAGCCGCCGTTAGGCGCAGCAGCATCAGCCGTGGTGGCAGCCGGCTCTGGCGCCGCCGCTGCAGAAGTCTGCTCGACCGAGGGCTTTGCTTCAGATTGGGCCGCTGGAGCCTGAGCTTGAGCAGCAGCAGTAGTATGAGCCGCCTCGACCGTCTGCTGCTTCACGGTGGGAGCCGGAGCGGTGGTCTCCTGCGTAGGGAGGATGCTGGCCAACGGGTCATTGTTGTTGTTGTTGTTATTGTTGTTGTTGGCCGTGTTGCCTCCAACCTGGCTGGAAACAGCCTCTGACGAGGGAGCAGGAGAGGCTTCGGCCACGCGCGCCGCGACCAGAAGCGCGGTGGTAGCCACCGACAGGAAACGCATGATGTAAGGGCCCTAGGAGCTGGTGTGGATTTTCTTGCTTGTTTCAACAGCAGCAACAGCAACAGCAATCACAGCGGCTTTCGAACTTGATGCTGTCTTGGGACTGAGGGCTGGACGATCAAGAAAAAATCAACAGAGGGTCCAGCCAGAGCGGGACCGTCTTTATGTGAATGCAGCAGTAGAGATCGTCCTTTTAGTAACGAGGCTAGGAGAAGCTCCCATTGCTCATCCCAATAACCCTCCCCGTGGGGGCTGTGCGCCATACCGAGGTGGAGGTATATAGCAGCCATGTGATTAGATGGTTCCTGGATGGGACCTCCGTCTAGAGGCTCTAGTTTCGCAGTCCTTGTAGAATTGGGTATGGTGGTGATGGGGTGAGTACGGACTATGGAGTATACCGACTCCATAGACCGTGGCTCATACAGCTCGAATTGGGATACAATGCAGTCACCAACACTGTCAACAGCTTCATATCCATACCGGTGTCTAGTGGTACGAGCATCACGATGAAAAATTCTTTCTGTCCTGGCTGTCCCAGCTGCCTACCATCGTGTGAGTGCTCGTGGACGGATGGCGGAAGCGGGGATACTCCACATCGGAGCGACAATCGCAATTCCACCAGCAGACCGGTTCCGAGCTTCCACCCAGAGATCGGCAGACTATGGGGGCCACCGCGCACAAAGAACCCAGTCCGGGTAGCAATCCATCCCCGACGCCGAGATGCTGATGGGCGAGGGCCCAACAACACCCACAAACCGAGCGCCGATCGTCGTGCGTCTAGCTCTGTTAGGGACTCTGTCCGAGTCGATCAATGGGACCCGACGAGCTAGTGGTAGCTTAGGGTGAGGAGGCCTGCGCTAGGTCGTGTTGGTTCCGTGGCATACCTCATCACCCGAAAATGGGCCTCGTTCAGGAGAAGTGGCAAACCCAGATAAGCAATGGGGTGGATGGGTGGAGGAGTGCGGAATCCGACTCCGTCCGAGTGCCCCATGGGGAATGGCTCTTGGCCGGGGGAAACTGGGAAGGAAACGTTGGAGCGAGATTCACAAGGGGAGCTCGGCTGGACCTAGGTTGACGTGTCTGGGTCTGTTCCTGAGGCGATTCACGGTTGCATCGCGATGGACCATGACGTCGAACCAGGGGTTTCTCCCCGGCGCACATGCACCGGGGTTCAGTTAACCGCCCCTAAGCATTTGGTGGAGGGATCCTGCATTGGTGTATCGGCTGTGGCTGCATGGATACAATATGATAGATCGTCTGTCTTGATGCTGTTGATAGGATTGAGAGAAGAAGAAGTTGTGTGGCCTCTAGGGTTGATGAGTCACCTGATGCTTCCATACCCTTCTTCACCATCTTCTTCTCTATGATCATTTTTCTATCTCCAACGTCTCACTCGCTTAGATCGTCCGTTGCTCGGAGATTTCCGGTGGAGATGGAGATACTCCATGATTCCTCTCGACACGTACTGTACGTAACTATCCTGTTGGTCCCCGCAACCATCCTCCCGATCTGCTCTGGGGGGTCATATCAACACGGGATGCGTTCCCAGCTACATGCGAGTTAATTCGCGCCTATCTGGATAATTATCGGCGGTTTCCGGATTGGCAGTGGTGTCATCTAGCGAGGATCTTCCAACTCGTACCGGTGCCAGTCGATACGAGGACTGCATTGTATCGCAGTTGCAGCCCGATGGAGATCTGCGTCATGGAGGTGCTTTGCTGTGCGATTTAATCTCGCCGAAACGGTTACGGCGGTCCATGGCTAAAAATATGCGACTGCTGTTACGCTACTAAGGAGCTGTCACTGGCGTGTAGGATCAGGTGAAGTTCAAGGCTCACTGACGGACTGGCTTCATACTACGGATGCGGCATTATCAGTTACCAATGATTCCGGGCATATTTATGTCATATCAGATACTATTTCCGGTTTCAATGTGCGTCTGTGCATCTTATGTAGAGCGAGTTTGGATCCTGTCGTAGGGTGACACCTCAGCACTATGGGACGGGGGAAAATATATATCGTTGGTCTCTACCCAAGAAGTTTTGGCACGATGAATTGTACTGCCAATCAATATTAAAACTAAGCACATCCATTGTCATGCAATAGTTAAGATTCAACGTGTCCTTTTTCTCCGACTATCTGCAGACGGTTTTGTCTAACGCAATGAGGCCATCCTCCGTAGAGCGAAGTAGACTTGCAGAACGGTCCCATGAATACCCCCCCGGGGAATTGATCCACCATCGTATGATGAGTGTGCGGAGGATAGAGAGTGATCGACAATCCCCCGCCTGGATAAAAGTCAGCCAAGATGCTGGTGTACCGAGGTCGATCATCATGGAGAAGTCGTTCATGTGGTTGTCATCTCCGATCTCTCTTTCGATCCAGGTCCCGCTATAGATGTTGCTGGATATTGTTCTTTATCATCTAGATTACTTCTATATTAGAATCCAAAGTGTCAGCTATCACTCAAAAGTCATCCATCCTCTGAACAAGGGAAAGGCCGGCATATCTGTTAGCTTTGTGATTTTTGTGGTGGTACTGTTAACACCGAGGGATGCCGTCCTCGGTCCGCACTGTAGCCGCTCCAGACATTTCTATGTGTATATCAACCTGACCATCTCTCACCCTCGATACTGTAGTAAAATGTAGACCTCCAGTCATAACTAACTATATACAACAATGGCAACGGAAGTGTTATCCCCCACCACCAGCCACGTCCTAACGGCCCGGCAGCCCAGCGGCCGAGCCTTCGAAAACACCCACATCTTCAACACCATCGCCGAACCAAAGGAACTAAAGTCAATCGTGGAGAATGACATCTACCTCCTCGGAGGACAGTACGCCATCCTCTGCCAATTCCTCCAGCCCGCCCTCGCCAAAGGCAGCTACAACCACTCCGACTTCGCCTCCCGCATCGCCCAGCGCCTCCGCAACACCGCGCGCTTCATCAACGCTGCCATCTTCGGCACCGAAGAAGAAAAGAAAGCCATCTTCTCCGTGATCCACAGATACCACGCCCGCGTCAAGGGCTCCGACTACGACGCCAACGACCCCGAGCTCCACCGCTGGACGGCCGCCACGCTCTTCGTGTCCGTGGTCGTCGTCCACGAGACCTTCTTCGGCAAGGTCCCGCCCGGCAAAATGGAAGCCCTGTATAAAGAGTCGGCGGTGTTTGGGACCTCGCTGCGCATGCCGCCGGAGATGTGGCCCGCCACGTTGGACGAGTTCTGGGAGTACTGGAACCATAACCTCGCCACGCTGCCGGTGACGGACGAGGCGAGGAAGTTGTGTCGCGACCTACTGTATCCGAAGAACTTGCCCCTGTGGATGGCGACGATTTTGCCGCTGGCCCGGCTGGTCACGGTCAACTGGTTGCCGGAGCGGCTGGCGAGGGAGTATGGGATGGCGCCGTCGGTTCTGAGTAAAGCGATGTATCACTATTTTGTGTTCAACACGCGCATTGTGTATCCTTTGCTGCCGAAGAGCGTGCAACAGTATCAGCATCGGATATATCTGAGGGACTTGAAGGCGGCGGTTGAGCGGGTGAAGGAGACGGGGCATTGGGTGGGGATTTAATGGTATACAGAAGGAATTACATATTTAATATATCGATCTTATTGTGCTACATGGTTTCTTTAAGTGTATTTTATGGTGCTGGAGGAAGGGAAAGATGGAGTATGCTCGCAGTTTTAGCACTGCTGGCCCGGTTGCTCTACTCGCAGCACCCAGCGTAATATCAACCAGCTCCATCTAATATATACGATTCCGGCCATTAATCAGGCTAAGATTGACACGGATGCTTCTCCGATCCTGTCAAGCTTTCATCTCAAAGCCGGGGTAAAATAGGCGGGTTGCCGAAGGATTGCTATGCCAATTAGCCTATACTAACGGGGATAAATGGACCTCGCAGCCACTTTTAAATTCCTCGATGCTGCGACCCCTTACTCTCTACTGTCACTCGCTCGTGCTATGGCCTGATCCGATATGATTCAGAACATTTGCTTGCTCGCATGCTTTCTGGCGATCGCCTCGGCCAGAGGCATCGTCAGTCCGGATAAACTGGGGTCGGATGTCTCGATAGTCATCAACAATGACCTCCTTGGTATGCTCACTCCCGGTATACAAGACGAGTCGCTGACTGTTCAGAGTCGGAAAGTCCGCACAGTGACTCAGGCTTTCTACTCCTCGATCCGATGAGCTTCGATGATGCAGAGAGGAGCTGTGAAGCACTGGGCGAATCTCTCTGGGGAAATACTGGATCGATTGAGGATACCAAGACCAACCTGGACTACCTTGTATATGAGGGTCGGTATCTTCGCAATCAGCGATACTGGATCTCCCCAGACAGTCAGAAGTCACCACGCGCGATCAACAGTCGGGGCTCCATCACCCGAGTCGCAGCGAAGAAGAAATTACCAGTGCTATGCACGCAGACGGCGCCATATTCCAACGAGACCTACCAAGACACAAGCCAGCAGCTTCAAATCACCGTGTCCTCCAACAATGAACGCATTACGGGGTTGGTCACTAGCCCCCGTTTCCTCCACTGCAGCTGATGTGTCCAGTTTCCGAGATCGCTTGAGCTTCCGCTTCCAAGGCGTTCGATATGCTGAACAGCCGGAACGATGGACGTACTCTGAGCTGTATACTGGCTCAGAAGGAGATGTGTCTGCCCTGGATTATGGAAGTATCTGTGTACAGAGCCCGACAGCCGGTAGCGAGGACTGCCTCTTCCTCAACATCTGGACTCCGTACCTACCTCACGGCCCCAAGAACAAAAACACCCTGAAACCAGTCATGCTCTGGATCCACGGCGGTGCCTTCACTGGCGGAGAGAGCTCTGACCCGACGTTTGACGGCGGGAATCTTGCATCCCGTGGCGACGTCGTTGTCGTCGCAATCAACTACCGTCTGGGCACGTTAGGATTCCTGGCGCTGGACGACGGCAAAACGAATGGCAACTTCGGTCTGGCCGATCAGGTCACAGCCCTGGACTGGGTCCGCAAGAACATCCACGACTTCGGAGGCGATCCAGATAGAATCACCATCTTCGGACAGTCGGCCGGCGCAGGATCCGTCCGAGCCCTGCTGGCATCCCCCAGAGCCAGGGGGAAATTCGCCGGTGCAATCATGCAGAGTAACCTCGGAGGACTATACTACGGCACCACATACTCCAAGTACTACACCATCGCGGAAGAAATGGACGTCGTTGGCAACGCGATCCTCGAAGCAACCAACTGCACCCATGCTCCTTCGCAAGTCGACTGTCTACGCAAGCTGCCCGCCGCAACCATCGCCGGCCTCCCCAGCACCGCGCGCTTCCTCGTCGTCGACGGCAAATATCTCACGTCCCCCGAGCTTGACCTGACGAACCGCGAAGCCACCGCCAACGTGCCCCTCATGATGGGACTGATGCGCGACGACGGCGCCGCCATGATCGGATACCCGCGCGACAACGAGAGCGCAGCCACCTACCTCAACGCCTCCGGCATCCCACCGCCCCTCGTGCTCTCTTCCGGCCTGTTCCCCGTCCCCAACGGCCCAAACGCCACCCTCAACCTCTTCAACGCGACCTCGCGCGTCGCCACCGACGGCATCTTCCGCTGCATCGACCAGGCCACCGCCTACGCCGGCGCCATCAACCACATCTTCCCGGACGTGTACTTTTACGAGTTCAACCGCTCGTACCAGATGGCCGGGTACTCGCCCAACCCGCCGCTGTGCGAGGCGCCCCGCACAGCAGAGTTCCCCGCGGGCGATCCCAGCAAGGAATATTTCAAGTGTCATTCTGGAGAGCTGTTTTACGTGTTTGGGACGCTGCGACGGCAGGGGCTTGCTCTTCGGGACGAGGGGGATCTGCCGTTCTCGCAGTTTGTGCTGGATTCGTGGGCGAGCTTTGCCAGGACCGGGGATCCGACGCCTGATGAAGGGTTGCTGGCGGCTAGGGGGTATAGGAATACCGAGGCGGAGATTAGGAAGTCGGGGGCTTGGAGGGCGTTTGGAGGGGGAGAGTATACGGTGAAGAGGCTGCAGTGGCCTGGGGCTATGGTGCCTCTGGAGGAGTTGACGCAGTGCGAGGCGCTGGGTCTGCCGTTGGACTATTATCTCAAGTAGATCTATCTGTCCCTTTGTATGTTTGTGATCAAGGTATCGTCTGAAACAGCCGTACATAGAGATCTCTGGCCGAGTCATGTCAAGCCAGTGGGGGGGTATCCGGACACCAAGCTTCGATGCGGATACTTTGCAGAACGGAGTACATACCTAGTCTAGGTACTGTAGTGTCCACCTTTTGGGGCTGCTTAGTGTTTGCTAGACGGATAATAGATCGTTCGGCACTGAGGGCCGAGAGCTCATATATCCCGGGATCATCATAGCCAAGATGGATACATCTGCCAGTCAAGTCTCGTGCACACCCCCCTTTGGACAAGGATGAAATCAGCATTTGCTCTATCCAAAACGTCAGCAAACGCAGTAAGCGTGGACCCTGTACGACAGAAAAATCCGACTTGACTGATCCAGAGGTGCAAATCCCTGCCGGATATAGGGCACTGTCGGCGCCCCCGCCAACGACGCCATCGCGAACTAACCTGGATGCAGTCTAGAGACATGGAAAAATTGCATCCCCCCACTGCGAACACGCTGCATAATTTCATAACCGATGGCTTATCCCGGATTCTCTCCGCACAGGAGCTTATCTCCTGGGCCGTAAGACCGAGCTGTTGCAGTCGTACCTGTATTAGTATTAATAATTTGATGCGCCTGTGCCTGACTTCTGTTGTGAATGAATCAGCTCATCAACCCCATCTGCATTCACCATGGAGAAACCAGAGCCCGCTAGAGGGCCTGACGGAGCTGTCCGTCCAGGCACGAATTCGAGTAGTCGCTCGGCCAGTCTGTCGTCGTCGAATACTGACGAAATTCGCAGCCAGTCTGACGCGGAAGCCACTGTACCCGGCCACGAGCTGGACGTAGAGCTGGGAGAGGTATGTCGCACAGGAAAACTCATCATGCCTGCCTATAGTAGTGTATCCTTCTGACTTGTCCAGATCCGCGGCACCAGCGAACTAGAAAAAATCGGAACGCGCGAGAGCGCACGCAGCAAAATCTCGCGTATCCTCAGCGCCGCCAGCGGGCGAAGCAAAGGCGGACTGCGCCATGAGCCGATTCCGATCACCGATCTCGACGCCGGCATTGTCGGCTGGGAATCGCAGGATGACCCGGCGTATCCTATGAATTTTCCAGCGTGGAAGAAGTGGCTGTTGCTCGGTCTGGTCTCGCTGGTCACCCTGACCACCCCGTTCGCGTCGTCCATCCTGTCGCCGGCGATTGGTAGCGTCGGGAAGGAATTCCACAATACGAGTGAGACGGTTGGCGCGATGACGGTCAGTATCTACCTCGTCGGGTATGTGATCGGGCCGTTGTTCATGGCGCCGTTGTCGGAGATCTACGGGCGTCGCCTCGTTTTGGCGTCGGCCAATGTGTTCTTCTGTGTATGGCAGATTGGATGCGCTCTGGCGCCGAATATGGCGGCACTGATTGTGTTCCGGCTGCTCTGTGGGATTGGGGGTGCGGGTTGTCTGGTATGTTCTTCTTGAGATGGATGTCTATGTGTTAACTTCTGACGCTGGTAGACGCTGGGCGGCGGAGTCATCGCCGATTTATTTCGGACTGATCAGCGTGGTTTCGCCATGGGTTTCTGGACGTTGGGTCCGTTGTTCGGTAGGTTGTCTTATACATGCGATGAGAGGGAGTATACTGACGACGCAGGCCCTGTTATTGGACCGCTCATTGGAGGCTTTGTTGTCGAGGTACGTCCTACACAGCGGTATACCGCGCACTGCTAACATGTACTAGACCATCGGTTGGCGATGGGACTTCTGGATCGTGCTCATCCTCGGGGGTGTCATTGTCGTGACGCTGGAGATCTTCAACCGCGAGACGAACCACCGCATCCTCATCAAGAGAAAAGTCGCTCGACTGCGCAAGGAACTCGGACGAGACGACCTACGGAGTTGCTACGAAGACGGCGAAGGCCCTACCAAGCTCCAAATCCTCGTCCACGGTCTCGTGCGCCCCATGAAGCTCCTCGTCTTGTCCCCTCTAGTCTTCTTCCTCTCGCTCTACGTCGCCTTCGTCTACGGAGTGCTCTACCTGCTCTTCACCACCATCCCGACCCTCTTCGAGGAGGTCTACGGCTTCAGCGTCGGGCTCACCGGTCTCGTCTACCTCGCCTTGGGTCTGGGCAACTTCACCGGCTGGCTGGTGATCACGCTGTACTCAGACAAGTCCGTCGTGCAACTGGCCAAAGCCAATGGCGGCAAATTCCTGCCGGAGATGCGCCTCGCCACCAGCATCTTCTTCGGCTTCTTCCTCCCCATCACGTTCTTCTGGTACGGCTGGTGCGCGTACTACAAGGCGCACTGGATCGCGACGATTCTGTCGCTCATTCCGTTCGGATTCGGCATCATGGGTATCTTCCTGCCTATCATGACATACTTGGTTGACTGCTATCCGATCTACGCGGCGTCGGCCATTGCAGCAAACACGGTTTTGAGGAGTCTCGTCGGGGCGTTTTTGCCGCTCGCTGGGCCGGCGATGTACCAGTCGCTCGGGTTGGGATGGGGGAATTCGCTGCTGGGATTCATCTGCGTGGGAATGATCCCGCTGCCTATTATCTTTTATAAGTTTGGTGGGAAGCTGCGGGCGTCGCAGAGCTTCACGCTGTAATCTGTTTTGGGTGGTTCATCATTGCATGGTATATGGAGTGAGTTCGGTGATACGTTTTTGTGCAACGCATTGTTCCAGCGATAAAACTTGGCACTGATGGATGGGTAATACTCTTGAAGATAGACCTCACTTATATTGAACACAGGGAACTCCTAACAATACGCCTAACACTTGTCCGAAGGATTGGACTTGGCCATATCCTTCCACTTCTGATAATCCCCACTCGTACCCGATTTATCCAACACAGCCGTCCACGTCCCCGAGTGATCATGTTGTTTTAACGTCGCCTCCTTCGGACATCCGGCATGGCCTGGCGTCTGGCCCGAGTGCGCAAACCCAAGATCCACCTCGCCGCTGCTCGTCGACGCATGCCCACTCGTCCCATCCTGCGACCAGTGCAGACAATCCTCGCAATGAAAGATGAGCGAGTATCCTGAGGGGTTGACCGCATGCGCGATCTGCGTGACGGTGGCTTTGCCTTTATACACCCCCGGCATGGAATATTTGGACGTGAATCGGAGAGAAGTCCTCATGTCGTCGCCGTCGGGATACGCAACCAGCAGCAGACAGTCTTTCATTGATCCGCCCAGGGCGATGCCGCTCCAGCCGTCTTTGCTGGATTTGCCTTCGGCGGTGTAGTTCTGTGTTTGTTAGTTGGGGTCTGTGTCGAGAACTGGGGAGCTCACGATGTAGCCGATGAACTCGGTTGCGTCGGTCTTGAGGGCGTTGCTGGGTAAGGCCATGCCGAATGTCAGGTCGCCGCCGTTATCTTCCAGCGGGACGTTCCATGTTGTGAAGGCGATGCCCGTTCCAGGGTCGGTGTATGGGCTCGGCTTTTGTGCAAGACAGCTGCACGTTACTGACGTGCATGTGTCAGATGGAGTTCGCCTGCTAGGGGTGGAACATACATGTACTGGCTGCGATTACGCCTAGGAGTGTGCGGGTTAGCAATCCCATGGTGTCAGTATGTCTGGTTGGTGATGACAATCTTGTCTGAATGGGCGAGCAGACAATGCCGCTGTATTAATATCGGTTCATCCATTACGTATGATCATTCCATTTACGCGTGTTTATCCCTTAGTCGACTGATCAATGCAAGGGGTTGTAGTCCTCAAGAAGGTAGTAAGACTACATATGGATCAACTGACGGGAGCAAGAGGATACTCCCTTCCCTCATGTGCTTAGTGCGCGTTCGTTTTTATGGCAATTTGGACGTGTTTTAGTATGAATTTGCCCATGCTCGTCGCATTGGGTACATTGTCGACCCCAGGGGTGGCTTGCAGCCCACAAATTCCTGGGCAGCTCCTGGAATGCTACGAAGCACATTGCTAGTAATTGCTAGCATGTCAGTGGTTGCGCAAGAGGACACCGTTATATACCTACGTCATTATAGCCAAATGTAGCGTCCTACTCTAACAGGCTAGAAAGTGGATATTGACGTCTAACTACAGGTCAGGCTGCAAAGACGCTTAGGCAGGGTACACAGGAGACCAGTACTATCTTGATCTCATGCGTGCTTTGTTCTCAGTATATAGACAGCTACCAAGGGAACGTAGCTCAGGAGATGCTTGTATGCCTTCTGAAAAATCTATAAACGAGACATGCTTGTATTGTGGGTGGTCGTAACAGGATATACATAATACATAAAGTTGACGCAACCACCACCAACCTCCTTCAACATTCACTCCCAGTGAAGCGAATTCAGTCGAAATGAAACATGCCACTGCATATTGTTAACCGGAATCCAATTCATTGCGTCTTCCCCAAATTGCATCTCGCGAACCTGTCGCGGATGAAGCCCCGATTTTATTAGGGCTTTGACTATGCGGGGAAGGTGTCGGCTATGCTCACCCTAGTAGACTGAATAAATTAAACTAGAGCTCCTACTGTAGCAAGTAACCATTCAAGTGCTTGTTTATGGTATAAGGCAATATAAAATTCATACAAGAGGCGTTTCCATACGGACGCACCGCCGTGCTGGATTCGCTCTTCTCCACAAGCTCATTGCCAAATGGGGAGCGGGAGACATCTCCGTGCACCACAACCACGCCGTGGGCCTGTATAAAAGCGAGAGAGCTATCAAATGGAGTTGCTACCCACGCCGCTCCATTGCACAGCATCATGAAGGTTCCCCGCCTGCTCCTTGCCCTTGGCGGCCTCGCTTCCATCCACATTGCCTCTGCGCTGCCACAAGGCGCCGTGGAACGCGACATGCATGCCACCAGTGCTGTCGTCCACGATGGCAATGCGAAGACCAGATTCCCATCAACGACTGGCTTGAAGTTCACCATAGACGGCGAGACTGGTTATTTCGCAGGCTCCAACTCGTACTGGATTGGATTTCTCACAAACAATGCTGATGTCGATCTCGTCTTCCAGCACATGAAGGAATCTGGTCTCAAGATCTTGCGCGCGTGGGGATTCAACGACGTCAACACGCAGCCAGCGGCAGGAACTGTGTGGTACCAACTCCATGCGAACGGAACGTCCACGATCAACACGGGGCCGGATGGACTCCAGCGCCTGGACTACGTGGTTCATTCCGCAGAAACACATGGCATCAAGCTGATTATCAACTTTGTGAACAACTGGAATGACTACGGCGGAATCAACTCCTACCTACAGGCGTACGGTGGTGCCAGCAATGAGGACTTCTACAACAGCGAGCCGATGCAGAAGGCGTATAGGGCTTATGTCAAGGAGGTTGTGTCGCGGTATATTGATTCGCCCGCTGTGTTTGCGTGGGAGCTGGCCAACGAGCCGCGCTGCAAGGGATGTGATACTTCTGTCTTGCACTCGTGGATCGAGAAGACAAGCAGGTATATCAAGTCGCTTGATAAGAAGCATATGGTGACTACCGGTGAAGGTTTGTCTTCCTTGCTCAAACGATATGTGCTCCACTAACATAGAGCAGAGGGCTTCGGTCTCGACCTTATGTCGGACGGTAGTTATCCTTTCACGTATGTCGAAGGTGGCAATTTTACGGATACCCTGAGCATCCCAACGATCGACTTTGGGACCTTCCATCTGTATCCCTCTAGCTGTGCGTACTTCAGACTATATATTAGCTGAGCGTGCTAATGATTATAGGGGGTACAACCAATGATTGGGGCAATCTCTGGGTCGAGGCGCATGGGGCTGCATGCAAAGCCGCCGGTAAGCCTTGTTTGTTTGAGGAATACGGGGTTACCGCAGATCACTGTACTCTGGAGAAGCCCTGGCAAACGACCGCTCTGAAGACAAAGGGTGTCTCCGGAGACTTGTACTGGCAGTATGGGGATAATCTCACTACAGGACCATCCCCTGACGACGGAAACACGTTCTACTATGGCACGGATGAGTTTGAGTGCTTGGTGACTGACCATGTGGCGGCCATTGAGGAAATGGAGAAGCGTGGTCGGCAGTGAAGTTGTGAGAGATGTATCAGAAGGTGCCATGGAGGGCAAGCCGGCTGCGATAGATGAAGTATTCTAGTAGGGGAGGGATATCCAGCTGATTCTGCTCTACCTATCCTTGGAATAACGGGCAAGTGCTTGCATATATATAACCCTGTTGGGATATCTGTATCTCGTTGAGAGGAATTCACGCACCTTTCCGACAATCTCCTCCGAAACCTATGACGACATCTTTCAGGTCCGAGAGCATTCACACTGCCCAAAGTTCGTAGCGTAACCTCTCTATCCATCTATATGCATACACCTGTCGTATCCATCCACCCTAACCTTCAAGTGCCCCTTAGCCATAGGGGCATAGTAATCTCTCAACTTCATATCATCCACGGTCGTACCATCCAAAGAAAGGTCGAACTTGCGCATTACATGAGCGAAGATCAGATATAGCTCAGCATATGCTAGGCTTTTTGTGCGTGAGTCTCAGGCCTTGAGAAGAGGAGAGGGGATGGGCAACTTACTTGATACCAATACATCCTCTGGACCCCCGAGAGAATGAGAGCATATACTTATCCAAATGCTGTGCATTAGTGTCGTCTAACCAACGCTCCGGCCTGAATGCAAAGGGGTCATCGAAAATCTGGGGGTCGAAGTGATACACGTAGTGGCTTGAAGATATGATTGTCTACGGTGACGCGTTAGACGATCCTGGACTGGTAGAAACAGGTATCAACGGGTCTTACCTTTCCCGGGATGAATTCACCACACAAAGTGGCTCCCTCTGAAGGGACAACCCTAGGAAGACGGCCGGGGGCGCCCTGTGTGAATCGCAGGGCCTCTTTGACAACTCCTCTCTAGGGAAAACTGAGTGAGCTCTTCTGGGACTGAGGGATACATCTTCGGGTAACTTACGAGGTAAGGAAGCCTTTCTAGCTCACTGAGTGCAAGGCTCTG
This sequence comes from Aspergillus pseudoterreus, assembly GCA_002927005.1. Classification (NCBI taxonomy): domain Eukaryota; kingdom Fungi; phylum Ascomycota; class Eurotiomycetes; order Eurotiales; family Aspergillaceae; genus Aspergillus; species Aspergillus pseudoterreus. The sequence continues at coordinate 89,071 of PIJX01000002.1, read as the reverse complement.
TCCATCTGGCATCGCTGACAGGAGTTCTTGTTTCAATGTATGTAGGCGTTCGGGATCGCTCAGTAGATGAAAGGTGCCGATGATTACCGATATTGCGGTTGCTTCACCCCCCGCAAAAAGGAGCACGACGGCCTCAGCAGTCAACTCATCTATAGATAGCCGACTGTCGGAGATAAGCTCTTTAACCGCGGTATCGAATATCCGTGGGTTGGAATTATCTTCAACATCTGGCTTTTCGATCATTTCACGCAGCATTCTGTAGCAGTCCTATCGAGCTATTAGGTTTATTTGTTCATCCTGCCTGGAGGATACAAAACATACTTTTCTCATCTCGAGGATCGATGAGACTTTGACCATCTTGGCGATTGCTTGCGGCAACCGGAGTAGCAGCTCGAACACAACTTTTCCCATTTTGGGAAAGTGTTTGGCGATTAGAGAGCCGAACAGAACATCATCCATATCTTCTGCCACTTCACAATTGAAACTACCATCATCCAGGCTTTTGAGGGACTTTCCAAAGCCGTACCGCAGGAGCATGTCAATCGTAAGGGAGCGGAATCCCAAGGAAAGATCCACACCAGTTTTCTCATCACTGACCTTCTGTAGTATCCGCGAGAACTGGGTGATGGACCGCTCTAGAACGGGTTGGATTTGCTTGATAGACCTGTCGGACAAGTGTGGTTGAAACAGATTTTGCCTCTTCTTTGCAGACTTGATATCGCGCATGCTGAAATGGGAACCCTCGAAAGGAAAACCATAGAATCTGCTTTCCTTTTCAAATGGTGTCCCCACTCTAAATATTTCATTGTACGCCGCAATGTCCCGAATATGCAGCTCATTTGGATGTGTGCGAACAATTGGCCCTTATCCTGGTGAGTTCATAATCTGTGGCAGTAGGAGGAAGAGTAGGCCAACCGTATAGATCATGCAACTGCGGGAGCCTTTCCGTAAATGCACCTCGTTCGATCAAATTATGATACGTTGCATACAAACTCGAAACCGCTGCTAATCTAGGACCGGGGAACCTGGCCAACGGGTGGAAGTTCAATCGATATATGTATTTGAAGGCCTGTGCGAGGATGTAGCACCCGACTACCAGCATTAACACGTCGGGGGCGAGGAAAAACATTTTGTGTCTGACAATTGTATGCAAGACGGAGAAGTATGGATATGGGAAAGTATGAGCTGGGACATGGACTTCAGTTCGAACAATCGAGGGAATGATTATTATATTTTGATTGCTCTAATGGGGCTGGCGCAAGATTGCTAGGTCTACCCTTCTTCCCCATTCAACATATGCATCTTCTCGTTCTAGGAAAGCAATAATCGTTCAGATGCCTGCCTTATAGGCGAAGCATAGACAAACCTTGGCCGTCTCCCAGTAGATGGAGACTATACGGCGAACCCCGATTCTTATCGTGGCGGCGACATTCGATACTAGCGGTGCAACCACGGTAGGTTTCTTGTGGTAAGACTATACCTGGAGAAATTGCAGTTCCTGTTGGTTATCTTGGCCACCCTCCAATGATTTAAACACCCTTCAACTGTCACGTCGACCCGCAGGATCAGGTATGCGTAAACCAAGTCAACTGACATTAACCGTAAATGGCCACATTCCATGATCAACACACTCCCTGAGTTTCTAGAAGTATTTTCTAGGGTATGCAAAAGCCCCGACACTTGGGATGGAAGTTCGTAGATTGATTCAGGTTGCACAAATCTTTTCCAATACCCATCACGGCTTCGTGCAGAAGTCATACGGTGAGTGGAAATGGCGTATCCGAGAGTATGACAGGGCTTTTATTTCCGAATGCTCCCTCATAAGCGTCATTCATGAGTTTATTTCTACCTGAAAGAACCAGGAGGCTTTCGGGCTTGCGTCAATTGACGTCCCATGCCTGGTATGGAAAAAGTTAGCGCATCAACCTCTATATGGAGTAATCCTCTAGTTCCTCCCTTGTCGAGATGCTGAGAATGTAAATTCCTAACGTCTCAACAGATTTGTGAAATAACTCTGTCCTATCATTCATTCGGCATAAGTATAAGAGTAGTTCCACTAGTGTTAGTGCTTGGATTCAAGTCAACTCATTCTTTCATATGAGTTCATAAACCTTTGCATTGAGTACTTGTGTACCTGCTTTGCATATACACAAGAACAAAGCTGCAGAAGAATCGTCCACGCTAGGTATTGCTCATCAACTGAGTCTACCTCATTGCTTCAATCATGACGGGCTTCAAATTGGATGTTATCTCTCTGTTCCGGGATGAAAAATACTCCTGTCTTGACTATAGTGATGTGTCGGCATTGAGCGCAGACGACAAAGAAATCATTGTCGAGCAGATGTGCAATCTCCTCGATATATTCCTCCAAGCCATCGGACACTGTCACACGGTCCCTGCTAAGAATTTGCGTCTTCGGAAAGAATTCCACGAATGGGCGGAACGTGTACTGACCAAGGCCACCTCGTGTGACATGGGCACGTTAGACTCCCTTCTGGAGCAGGCAGTGTCCAGTGCTGAGGGCTATTACCCTCTCGGTTCGTACGAAGTGCAGTTTATCATGGCAAAGGCGACGGCATTGGCGATCAGCCTGGACAACAATTTCCTCTCCCCGAAAGCAAAGGCCCAGCTTCCTCGGTCTCAGAATAATTTCTGGCGAAGAAGGCCGCCATGTGATAAATGGTCCACTGTCTTTGAGAGCTTCCTTGCCGAATGTGCCGACTTTTTCGGTAATATGCAGCCATCTGTTGGGACACTTGCTGCTGCCTCTTGGTCGCAGTGGGTAGAGGGCTGCATGATGGAAGATAGGATGTGGGGGATGCTTCGTGATAGCATGGAAGGAGAGGCACAACCGTCAGTTGTGAATTTCTGCCCGGTCGAAGACTTTCCATACTATGTGAGGACTCTCACCGGGGCACCGATGGCGTACTGCGTTCCAATATTCAAGGAATCCCGGGAGAAAGAAATCCCATTTTCACTGTGGATGTCATATGTACCGGCGTTGACAACCGTGATCAACCTCGGGAATGATTTATTCTCGTATCCAAAGGAGGTTCTCGAAGGAGAAAAGGTCAACTATGTGTCGCTAGTGACGCGCACCAAACGAGCGTCTGGGTGTCCGTCGCGATTTGCGGACGATAGCCTGTGGACGTTTCGAGACACGATCTGTGATCTGTTCCAGCGGGTGTTAGATAGCTGCGAAGCCCTTGATAAGGCGTTCAAGTGTCCTCATTCTCCAAAAGTGGTCGTTGATCATGCCTCAGGCACGAACACATTGCGGGCAGCAGACACACTATGCTCTGCCTTCGTCCATGGATATCTTGGATGGCATGTCAATTCGACCCGGTACCGTCTCGATTCCCTGCGTGGCCGTCTGGTAGATCAGATAGTGCATAATTGAATGAGTCATGACGTTACTGAATACGAAGAACCTAGCATCTAGGCGTTATCGTTGGTATCACCCACATGAAAAGGCGGATGAATACGAGCTGCCCCTCATCCCCACCCTATATACGCTGTCATACTCTGATATTTTCTCACGGCCTCACATCTCGTTCCTCTTCTTCATACAAGCCATCGAGAATGTCGTCTGAGATGGAAACGCTCAAGGCATCCTGTCACTGTCGGAATGTACAGTTTGCCATCACCGTACCGCAAAATGTGCTGCCACTGAAAGTACATCTGTGCCATTGCAACGTCTGCCGTCAGACCCATGGAGCACCCTGCTCATTCCACGCCCCATTGCCTTCTGGGGTGCAGCCAGATTTCATTTCGCCATCTAGTCCAGCTGCACTGACTGGCTACGCGCACGCAAATTCCAAATCCACTCGGTTTTTCTGCACCAACTGTGGTTGTCACATTGGTGACCGAGATCACGACCATAATGATTGGTATCTCTCTGTGTCCATCTTAGATCAGGGCCAAAGGGACGGAATATGGGTGTTCGATTCGCACGCCTACACCGAGGCCACTGTCGATGGAGGACTCTCCGCTCTTCTTCCTCGTGTCGATGACCATGAGATCACCGTTTGGAATCCACCATCCGCCGCAAAGGAATGTCATGGCACAACCGAGAAGAGTGATGAGCTCCTCGCGCAGTGTCACTGCGGTGGCGTTTCGTTCACTATCTCTCGGCCGCAGGCGGAATTTGTGGCAGACCCAAAAAGTAAGGGCTGGCTTGATGCATCCGATCCATCGAAGTGGCTAGCTCTGGTGGATGTCTGCGACTCCTGTCGGCTCGTGACTGGGGCGCATATCATCGCCTGGATGTTCGTTCCCACGAGCCACATAACTCCTTCTCCACCGCCGGACCTGATGATGGGAACATCAAAGACCTATCGATCAAGTGCCGATGTCCTGCGAAGCTTCTGTGGGACTTGTGGTGCAACCATCTTCTATACGTGTGACGATCGTCCTGGCATAGTGGACGTGGCGGTTGGTATTCTTAGAGCCCCTGAGGGTGTCATGGCTGAGACCTGGGCATCATGGAGGACTGCGAGGCTTGGGTATCCGCAGGATGGGCTGGGATATGATGCTGCTTTCATTAGAGGGCTGGAGACAGGCTTGAAAGAATGGGGAGAACGACGAACTGGCCACAGCACCGATTTCGTTGTAGGGTCTGAGACAAAGTATTCCACAGGTTCCTAATCTCATAATTATCACCGCATATGCCCAGCAGGTGTCCATGATCTTGGCTGAAATAACTATTACGAATCAGGAATCAAGTAGATTTACGCAGCTGTTATCTCGAACGTATTTCTGCGTTTATTTGACACAGGTGTCTGACAATCAGACATAGATGCGTGACAGACGCCACTTGTAGGAGACACTAGTTGACAATCAAAAATGATCGCTACCCGTCAACATGTGAGCACACTAATGGGGCCATAGATGGTCCATTTCTGTAGTTGATGACAGTCAATACCAAGAATACGCACGTAGTAGCGGAAAATCATAGCAAGCTTCATCTATCGCTGAAACTCTACTAAAAGACCCAACCCCTTTCTTCCAATTCTTCGACTGAGACCGGCCCATCTTTCAAGGAACGAACGTTGTAAGGCCGCATTGCGAGCCCAAAGTCGCTGTAGAAGATAGGGTGGAAGAGACCCTCGATGTTGGTGGATGGGTTACTCCGCAGCGCAAAATGCGAGTGGACGTACCTATGATCGTGCGTGATTAGCCATTATCACTACCTAGTAGGAGATATCAGGAGGGATGATGAATCTCTAACAGTCTCTTGACGTCCTCATCCCAGTAAAGACAGCTCAATCCCCTTTCGTCAATATAGACCTGGGAAGAATAAATGCTCCTAATGGTTCATGCAATGATTAGCAGCGGTTCCAAGAACATGTAGAGCCAAGTATTCACAGAATTCAATCGGTTGGTTCCAGACGGGGGTGGCGGTTAGGCCCCAGAAGACGTCGGTTTCTAACAGGGCGATGGCTTGGTGATTCCGAGATCGGATGGTCTTGAGAGTGTGGGCCTCGTCAAAGCGCCGTGGGACAGGGAGCGGTCCTGATGGGTTTTCGTCAAGTAGCTTCATACCTGTGTGCTTCTCTGAATTGCAGACGGATTTGGTCCCTAGTCTCACGATCCAATCCTGAAATATCCCTCCCACCTGAATATCCCGTTTATAAGGTAGGACTCCTGGTCTCCCAGGCGGATTCCTAGGACCTTCGACACCAGGATGTCCCACCTGCCGGGAACAGGATCCTCCTCGCCTTGGGCCTCCCGCTTCTCTGCAATCAGATGTCCGGTTACCCCGACATGATTGGTTGTGAGGCGTCTCCAAGCCTCGATATTGTCCTTCGGATTTGATGGCAGGTTCACCAGGGTCGCTTGCTGGGCACGAAGCCGACCGGGGAGGGTCTCTGTCCCCTGGTAGGGGGCTTGCATGTAGATTTTCAAATAGGCTTCGTTAGGGCTCTCCATGCTCCGACACAGGAACTCGGCGGTTCCAAAAGGGGGTCTTCCCATTTGTCTGCCTCCTCCTTTGTCTCGCACCAGGACAACCCCTGAAGTTTTTGGATGGGCTTCCAGGCCTCTGGCGTGTCTGGGAAACTGATCTGGCGTTCCTGCCATACGGCATCATGAAACCAAACTGGGTCAGGCATTTTGGATGCGTAGTTTGGAAAAGACTATGTCTCATCCAAAATGGCCCTTCCACTACCAAAAAGTGCTTCAGCAACTAGTGATATGCGAGGTGCATTATATGGCTGTGGACGTGGTTTGACAGTATGTGATAAAGAGAAGGAGAATGAAGCAGGAGGTGGGAAAGAAGGAGACTTATAAGGTCAGGGGAAGAGTGAGAATGAAATGAGTGAAGATGACGATGAAGTGAAGCAAGTGGGAGCGAAGATGACAATGAAGTACGCTTTATTGACCATAATCAAACGGGCCAGCGGGAATTTCGTCACTCTGTAAGTCAATAACCAAGGAATAGCTGCTACCAACCGTGGTGCAACTGTCGTCTATTCACAATGTTCAAGCAGTGACTCAGTACATCACTACAAACTCAGACCAGTGCATAGCCCTGATCTGTCGAGAATTTCGATTACTCAAATAAGCCTAGCCCCCAGCCTGCTGGGAGGCAACACGGCTAGAGGCTTGTATGAAACTCAGCTTCTCCTAAGGAGCTAGATAGCTTCAATCAAGTCATTCAATTGCAACGAACTAGGGCTCCTAATAGATGATAATGCATCTCCCCAAATCATGCCGAATGGATGCGACGGTTCGGCTTTGAAGGGTCTTCAAAAGATGTATACAATTGGGGACAGGGTTTAGGCGATAGTCAAATACCCCCAGACAACTATATATGCCGCAGAATTGCTCTATATGATGGAGCAATACCGAAGGGCACTGCAATAAAGCAATAAAAAGAAGCTTCGGAAAAGCCCCACCCGCCATCTTATCTCGGGAACGCTAACCGCATTGAGCCCTTTCTGCCGAGGTCTTCATCGCATTTATGGATCTCCGAGCTCAGTGATCTTTCTCAATATCGAGAGTATAACGTGGTTATCGGCTGTTGTTTACTTTGGGCTTTACTATACATGAGGCTGGTTCATCCATAATTCGCATTTCAAGTATCGCCCGTCGATCGAGCTGAACTTTGTTGCTCTACCACCTCCGCGGTAATTTCGGGAGTGACTATTATCTAGCTGCATTCACAGAAAGTACTTAACTACTGTGATAGATTTGAACCTCGTATATGCATAAGAGGTGAATAATTAGCTAGCTAGGAGAGTGACTGGCTTGCCTGTTAGTGACGTCGTCCAAATGGTACTAATTCAGCAGCTCTAAACGGGGGTCTACCCTACTCATCTGCATCCTTCTTTGTCTCTCTCGAAAGAGCTTCCGAGAGCTTTTTGATGGGCTTCCAGGTCAGCAAATTGTCTGGGAGACGAATCTTGCGTGCGACCCATTGGGGCTTGTGGAACCAAACAGGAGGAGGCGCTTCAGGCAAATCGCGGGCGTTTCGCAGAGCCTGCATTGGACCACATTTCGTGTGCTACCGTATTACCGCAACTCTTGAAGAAAGGTTCCTTAGCTGGCTCGATGGGATTCTCCCACAACCAAGAGTATAATTGGAAATTTCTGGGGTTGCGGAGATCTAGAGACTTATCGACAAGTGTAACCGCCGTCAACCACCACATCAGCCCCTGTTGTGTACGTGCTGGCATCACTGGCCAGGTAAAGGTATACACCCTTCAGTTCCCGCGGGTCAGCGTCACGACGCATTGGAGTCAAGCTATACCAAGCCTCCTTCATCTCGAACGGGCAATCGCCGCTAATAGGCGTGTCGATATACCCAGGGCTGACGCAGTTGACGCGAGCAAATCCAGCCCATTCAACGGCCAGTGATTTGGCCAGATGAATAACACCTGCCTTGCAAGCATTGTAGCACGCCTAAATAACGTCAGTCTGTCAAAAGATAGTATCTCTGGTATGAATCCTAAGCGAATAGGACATACCTGTTGTTGTGGGACATTGGCAGCGTGACCAGACATGGATGCGGTAAAGATCATATTACCGAATCCTTGCTTTCTGAAGATCTGACCAGCAACTCGAGCACAGTAATAAGCCCCCGAGAAGTCGACGTCCACCACGCGCTGCCAGTCTTCCAGGAGATCATCCAGCCCGCCCGCCTTGGATGGAATGCCTGCGTTGGCGATCATGACATGTAGCCCACCAAAGTCTCTCACGACAGCATCTGTAGCCGCTTGAACCTAAGGAAGAGTGAATATTGGCTATTTTTTATCTTGTTTATTTGGAGAATCATACCTCGTCAAAATTCTGTACGGAGCACTTGTATGCCTTTGAGCGCACTCCGAAATCCTTTTCAAGAGTGGAAGCCAGCTTAACAGCATCAGGCGAGCTGTTGTACCAGAGCGCGATATCGGCCCCAGCTTCTGCCAGAGCTCTTGCAACCTGGTAGCCGATACCGCCTGAACCACCCGTTATGATGACGACCTTGCCGTGCATGTTGAACATCTTGAACACGCTGTCGGGGAGAGTTGGATTGGGCCACCGGATACTGTTTTGTACGGACCCCATTATGCAGGACCATGAACTCGAGTCTTGATGTCAATATGAAAGGATCGAGGATAGTGTATAGACGACTTGTAGTGAGAAGTCATGAAACAAGTAACTCGATGGAAGCTATGAGGCCAGCTTTAAGGCTTCTCATAGCGGACTATGGCCGTTTGTACTACATCATGTCCTCACGCAGACTCCAACGGACGACTATACTCCATACCCGGTGCAGTAACGGATGCGACTAAGCGGACAACCATGTCCGTCCTCGCAACAGACAACATCTCGGGCCGAGCGCGGTCGTAGAACAGTCTATGACGGCCCCACAAGTCCGTAGAGCGGGCAACAGGCGTCCGGTGCTTGAGTCTGGAGACTGGATCCGGCGACGGGGATTCCCCATGGGGTATACAACCCCTCATGTTCTAGGAGCCACTAGCCTGCTTGGGATGGCGTCGCCGTGGATATTCATCCACCCCCGAGGTAATACCGTCTTCGGAATATCTGCGATGGATGACATGGTTTGTCGCGTTCTCTATTCGAAGAGATTCTGTTCGTCCTGTTACACTTGTCAAGGATGAGAGTCATGGTTCATCGCCCTATTATTGAGTCCGCTTGTTGATCTGTTTCCTTAGGTAGTACATATATATTTCACCTCCTACCCGGTTGTCGACTGACTTTGTCCCTAACACTCGACTTATGCTATGCATCTCTAAACAAGGTGAAATAGGAATCGCTTGCAATGAAAGACCAAGATATTGTGGGTGATGCCCTGGCATCTGCCCTTCCTCAGTATAATAAGATCTGGTTTCGCGTGCCTCATCTACTTAAGCTCAATCTCATTCTCTTGGTACCCCTGCTGTCTTCTGCAGTTGCTGGTTACGATGGCAAGTATCTTCCACGTCCCATGATTCTATCCTGCTTTGTCTAACAGTATCCTAAAAATAGGCTCGTTGATGAATGGCCTACAGTCCATTTCGGAATGGCGAGAGTACTTTGGAAATCCAACCGGTTCCATCCTGGGTGTTGTCAACGCCGCACAGTCGATTGGGAGTGTCGTCTCCCTGCCCGTCATCGGAATACTGTCAGACCGCATTGGACGACGAATGACATTACTGAGTGGTGCGATCACCATCGTGATTGCTTCGATTATCCAAGCAGCATCCGTCAAATATGGCATGTTTGTATTCAGTCGCGTGTTGGTCGGGGTGGGATCAATGCTGGTTGTCCAGCCCTCTCCGATGCTCATTACTGAGCTAGCGTATCCAACCCACCGTGGAAAATATACTTGGTACGTTAGCACTATCCTGTTATGTAAATTTGATCTCTCGGGCACTGACATCTTCTGTGCAGCGCTTTTTGGACAATGTACTACTTAGGGGCCATCCTAGCATCGTGGACATGCTATGGAACACAAAAACACCTACACTCCGAATGGACATGGAGGATTCCATCAATCATCCAGGCTGGATTCCCCCTTGTTCAGATAGCTACGTGGTGGTGTGTTCCAGAATCCCCGAGGTAGGGATCAACCGTTCGCCTTAGATACTGTACTATTCGTTGCTGACCGATCCTCCAGATGGTTGATCGCCCACGGCCATAAGCAAGAGGCACAACGGCTGTTGGCCCGGTTCCATACGGCTGGAGATGCTACACATCCCCTCATACAGTTTGAAATGGCTGAAATCACGCAAACCATCGAGCTTGAGAGCCTAGCCAGTGAAACCTCCTGGTCTGCCCTCGTCCAGTCCCCTGGGAACCGCAAGCGGACGTTCATCGCTGTTTGTGTTGGCGCCTTTGCTCAATGGAACGTGAGTTTGCAAATCCTATCTGTCATCGCATGGCTTTTATTTCAGTTGCTAACTCGTTACTAATCAGGGTGTTGCTGTTGTCTCTTATTATCTCACACTCGTCCTCGACACCGTCGGGATCAAAGATTCAGATACGCAAACCCTCATCAATGGCCTCCTGCAGATATTCAACTTCATAGCTGCCCTTGGCGCAGCCTTATTTGTTGACCGTCTTGGTCGACGAACCTTATTTCTCTGGTCTGGTATTGGAATGTTGATCTCCTTCGTTATCTGGACCGTTTGCTCTGCCCTCTTTGATCGTAGTCAGGTTCCCGCGCTGGGTCAGACAGTTATTGCCTTTGTTTTTATCTTCTATTTCCACTATGATATTGCCTACACTCCACTGCTCCTGGGCTACCCCACGGAGATCTTCCCTTACTCCCTCCGAAGCAAGGGTATCACGGTGGACTTGCTGGCTGTCTACATCTCTCTCATTATCTTGGCATTTGTTAACCCAATTGCTCTGGAGAACATCGGCTGGCACTATTATATATTCTTTTGTTGTTTTGACGCAGTTGTGGTTGCGGTGACTTGGTTCTGCTTTCCTGAAACAAAAGGACACTCGCTAGAGGAGATCGCCGACGTCTTTGACAGTTCTTCGCCTGTCCGATCTGGGATTCCTTTTGCAAAGGGTGAGGAAGGAGTGAAGGGCACTGCAGAGCATTCTGAACATGCTTAGTGATGGGTGAATGCCGTAGATTGACAGTTCTTTGAGGGCGACTCTGTGGCTTTTCTGGTTTCCTTTCTTGCAATGTGGTCTATATTCGTCCTTCCTGTCAGTTTCTTGTCTGTCTCTGTGTGTATAATTATCAACTGTTTAATATCAGAACATTATTAGCATGATAGCCGTCACGTTATGACCCCACCTGGGGCTACGCTACCATGAACCCCGAGGATCGGATGTCCTCCGGCCGATCCTCCTCCAAGCATCATGTCTGTCTGACTAGCAAGCCCCGAGACACTGTTTGTTGCGCTAATATCCAAGCTGTCTGTGCACCTCCTGCTGCTCCGGACATCTAGTATAGACAATTCTCGAAATGACGGCCAATGCGGCCACCGGAGATGCTGCGGACAATGCTCACCCGCCCCACGAAGGGAACACAGAGCACCGCATGGCCGCGGAGCAAGCATGCGGGGAGTGTCGCCGGCGAAAATCAAAGTGTGACAGAGCCATACCCGTCTGTCATCTCTGCCGCAAGTACAACCGCCGGTGCACGTATGAGAAGCTTTCACGAACACCTCTTACACGCACCTACCTGTCTAAAGTGGAGTCTGAGCTGGCCCGAACGAAAGCTTTACTCCGACAGTTTATGCCAGAACGAGAGCCGGATAGTTCTCATGGAGATGTGCCTTTCGACTACAGTGAGGCGGTTGCAGAGGGTCGGGCCGCTGACGGAATGCACCTCCCGCACTTGGGTTCGGCCTCTCGACAGGACAACGTTCAAGCACAGGATGCACGCACGATAGGACTTGAGGAGAATGGATCAGCACTGGATCAGGCAGATACTAGTCGCGAAGCCATATCCCGTCCCGCCTGTGAGGATCAGCAGCCCCGTATTCATCCCGGGTCATCTGCTTTACCGGATCCAACCCAGATCGTGCGTGCATCGCGGCGCGCTGATCGCACTAGCTCCGTCTCTCGATCAGTCAGGACCCCAGCTCTCTCATTAGAGACACCGCCATCGTCCACCAATTTCGAATGGGACGAACGAACCGGGGCTGGGAATGGGGACCGGTTTGTGGACGGGATGGCTAGTTTGACAAGTAAATCGAACGAGGGAGGATACCTGGGTATGCGGTTCTATCCTTTTTCACTGACAAAGATACATATGCTAAAGCAAACTAGGATCTGCGTCTGGTGCTGCCCTCTTGCGTTTGACTACTACTCAGTCCCCAGAGGACATCCATCCCGACAGTGAAGATGCGCAAGGGGAGTATCACCGTCCCTCGAGCATCCCTTTCACGCCTACTTCAATGTCACAGTTGGAGCCATTTATCGACGCATACTTCAGTCTCTACCATTGTTCATATCCGATAGTGCACGAGCCGACCTTCCGTGCACAGTTTATGGAGGTGATTCCTCGACCATCTGGCAACGCATGGCATGTCCTTCTCTTCGTCATCGCCGCCATAGGCGCTTTCGCTAGTGCAACCCAACAGATAGACGTTGATATTGCGCTTTTTGAAGCCGCAAAGACGAGACTATCAATCGACGTGCTCGAATCAGGCAACCTGGTTCTCGTACAGGCTCTGACCCTGATCTCCAACTACCTACAGAAACGAAACAAGCCAAATTCCGGTTATAACTACATGGGTCTTGCGCGACGAGTAGCGATAGGCATCGGCTTGCACAAGGAATTTCCAACATGGGATGCTAGTTTGCTGACACTTGAAATGAGACGGAGGGTATGGTACTGTTTATACATCTTCGACATCGGAGCTATCATTACATTTTCCCGGCCCCTTGATTTCCCACAGGAGGGGGTCGACGTTCAGTTGCCCTTGAATGCTCATGATAGTGTCGGTTGCCTGATACTCCTCTTCCATGCCAAGAGCTAACTGCGACAGGACATCACTGCAGGAACAACGGGCATCCCTAGCCCTGCACAGGAAACTACTATATACACCCATCTCAGGGCACAAGCGACATTTCACCAGGCCACGAGCGATATATATTCAAAACTCATCTCCCTCCCGCTCCCATCGGCAACCGAAATGATGGAACTTGATGACCGGTGTATGGGGAAGTGGTTAGTGGATCTCCCTCCATTCTTCAGGGAAACGGCCATACAACCCCCCAAATTCCGTCTGTGTCACTCCATCCTCCATTGGCGGTATCGGAACTTCCGGATCTTAATGTATCGGCCATTTCTCGTTGGCCGCCTTATGGCACGTATCGAACGGGGCCCAGACGATCCGCAGGTCTGGGGAGACGCCTATGTTGGGGTGGCAATCGAGCGCTGTCTCAGCGCGGCCCGTGAAGAAGTTGAGTTGATTTCAACATTCTGGAAACACGAGGAGAGGACTATGATGGCGTGTTGGTATGGAATGTATTTCCTGTTCCAAGCGGTCCTCATTCCTGTAATCTGTCTACGCAATGATCCCCAGTCCGAACTGGCAGAAGGCTGGCGAAACCAGATACTGCAAGCTGTCGAGGTTCTGGAGTTGATGGTTCCATTGAATTCTACAGCAAGGCGGTGCCTGAGGGTTATTCAATCGCTGTGTGGGTCGTATCTCCATCAGAACGTTGATGGATGGGGCCGTCCAACTGAAGAGTCGCCGCAGACTCAATTGGCGAACCTGTATCCGCTGATGTGGCCTACATTGGATATAGGCCAGCTGGACGGGGCGGATTCGTTCATGTGGGTATCTTTATTGCAGTGTTTGATGCATGCTGACGACCTGCCAGACAGGAATCCACGATCATGGACTTCATGAGCCGGCTTCCAGGAATAGAGTAGGCTCCATTCACTATCATACAGCATTGGATATATATACTCTGGATTCTTATCAGGATTCTCTGAAAGGAATTCTTTCCATTATAATTTATGACATGCAATACCCCGGCACTTGCTATTGTTCCAATACCTTGCTTCTAAGGGAGGGTATATCCTCCATCAATGACTATGTTTGCTCCAGTCATATAGCTAGATGCATCAGACGCACAGAAGACATATGCCTGTAAGAAGAGGGTTAGCGAAGATCTCATATGGGCTTTGAGGACATACGCCTTTCAGTTCATAAGTCTGCGCCATTCGTTGAGCTGGAATCATACTCATCCACTTCTCCCTCCACTCTTGTGGGTGGATGTCCAGGATTTCAGTAGCAATGAAGCCTGGGGAGATACAATTGACCCGGCAGAAGTCAACCCATTCAACAGACAGGCACTTTGCCAGTTGAACGACACCCGCTTTTGAAGCATTGTACTGTATATGTTGACGTTAGCTGAAGCCCATACAACACCAGTAAAGGCGAAATGGGATGCTGTAAGAATCAGCCTTACCGCTGCTTGCTTCTGTGGCACATTCACCAGAGTCGCACTAACAGAGCCCGTGAAGATGACATTCCCACTCCCCTGCGTCTTGAAAATCTTTGCAGCAGCTTGGGCCGAGTAGAATGCCCCATCGAGGTTGACATCCATAATCTGCTTCCACTGCTCCGGGGTATACTCCTCTGCAGCGACGCAAGATGCGATACCCGAGTTTACGACCATGATATCGAGTTTTCCAAAATCCTTCACAATCTGCTGCACTGCAGCGTCAATCGATTCTTGATTCGCAACATTGGCTTGGTATGCACGGGCAATAACGTTATTCTCTGAGACGATCTCGCTGGCGATTTTGTCGGCAGTGGTAGAGGAGTTGTATATCAGTGCGACCTTGGACCTCAATATCAGTACTGGTATGTAGGTAATGCGCTGAGGTACGTCCTACATGAGCACCTGCTTCTGCCAGTCCTCGGGAGACCTCGAGGCCAATTCCACGCGCACCTCCTGTTAGCTTCTTAGCATGGTTTCTTGAGATAGGAGTTGACATCCTACATACCAGTCACCGCCGCGACCTTTCCTGTGAGGTCAAAGGCTTTAGACACATGCTGGTTCGGTGGCTGAGCGAGGACCATTTTCGTGATGTAATGCTATGGTATACGGGGTCGAAATTTCGACTGTACGCTTGCTTCTGGTCTTTGCTTACGTCGAGACACAACCTAGACATTATTTAATGCCTTGTAGCTTATTTGTTTCTAGGTCCCAGCCGTAGCATTCAGCAGACAGACAGGACGCTATCCCGTCTCCACGCCGGACGGGAATGTAGCCCGGACGGCCCCGTACAGCCGTACATCCTCTCCAACGGACGAGGAGGTCCGTATTTCGTCATCAGACATCCTATGCCAATCGCAGTTCTCTCTAGTAAGTCTCCAGTTCTACCATTGTTGGGGACTGCCCAGTCTTTACGTTTAAGGATGTCTGGTATCTCGTGGCATGATCCTTTGCGATCTAGAATGGTCCGTTAATGAATAAGTTTCAGTAGTGACAGTGGAGATGGATAGAAGCGCTCTATCTCTAACTCAGTGAGAATAATTGGACGATACGAGGGTAAACACAACTTGCTAAAAACCATCCTATATAGACTGAACACTAGAGACAATCATGTCCGGCTCGATCCGTCTCTCAAGTATAGTCAACCCATTGAGGTAATCATTCGCATCCACTCGTCGAAACCCGTCTTCTAACGTCTTCTCGATGCCCGCCGCAACATGCCGTCTCGCCAGGCGGTCCCTGGCAACCTCAAGATCAACATCAACAAAGACCCGGTAGTCAACTAGTGGCGCAACATCCTTCCACACAGGCTCATCCAAGAGCAGATAATTCCCCTCAATAATCATGATCGATACATCCTCAGTAATGCATACACCGTTCTCGACCGGGTCTTTTGTCTTATGATCGAACGTCGGGGCATAAATGGCCGCGTCTTCGTCCGTTTCGCTTCCCGAAGACGGTGACTGCGCAGACTGAGATCCCGAGGACGACGAGTCGGCGCCTTTTCTGACAGGTCTGTCCGCCCATGTGCGTAGCTGCTTCATAAATTCCACAAAACCGGCGGCATCGAACGTCCACGGCGCTCCGCGTCGGATGTATGCCTCCTCACGATTTGGGAGCTGGTCTAGTGTGGAGCGTGGGAGATGGAATCCATCCATTGGAAGGAGTGCTGCGCGGGCAGGAGATGAACTTGAGTGTGTTGATGGCTCATTGAGGATCTTCACGACTGCCTCGGCGGTGGTTGATTTGCCTGAGCCTGGGATGCCGGCGACAGCTACTAGGTAGCGGCTTTTAGGGTGTGCGGCTGCATTCTGGCGGATTGTTTCTGCTAGAAGGACGTATGCGTTATCCATTATAGTCTATAGACACGTTAGCTGGAGTGAGATTGAATGTTAGAGTCATGGTAGCATAACCTCGTGCCCTTTCCGTTTGTGGTATCTCAACAATTGAAGGATTCTGTCGTGAAAGCCACGCCTTTAATTTGGTAACAACTGTCTATTTCTATGATTTAACAAGTCTCCTCTGCAACATGCTCACCGTATTGCATTGATGTGCGCTCGCGGAGAGTTGTACTCCGCGGCTTGGGGTGTCGGAAAGCAGTGCTCCGCGGTATCCTCAGTTCAAAGTTTCATGAGTAGCTGCTAGGTAGATGTGGATCTAAGTGGATTTTGTAGATCTCCTGCTCCAGATCCAAGTGTATCCCGCTGTCCGTGGGGGAAAGAGACGCAAACTGGATGCTCGTCTTAGAGACTTGTGCGCTATGTGCTTTTTTTATATGGCTGGTTGATGCGATCTGTCCTGGGTAGGCAAATTTATATTGAGCGTATCATGCATTCGCCGTGGAAAGATCTGCATTTTATATCAATCTTATGAAGACTACTAGAAAGCCTACTGCAGAATCTGCTCTCGTCCATCAAGCTCCGCATTTGACAATCATCTTCGTCTATCCTCGATTTCCATGGATAATCACCTTGATCACCTTCTCCTGCCCCTGTCGTACTAGCTCAAACGCGTCTTCTGCCTTTTCAAAATCGTACCAATCAGTGATAAGACGCTTCACGTTGATCTTTCCACTAGCCACCAGGTCAACGGCAGTCGGATAGCATCCAGTGGTGTAGCGGATAGATCCACGAATAGTGAGATCACGAATACAGGCAGTAGTGATGGGAAACACCACATTCTAATACATGTCAGTCATCCACACATAAATCTGCAGTATTGGATCAGCGACGTGGCATGTCTCACCTCTTTCCCCATACCAGCCTGAACATATGTGCCCCCCTTCTTGGTCAAGTGTACCCCAGTCTGAATACACGCCTGTGCACCTGTAGCCTCGATAACAACGTCAGGGCCCTCACCAAGCCCAAACTGCTCCTTGATCATCTTCGCAATCTGCGCACTCCATTCTGATTCATCAACACCTTCCGGCTTTGCCGGTGGTAGAAAGACTCCATCCGCACCAAAGGACTTGGCAAAGTCCAGCCGCGACTGGCTGATATCTATACCGATGACCTTCCGCGCAGCGTACGCCTTACTGACGGCCTGGCATAGAAGTCCGATCGGTCCACAGCCGAAGACGACGACGTTCTGGTTCGGACGGACGTTCCCGACTTTCGTGATTTGCACTGCTACGGCCACGGGTTCCACCATGGCGCCCTCCTCAAGGTCCATGTGGTCTGGAAGGGGATAGCAGTAGTCTGACTGGGTGATGTAGTATTTTGACAATGTTCCGTCGTGCGGCGGGGTGGCTGCGAAGACGGTGTCGGGACAGAGATTGTAAGAGCCGCTACGGCAGTAGTCGCAACTAGAAGATGTCAGTTGAGATTGATTTCAGCGCAGTATAAATGACGGAAGCTTACTGTCTGCATGGCACGCCCGGCTCGATAGCAACTTTCTGTCCAACCTTCAGATTCTTCACGGCTGATCCTACTTCCTCGATCACGCCGGAGCTTTCATGGCCGAGGACAATAGGGGACTCGAGGATAAAGTCTATGCACCTGTGAGCGGAAAAGCATCTACGATAGACGCCATATCTGTATCTAGTAAGTAGTGTGAATCCAACGCACCTCCGATTCGGCCTCGTTGCCAGTAATGTACATCGCTGCCACAAATGCCCGTCTCTGCGATGCGAACGCGAACGTCCCAGGGATCCTTGAGTGCAGGAACCGGTCTATTTTCGAAGGCGACCTCTTTGACTGCTCGGAGGACAAAAGAGGGGTTGGTATCCTGGACCAGCTGAGTCAGTCTGGTTGTTTAAGTCGGGTTTTCAGAAATGTGCACTACTCACAGTCATTGGATTGAGATAAATTCAGAACTATTCTCAGAGTAATATTGATTGGTATGAGCGAAATACTGTCTGTTTTAGCTGGTTTATATCAACGAGTGTCTCCGATATACTCTGCTACCCTTCGCTTGTTGACCCCCACCTAGTGTGATATCACCAGACGGACCCCCGCCTCCGCTGCTTCGGACGCCGCATCCCGTCCATTTGCTGACTACGGAGTACCTGAGGAGAGAGTATGAGGGGCATACAGTTGATGGGTCTAGAATCTAGAATTCCGTCACTGACTTGGTTATGGTCCATGAGTATCAACTTTTTTAGATTTGCCGAGGTTTTCTTGAAATCAATGGGAAACAAAGAGACTGCATCTAGAACTGTTCGCGTAAGGCAGCGAGGAGAAAGAAGGCGACATTTTGGTTGTCGTCCTCCATGGGATCTATTCATAGGCAAGCTTGAATCGAATACATGAAAAGAAGGAGCTTACCAGGCTAGTCATGGTCCTTCTCCAAATCTATCGATGACACTCTTCAGACGTTCATCATCCCTGTATAGTTCTAGCATGTTTGCTTTCCACGCTCCCCAATCCGTATCCTTATCGACTCCAAATGCAGCCCAGATACCACGGATCAAAGACAGCGTCTCAACCCAAGGAAAGTCGACATCAAGTCCAAAAAAAAATCTCCGCAGTCTCTCATCTCTGCTCATAATATCAGCCAAGTCATCTACTCCCTTCTCTCTGAGGAATCGAGCCAATGCGTGATCATGAATAGTCAAGGATGACACTCCATTGTAGATGTCACCCATTTCTGCCGTCACCAAAGACGGGCCAAATGCCTCACTGGCGGGAACCACCCGAGCCATTTGCCAATCTATCACCCCAGTGATATTCAGCTGGTCGTCTACCATCAGGTGATCTCCCTTGTCATCCACATGCTTGATATAGAATTCCTCGGCAGCCCCAGTCGGTTCACGGGACGGGTTTGCTGCAAGACCATAGATCCGAGATTTCAAAAACGAAAATACCAGGTAGGCATTCACAGGGAAAGAGGTAAAAAGCTGACCATCCGCAATGAGAGCCATGTTTTGCTCCACAAACGAAGCATAATAGTCACTAGCTGTATCAAAAGGCCCTGAGGGCGACAGCACGAGAAATCGTTCACTGGCAACGGCGGAGATAATTGGTTTTGAAGGCGATGAGCCTGGTAAGAGAGATCCTGCCTTCGAAAATGGATGGCATCTGAGCTCAATCAGGATGTCCGCCAGGCCATTCCATACTCTCTCCTTATCTTTATCATCTGCGAACCGCTTCCCATGCGGCCCTTGCAGATTCCAAGGGGTCCCCGCCAGTTGCTCCATAAGGACATAGCTGACGCCGATTTTGTTGTTCTCGTCGCCCACAAGGCCATAATCAAAAACGCGGGGAGCAGGCACATTGGTTGTCTCTAGAAACTTAGGAGTGGCATATTCGCTGCGAATAAGGTAGTCGGCAAGCTGTTGAGGGATACCGCTGCCAACTCGAGGTACTCGAAGGAGCCAAACGGAGCCATCCTCGGTAAAGCGAATGCGAGCATGGTAGTTGGCACAGCCCATGAGGGAGCCCCGACCCCACGCTGGCGGGTGCTCAATCTTGCATCTTTGACCGCCGTTTAGTTTGGAGGCGCGCTCGCAAAGAGCCCTCTCATTAATTCTATCACGAATTTGTTTTACTTCGGCGTGTATATTGGCTTCGAATTCATCGTCTGGCAGTGGCTGGTTTCTGATTGTCAGGTTTGATTCAAGTAGACGGTAAATGCGTGGACCGTACCATGTCACCGCATGTGTGAGATCGCGGGATACGATGAGTTGCGCAGAGCTGGCGATTGCATCGCTCACAGGCCCCAAGACCCCGCACACTTGGCCCTTCACAACCTACGAAATCACAGGTGAAAAATCTATCAATCATGGGGTTATGTGGGTTATGGGGTTCTGAACGGGCAAAATACAGACGGGGAACCTCCCAGCTTCAAATAATCCGAGACAGCAAGCGCCCTTATCCCTGCTGAGATGTGCCCCGCCTGTTGCCTGTGCACTTCTAACCCTGGTGCACAATCCCGCATTTCTACAGTGTCGGCTAACGAAGTTTTCCTCTGTTAGTAGTGAATGAGGGTAGTTTGAAGCCGATGAGATAGACATGTATTTGACTAGTGCATCCTCAGCTTCGAAGCTTGAGATAGCATTTGATGAGTTGCTAGACGGATGAATACTAGCTTCGGTGGTGCAGTTGGAGGAACAGCTGTCGAGGACCCTAAGTAAAGAAGAAATCATTTGGGACCCATTCAACTGCAATCTGACGCTGAGCTTGTGCCTTGTCTTGTTCTGGTCTCCTGATACTATTCGGGCTAGTTGTCATACTGTCCAGGTATCATCTTGTTCTACCCAGGCGACACACACTGTCCTAGTTCTTTGCCAGGGGCTCACGAATAGCGGAGATGAACTACACCGGTTAGCAACCCATCACTCAATCACGTAAAAAGACATACTGGAATGATTTGTGCCTTCTCGAGGTCCCAGACCCCACTCTTAGCATAGATGTCTTTCATCAAGGTCTCCCGCACATCCTCAATGCTCTCCCCAGTATAGATCATCATGCTTCCCTTGAAGGGCACGCCCTCACCTTCTTCAGGGTGTCTCTCAACCATTGCCCCTACATGCATGAGTAAGGTTTACGCTCGCTGGGGGGGGGGACAAGGACGGGTTGTCTCACCTCCGGCGACCACCCGGCCGGATGTAACAAGGGGTTTAATGTCTTCGAGATGTGCTCTGCACGGATCAACCCAGGAACCAAATCACTACGGAGAGAAAACGGAGGCATACGGTCTCACTTGCTTTCTAAGGTTCAGAGCATCAGGCTTGTCCGGCAGGATACAGAGAAACTCCTTCTTCTTGGAGTTTGCGGTGGCCATGCCGCGTTTTCCGACATGGCGTGGGGAGACGACTCCGCGAGGAAGGGAGGCTTTGACGAGTGGAAGAGTTGGAACTCCCCGACCGAGTCTGTAGAACGACATTATTGTTGATGGTTTCTCTAAGAGATAGTAAATGCCATCAACGCTGGTAGAAGACGAGGTGTGTCTGTCATTGACAGGGCGCGATTGTTTGCCGAGGCTGCCTTGGCGTTCGGGAAACTGTCCGAGCCGGAATAACATCAAGGGAGAAGAAAACTATACAGGCTTCCTGCTTTTGATTGTGTTCTTTCTCCTGTTGGACAGTAGTTGAAATGTTTATCTTGTAGGTCAGTAATCGTTGGATGAGAGGGCTTTCACAGGATACCACAGTCAGACAGCGCCATATTCGATCATGTGCGTAAGCTATATATGAGTACGGCCATAACTGAGAAGGAGCGAGTAATCTCAGTATTCTCATAAGGTGATCTCGACAGCATCGGCTGTCATATACATGACCAGGATCAGCCAGTCATTCGTCTCGATGGATAAGCGCCCGTGCACGCGGAGATCCCTCAAACTAGCTCCAACATACTGTATACTCCCCAGGAGCAACAGCCCACTGCTGTTTGATCACATCCCAATGTGTCAACCCAGGGCGTCCCGTATCGGGTGCTGCAACTTCACCGCCCACACAAATTGCCTTAGTCAGGCAGTCCCTGCACCTCGCTCCTCGACATCACACTGGACCGCAGAGCTCCGGAGATGACCCCTAAATGGCGGTCAAGATTGAT